>JADLSH010000052.1:0-1200000 GCA_016169945.1 Trachythela sp. YZ-2020
ATTCCTATAAAATTATTTTCCTATAGGAATTTTCATCCGACTCATGTATTGAAATAGAATTCCTATAGGACATTATTTTGTATTCCTATAGAAATTCCTAACTAAGCTTTTGTATTCCTATGGGTATTCTCCTTCTATTCCTGATGAATCACAAACATATTGGTCACAGGAATTTGTACCTGTGATTATACAATAACTGAAACACAATTACACCGCAGAAGCTGGGAAGATTTATGTGCCTCTCAAAACTCACTCAACTCGATCAGCCTCTGCGGAAAAGGTTTTGCACGTTTTCGTTATCAATGATTCATATGAATGTTTTAACCAAATTACCAAGAGACGCACATGGGTTCAATATATTCAATCTTACCGCAATAATCTTTAAGATAACCTGTGTATAAGAGTACAAGTAAAGCTGAATCCTTTATTAGGTAAAATTCATTCATTGTACTTGTGTAAAATTCGATCTCATTTCATTGAGTTTCTGAAAAGAAACATATTCTTCTGCTAATTGCCTAAATTTAGATTTTTGCGAGAAAAATTACTTGTTTGCTCTAATGCCCTTTGCTGATTTTGCTCATGGACAGATGGACTGGACAACTGATGCTCAGTGAACTGGTGGCTATAGTTACGTCATGGTTGACGTCACAGTCTAGAACGCAAAGGCTCATGGACTAGCCTCGTTTTGAAATATTTGCTCAAATTTTAAAAATTGGTCCGTTTGTAGAATTGTGACTCAGAGCAATATTCTCTTCAACACTCGAAATAAATTCCATATTTCCGCACAACCATGTAATATACTCTATAACTAACTAGAAATACATGCATGCAGAATCCTCGCCCATTCGAACACCACAATTACTCCCAAAAGTTATTGTTACATGAAGTACTGAGTCGATCACTGTAACCATGGTAACACGCAACACTGTATATTTCATTATTTTGTACAAAATGGTAAAATATTGATAAGATTTGTTAATTTTTACTATAAAATTATCAATTGCCCAACTATATAAAGTAGGTATGTTTTTATGTACTCTTTTAGCTTTGATTTACTGTAAAATTAAACCTTAGAAGTCTCACAAAACATTTCGAAATTTTCATAAAACTTCAACAGTATTTTGATATTTCTTTTCGCACTTGTTTTTGAGATTAAATATGTTGTTTCTTATTCTATAACGTATTTGAATTAATACTAAAATACCTTTTAAGATTAATCAATGTTGAATTGACCACACAGGGTGACCTACGCATTTTAAAATCCACAAACTATAATATACTGCATGCCAATACGGCAAAAGCAAGTATACAAAATAGACACGCGTTTAAAACGCTTTAAAACTCTTCGTTCTTTTGACTGTTTTTCTTCCTGTTCCTCTAAATAATTTTCATTTATCTCGTTTTAAAGACTTTGTTTGTCTGTTTATGTCCCGACTAGCTCCCGAGTACACAACAGTTTTGTCTCGGAACATCTGATATCCCTGTAAAGTATATAATTTATCAATAATCTATTCTTGTCTGTCTGAAATGCTGTTATGCACTTTTATAATACATAAGTCATAACAATTCTACATGGATTCTTACAAAGGACAAACTATATATGAATTTTTATTGGTATTCGTAGAGAAATTCTTATAGGAATATGAATACATTTCTTATAGGAATCCTATTAACAATCCTACTGGAATCCTACTAAATTCCTATTGAAGTTCCTATAGGATTCCTATAGGATTCCTATAGGATTCCTATACAGGGTGTCCCAAAAAAGTGACACTATAGAAATTATCTCATTGTTCTTAAACCGCTCTTAAACGCGCGTGATTACACACCTGGGAATTTAATGAAATTGTATTTACTTTTAAGCATTTTAAAACGTTTTCGCTTCGTCCAAATATTTTAACGCCCGAGTCAAGCAAAACGATTACACTAATAAACGGTTTGCCTTTTATTTTACAAGTAAAACAACAATTGATTAAATTAATGTTTAAGCTATGGGCCGCGCCCTTCAACATGTCCTCCATTTCTTTCGACACAAAGAATGGTTCGCCTGTGCATTCCGCGCATCACATTTCGAATCATTTTAGGCTGCTGCCGTAAAGCGTTGAATTCCTCGATTATTGCACTGCGGTTACATTCGGTATTAGGGTAAATTGTGTTACAATAAATACTCGTTGCTCTGTAGTCATTTGAACCATTATTGTTACTCCAACTGGTCGTATGATTTACATGTAATTTGATTTTTTATGGTAATAGGAGTTATTTTAAATTCCAGAAGCAGAAGTTTGTGCACTTGTGGGTTTAGCATAGTGCTCAGGCATTCAAGTTATAACAATCGGATAATTTCTATAGTGTCACTTTTTTTTGGGACACCCTGTAGAAGTTTCTATAGGAATCCTACTAAATCCTATAGGATTACTATTGAAATTCCAAGTGGAATTCCGATAGAAACTAGTCCGAATTTCTTATAGGAAATGAATCCTTTAGAATTTCCTATAGGAATTCTTTGGAAATTTCTAGAGGCATTCTTTAGAAATTCCTATAGAAATTCCTATACGAAATTAGTCCGAATTTCCTACAGAAATTCCGATAGGAATTTAGGAAAGTTTCGATAGGAAAATTTCGTAAGGGAGACTAAATCAATTGTACTTGTCGTATAATGAATAGTTTGAATCCGTAAAGCTGTGCGCAACCACAATCGGAATCTGAATCGGATTATCTATTGTTAAAAACAGCTTATAAAAACAAAACACACACATAAATAAATATTTAATTCTCAATGTAGGAAAAAACATGCGTAGGAAATAGTTTCGGAAAAGCTTTGATCAATTCTAGAAGTTTAAGATCGGTTTTTCATCTCTCAATATACAGTATTCTTTAAGATTTTTATGAAGGTTATCATAGTCTCATGAGATCGCTTTTCCCATTGCAGTGTGTGTCTATGCGCCCAGCCCTGTTAATAATAAGAGACAAAGCACATGCCCCAAATAGTTAAGTAGCATTCTCTTCTTATTCTTTCCCTGTCATTGGAATTTTGTCGTCTTATTTACCAATAGTTCAATAGCCGCTACCATAATACAAAACAAAATACAGTAAATGACATCAGACTCCACGAGCAAAAGTGGGAAGTTCTTGTACTTTTAATTTTCAAGTACTTAGAGAGAAAATGCTAATTTAGAACATTTTAAAGAAGACTAGTTCCACACGAAGAGGAGTAATTCCATTGACATAAGCTTATGAAATATATTCTAATTTCTCAAGGTCCACCGTTGAATAAAAGGCAAATTCAATATCTTATACTGGTAGCAGCCGACACTTACAGTTTAAAGTGCTTGGACGTACTTTGCGAGACCTACGGAAAAAAGCCCATTTCAAAGAAAAAAGATATTGAACTTTTTGGCCGGGATTCTTACGTATCCGTGCATTTGGACCGGCATCCAAAAGGGACAGCTCTACACATTCTTGCAAGGAAGCGTACTTCAGTAAGAGTAATGGAGGTTTTAGAAAAGCGACCAAAATTCCTAAATGATTTTTCAGACGTTCCGGATAGTCATGGATCTACACCACTTCTCGTCGCAATAAAGCGCAACAATATTAAAGTAGTTAAACTGTTGCTTCTTGCAAAACCTGACGTAAACAAAAGAAATAATCATAATGAATCCCCTATTCATGTCGCAGCCCTGACTGACCGTGCCGATGTTATAAGTGAAATCTTGAACACATGTAAGTTTGTACTTTATTGCCTTATTATTATTTAATAATCACTTGAGTTTATGCTTCTGTAAACTGAAAGTGACGGTAACTTTTTTTGTGAAAAATGTTAAAAAAGACCATTGTTTTTAGCAGTGAAAGTTGCCTATCTTGGAAGAATTTCTGCGACTTTGAAAGTGTTCGGGGCGGGAGACTTGTGACGTCATTTAAGGAAACCATGGCATGCAAGTCAAGTCCAATACTTACACATGCATAAATTTGGCGTTACAAAATTTATGTATAGTTGTATGCAATTTAATGTAATATTATATAACATTTGGCGTTACAAGGCAAATGCCTTCTTCCTTAAATGACGTCACAACAAGCAAATATTGAGGTTTTTGACAAATTTGACACAAGATATCCCTAAAACAAAAAGAGTTGTTTATATTCTGTAAACTGCATTCTTATTATTTACCTACTTTCTATCAATGTAAGCTAAATTTGAAATGGCTGCATGTGCACTTATGTAAAAACTATTGATATGCGCACTCGTGAGTCAAGCAAAGACGTCAAATTGAACTCATCATTAATCGAAGTGCATTTTTTATAGTCAAACTTTCACTTTTGTATATCTTTTTCAAATTTCAGTCGAAACCACGCTATGAGACTTGTTTTTAAAAGCCAATGTTTACGAAACTGGCAGTTTTATTATAGTACTTGTACGGAAAATTTGCTAGCGAAATTATTTCTTTCGATAACCTGAATAAATTTTATGTTTCGCTGGTGTGTGAAAAAGCACCTATACTATCATTAAATTTACTGTACATGATTAATAATAAAGCCTAGGGGATCTTAATGGGCATATGACGCGATAATTGTCTGGTCCATATTGACTGTCGAATTGCTATTACATCATTTGTCACTTGTCAAGCAAATATAAGGGCATGCAAATATCAATTGTCAGTTAACCCTTTATAAACATGATATTACTGAGGCTTGCTACAACTCTTCATCTATAGATTCGGAAACCCAAGAACGCACTAAACTTCTGAAAACCATGAAAAACATCGATGGAAGTGGTCATTCAATTCTTTACCCAGCCTCCCAGAGTGGTAAGGCAGAAGTACTAAATCTTTTAATGGAGCAGAATTTGTGCGAGGATTTTCTAGAACAGGAGAGGAAAACTGAGGAATGGGAATCATTTGTTCTCAGCGTTTGTGCTGTAGGATGTAAAAATCTTGCGAAAATCATTTTTAAACAAGATCGTGGACTTCTGGAAGAAAAGACCGAAAAATGTGTTACACCCCTTATGAGGTAAGAAGAATTTCATATTCTAAATAATTATGTTATATAGATATTTCACGTATGAAAAACTTTGGTGCACTTATTAGTTATTTAGAACACCAAAAATTTCGTTTGCCGGGAAAAAAACAAGCCATTGTTTGCCAAGCTCTAAGGTTTTTTCAATGTTATTTACATCTAGTGTATGTTACAATTTTATAATTTGTAATCATTGTAATCAACTATTCATCTTTTTATAATTAATTATATATTTATAATTCACTAGCAAGATACTAAGAAATTGAAAGAATCAGTGTCTTTGATGCCATAGCTAGTAAATAAATGCATGAAATAACTTTTTAAATATCCTTTAGTAGCCAGAAAAACGGGAAACATGCCTTGACGAGTGTATTTTTAGTCAAATTGACTTTGTCTTTGACAAGTCAATTTTCCGAAACTGTTCACCTTTGCAAGCCTACATCTTTCTTAAATGACGTCGCTTCAACGTTGTTTTGACGTTAAGTATAATGCTCACATTACTTGGGTCAAATTTCGTAAGAATCCACGACAATATTTCAACGTAATTTCGACCGACGTGGTTTTTGGCTGTTATTCTTCACATGCTCTAGCTTGGTATTAAACAAAAGCACAACTTGTGTAAATTTGACATATTTCTATTTGCAATTTGTACGTATTTCTATTTCTACCTTTTTTAACACCAATGGCGATTTTCCGTTGGGATCATGTTGCGTATATTCGCTTTATCGACTCCGTTTAGATTTTGTAATAAAGCGATCATCGCGACATCGCGTGCTAACACAAATCATGCATAAATTGACTAATATTAATCATAAAAGGCATTATTAGTATTTTCACTGAAAGAATATTGGCTGATGCAAAGGCTAGTAGTTTGCATAATTAGAAACGTGACAGGCGCGCATGATATACAGCATTAGTTACGGTTACCACTGAGTAATCTTACAAAATACAAAACAACGGGCACTCCAAAAACGGTTAACATTTTAACTCGACGTTTCGACTAACTTGCAGTCATCATTCCTGATGATGCATATTAAATGTATTTTTTGTATTCGCTAGTGACTCGTGACATTGGGTCAGCTTTTGTCTTCATAAAGTAAATAAATCCTTTAGAATATCCTTTAGTATGTTGAGATTATGAAATAATGTTTACGCAGTCTATTTAGAATCAAAATTGATTCGTTTCAAAGTCTTTAAAATGCTTTGAAACAAAAACCATATTTGACTCGTGGTTTATTGACATGTCACATATAGATTTGTCATGATATCATATACGCCGTATACAGACTTCAGTTTATTTCTAAGTTTGTCTCATGGGTTTGTTAGAAAAGAGTTAACAAAAGCCACTAAGAAAGATTAGATTTTGCTGCGGATTGACTCTGTCATATAAAACAAAAACGATGTCAATGTCGGACGTTTACATATGACCTAGATTTGAATATGCACGCGCAGGATCAAATTGTGTTTACAATTTTATACAATCCAATTCAATCCACAACTTAATCTTACCTATCCAGCCTTCTATGCCTGAATTTTGACTTCTCTCTGTGTTTTTCTTGTGCTTAATAATTTTTTTAGACTTTTTCCTGCCAGATTTGCTGATAACAAATCCCATAATTTTGCCCTAATCACTGTCTTAGACATCAATATTATCAATATTGAGATATCAATATTAACCTAAGCGGCCTAAGCTCCCCGTCAATCAGATTGAGGTATCAACATGCCTAAGCGGCCTAAACCTCCCACCAAGCCTGACTGCCTCGTCATGTCTTGTATTATTTTGGAATACTCTATACCTGAAAGGTCTATATTAGGTTGGAATATGAAAGGACTAAATGGGTTGTAGATTTATCAATTCTCACACAGGATCACAGTGTTAATAGCTAGTGTCCTGACACAACCATAGGAATCTAGTTTGCCACTGAGTTTGGCTTATTTTGGTGATATACATATCTGTATTACAAGTAGATTTTTCTCTTTGGGTGCAAGTAAGAACCCCCAGGATATAGTGCTGGTTTTGATGAAGGCAAAGAACAATGATGTCAAAAGTAGTCGTTCCTGGTGGGACATATTACATGCTTATAAAATGACTGTGGGGACAATTTCAAGACACGGGGTCAATTCAGTGGTCAAAGTGTTCCCTGTTTGTTATCCCCCATTACGTCCCAGGACTGGGAAGGGGGTGCAGGTTTCAATTGACCAGTGCATTATGTGTACCTATATGTCGCACAAATTTACATTGTTTGCAATAATAAAACCTGAAACCTTGTTTTCACCTCCACCCGAAACCTCCAATCAAATGTTAATTCACTGCATGTTCGTATGTCAGACTTTTATCGAATTTCAATACCTATATGCCAAACAGCCATGATACCATTATAGCTGACCATATATGTAACTCCTGGCAATACTTAAATTTCATATTAGGATGATATAGTTTATACGATTGTGTAACACCAGATCCTGTTGGTGGTTAAATAACTTTTCTATTTAATGTGACAAATCCAGGTTATAGATAGATCATTTTGTTGCTGTTACAAGAGTAGTAATATAGGGGCCGTTCAACCCCCTTTTTTGGGGTGGAGCAGGGTGGAGCAGGGTAGAGCAGGGTAGAGCAGAGTTGAGCAGGGTGGAGCAGGGTGAAGCAGGGGGGAGCAACATCATTAAAAATTCATTAACATAATGATATGCAAGGCGAGTTTGGGCAAAACAGTCATTAAGCTGAGCTCAGCATTTCGTCACAAAAATCCTGACGCTTTTTATCACAATAGCTAGACGTTTCTATATATTTTGCCAAACGTTGTGTTCCAAACACAGTCCGTTTCGACAACGAGTAAATATATTCTCGTATCTAATATCACCTTATACGAAACGGCTTAGACAACTAATATAGCGACGCTTAATCTAGGAAAATATTATTGCCTTATGCGAAGTAATAACAAGCAGAAATATAGCTTTCTAAAACGAGAAGATCTTAAAGTTTGTCGGCATAGTAAGCGTTGTTTAGGTCTTATAGAGCAATACAAATATATGTTTGCCAAGCGATTGTATAAACATAGTTCTTACAGGGATTTAAACCTTACAAAGTGCGACGCTTAACCTAGTAAAGTATTATTGCCTTATGCGAAGTAATAACAAGCAGAAATATGGCTTTCTAAAACGAGAAGATCTGAAAGTTTGTCGGCATAGTAAGCGTTGTTTAGGTCTTATAGAGCAATACAAATATATGTTTGCCAAGCGATTGTATAAACATAGTTCTTAGAGGGATTTAAACCTTACAAAGTTTCAAGCGTTTTAGATGTAGCAGAGTGGGAAAAGCAGTGATTTTTAAGCGAGATTTACAAGCATATACAAACATTGTATATAAACATTTAGCGTTTGTTAGGTAATTACGGGCAATTAAGATTTTCTAGCTTAAAAATTTGAATAAATTTAGAATATATTATTATAGGACGGGGAAATATTGTACAATGTACATACAACACACATATAATTATTTTTTAAAACACATTTATTGATAATAATTTCTTTTACAGCGTTAGTCTGTCTTCAGGGGATAATCTTGAACTTGCTAAATCTTAAGGTCTCCAATCTCAAAAGTCTACCCAATTAAATATATTTTTAACTAAGTCTGTTCTGGGTCTATCTCTAAAAGCGTATTATTCCTAAACTCCATCACTCGCTTGGATGTATATATTGTCCGAGTCAACCTCGTAGCTTTTTCACCTTTTAACCATAACTTTACATTTCTTTAACCCATACCGAGCAAGCATATCTCGGATATACTTGTTAACTAATCCAATTTCTATGACTAATGACTTATGACTAATGACTTACGACTTACGACTTACGACTTACGACTTGCGACTTGCGACTTGCGACTTGCGACTTGCGACTTGCGACTAACGACTAACGACTAATGACTAATGACTAATGACTATGAGTCTATGACTATGACTATAGTCATAGACTATAGTCCATGACTATGACTATATGACTATAGTCATAAGTCGTAAATCGTAAGTCGTAAGTCGTAAGTCGTAAGTCGTTAAGACCGGCCTCCACTTGCACGTACGTACGCACAATTGCACGCACGTACGTGTTTATACTTTCGTGAAATGTGATTGGTTAAAAACTTGACGGCCGCACAGAAAGTAGAATACAGTTCTACTGTCATACGTACAAAAAGTTAGCCGCGACGGTCAAGATTATTTAGGAGCATTCAATTTTGGCAAATCTTAGGTCAGTTCAATAACTTGGATATCTTTGTAATAGCCCTGTTTTATGGCAAAACCAAGCCCGCTCCTATTGATCTACCTTAATGACTTCCTCCACGAGCTTGACAAGTTGAAAGATAATGGAATTTTCTATCAAGAATATGTTATAGAAAATCAAGAAAATATTAAATCAAGAAAATATTTCTTAGGCAACTAAGAATATTTTTGTTGATATAAGATATTTTTCTAGAAGGTATTCTTGAAAAAATAAAAAATTTCTGAGCAAGAATATTTTACTTACCCACGGGACAAGCCAAATTTTCTTAAAACAAGTATATTAGTAATTTTGTTCTTAAAATAAGAATTATTTTCTTAAAATAAGAAATCGATTTTTTGCAGTGCATATTTTGCCTACGAGAATCAAATTAAAGCGGTACCAATGCTAGCTAAAATATAAACTCAAAAAACTTTTCAACTTCAACTGATTAAGAAACTGATGAAACATCTTCAAAATCTGTCAGTAAAATATGACACATCTTTCTGACACAAGAGTATCAGTCAAAAATAATTTGAAATTCATAATATACAGCAATAATAAGTGTGAATTAATATTGCGCGCAAGCTATATTTTAGCGCAAATGAGCTGCTTCTATATTTTGCCTAGAATAGAATTAAAGCGGTATCAATGCTAGCTTATGTATAATCTCAAAAAACTTTTCAACTTCAACTGATTAAGAAAAGATGAAACATCTTCAAAATCTGTCAGCAAAACATGGCACATCTTTCTGACACAATATAATATATGTGAATTAATAAATTGCGCGCAAGCTATAATTTATGAAAAGAAGATACCTCCAGTCCGGCAATCGAATAGTGTTTACGAGTGCTTCTTGACATTCTGGCTGTACAATAATATCGAACGCTTCCTTGGCTCCTAAACGCGAGAACATAATCTGTGTTACCTCAGTTGTGATGTCTGTAGCTTCTGACTTCTCATCTTGCGAGGGTAGATTGCCAAGCCCGCTAAAAATGTCTTCGTGATGCGCCAATGTCACATCTTTTAAAGCACCAGTTATCTTTGTCAGTTTGTCTTGCAACCGCCGCTTTTTCTCTGGTGGGGTTATGTCATTTGATTCCAGGGGCGGATCCAGCTGAAATTCTGACCGTGGCTAAAGGGCCTTGTATAACTAGGGGGGTCAGGGGGCATGCTCCCCCGGGAAAATTTTGAAATTTGACGCCCGGAAATGCCATTTCCTGCATTCTGAGCTGTGGATTTACTCCAAAATTTATGACCTGAATGATCCTGAAATTGAAATCCTTACAATACAAATTACTAAACAAAACGTCAAACCTTTCTTAATTACAACGTGGTATCGACCACCAAATGATCCAATTGACACTCTTTATAGATTTGAGAACTGTTTACAATTAATCGATAATGACTCTAAAGAAAGTATTATTGTAGGAGATGTAAATTATGACCTATTATCCGGAAATTTATCTCCCCAAGCTTCGGAACTCAAATTCATTACAGAACTGTATCAATATGAACAATTGATAAGTGGCGCTACAAGAGTTACTAAAGATACTCGGACATTGATCGATCGCTTCTATACAACAAATTCTAATAATATTATTTCGAAAGGAGTGTCAACTGTTTGTATAAGTGATCACTATCTTATTTACGGCATTAGAAAATTTAAATTTTCCAAAGAAAATGCAAAAATAATTGAATACCGCGACTACAAACATTTCAATGAACAAATATTCTTGCAAGACTTGAAAAATTCCTTTAATGCTTTTGACCTGGATCAATACGATCCAAATATATCTTGGCAGATTTGGAAGAATAAATTCTTCAAAATCTGGAAAAATCATGCCCCACTAAACAGACGGAAGGTGGCCAATAAGCGGCTACCTTGGCTAACAATAGATCTAATTGAAAAAAAACGCCATATCAATTTCTTAAACAGAAAAGCTAAAGCAGATAATACAATTAATAGCTGGTCCGTCTTCAAAAAGGCTAAAAACCAATACAATAGGGAAATTAAAGATACAAAATGTTCGTATTATCAAGGCAAACTACATAGCAATTCAGGAAATTTAAAACAAACATGGAAAACACTCAACGAATTGATGAATAGAACGTCAAATAAAAATAAAATCCCAGAAATGAAAGATAGGAATGGTGAAATAATTGATGAAACTCTGATTCCAGATGCCTTTAATACATATTTTGTTGAACTGGGAGAAAAACTTGCGAACGAAATTCCTCGATCGAGTATTTCACCGGATAGTTTTCTTAGTGATATAAACCATCCAGTTA
Organism: Trachythela sp. YZ-2020; assembly: GCA_016169945.1. Lineage (NCBI taxonomy): Eukaryota > Metazoa > Cnidaria > Anthozoa > Malacalcyonacea > Clavulariidae > Trachythela > Trachythela sp. YZ-2020. Next base: position 11,554 of record JADLSH010000052.1, read on the forward strand.
ATGGGCTCCCTAGCTTTCAAGAAATTCTAGAAAGTGATGTTTTAAAACTACTCCACGGTTTAGGGCCCAACAAAGCATCTGGAATTGATGGTATCTCAGCTCGTATCTTAAAAATTTCAGCATCAGTTATTGCACCATTTCTAACATCCATATTTAACCATTCCATTATAACAGGCATATTTCCCAATGATTGGAAAATCGCTAGGATTACTCCGATATTTAAGTCTGAAGCTAAAGATGAAATGACCAATTACAGACCGATATCCGTTATTTCAGTAGTTGCCAAAATTGCGGAAAAGCTGATTCATAACCAAATCTATAATTATTTACATGACTTTAACCTACTTACAAATTGCCAACACGGATTTAGACCACAACACTCAACTGTTACAGCACTGCTGGATATTACTAACGAGTGGTATAAAAACATTGACATTGGAAAACTAAACGGATTGTGTTTCTGGACCTAAAAAGCATTTGATACTGTCGACCATAACATACTTTTAAACAAAATAGCAAGTTATGGAATAAAAGGAACAGCGCATCGCTGGCTGAGTCGTATCTATCAAATAGGACCCAGTACTGTTGTGTGAATGGTAATACATCAAGCCCATCAATTATGAAAACAGGCATACCGCAAGGCTCTGGTTTAGGCCCATTGCTATTTTTAATTTACATCAATGACTTACCAAAGTGTCTAAACAGGGCAAAAGCAGACATGTTTGCAGACGATACCCAAATTGCAACAACAAGTGATGATATTAAAGTAATTGAAGAAACATTGAATGGCGATTTAAACAATGTTGCAAATTGGCTATCCGCAAATAAATTAACTTTAAACAACAGTAAAACCGAATATATGATAATTGGTACCAAGAAAAGGCTTAGCCAAGTAACTTTTGATCCGGTTATCAATGTTGGTAATTTAGAAATTAAACGAGTTAAAACGACAAAATCGTTGGGCCTAATGATAGATGAGTCTCTAAGCTGGTCAGTGCAGGTCGAACACATTTCAAAAAGGTCACTTCAGGCCTCGGTATACTCAGACGACTTCGAGATACAATTGAATACAATACCCTAATAACAATATACCAATCCATAATCCAACCTTACTTCGATTATTGTGCTCAAGTGTGTGGTTGTCTAGGAAAACATTAGCAGATAAACTACAAAAGTTACAGAGCAGGGCGTTTCGAATAATCACACGTGAGAATTACACGACACGATCAGCTGACATATTAAGTAAGCTAGGAGTTCCCAACCTCGAAAAACGAAGGATCCTACAACTTTCAATTTTCATGTATAAGGTAAAAAACAAAATGGTTCCTGATTATTTGTGTGATATGTTTACAAATATTAGTGACGTACACGACCATAACACAAGACAATCGAGAGCCAATTTGACATTACCTAAACCAAAAACAAACAATATGAAAAATGCATTCTCATATAGAGGGGCGGAAGTCTGGAACTACCTTTCTTCATCACAAAAGTCCTCGGAAACTATTGCTAATTTTAAATCTAACATAAAACGTGCATGTTAATATTAAGTATCATATTCATTTTCCCTTTGTTGTTATCTATAGTTATAATAACCTTCTTGTAAATATCGTAATTCATATTTTTACTAGTGTAAGCACGGCCGGTTGGAAGATCACCTTTTTCTTTTCTTTGTACATAATTATTTTATAAGGTGAAATTGTACCGTGTTGAAATATAGTTCATAATAATAATAATTATTATTATTATATGGCATTTTCCGTAATTTATATCGCGTGCCGGATATTAAATTTCAACGATTTCGACCATTTGTATGCGAATTTAAAAAAATTTAAAAAAATAGTTCTAATTCGTCAAAGGCAATGAAACTTTCCAACAACATTCGCTTTTTAATGAGCTACAACTCTTGTGTACATTGCTAGGCAAATTCCAAATCATGTTCTGGCAATTCAGGTTTATATAAAATATAATTGTAAATTTTTTTAGATAATTTATGAACATGTATGCAAATTACTTTGGATATATAATATGAACCGGAACAAACTACGTAGAATTTTAAAGTGGAAGTCATAACGCGTGTCCTGTTGCCAGAGAGTAAACACGTCTGGAGATATTTACATTTGAAACAACTGATCGTAAATACAGCGCGTTTCCGTCGGTCGATGACATGCAATTTTAATTCTTTTCCCGGCTTATGTATCGAACGCTCTAACAAATAAATAATTATCCAATGTGTTAAAAAATCAGAACACAGACACAGGCTTAACATTTATTATTGAATAAATAACAACATTTGATAATATTATTTAATACTCAATTTTTGTAACCACGTGTGTTCATTTTATATAGCAACAACGCACGGCCGTGCCGTTATAGTTTATATCAGCACGGCAAGATGGCGCCCGAATTCACGACTGGAAAAGTTTATAAGATTTCGTTTATTTTAAACCGAACACAATCCCAAAACCACGAAGTGGGCAAATTTCTAAAATAATTCCGTATTTAAACGTAAACATGTGTTGTTTATTTAGTTTATTTTACGAATTTACGGAATATAAGTTGTGAATGAGTGGCGAAGCGCCGAAGCCGGTTGAAAATATATTCGTAAGTCGGCAGACAGATTAAAAACAACAACAAGGTTGTTTCTTTTATAAAAGCTATTTGTCGTTTTAAAATATTCTAAAAACACTTTTGAATATTATTAAAACTAAACAAGGAACTAGTAAACAGTTAGTTCACCAAAGTTTATAGAATGTTTTTGCTCATAATTAATAAATAAATAAATACCGCCAAAGCGTTTACTCAAATTGAATATTAAAACCTTTGAAGCACTCTTTGTTCGCAGCCTCGTACCCAGGCGCTTTAACGTGCTAAGCGCGCGGGACAACGCGCGAGGGGAGAAATGGAAAATTCGGTGGGAAGCGCCTGGGAGAAAATGTTTCCAAGATGGCGGTCAAAATTTGTAATCAAAATATCAACAGAAAGATATTATGCGAATAAAGGCAATAAAACATTTTTCAAAACCATGATATATCAAGGCAACGTGTGGAGTATTTACTACAATCTACAGCTGGAAAGGAGTAAAATAAAGACACTGTATTGTATCAGTGTGTCACTGATTTTAATATTGAAGGATTTTCGCAAATCACTGAAAAATCTCAGTGGCTAGCCACACGTTTATATATTAAATTTCAATGCCGTATTCATCTGCATATTATTATTAAATTGGATAGATTGATAATACTTTATAACCTATCAAGGGAATAATGAGGTATATTTGTATACAATGTACTCTACATGTACAACTATAAAAGTTTATATTTGTATAATATTTTATAGCATGAAAGCCAGAAAGCTTTTTATTAAGCAGTGACAGACATTTTGTAAAATATTGTAGGTGCAAATATGGTTTACTTGCATATTTTGACCCTTCTAGTTGGCTTCTATTGCAGTATTAATCTAAGTATGGAAAGAAAGAGCTGGAACCTTCACATGTTCAGTGCCCAAGTGTGTTGGCTCTTTCTCAATATATGAGCAACCGGAATAATTGGTGCACAAAAATCTTAGATGAGGATGTTAATTCGTTGAAACTGGCTTAAACATTGTAGAATAATTTGGGTGTCTTGGCGCACACGACAAATTTCCGCACGACTGTCCGGCTCTTAAAAATACAAGATTTCATACTGGGCAGTAATGTTCTGTTTTTCAGTTTCATTTGGCTTAAATTTATTGCAAATATACTTGATGAATGATGATGATATATATCAAGTTATCATGGTTGAAAAACCATGTTACAACTCTATTAGTTACTTAGTTTAGCAGTATCTTGCATATACAAAACACTCAAAGGGCATTGCAATTTGCAACCATCTCCTTCACCCCCCAGTGTTTGCCACTTTCATGAAGCTGAATTGGGGAAACCAGAACAAGTATGCATGGTGAAATTTGCATCCACAAAGTGTTGACCATTGGTCATACTTAGCAGTAACATTTTTCTGTCAAATTATCTTAGTGATAAAATAGAATCAGAGTATGTAAAAGATGCACATTTATATTTTTAATTTTAAAATCAATAAACAATACATTTTTGTGTGTGTACTCATTATTTAATTCTTCTGTCAGATAGGACAAATAGCTTAATAATTATTAAGAATAATTATTAAGCTTCATTCTTGATACATTCAGGAAAACTGACTGTAACACATAGTGTTAACAGATTTTTGCCTGCATCAGTTTGATCAAGTAAATTCATTTTAAATCAGACTGTTTGACAAATGAGTCATTTTAAGCAAACACAACATGTTGAATTTCTTCACACAATTTCATCCTTCTTGTTGGATTATCTGGAAATATGAAAAGATGTCAAAATTAATTTGGACACAACCATTGATGACTTTTGTGGGAAAGTGGTGATTTATGCTCTGATGATTGGATTTCATACCTTTGGTATGTGATGCAGGAACAAAAACAGTAAAATCACTCGATGTCTGTGATATCAATGACATATATTAGACATAACAGTATCTGTCGATACTAAATGAAATGGCAAATCAGCCCAATTATTATTATATAAACTTGTTAAGATTTAAACAATACAAAATTATACAGAGAGCTTCGACATATGTCACAGGTATGCTCTTCAAGCAGCTAAAGTGCACTTGCCCCTTGCTATATTCACTATATTTAATATCTACAGGTCTTCAAGACATATCACTAATATATTACACTACTTACCTAGTTATCTCTGCTTTTGGTGTCTATAAGATATCGAATCTGTGAAGAGACAACATTGTACTCTTTTAATAATTTTACAGTAATACATAACTATATTATCATATTCGAATATATAATAAAAAAAATTCATACAAATTTACCTTTTAAAAGTAATATTTTGAAGAGATTCATCGATCTCATCCATGCTTCGTCGAGAAAAGCAAGCTAAAAGCGCTAAAAATCCTCAAAGTTCAACAAAAGTTTTGAAATCTCACTTTTCGACCAAAATCTCACTTTTCGACACGTTTTCTGCCAGGCGCTAAACCCGTCCGTCGTGGCTGCGCACTACACGTTTCCACGCGCGCGTCACGCAACCGCTTAGCACGTTAAAGCGCCTGGGTACGAGGCTGCTTTGTTCGTGCATTATCGCGAATTACAAGCACTCGTTCACGAACAAGTAACTCGAAGTTTAATTCTGCACTCGACTGTGTCTCGTGCAGTATTAAACTCTCGTTCCTTGTTCGTGAACTCGTGCTTGTAATCCCGATAATGCACTCACAGAGTGCTTTAATCCTTAAATAACTTCATTTTATACTGTAAAAACTGATATGTTAAAACAACCAAAAAAGATAGGTTATTTGAGTTGGTCTGGGACAACCGGTTTAAAATAGGTAACAAGTTGAAATAACTAGAATTAAATAGGTAAACAAACGATTCCAAGTGGTTATTTTAACTGATAATATATATATTAGGTTATTTTAACGAATAATTAATTGGGTAATTGAACTGAATACAAAGTTAAAACAAACGAAATTTACACTTTTAGAACTACTAAGCAATATAGGTACTTTCTACCAAATAAATATAGGTTGTTTTAACTTAGAACAGATTTGGTCATGCTAATATAACCAATAATATTTTGGTTAAAACTCTCAACACAAATAATTCGTTCGACAGATAATTTCAAACTAAAACGTATTTTGCTATTCGGTATATACTTGGAATGGGAATAAGTAATTGCGAGCTGTGAAATTGCGAGCTGCAAGTTGCGGGTTGCGAAATGCAAGTTTCGAAATGTTATGCACTTGCGCGAAAAAATTAGAATGATCAGATGTGCCCTATAAGTCATAGCCGGCGAATAAAAAGAAGGGAGTGAGGCGGACTGATATAACAATCAGGCTTTTAACTAAAGCACATGATTAAAGAGATAAATATTGGTAAAAGAACTAGAGTTAAATATTATGAGTTCTTTTAATGTTTTAGTTCCATGATTAATTTCAGGTTTAAAACGTCGAATGGCAAGCGATTCTTTGAAAAGCAGTATCAGGACCAATGATCCGAGATCGGTCGATAATTTTAGAGTCATTAATATAAATTGTGGTATAGTATACAAGTTGGAGTTGACTTACTTTAATCTTCACTATAAATATCATTGTAATGTAACCTAGCATCATTCCTGATCATGCATGACTAAAGCATGGTCGATAGTGTTCATTTTGGAATTAACATTATTTTGTACTTTTATAAAAATACTCGAAGTTTCGGCTATAATGTTTAACTTTTAACTATAGTGAAGACTTTATTCAATTTATGAAAGTTCAAATCACATCGATAGGATTGTAATCAGTAAGCGGTTCAGTGACAGTTTAGCCGTCACTAAATAACAGTAACAATAACAATTTTACTAGAAATACATGCTTGCAGTAACCCCTCGCCCCAGCTGAACATTGCCAGACATTACATTGCAAAACATTACTATTGCTAATCTTTTTTATCAAAAAATCTGCCATGCAAAGGTTGTAGGCGAGTCGGATATCTGCGTTCAAAACAAATTTTTGGCATAGAAAACAGAATTGGATCCTTGGCTCACACCCCTCTTCACCAAATGAAGACGTAATCACTGTGGCTTCCTTCATTTTAAATTTGCCATTAAAATTTTGATCATTCTCTAATAGCTTGGAAAGAAAAGTGGAAGGAAACAATATTATTTTGGGAAATTTATTTTGAAAGAATAAAAAATTGAAATTTTGTTTCAAGAAGAGGAAGCACAGTAGCCATGGCAACACGATAAAATAAACTTCTTTTCTGGAGTACAAAACAACAGGTTACAAAAACTACAAAAATAATTAAAATATTAGTTGTTTTAGCCATACAAATCTGAGATATATGGTGTAGGTATGTTCTTGTGCATTCTATAAGCTTCAAATTAATGTTTAAATGCAACCTTCCGTTTATTAAAACGTTGCCAAAAGTTTATAAAACTAAACTGCCTTTTACTTATAAATTAGTTTTTGAAATGAAATCAGTTGAAAATATACAAATTCTCTCGTGTGGAACGATTTCGCTCTCCTTTTAAGTTGGAACTTTTTGATAGAATAAAATATAGCATATTTTAATTATAAAAAAATGAAAATCTATGTAAATAAAACAACATTCTTACGGCTATATCAACAATTTAATATAAGAAACTTGCCATATTTTTTCGACCATCTATCTCTATTTATCCTTTTTTATAAAGTATAAACGATAAATTTGTTCCGCAGCTTTTCCTGAAGTCCCAAAAAGCTATTTATAAGTTATGATTCAGACTTACTGATATGACTTACTCATGTTTTTTTATAATTAGCTCATTCCACTCCTAACAAAGATTAGTGAGATGACCACCCATCACACCCATGAGCCCGCAAAACTTGATGAACTTTGGATTTCCCATTGCTTCCCTTTTTTTCCGGGTGTAAATATCCGAGCGGAATTATTACCCTCGCACGGCGCTTCGCGCCGGCTCGGGATTAAGCTAAATATCAAGTTGCAGCAAAACTGAATGGTGGCACGAAGCATAACAGCATTTGAAAACAATGATAGAAAGATCAATTATTATCAGAATTTATATTAAAGAAGTGAATTTTAAAGAAAGAACGACTATAAATGACAATTAACTCGATGCTGAGAAATTCGCAATACAGTTTTCACTGTCTTAAAGGCCTTATGCAGCGAAAATTCGGTTAGAGTGAAACTCTCTTATTAAAGAGAACGTTTGAAGTTATGAAGATTGACGTTTGGAACTTTTCCATATCCACTTCGTTCTTGAGATATTAAGATGTGTTTGATATGTAAATAACATCACTGTGACATCACACTGCATAATGAATTGTTGGAAAATCACGAATACCTCTGAGATTATTTAACCAATCGCCTTTAAACTGTCATTTGTTTCCGCCTGTCGCAGGACACCACACAAGTCATGCAGAGTTTCAAGTCATTTAATTCAATTATTTCAAAGATATTCGTGATTTTCCAACAATTCATTATGCAGTGTGATGTCACAGTGATGTTATTTACATATCAAACACATCTTAATATCTCAAGAACGAAGTGGGATACGGAAAAGCTCCAAACGTCAATCTTCATAACTTCAAAAGTTCTCTTTAATAAGAGAGTTTCACTCGAACCGAATTTTCGCTGCATAAGCCCTTTAACCAACTCAATTTGAACTGGTTCTCATATATTGTAGTTAGTTTGGTAACATGGCGGACATTTATGGATTTGTTTAAACTGTATTGAACTTTATTCTTGATTTTTTTCTTTCGCTACGCAAACTTGTGCATCAGGATGAAGACATCGAATTTTTTCAAATAATAAACAATCGTATCATCATCCAATGGCATCATCTGGTCGAATCACTCAAACGTACTGCTGAACTACTAATAAGCAAAATTTTAAACGATGTGTTGATGGTGAATTAGTCTCAACATAAAATCATAGCACATTATAAACGCTTCATTGCTAGCTGAGTTTCCAGACCATCTCTCGGCAGGTGTACATGGTGTATAAAAGACGGAATCCATCTTATATGCTTAATAATTTTCGTAAAATACCAGACCATATGGTTTGTTTAATTTAAAACCTGTTCTTTTCTCTTTCAAATAAGTGCTTCGCTGTCGCTTTAGTTCAAGTAGCGACTGCACAAGAGGAAATTTAGTAGAACCTTTCATTTTTAGATGCAGTCTAATTATGCGATTTTGCTATGTTATTTCATACTCGCATTCAAAACAGTTCCTGAATTTTCGTGTCTAAAGTTTAATTTTGTTGTTGCCACACGAGAAAAAGTAATAATAACTGTGCAAAAAACATATAAAAAGATATTGGTTCTCAATGTATTCCAAACCCCTTAATCAATTGCAAAAAATCATTAAAAAACAACAAGGTTTCGTTCGTTATTGCTGACATTTATATCGTGGTATTGAGCCATGATTCGGCAAGCTTAAACAAGGTCCGTAATGCATGTAAATTTAGCAAATATTATTAAAGTAGTCCATAGGAACCTATAGTTACTGAGTATTGATGAACCATCTCTAAAACGGTTAAATTTTTCTTGTTTTGGCGAGAATAAGCTAAGTTCTTTCCCTATCGAGTTGCTATTTGCATCTCAAATGTTTGATTTTCCGATCTCAGTCAAAATAATATTTTCACGAACCTTTTGTTCAAATTTAAAAAAGTAACCGTATGTTCGAAAACTGAATGGCTAAGCTTTAAAAAAATGTAAACATTAAAGTGTTGCTGCTTAAAATTTGCGAAATCCTTATTTGAATCGACAATTCCGCTTTTTTATACACCATGAAGATTATGTTTTACTTTAATTACTTTATACTGTGTTTTTAAGATACAAGATGGAAAATTCGGCAAATGGTCTGCACATGGATGTTATTTCACATAACGAAGATGAGTTGAATGGAAATGATACAAACATTTTAAGAGCTGAAGAAAATGATAAAGGTAAAGTATGGGTTTTTTAACCTTATTCGAAAGAATAAAGAAAGTAAGGAATTCGATGAAAATACAATGCAATTCATGGATTATCAATTTATGTTTGTTAAGTTGATGCAAAAATAGGGTTGGTTCATCGTTACGTGTGTATTATGCTTTATTTAGTTATTTAATTATTCAATTTTAATTTAAAATTCAGCAATATTTTGTTTAATTGCCCAACCGTGATTTTACACAATGATTGATTCAAGATATTGCTATTGGTTTATTTGGCGAAAATACAAAACACACATGACAATGAACCGACCTGATTTTTGTGTAAAGGTTGACCAACGCAGTTGTAATTCGAGCTTTCTAAATTTCTCTATTTTGATGATTTTTAACAAAGATGATTTGAAGTTGTCGAATCAAGAGGACGGAAGTAAGAAGGGTGACGAGGTCCGCTCAGGTAATTAAAAGTAACTCCTCGAAATCTGATACCATTGCAACTGTTTCAACAAGCCGTTTCAACTTTAAACAAAGGCAAATCACCTTTTGCAGGATATGTGTGTGAACGAAGCATGCGATCGAAGGGATAATAGCAAAGTTATTACCACTAATCTTCGCTATGGTCGGTGATATGTGTAATTCGATTGGGCTTTGCATTCTTATAATTGAAGCCAGAGTAGACAGAGAAAACATGTCGGATATAACCTCCTGTTCAATCACTTAAATATCTAGTATTTTCTAGTATTTTGTGTTTTTCAAGAGATTTAAAATGGGATTTCAACCTTGTTGTGTTATTCTTTGACATTCTTCAATTATATATGAATCTATACTTTGTTTTAGTGTGATATTATTGTTAAGCACGTATGGTATATCTTTTGTCCTAATTTGGTTTATTTTTTCAATGCGCTACTTTAGACAGCGCACAACGCGATAAGTCCCTTGTAAAAGATGAAAAAGAAGACGCTCCGTTGATCGGGGAAGAGGAAATTGAAGGTAGAGAAAGAAACCCATTACAAAAATTATCTCTTATCATTAGTTTACGTTTATAATATTAATATTTAAAAATTTTGTTAATATGGGCAGAAAAATGAACTTCAAAAATTAACATCATTCTTGTTTAATTTTTGTTTTCGTAATTTTTGTGATCTTTTGCAACATCGTAGTGTTTAGTTTTGCATAAAATCTTTGTAATTTTACATGCCGATTAATATATAATCGTCGTTAGTGGGACATTTTATTTAATTTACCAAAGCTTTCGGTCCGTACGTGAGCGCGTAATGATACGGGGAAACAAACTGAAATCCTCGCAAGATAAATAAGCGTACAGTATTTCACCAAAACCAAGCCGTTTTACTCTTAATAGAAGAACGCCATGAAATGCATAATTTTAAGTTTCCACGATAATTTTTAACTTTTGTCCATTCACCGATTCAACATATACTTAAAATGATCGATTTTGCACGGATTTACATATATATAATATATTAACTAGGTTGTGAGTACACATGCGGCGATATTATTACCTCCAAAATTGGCCATTTTAAATTAGGCGAAATAAGATACGACTTTAGTCCTTCTTTAGTTCATCTTTTAAGGAGTGCTTTCCATTATGTCGTTATAGTCGCAGATACTTTTGCGAATATCCTTGGTGCGATTTGCGCCATTTCTCTGAATTATCATGGAAATCAAGCTTATAGGAGACTGTTATCATATACTATTTTGGGTCAATTGTACCTGATAGATTATAACAAATTGTAGCTTTCTGCAATACTGAAATAACCTTTCGATGTGACCAAATAATAATATTTCAGTAACTATATATATATACCCTTATTTTTACTCTTATATATATGTGTAGGCGAGTTAATTACTCGTCTTCGAGGAACAAGTCAGCGAGTTTGTTTATATAGAACTATCTGCATGACTCCGCATTTATTCATAATCCTAGCAAAAATCATAACGAAATATGATAAATTGATAATAGAATAATAAAAGAAAACTATTGACTTGAAAATACAATGACCATAGTTTGAATGACACGACGTGGCACGCGAGAGAAGGCCAGAATAGGGGGATGGACTGGAGTTAATAAGCCAAAATATTTCGTTTAGGTTGCTCATTTATATTCTATTTGATCATTTATATTCTATAGTTAAATTATTTTTTCATACTTGTATTCTGCTTAGATATTTTCTGCTAAGTTTGAAAAAAACATTTATTAGGAATTGTATTATGTTGGCTTAATTTCGGGTCCAATGTGCACAAGTTCTTATTTCTCGCTCGCCCTCCCACACTACGTCATTCCATTCGCAACATAGTGGATCAGAAGAATAGGAACTTGCAACAAGTGTATAAACAGGTACTCATGCAGTACCCAACTTTGCAAACTGTTCACTGCAGCAGTACTTATTACAGTCGTAAGCCATGAAAAATACAAATTGATTTAATATTCTCTCATTGTTAATAAAATTTCTTCGAATATAATTTAGAGAAAGCTTTTTTAACGAGCTCCATATCTGGAGATCAAGTGGATGGAGTAACTGCGGAACGGTTGCATGACATTAGCGAGAGAATACGTTATCACGGAGTTCGAGAAATGAGGGAACTAATTACCGATGGTAAGTTAACAAATCTTGATCTACAAAGTGGCAGCCCAGTCCGTTTTGCTTATGCGCTTTTTACTTTACATAGTGTGTTCTGAATTATGCAATCGTATAATGTGCTGATGCTCCTAGTCTATTTTGATTTAATAATTCCACATCTTTATTTCAATGAAAACATATTTTTGAAAGGATCGAATCATAAACGTATTATTTCTTATCTCATACATTTCATCTTCGTGAAATAGTACTCTAGAAGTCTACTCCTACCCTGTCGCATTTGTGAAAAGAGTCTCGAAACAATAAAGTTCGTCGTATATTTCGCCCAAAACCAAAATTACTCTAAACATAAGACAAAACTTTGACATAACTGTAGCAAGAGGTGCTTTTTTAAATTTGTATTTTTGGTTGCTTTGGAAAATTTCCTGTAATATCCTATAGAAATTCTTATAGGAAATTTGTTTTCCTATAGGAAATCTTATAGGAATTAATTTTCCTATAGGAACTAATATTTGCTCCTATAGGAATTCCTATAAAAATTATTTTCCTATAGGAATTTTCATCCGACTCATGCATTGAAATAGGAATTCCTATAGGACATTATTTTGTATTCCTATAGAAATTCCTAACTGAGCTTTTGTATTCCTATGGGTATTCTCCTTCTATTCCTGATGAATCACAAACATATTGGTCACAGGAATTTGTACCTGTGATTATACAATAACTGAAACACAATTACACCGCAGAAGCTGGGAAGATTTATGTGCCTCTCAAAACTCACTCAACTCGATCAGCCTCTGCGGAAAAGGTTTTGCACGTTTTCGTTATCAATGATTCATATGAATGTTTTAACCAAATTACCAAGAGACGCACATGGGTTCAATATATTCAATCTTACCGCAATAATCTTTAAGATAACCTGTGTATAAGAGTACAAGTAAAGCTGAATCCTTTATTAGGTAAAATTCATTCATTGTGTAAAATTCGATCTCATTTCATTGAGTTTCTGAAAAGACATATACTTCTGGTAATTGCTTAAATTTAGATTTTTGCGAGAAAAATTACTTGTTTGCTCTAATGCCCTTTGCTGATTTTGCTCATGGACAGATGGACTGGACAACTGATGCTCAGTGCACTGGTGGCTATAGTTACGTCATGGTTGACGTCACAGTCTAGAACGCAAAGGCTCATGGACTAGCCTCGTTTTGAAATATTTGCTCAAATTTTAAAAATTGGTCCGTTTGTAGAATTGTGACTCGTGAGCAATATTCTCTTCAACACTCGAAATAAATTCCATATTTCCGCGCAACCATGTAATATACTCTATAACTAACTAGAAATACATGCATGCAGAATCCTTCGCCCATTCGAACACCACAATTACTCCCCCAAAAGTTATTGTTACATGAAGTACTGAGTCGATCGCTGTAACCATGGTAACACGCAACACTGTATATTTCTATTATTTTGTACAAAATGGTAAAATATTGATAAGATTTGTTAATTTTAACTATAAAATTATCAATTGCCCAACTATATAAAGTAGGTATGTTTTTATGTACTCTTTTAGCTTTGATTTACTGTAAAATTCAACCTTAGAAGTCTCACAAAACATTTCGAAATTTTCATAAAACTTCAACAGTATTTTGATATTTCTTTTCGCACTTGTTTTTGAGATTAAATATGTTGTTTCTTATTCTATAACGTATTTGAATTAATACTAAAATACCATTTAAGATTAATCAATGTTGAATTGACCACACAGGATGACCTACGCATTTTAAAATCCACAAACTATAATATACTGCATGCCAATACGGCAAAAGCAAGTATACAAAATAGACACGCGTTTAAAACGCTTTAAAACTCTTCGTTCTTTTGACTGTTTTTCTTCCTGTTCCTCTAAATAATTTTCATTTATCTCGTTTTAAAGACTTTGTTTGTCTGTTTATGTCCCGACTAGCTCCCGAGTACACAACAGTTTTCTCTCGGAACATCTGATATCCTGTAAAGTATATAATTTATATTAATAATCTATTCTTGTCTGTCTGAAATGCTGTTATGCACTTTTATAATACATAAGTCATAACAATTCTACATGGATTCTTACAAAGGACAAACTATATATGAATTTTTATTGGTATTCGTAGAGAAATTCTTATAGGAATATGAATGCATTTCTTATAGGAATCCTATTAACAATCCTACTGGAATCCTACTAAATTCCTATTGAAGTTCCTATAGGATTCCTACTAATTCCTATAGGATTCCTATACAGGGTGTCCCCCAAAAAAGTGACACTATAGAAATTATCTCATTGTTCTTAAACCGCTCTTAAACGCGCGTGATTACACACCTGGGAATTTAATGAAATTGTATTTACATTTAAGCATTTTAAAACGTTTTCGCTTCGTCCAAATATTTTAACGCCCGAGTCAAGCAAAACGATTACACTAATAAACGGTTTTCTTTTTATTTTACACGTAACAACAATTGATTAAATTAATGTTTAAGCTATGGGCCGCGCCCTTCAACATGTCCTCCATTTCTTTCGACAAAAAGAATGGTTCGCCTGTGCATTCCGCGCATCACATTTCGAATCATTTTAGGCTGCTGCCGTAAAGCGTTGAATTCCTCGATTATTGCACTGCGGTTACATTCGGTATTAGGGTAAATTGTGTTACAGTAAATACTCGTTGCTCTGTAGTCATTTGAACCATTATTGTTACTCTAACTGGTCGTATGATTTACATGTAATTTGATTTTTATGGTAATAGGAGTTATTTTAAATTCCAGAAGCAGAAGTTTATGCACTTGTGGGTTTAGCATAGTGCTCAGGCATTCAAATTATAACAATCGGATAATTTCTATAGTGTCACTTTTTTTTGGGACACCCTGTAGAAGTTTCTATAGGAATCCTACTAAATCCTATAGGATTACTATTGAAATTCCAAGTGGAATTCCGATAGAAATTTCCTTTAGAATTTCCTATAGGAATTCTTTGGAAATTTCTAGAGGCATTCTTTAGAAATTCCTATAGAAATTCCTATACGAAATTAGTCCGAATTTCCTACAGAAATTCCGATAGGAATTTAGGAAAGTTTCGATAGGAAAATTTTGTAAGGGAGACTAAATCAATTGTACTTGTCGTATAATGAATAGTTTGAATCCGTAAAGCTGTGCGCCCACACAATCGGAATCTGAATCGAATTATCTATTGTTAAAAACAGCTTATAAAAACAAAACACACACATAAATAAATCTTTAATTCTCAATTAGGAAAAAACATGCGTAGGAAATAGTTTCTGGAAAGCTTTGATCAATTCTAGAAGTTTAAGATCGGTTTTTCATCTCTCAATATACAGTATTCTTTAAGATTTTTATGAAGGTTATCATAGTCTCATGAGATCGCTTTTCCCATTGCAGTGTGTGTCTATGCGCCCAGCCCTGTTAATAATAAGAGACAAAGCACATGCCCCAAATAGTTAAGTAGCATTCTCTTCATATTCTTTCCCTGTCATTGGAATTTTGTCGTCTTATTTACCAATAGTTCAATAGCCGCTACCATAATTCAAAACAAAATACAGTAAATGACATCAGACTCCACGAGCAAAAGTGGGAAGTTCTTGTACTTTTAATTTTCAAGTACTTAGAGAGAAAATGCTAATTTAGAACATTTTAAAGAAGACTAGTTCCCACGAAGAGGAGTAATTCCATTGACATAAGCTTATGAAATATATTCTAATTTCTCAAGGTCCACCGTTGAATAAAAGGCAAATTCAATATCTTATACTGGTAGCAGCCGACACTTACAGTTTAAAGTGCTTGGACGTACTTTGCGAGACCTACGGAAAAAACCCCATTTCAAAGAAAAAAGATATTGAACTTTTTGGCCGGGATTCTTACGTATACGTGCATTTGGACCGGCATCCAAAAGGGACAGCTCTACACATTCTAGCAAGGAAGCGTACTTCAGTAAGAGTAATGGAGGTTTTAGAAAAGCGACCAAAATTCCTAAATGATTTTTCAGACGTTCAGGATAGTCATGGATCTACACCACTTCTCGTCGCAATAAAGCGCAACAATATTAAAGTAGTTAAACTGTTGCTTCTTGCAAAACCTGACGTAAACAAAATAAATAATCATAATGAATCCCCTATTCATGTCGCAGCCCTGACTGACCGTGCCGATGTTATAAGTGAAATCTTGAACACATGTAAGTTTGTACTTTATTGCCTTATTATTATTTAATAATCACTTGAGTTTATGCTTCTGTAAACTGAAAGTGCACATGCAGTTATTTCATATTTGGTATTTTTAAAAAGGTTAGACCATGAGAATAATGGTGACGGTAACTTTTTGTGAAAAATGTTAAAAAAGACCATTGTTTTTAGCAGTGAAAGTTGCCTATCTTGGAAGAATTTCTGCGACTTTGAAAGTGTTCGGGGCGGGAGACTTGTGACGTCATTTAAGGAAACCATGGCATGCAAGTCAAGCCCAATACTTACACATGCATAAATTTGGCGTTACAAAATTTATGTATAGTTGTATGCAATTTAATGTAATATTATATAACATAAATTTACAAAATTTGGCGTTACAAGGCAAATGCCTTCTTCCTTAAATGACGTCACAACAAGCAAATATTGAGGTTTTTGACAAATTTGACAAAAGATATCCCTAAAACAAAAAGAGTTGTTTATATTCTGTAAACTGCATTCTTATTATTTCCCTACTTTCTATCAATGTAAGCTAAATTTGAAATGGCTGCATGTGCACTTATGTAAAAACTATTGATATGCGCACTCGTGAGTCAATTTTTATGCTCAAAGTTTCACTTTTGTATATCTTTTTCAAATTGCAGTCGAAACCACGCTATGAGACTTGTTTTTAAAAGCCAATGTTTACGAAACTGGCAGTTTTATTATAGTACTTGTATGGAAAATTTGCTAGCGAAATTATTTCTTTCGATAATCTGAATAAATTTTATGTTTCGCTGGTGTGTGAAAAAGCACCTATACTATCATTAAATTTACTGTACATGATTAATAATAAAGCCTAGGGGATCTTAATGGGCATATGACACGATAATTGTCTGGTCCCTATTGACTGTCGAATTGCTGTTACATCATTTGTCACTTGTCAAAAATATAAGGGCATGCAAATATCAATTGTCAGTTAACCCTTTATAAACATGATATTACTGAGGCTTGCTACAACTCTTCATCTATAGATTCGGAAATCCAAGAACGCACTAAACTTCTGAAAACCATGAAAAACATCGATGGAAGTGGTCATTCAATTCTTTACCCAGCCTCCCAGAGTGGTAAAGCAGAAGTACTAAATCTTTTAATGGAGCAGAATTTGTGCGAGGATTTTCTAGAACAGGAGAGGAAAACTGAGGAATGGGAATCATTTGTTCTCAGCGTTTGTGCTGTAGGATGTAAAAATCTTGCGAAAATCATTTTTAAACAAGATCGTGGACTTCTGGAAGAAAAGATCGAAAAATGTGTTACACCCCTTATGAGGTAAGAAGAATTTCATATTCTAAATAATTATGTTATAAAGATATTTCACGTATGAAAAACTTTGGTGCACTTATTAGTTATTCAGAACACCAAAAATTTCGTTTGCCGGGAAAAAAACAAGCCATTGTTTGCCATGCTTTAAGGTTTTTTCAATTTACTGTTAATGTTATTTACATCGAGTGTATCTTACAATTTTATAATTTTTAATCATTGTAATCAACTATTTATCTTTTTATAATTAATTATATATTTATAATTCACTAGCAAGATACTAAGATATTGAAAGAATCAGTGTCTTTGATGCCATAGCTAGTAAATAAATGCATGTCGCGTACCTCTCTAAGTATACAGGCTCGTTTAAATCTACGTTTCCACGCTACGATTTATCGGGCGGATTTCAGGTGCGCGTTAACACAAATTAAGGATATAGAGTAACGGAAATCGCGCGTGATCCTGTCGCCACTTTTTCAATGCGTGTGCGCGAGTCTCTGGCAAGTGTCATGCACATTTTTTACAAGAAATTATATGATGAGAAAACCTAAATTTTGGCAATAAAACAGCAATTTCGAAGAATAATCAGGATAATTTGTAGGTCGTTCACAGTTTTTGCAAATTGGGTGTGAGTATGGCATTTTAACTAGAAATAACTTTTTAAATATCCTTTAGTAGCCAGAAAAACGGGAGAAACATGCCTTAACGAGTGTATTTTTAGTCAAATTGACTTTGTCTTTGACAAGTCAATTTTCCCAAACTGTTCACCTTTGCAAGCCTACATCTTCTTAAATGACGTCGCTTCAACGTTGTTTTGACGTTAAGTATAATGCTCACATTACTTGGGTCAAATTTCGTAAGAATCCAGGACAATATTTCAACGTAATTTCGACCGACGTGGTTTTGGCTGTTATTCCTCACATGCTCTAGCTTGGTATTAAACAAAAGCACAACTTGTGTAAATTTGACATATTTCTATTTGCAATTTGTACGTATTTCTACCTTTTTTAACACCAATGGCGATTTTCCGTCGGGATCATGTTGCGTATTCGCTTTATCGACTCCGTTTAGATTTTGTAATAAAGCGATCATCGCGACATCGCGTGCTAACACAAATCATGCACAAATTGACTAATATTAATCATAAAAGGCATTATTAGTATTTTCACTGAAAGAATATTGGCTGATGCAAAGGCTAGTAGTTTGCATAATTAGAAACGTGACAGGCGCGCAAGATATACAGCATTAGTTACGGTTACCACTGAGTAATCTTACAAAATACAAAACAACGGGCACTCCGAAAATGGTTGACATTTTAACTCGACGTTTCGACTAACTTGCAGTCATCATTCCTGATGATGCATATCAAATGTATTTTTTGTATTCCGGCGCTAGTGACTCGTGACATTGGGTCAGCTTTTGTGTTCATAAAGTAAATAAATCCTTTAGAATATCCTTTAGTATGTTGAGATTATGAAATAATGTTTACGCAGTCTATTTAGAATCAAAACTTGATTCGTTTGAAAGTCTTTAAGATGCTTTGAAACAAAAACCATACTCTATTCTTTCGTAGTTTATTGACATGTCACATATAGATTTGTCATAATATCATATACGCCGTATTCTAAGTTTGTCTCATGGGTTTGTTAGAAAAGAGTTAACAAAAGCCACTAAGAAAGATTAGATTTTGCTGCGGATTGACTCTGTCATATAAAACAAAAACGATGTCAATGTCGGACGTTTATATATGACTTAGATTTGAATATGCACGTGCAGGATCAAACTGTGTTTACAATTTTATACAATCCAATTCAATCCACAACTTAATCTTACCTAACCAGCCTTCTATGCCTGAATTTTGACTTCTCTCTGTGTTTTTCTTGTGCTTAATAATTTTTTTAGACTTTTTCCTGCCAGATTTGCTGATAACAAATCCCATAATTTTTCCCTAATCACTGTCTTAGACATCAATATGATCAATATTGAGATATCAATATTAACCTAAGCGGCCTAAGCTCCCCGTCAATCAGATTGAGGTATCAACATGCCTAAGCGGCCTAAACCTCCCACCAAGCCTGACTGCCTCGATCGTCATGTCTTGTATTATTTTGGAATACTCTATACCTGAAAGGTCCTAGGTTGGAATATGAAAGGACTAAATGGGTTGTAGATTTATCAATTCTCACACAGGATCACAGTGTTAATAGCTAGTGTCCTGACACAACCATAGGAATCTAGTTTGCCACTGAGTTTGGCTTATTTTGGTGATATACATATCTGTATTACAAGTAGATTTCTGTCTTTGGGTGCAAGTAAGAACCCCCAGATATAGTGCTGGTTTTGATCAAGGCAAAGAACAAATGATGTCAAAACTAGTAGTTCCTGGTGGGACATATTACATGCTTATAAAACGACTGGGGGACAATTTCAAGACAGGAGGCCAATTCAGTGGTCAAAGTGTTCCCTGCTTGTTTATTCCCCATTACGTCCCAGGACTGGGAAGGGAGTGCAGGTTTCAATTGACTAGAGCATTATGTGTGCCTATATGTCGCATAAATTACATTGCTTTCAATAATAAAACCTGACACCTTGTTTGCACCTCCAATCATATGTTAATTCACTGCATGTTTGTATGTCAGACTTTTATCGAATTTCAATACCTATATGCCAAACAGCCATGATACCATTATAGCTGACCATATATGTAACTCCTGGCAATACTTAAATTTTATATTAGGATGCTATAGTTTATATATGTAACACCAGATCTTGTTGGTGGTTAAATAACTTTTCTATTTGATGTGACAAATCCAGGTTATCGATAGATCATTTTGTTGCTGTAACAAGCAGATTCTAAATTGTGTAACTTAGTCTTGCCACATGCACCCTAGACAAACATGTAAAATGTAGCTTTCCTTGGATGAATGATTTAGGTTAGTTTAACTTTTTGAAAATGACTTAAATATGTGTGATAAGTGTTTCTCCCATTTGAGTTAATTGTCAATTTCACCACAAAGACATTTAGTTGACAGGATTTCAGTAGGAGGCATTCAGAATTTACCTAGAGGAGGTGCGCTACTGTATGTTGATTTGGGGGGTCATGAAAATTCTGAAAATCACCTGAATAATGATTGTCATCCATTTTCCAACATTGAATTTTATGCGAAGGCGAGCTTTAAAAATTACCTGAAAATATGAGAGCGTGTTTATGGGGGGTTACCAAGGGTGTCAACTAATTGAATAAACCAGTTATTTTAAAAAATGGCACCCCGTGTTCTTATCGCGTCGAAGTTTCAAGTAGGGAACAGATGTGGGAATGTGGAAAAGCAACATTATTTTAAGGGCAGTAGGTTGGTGTGCAGATCTGCCAGCACCATTCATTCTACTTTATATTTAATATTACTCTTCAAGCTAAATCAAACTTTTCCAAAGACGAACAATGTGAATGACAAAATTAATCAATAAGTGAATACTCTATTTAAGTAAACAAGCAATACGAATGCACACATAATTATCAGGTCTCCTTTGAATGCTCCCTCACATAGGAAAGCGCTCTAAGATATAAATCAGATTCAGATACTGATGTTCTTGAAAATGATATGTCTTTTCCTCTTAGCAGCGAAATAAGCTTGCGCCAAGGACTGAGTGGTTGGGTAACTAAGAACAGATGCAAGCATAATGCACTGAATGAATTTCTTTGTGTTTGAAAGCGACAGGGGCATGACCTCCGAAAAGATGCCCGAACTCTTTCGAAACTCCTAGAGATGTGCCTGTTTCATCCAAATGTGGTGGGCAGTATATCTATTTTGGTATAGAGACTGGGGTTATTAATATTTTGTCCCCCCCCCCCGTCGACAAGAAAATAAATAATTTCTGTCGGAAAAAGTAAAATATTTTGACGAACGCGGACAGAAATCGAAACGTGCCCCCCCCCAGAAAAGGGGCCAGCTACGGGCCTGAACCAAGCCCGCTCCTATTGATCTACTTTAATGACTTCCTCCACAAGCTTGACAAGTTGAAAGATAGTCGAATTTTCTATCAAGAATATGTTATAGAAAATAAGTCTTAGATCAAGAAAATAATTCTTAGGCAACTAAGAATATTTTTCTTGATATAAGATATTTTTCTAGAAGGTATTCTTGAAATAAGAAAAATTTTCTAACCAAGAATAATTTTCTTATTTTAAGAATAATTTTCTGAAATAAGATTCTTGTCAATAATATTTTACTTAGCAACGGGACAAGCCAAATTTTCTTAAAACATAAGAATTATTTTCTTAAAATAAGAAATCGATTTTTTGCAGTGCATATTTTGCCTACGAGAATCAAATTAAAGCGGTACCAATGCTAGCTAAAATATAAACTCAAAAAACTTTTCAACTTCAACTGATTAAGCAACTTATGAAACATCTTCAAAATCTGTCAGTAAAATATGGCACATCTTTCTGACACAAGAGTATCAGTCAAAAATAATTTGAAATTCATAATATACAGCAATAATACTAAGTATGAATTAATATTGCGCGCAAGCTATATTTTAGCGCAAATGATGCTTCTATATTTTGCCTAGAATAAAATTAAAGCGGTATCAATGCTAGCTCATGTATAATCTCAAAAAACTTCTCAACTTCAACTGATTAAGAAAAGATGAAACATCTTCAAAATCTGTCAGCAAAACATGGCACATCTTTCTGACACAAGAGTATCAGTCGAAAATAATTTGAAATTCATATATAATATATGTGAATTAATAAATTGCGCGCAAGCTATAATTTAGTTTGAAAAGAAGATACCTCCAGTCCGGCAATCGAATAGTGTCTACGAGTGCTTCTTGACATTCTGGCTGTACAATAATATCGAACGCTTTCTTGGCTCCTAAACGCGAGAACATAATCTGTGTTAGACTTTAATTCAGCGTCGGCCACGGACATATAGAACAAATTGAGGGTTGCTTCACGTGTGTCTAAAAGATATAAACAAAATCTCGACGTTTCGAGCTAAAGCCCTTCGTCAGGAGAAATTAGTAGCACTGTGTTACCTCAGTTGTGATGTCTGTAGCTTCTGATTTCTCATCTAACTTGCGAGGGTAGATTGCCAAACCCGCTAAAAATGTCTTCGTGCCAATGCTACATTTTTCAAAGCGCCAGTTATCTTTGTCAGTTTGTCTTGCAACCGCCGCTTTTTCTCTGGTGGGGTTATGTCATTTGATTCAATAATATATTCTGTGGAACGCGGGTTTTCACTTGCGCGGGAAATCCTCTTGAAAATCCGTGCTGCTCAGGAGCAGCAATTTTACAGGCCTCGATAATTCTCGTTGTTCTTGTATTCTTTGCTCCAAGATGTTTCAATGCGTGGCCATCGGCGCCATTTCGTCGTTTTCTTTAACCATTGTCTTGGCGGCCAATTGCTCTAGCGGGAGCGAATTCACCGTTGTACATATGTGCTCGAATACACTTTGACTGTAGCCACGCATCGTCAGGTTTGCGCTGTCTCAATGCAAATACCAACACAGCAAACGACGAAACAACGTATACTTGAGAGCATTTGGTAACCGTCCCCGCGTTAAACCAGCGATAGGACACAGTATTGCCCTCACAATCGCGAATATCTCTTATGTCGAGATATTGACCTCGTCTGAGAAGCATTGAAATACCAATTTATTTGCATTATTCCTGTTTGATGCAAAAGGGCAACACCGGACAAAGGATTGTACGCGTACCAATTTCTGTCTGGCTCAATACAATGCGAAAATACACGGTGATACATGCAGAAAATTACACCATGTTTCGTCAGGCAAGATACAGTATACCGCTTTGCACCAATAACTGATTCTAATTTCGCGCGTTATTCACAAAACAATCTAATTAATTTGTACGTACCTGTAGAGTGATGACAGCATAATATAAACCCGTATAGAATTAACTTCAGTACATGTTTTAATATTTAACAGTTATGCTAAGCGACCAATTATATTACAGTTCGCCTGATCGCCTCTTTAATTATCGCCTCTCAAGGCTAATTATAATTTCTATGGTTACAAACACTTTTACTCTTAATCTTTCACACCTAGTGCGGCTCGTCATGCACAAAACACACAAAACACACAAAACACACAAAACGCACAAGACGCACAAAACGCACAAAACGCACAAAACACACAAAACACACACAAAACACACATAGTTTCCCCTGCTTTATGGTCTAGTAATCGTTAACCTGGGCATTAAACTCACCCGATATCGTACACATGTTTATTTACATCAATCAATCATTATGTCTCTTTAATATTTCCAGAGCGGCCGAAGCAAATCAAGAAGAAATCGTTGAGCTAATTTGCAACATCAAGTCGGATCTTGATCTCTTTACAATTGTTGACGAAATAGGAAGGAATGTTTTTCATTATGCTGTGAAGAATCCAAAAGTTCTTAAGTATCTTCTCACTCAGTTTACAAAGGTAAGAATTATTTTATTTTATTTAGAACTATAACTGTAGTGATCAATACTGCATAGCATCATTGTCATGAGAGAAAGTCTCTTTTTTGGGGTACAGTGTTACTTCGGTAAACCACTCCGAACTGAAAATACTCCAATTTTTATATTAAACTGAGACGAAATTATAATCAGTATATTGTACATTCCAGGAATTGAAACTGCGGTGACAAACTGATCGATGCGAAAGACACAGTCATGCACTGTGCAAACAACAACCATCAATAAAAAGAGGAGGGGGTATAGATGTTCAGAACAACGAGCACGTCAAATCCAATTGCCAAATTGCAAAAAGATATTATACAAGTTTTACAAAGAAGCAATAATTCATGGCTTGATGACTTTGCTCGTTTAAGGTGGCTCGATATAGTAATCACAAAAACCTTATTCAAGAATCGTGAAAACAAAACTTCATACTATATGTACAAACCCGCGTGACCATTTGTGCGCGCAGGAATATTAACGAAAGAACTTCCAAAATGACCTGACGTGAGCAGTTGCTCGCGCCATGTCGCGTCATTGCGCGTGTTATATACCGTTTTCATGTCAATTGCTGACGTCATTAAAAAATTCCATTTCTGAAAAAAAATGCGCTATATCTCATTATTTTGTCCGGTGACCTATGTTCAAATTTTGCATGCTGTATTGCACCGCAAAAATCTTTCACTATACCAAAAATAAAAAAATTCTGTAATGCCAAAAAAATTTGATTGAAGAAAACGACATTTCTGCCTTTTTCAAAAAAATGGCATTACAGAATTTTTTTATATTTTGCTTAATGTTAGTCTGTCTTGCAAGTAAAATAATGCACGAAAAAAAATTGGGGGTCACCATGTTTCTTTTCCAACTACACGAGGCGATAGGCTATTTTGGAGTTTATTTCGTACGCGTATGTTGCCATAGTAACGAACTATCTGTTACTAAAACTAACATAATTTGAAAGTAGAAAGATCAAAATATATGAAAACCCCGATACCTGGTGAATAAAACCTAAAAGTAAAAATTTGAAAGTGTTGAACACCTGAATTTATGAAAACTGTATCGATCCACCTTAAGCTGCCGAAGAAAATATACTGTGTTTATTTTTTTTGAGGTCCGTAACTCAGGTCCGTAACTAAAATAGAGCCTTTTGATTGGCTGAGTACGAGGTCCGTATCACACCAGTACGGACCTCTCGTAACTTTTCGCGCCAAAACAAACAAAGGAGTGAAGAAATAAACACGAAAAAATAAACACGTTATTTACCGTTCTGGTCGGTCCGTACGGGAAAAATATTTTCCCTCAGTCTCAGAAGCGGCCCTCGACCTTCGGTCTCGGGCCGCTTCTGAGACTTCGGGAAAATATTTTTCCAGTACGGACCTCCCAGCCGGTAAATAACATATATATCTTTCAGTATTTGACCGTTCTTTGAAATGTTTCGATTTAGAGTTTTTTCAATGAATCTCAAACTCTGACTTATTTGTAACAAAATTTTGCGACTTATGGCTTTAAAATTACTTTTAAAACTCGCCTAAGAATGCGGGAAATGGTGTTTCAGGGATGGTAAAAATCCAAAAGTTTCTCGGGGGGAAATATACATTTTCCTTAAAACCAAGACCCTGGCTACGCCACTGGCAAAAGCATGTGTCATGAAACGGTTAAATACAGATTCCGCGAGATTTAATTGTATTGAAATGCTGTGCTGACAAATTATTCTCACATATTATGTAATGCGACATGCAAAAAAACGTTTTGGATATTGCAAATTACGAGCTTTATGCTTCACGGTGATTTTGCATTCAATAACTTTAATTCGATTGATTAACCTTCTGCAAATATCTTTAGTTAAGCGAGGACAAAAAAGTAATTAATATATACATTGTACTGCGTTTTATAGCTAAGTGACGACTATGAAGCTATTGATATAATGGACGATTATTCCCAAACTCCAGTAACGTTCGCAGCTGTTGAGAATCTGACAGAGGTATATAATCATTCATACTATATGTCCAATCTTATACTTGTTAAAAGCCACGACTGGATCAAATTTCAAATCCTCTCAGTTAGCCGAATCCACAGCTTCGTCTCGGAATGGAGCAAAACAAACAAATTTCCTGATTTCAAGTAATATTTCAGTAAAATCCGAAAATGATGCCTGGACGGGATTTCAAGTATGAGTAGTTTGTTTCAGTCCGAGATGAAATCGAGATTTTGAAAATTTGAGGTTTTGAAATGACATCTCATACTCATTAAAGATTAACTGAATGAAGCGATTATTTTAATCCAGTATACTTCACCAGGTATCCAGCATCATAATGTGAGCAAAGTAAAGCAATATAGTTGGCTACTATCTTCATGAAGTAACGAGTTTGAAATAGTACATCAAACTCAAATATCGTACAATATACATGCTCCTTCTCTTCGGTGTTGTCGAGCACTCTGTGAAGTTAATGGATGTCTATTAGCAATGATGCAAAGCCCACAAGCCTTGTGGTTGTTTGAGCACTCTGGTCCCATGACGCTTCACGCATGTCTAGTGCGCAGATGTGTGAGTGTTGTACCGCGTGCGTTTGGTGAGAGCAAGTTCACGTGTATATATACAAAGGCATCTCGTATCTAGAATGTACCAATCTGCACTGATGAGCCGTTGGATGTCGAAACATGCATGTCTGAGTCCCCGAGCGGGGATCGAATCCGCCACCTCTTGGTTTCTAGATAAGCGCGCTAATCAACTGCGCCACCGAGAACTCAGGTACTCAGCGAGAGTTATGCGATCAGGTTCGAGTAATGATGTTACGTCTGCTTCGTACTTGAAGTGCGTACGATACTTATTATTGTTGCCGAGCATCAGCGAGGCAGCACACTATTCTTGACATGGCAAGGTTTCTCCAGAGTTCACTCGACCTATTCTTTTGCGCCGACTTATGTATTGTCGAGATATGGGTCTTGCGTCTGTCAGTTGTCGTAATTCCGGGCAAAAAGTCGAGCTCAAGGTGAATTTTTAAAATGGGGGAGAGGGCGAGAAAAATATTGTATTGCGCGTGCATGTTTTGTTCCATGTGCTCTGCAAGTTCTCAACTCTCAAGATTTTACAAGCTTTTTATTCTGGATCTGACTGGATGCAAAATATACAAACATTTCCCGACGAAACACAGGTAAGTACGCAGGGCCTTTTTTAAGAAATCATCAGTGGGGGGGCATCATCGAAAGGGGACGTAACAAGTAGGTGGTGTATTATATGTGTATGAAGGCGAAGGGGGGTCTGGGGTCATTTTTGTATTCTTGAGTCTCTGCGGCTTGATTTCTTGCGTTTCCAGAGACAATTTTTGATATATCCCATCTAAACGGGCCAGGTTTTGTTGTGAGAATACAATAACTTTCCTCTAAACTCAGTTTTTTTCCATACTTTGGACACAAGGGACCTTCAATGGGGGGGGGCAAAAATAGCTTACTGGGGCGAATATGGGGGCTGGGGGGGGGCTTTTGCCCCTCCAGTACATTAGTTAAAAAAGGCCCTGTAAGTACGGCTTTATTTCTTTCTGCTGATATTCATCAAGGTGATGAACTGTTTAGTGATTATTCTAGATGACAGCAATGTACTTTTATGAGTTTATCGGCGCTTCTTTCTGCACGAAATATTCCATTATATTGTCCGCGTGCTCGAAAACAACATTTAATAATGTCTCAATACAAGGAGAATAATGGCTTATTAGTCCTAGACCCTGGTGTAGAATATTTGTCTATAGATAACCTACCAACAATTGTTAGTGTTAATTCATGTACGATGATAAATAATATTAATCTACCCGTGGAGGTAGCTCGAAATATCAATCTACCCGTGGATGTAGCTCAAAGTATCAATCTACCCGTGCAGGTAGCACAAAATATCAATCTACCCGTGGAGGTAGCACAAAATATCAATCTACCCGTGGAGGTAGCACATAATAGAGACATTTAGCTTCACGTTTTCGTCGTTAAACGGCAAACCGTAAACTGCGGTTTGAGGTCTGCGGTTTGCCGTCCGAGGTAAAATGCATTTTGACATTTAGCTATCGGTTCAATATGTAAACAAACATTTCAACATGGCGGCATTGTCAAGGTAGGTTTTTTATGGGGTTTTTTATTATTTTGATTTAAATTTGGTGGAAGAAAACCATTATATAAAAGGCATCTTCTTGTTTTCTTTCTTACCAGAAAAGACTACATGGATATATCAATTTTAATGTTATTTGAGAGTGATTCTGACCAAAGTAGTAGCGATGAAGACGATCTTGACATGGCACTGTTTGAATGCATGTTTTCATCCTCGAAATTTAGCCTTCCCCGATTGAATCTCGAAGACCTCAGCGACTGGCAATGTGAAAAAATGTTCAGGTACTTTTTATTGGAAGAATAAAATTAAAGTGAATGATTCGTTATTTCGTTTTACGTACAATATGTAATTTTCGTATGACTATTATAAAATACTTGTCCATACTAGATTTCACAAGAATGACAAGTCACGCCTTTTTGCTGCGTTGAGGATTCCCGAGTATTATCGGGCTGAACAAAGGACAAAAGCCTCTGGTATGGAAGCCCTCATGATTCTTCTAAGGCGACTTACTTATCCAAACAGATGGTTTGATTTGGTGGGCATTTTTGGAAGGAGTGAATCCCAACTAAGTTTGATTTTTAAAAAGGTATTTAATTACTGACAGAGTGACAGTTAAATTGCAAACAAAACAGCATAATTAAGCTAACTCAAATTTATTCTGATTTTATAGATATTAGATGACATATACAACCGTTTCGGCCACCTCCTTGACTCGTTTGACTTAGTATGGCTAGATCCAGAGTGCTTTGCCCAAGCAATTCATTTTCAAGGTGCACCACTCACTCATTGTTGGGCATTTATTGATGGTACTGTGCGACCAATAGCACGACCGGTAGTAAATCAACAAGTGATGTTCAGTGGACACAAGCGGGTTCACTGCATTAAGTTTCAGGTATTGAATGATTACTTATTTGTATTGAATGATTGAAAAATTTTTAAATTTAGGGTCTCTGAAATGCCATTTCCTGGACTTTGGGAGAAAAGGGTGTTCCAATTTCCAAAATGTTCTCAATCTACAAACTGACATTTACATCAACCCCTACATTTTTAGGGGCCTGCTCAGTTTTAGGCTCTCTCCTAAGTTGGGGGCCCCTATTAGGTTAAGGACCTGGGGAAAGTTGCCTCCCCTCTCAGCTACCCTGCTTATTTGTAACTCTCTAGTACTGTTTTAAGAAAACAACTTTTTCATAGGATTTGTTTTCTTTTTAGTCAGTCCATGGCCCAAATGGTCTAATTGTCAACTTGTTTGGCCCCATAGAGGGGCGAAGGCATGATGCCTTTATGCTTAGTGTAAGTGGGCTTACTGAAAAATTGCAAAATATTCAAACGCCTGATGGTGAGCCGTATGTCCTTTATGGAGACCCAGCCTATGGTGTTAATGACAACATCCTGGCTCCTTATCGAGGTGCACAATTGACACAGAATCAAAGCGAATTCAACAAGCAAATGAGTAAAGTTCGTGTTAGCGTGGAATGGGGATTTGGAAAGTTGTGTCAATATTTCGCATTTTTGGATTTCAAAAAGAACCAAAAAATTTTGCTTCAACCTGTGGCAAAATACTACTTGGTTGGATGTGTCCTAATTAATTGCCATACCTGCCTATATGGTTCTGTCACGAGTTCATTCTTTAAAGTTCAGCCCCCTTTGTTAGAAACATATTTATCAAATCAGTAACAGTTTTCATACAAAATATTTATTGAATAACAATATTTATAAATAATATATTAATTAAAATGATTTTAATAACAAAATTTATGAATTAATTTTTACATCTGATTAATTTTTACATCATTAATTTTTACTGAAATGTACATGTGTTTGAAATAAAGCAAATTGAACTGTTAAACTTGAAATATTAAAATTGAAATGATTTTTACACTTTAAGAACTAAGAACGTTTCTGTAACAATTCAATGAATGCCTTTTTTTCTTCCATTTCCAGCTGAAACTTTAATTTTCTCTCTTCAGCCTCAGCAAGATATTTCTCTCGTTGAAAGTCAAGTTCCGATCTTCTTAAATTCAATTATTTATCTTTTAACTGGGCTTTTTGTTCATATTTATCAGTAAGCATCTCAAGTGCAGTAAGCTTAGTTGCCCTTCTACGTACTTTTCTTTTTCTACCTGTTACAAATTCAAAAATACAAGGTTTTGTGTTTCTATGCAAAACAATGAAACAGATGTTTTAACTGCATAAAGTTCATTTTCTTTTATCTAAATCATGAGTACTTTTCTTACCTTTCCTTGTGATGTTTTCTTCACTATCAACCATTTCATCTTCACTTGCGGTATCACTACTTTCATTATCATTACTTTTTCTTCCTATAATATTAAACATAAATTAGAATTTACCATATCAGGAACATAACAAATCAACATCGCAACAAATACAACACTCAGACATATGCAACCAATCAACAACCCTACAAATCACGAGACACATTTAATAGCCAATACATACTACTCATTCCAATGAGTGCAGCATCTCGCATTTCCAGGCCTTTTTTCTTTTTCAATTCTTTTTTCTTTTTCTCTTTTTCCTTAGTCTTGAGATCTTCCTGGTCTCTTCTGAACATGCAAATATCTTCCAACAGCATGGTGAGCTCAGTATAGTCTTCTTCTGTGCCAGACCTTTATAAATGGATGAGTTTTTTATGGTGAAGATCTCAGTTCATGACACATCACAAATATGTTTCAAAAATGTTTATATCTCAATGACATCCCACCAAACCAAGTGGTGTAAACTGTAGAAGAGGAGGGGCTATTGGGGCCAGAGCCCCTTGCTCAAACTATGGGGGGCTGAGCCCCACTTGCTCAAACTATGGGGGGATATATCAAAATATATCATTTTTACATATTCTCATTCTCAAAGCATCACTCTATGACTATTCCATGAGGCATGAATATCATATAATCATGGGATTGATGGGTTATTTATTACATCATAAAATTTTGGGAACATGCTTGTCTAGAGAGTCCCTAGTTATGAATTTGGTTCTACAACACTGGTCCAAACCCATGGGCCCACTGGCCCATTACTTTTTCAAGGATATCTTGTCATCTTCTTTGTGTTTTTCAATTAGCCTATACATTCGCTCCCTGCAGGCCCGCCCTTTTAAGTCAATCTTTTTTTCATCCGTGCTGAATGCTTGGCTGAGAATTCCAGCAATTGATTCCCAATCAGCACTGCTCTTTGGGTTTCTCGCAGCGACTTCTGTTGCTAACATCATGTCATTGTTTATCGAAGGCCATCTAAAAGGTGCCATTTTGTCCTTTAAAAAAAGTGAATTATATAAATTTGGTTCCAAAGTAAGTGCCTTGGATAGCTAAAAGTATTAAGGGATAATATTAAGCAACAAAAGCCTTGGATAGTATTAAGCAAGCAAGCTGCAACAAGCAGACGTGCAAGAAATTTTAGCACGTTCCTGGCAGCCATGTTTGTTTTGCTTGATATGAAGTGCACATCGTTTAAGCCTTTGCAATTCGATACAATTTTCCCTACTAATACCATTTTTTCGAAATTCAAAACGTACACATTCTTAAGAAAGTAAATTTATCACCCAAACGTGACATACTGAAATTTAAGTACGTTTAAAACCTTGAGGGAATTCACTTACCGCTAGAGTATGATTTTGCCGTAAAAACGCCAACTTCAAACGGAAAGAAAACGGCGGGAAAAAATCACGTGATATTCTTGCGGTTTGCAGTTTGCCGTTCAGCTACAAAAACGGGAAGCTAAATGTCTCTAATAACAATCTACCCGTGGAGGTAGCAAAAAAATATCAATCTACCCGTGGAGGTGGCACAAAATAATCTACCCGTGGAGGTAGCACAAAATATCAATCTACCCGTGGAGGTAGCACAAAATATCAATCTACCCGTGGAGGTAGCTCAAAATAACAATCTACCCATTGTGATGGAGCACATTGAGGCACAAAATAACATTGATATACCTATTGTGGTAGGAGCACAAAATTCCTAAAATGAAAACATGCCTTTTACATACCTTATGAAGGAAGAAATACTCTTGTTTTCATGAGTTGCGCGTCGCTTTCAAAATTTAAGATTTTCGAAACGTTAATAGGGATTTCTACTACGAAATGACACATTTTCGCCCTACTTTTGTCATGTGACGATAACTTAAACATAGTTGAGAAAAAGGTCACGTGTCCTTTTGAAGTTTGCCGGGCATCCAAACCCTGTCAGTATATATTAACTATGGTTGAGAGAACACGAGAGGTTATAAAACTGATTCTGTATAGGACATCACTTTCTATTATTTATGTCTTCTTTTTTCTAATAGAGTTTTGAGATGCTCTTACCATACACAGTAAATTACGCGGTTATATTCTCTGATCTTCTCATTCGTGATGTGCAGGACATCAAGGTAATTATCTCGCCAGTTTTTACCTCGGTTTGTTTTGTGCGTGCTTGTTTCCCTGTCAGCAGGATTAAACAGCTTAATACGTAAACATATGGATCTAATGGCCGTAGATCAAGGACAAATCGATAGGATTTTGGTTCAAATTGATGAAAACTAAATGAGAAAATTTTTGTTTGTCTTGTTTTTTTTTGGGATACATTTTTTTGAAAAATGATAGACAATCTTAACCATTTTTAATTAAACCAAGCATACACAAAATTAAGTTAGCTTGTTATCGTGTATTTTATCTTTCCTGTCAATAAAGTTCAGGTCTTTACAGGTAGCTGTCCAATTATACTTTTTTTACATAATTGCAGCAAAATAGGGAAATAATCCGATTAAAAATTGCCTTTTGAAATCACATTTTTCCATTTAAAATGTGCATCGAATTTGCAAACATTTCCCAAATGGGGGGGGGAGGCTTTCCATCTGGGAAAATTCTCCAAAGGACCACTACAAATCATTCTAGCTTCGTTAAATGTTCTAACCACGGTAATTTGTTTTTCAATCGTGACTTGAAAAATCGTAAATTCAAAGTATAAATTTGAACTGCATATAAGAATAATATGAATATTTAGACAATACTTTTGCACTCAATTCCTGGATGTATCAGTCTCTAAACTGTAGTCTAGCCTATATAAAATGTTTTAGAAAATATTGAAAAGTAGAAAAATATATAGTAATCTTCCTTCATTAAAGGTTCTAAAGATAGGCCTTCTTACCTGGAAAGAAAAGGACCCCGAAGCAGTAGCGTGTCTGTTGGGTGGAGACCACCAGGAACATCAACCTTTCTTAGAGGCCGCCATGAAAGGAGACGTAGAATTAATGGAGTTTTTCTTACAACAAGGAGCAGATCATTTGCAAAGAAAGTAAGAATGAAGTTGTTTTTTAAATGATTGTACGTGCATGAATTAAATTTATTGATATTTAGTTGTCTTGTACTCTGCGAATATCATCTTCGTTGTAACTAGTATACAGGGCGCTTGAGTAATATTTTTGTAAATACGCTATGAATTCATTGAATTGTCCCAAACTGATGTCCCTTATCCGCAGCTTGATTGGTATAGCGCATACCAAATTCTAGTGAGTTATGCGCACGAAGAATGAACGCCGGTATGTTACTGTCCTGCCCCTACGTGGGCGATATAATAAGCCATTTCTACTGGATAATCTCGTTGTTCGAGTAGGGTCTACTGGTTCAGGAAGCACATCTGCTGAGATGTCTACAAGGCCATTAATTGCTTTGACAAAGAACACGAGGTTCAAGTACTCTTACCAATACGATATTGGCATTAGTTTCAGTTTTACAAGCCTTTCGCTCTATGTGTCGGACTCTCGGTACACAATTATGGAAGATCTAAGAGGAGAATGTTTAGAAACTTGCGTATATTTTTTGTAAGAAACGCTCAAACTTAGTAACCATGCTTTTGTGTTTTACATTACGTAATTTTCCGGTTCCTATGCAAATGTATGTGGAAATCACAAGCTGGTGCAGGAGTGGAGTGTTTTCGTTCGAATTTATTCTTGTAAAAGACTGAAAATAATGATCTAAATACAATTTCTGGATGTCGACCGACAAGAAAGAGTATTACAATATAGGGACACTGTATATACACTTTGTTGTTTTTAATCGGTTATGTCCAAAAGAATGGCGATCATGCATTCATGCATATTAAATTAGTGTTATTCGTTGTGAGCAAATATTGAAATATGTGGGTACTGATATGGCTCTAAAAGGGCTGCCAATGTATTGAAATTTGGTTTACGTTGCAAATCATGAAAGTAGTGAATAGAAAATGTGGGAAATTTCGTTGATCTGCAGTCATAAACCCTCCAAAAACTTGAAAACCTCTGGCAGACTGGCACCCAGGGTAATGTGCAGTACCCTGCTTAGAAATTAGTTCTTAACTGTCTTTAAGTATTATATATCATCATAGCACCATGAAGTCTATATTTTCCTGTCATGTTGACTATATAGCAAAATAGGCTTTGAAAATGTCCCCCTGGAAATGATAAGCAGCTGTTACAGTGCAAGGAGTTTGTGCCTGTTGTACCTCACACATATCTTAAGGTTGGGGAAACATATATTTACATTAATTGGTGCACAATTTAAACAATAATCTGATTTGAGTGGACCTGGAAGCTCAATTAAAGCTCTTAAGGTTGCACTTGTTCTTTACTATAGAAAAGGCCACTTTTAAGATAATTATGGATGGCGAATGTACTCGCATGCGTCCCTTATTGCTGAGTTCCGATGCTACTTTTCACCCAGCAAAGTAAATATATGCTTACAAATATTTGTATGTTAATTTCAATTTATACAGGTGATATTTTTCATTAACAAAATCAAATACTGGCTAAACATGCATCAATAGTTCCTCATTTAGGAATAGTTACTCCTTATGGTCAAGTGAGATTCCATATTACATCTAACTCTCAACAACTGTAATTGACAACTGATATTTATTATAACAAATAGTATTATTACAAAAATGGCCTGTTTCAATAAACTAAGATAATCTCTTAAAGGCTACCAATCTGATTTTTTATATAAACAG
This sequence comes from Trachythela sp. YZ-2020, assembly GCA_016169945.1. Lineage (NCBI taxonomy): Eukaryota > Metazoa > Cnidaria > Anthozoa > Malacalcyonacea > Clavulariidae > Trachythela > Trachythela sp. YZ-2020. The sequence continues at coordinate 46,675 of JADLSH010000052.1, forward strand.
AGAGTAATTTGTATCAGCTTAGAAGTTGTGGTACCACTGTTGATAGATAAAGCTCTTCACACATCACGTTTGCTTTGTAGGATGAAATTTCAAACACCTAAAGAGAATAATAGTATGATAAATATACAAGACAACTTGCAGGTTGAACCCGGAAAACAGTTGAAATAAAATTTAATTATGTTGGAATTACATTGGGGAATTTGAACTGCAAAATATAACCTGGGCTTTAATTGGACTAAAGAGGAAAAGCAAGTTTATCTATAATGATTACTGAAACATAGGTGCAATTTGTCTGCGCATGTGCGATATTTACGAAAACAAGATGGCGGCAGTAAAATCGACTAGCTCATCTTGTTTTCGTAAATTCCGCGCATGCGCAGACAAATTGCACCTATGTTGATTACTGAAAGACTTTCAGGAATAGACTCATGGCATGCATAAATATCAGAGTAGTCTAATTCTTAAAGTGGGTATACAGTAGGCATATAGGTACGTTGAATACTGTGGTGCTATGAAAACAATTTTACAACTAAGCATCAATTTCTCTTTTTAATATGATCTCAGATTGCTGCTCGGAATGGTAGTATAATAACAAACAGAGTTGCATTGCAAATTGATGGTTAATTATTCTATAATTTATACCAACCTTCCATTTAAACTGTATCATGTACTGGTACTGTAAAAACTGTTGGATCACTTTTTGATATCATTAACGGTGGTTGTTCACAGATTTTCAGAAGTCCATGCATGTTTTCTTAGCAGATAATCAACAACGTTAAGCCACCTTAATAGACTATCATGCAAATAAATTAGAAATGCCATTGAAAATTGCCAAATTCCTCGGGGAACATCCCTTTCGATTTTTTTTAAAACAAACTAATTTTGACACTTCATGTCTAAATTTTAAGTTAACAATAAGTTTAAGCTGCGTGTGATAATTTTCAACTTTCAGTCAATATTTCGTGATTAAAATATGAATATCTCTTTGCTGATATTTGCTCTAGTTATATTTCACACTTTGGTAGAACTATTCAGATCTCTGTAAGCTAGTGTGTATCTACTTTGAAGGATAACAATGAATTTTGCTAAAATGACAAGATATATCATTTTTTGTTAAATGGTAGCAAATTAATGGACCTGAAGTTAAAACTTAAAAAATATCTCGAGGACCATCCCTTCAAAATATGAAGTTTTAGATTTTAATACCTTAACTAAATGTTGTTTCGAGCTTACAACTGGAGGACCAATATCTTAGAAGAACTCTTGCATTATTATAGAGTTTCTATTAAGCCGAAGTCAGTATAAAAATGGGGCAAATTTCATTTGAAAATATTTACTTAATCATACTTTGAAGAAGTGTTAATTTGCATTATATTGCACTTAAGAGTACCTAGTTAGGTGCTTCGGTGGCGCAATCGTCAGAGCACGCGCCTTTCACCTCTGATATCGTGGGTTCAAGTCCCGTTGGGGACGACTTATGATAGCTATGTGAAAAGAGTTAGTCAACGCTCTGCCGAAAGTCGTGGGTTTTCTCCGGGTACTCCGGTTTCCTCCCACAGGGAATGTTGACAGGGTGGGTTGGGTTTAACCCCTAACTGGCCCTTCCACCGTAGCTGTGCTCCGTGATGGCGAGCAAAAGGTGGCTGCCATATGCGCCCTAGAAAGCCTTCGACTTGGTCACGTTGAGCTGTGTCCTTCGCAATTCAGCTTAGCTCTCAGCTGCAAGTAAGGATAATAAGCACCCCTGCTTATTTACTTACTTACTAAACATAAGAAAATAATTAAGCAGCAATTCATCGAATTGAATGTTTACACCAGCCATTTTAGTCAACACAGCAAATTCTTTCATTTTCGCGCAAAGGAAGACACTATTTTTGAGCGCCAGTTTCTCGATTTACTGCAAAATCACTGTTCGTCTTATGAGGTCAATGGTTTGAGAAGACCATACTTTGCTGGCGTAACCAAAAACTGGGTGAACAATAGATAGACAGAGAGTGCGGGGAGTCCTTGTGTTTGAAATTTCTGTACAAGTTCTCCTGATGTAAATAAGTAACTTGTTTTCCCTTGCACAAAGGTTAAGTTTTAATACCTTAACTAAATGTTGTTTCGAGCTTACAACTGGAGGACCAATATCTTAGAAGAACTCTTGCATTATTATAGAGTTTCTATTAAGCCGAAGTCAGTATAAGAATGGGGCAAATTTCATTTACATGACAATTAAAAAATGAAAATATTTACTTAATCATACTTTGAAGAAGTGTTAATTTGCATTATATTGCACTTAAGAGTACCTAGTTAGGTAAACATAAGAAAATAATTAAGATTTATGACCAAATTTCGTATGAAAATGAACAAAATATACATTGAGCCATAAGTCAAAGTGTTAGAAAATAAAAGAACTTTCAGGAAGTAAATGACCGCTAATAAAATATCAAGTTACAAAGATGAGACCAGTTTAACAGAGCTACATATACTGGTCAAATATTGTCTTTTTAAAATAAATTCGGTATGAAATAAGATGGTGTAATGTGAAAACAGAGTAGGATACGTTTGTCATACCTGGGAGTCTTCTGTTGTCGAACATCACTCCTTCACAAAGTGCAAGATCCTGTTTCATTCGTTAATAACTGTGGAAAGCTTGTAGAAACTTCGCATTCACTAATAGTGTTATGCAGACTTCATTTCTAGTATTTTTTTTGTTTGAACAGTTTTCCCTTAAAATGTTTTGTCAGCAATTCATCGAATTGAATGTTTACACCAGCCATTTTAGTCAACACAGCAAATTCTTTCATTTTCGCGCAAAGGAAGACGCTATTTTTGAGGGCCAGTTTCTCGATTTACTGTAAAATCACTGTTCGTCTTATGAGGTCAATGGTTTGAGAAGACCATACTTTGCTGGCGTAACCAAAAACTGGGTGAACAACAGATAGACAGAGACTGCGGGGAGTCCTTGTGTTTGAAATTTCTGTACAAGTTCTCCTGATGTAAATAAGTAACTTGTTTGCCCTTGCACAAACATCTAGGACAAGCTTAGACCAATTAATAAATATAATAGGTTACTTTTTATCCAAATGCGCAGGTCGTTCCGGGCTGGTGTTGTTGCGAGTTCCTTGTCTTTGATCGTGTAAGGATATATGGTTGGCTGGGTTTTCCTGGTAACATGAATGCCCAATATGCTATTTGTGGGACTCCGGCTGAAACTGGTTTTTCAGACGAGGTTGCATCGAGAGGATAGTAACGCGCTCTTGGCGGCCATGCAGATAGGAGGAGAAGCAATCAAGAAGAGATATATTAAATTGTAATGTCTAAGTTTGTTAATAAACGCAGCGTGACTGACCTTGACGAATGCCTTTGACATGTCCATGAACACAACATCGGTTTGTTTAGCAGCGTCTAACACAGAACCTATATAGTCCAATACTTCGATTAGCTGGGTCGAACATGATCTGCCTGGAATAAAACCGTCCTGAGAATAATTAATTAACGCCAAAGCTCAGCTTACTCAACGCACAGCGCTCGAGGACTCTGGAGACGATGGAAAGGAGTGAAATAGGACGATAGTTCTCGACACGGGACTGCTCGCCTTTCTTGAAGACTGGTATGATGTTAACCAGCTTCCATTCCTCTGCTAAAGAACCATTTTGAAGAGATTGGTTAAAAAGAAAACACAAGGAAGAAGCATTTTGATGGGCAGTTTCTTTAATAGTCTGGGTGGTATTTCGTCAGGACCTGTGGCTTTGTTTGTATCAGGATTGAGAAGAGCAACTAAAACGTTCTCAGGAGAAAGCATTAATTCCATATAGTACATTCGTTTACCGTAGTTGATGTTCAAATGTTCAAATGGTCGTCGTTGCCAGTTAGAATAGATGAAAAATAACCGTTGAAAAGTTCTGCGAAATCACGAGAGTACGAAGCTGGCGAGCTGAGGTCGAGTCCGATTAATTCGGATCCCATTGAAACACTTTCTGGTACACTGGAACGTTTGCAGCTTAGTTTTAAGATAGGCCAGAATCTCTTTGGATTGTTATGAAGATCATCGTTGAAGTTCTCAAAGAACTGAGCTCGGCTTTCAGCGACTAAATGTATTACTTTAGTACGCAGTGCCTTGAATATATTTGTAAGTGCATCAGACGGCGAATATCTTAATTTACGTCGAACAGTTTTCTTTGTCTTAATTGCCTCGATTATTCACCGCTGATCCAAGGTAGATTATTTACATTCTTGATCTTTTTTGTTGCAATGTTATCATGAACAGAAGCAAGAAATGATTGTTTCCATTTCAACCAATTCCGATTAATGTCCACTTCCGGCTCGATCGCATCACCCATGTTCACTCCCTCCAATGTAGTCCGAAAAACATCAAAATTTCCCCGCATGTAATCGAAAATTGTCCGTTTTATCAGTCGTCTTAGCATAAAACATGAACGTGGCATGGTCAGTAATCAACCCACTTTGAACTGGACTAAGTACTGATACATTCTCAACTTGATTAGGAATATTCGTGATAACAAGATCGAGTACGCAATTTTCCCCTGTTGGGGATGTGTTTAACTGCGTCAGATGATAATCATTTATAGTTCAGTAAACTGCACTTCACCGCACCTGTTGTTAGTTCTGACGATTCCCAACAAATATTCGGAAAATTGAAATCACCACATGTGAGTATGTTTTGGTATTGAGACCAGGGTTTGGCTAGGAATAGGTTAAATTGATCTGACCATTGTCTGTTCACATTTTTGAGCTTGTAGCAGCAGCCTAGATATTTCGAATTAGTGTTCGAAGTAAGTTCAACTGTAACTAGTTCTAGATCTGTGTCATTGTTTATTTCACGAGAAGCAGATAAAGAGCTTCATTTAACAGCGAGAAGAACTCCACCAGCACGAGATTTGCGATCTTTTCTGTAAATAGCGTTACCGTCCCAAGGTAGAATTTCCGAACTTTTAATCTCGTCTCTTAACCGTTTTCCATACAGTACAAGATCAGCTTGCTCAGAATAAACAAGATTTTGAAAGTTGACCAAGTGACACGATTGTTTGCCATTTGACTTAAATAGGCTAACTAAACTACGAGCGTTAATAACAAGACATTTCGCTGAAAATATTTGGTTGTTCTTTTTTCTGTTGCGAGAATTGATTATCTGTTACCGTCAAACTTGGATGGGTAGCAATGTCACCGGCAAGTAGAATACATAGGAATATATGTACATTACTATTATATAGGCTGGTAACTAACTAGAAAACCTCACGGTCAATTTAGTTACAAATATTTATTAAACAGAATATGAACTATTTATATGTATTATTCTATATAAGAAAAATAATTATCCGTTATTCTATTACTATAATTACTACTATTACATTATTGTATTAATTATTAATTATTGTATTTTTCTAGAAGAGAAAATATATTATTATGCAAACACAGCTCAATCTGTTGTGTACTCACGAAATCATGATATTCAGGGGTATTGTTCTGGTGTTGAGGTGAATTATTATTCGTCTAGATCTTGTTGATAACCAGAAAGGTAAAGCGAGAACGAATGTGTAACAAATTCTGTTGGTATGACCATCTGCCGTTCGTTCTGATATTGTTGCAAACAGCATATCTGTAGACATTACTAAGTCTGGGGGTGGCTTCCGTTTACTGTCGTATACCGTATTTTCCAGCCACCAATCTTAGTTCCATTTTGGAGGTAGCTATTTGTTAGATACATGAAAGTGTTGTTGTCGTACTGGTGATTGTGTTTCTGTAAATCTCTGATGAACTGTGCTTGCAGAAAATCTCTCCGAATAGCTGGTCGATGGGATTCTAGAACCCCCAGAATCTGGGCTAGCAAGCGAAGATTTACAGATTCTTCTAGCATTTGAAGGCAGGGTATTAAAGTTCTCTTCACTTTCTCTGAGGGTAGGCTTATCTGGGTTGGAATTGTTGTTTTTGTTATCTCCTTGTGGATTGTAAAACCTATAGTGATGAGTAAGTCCATAACTATTTGTGTGGATTTTATTTTCTCTTGGACACTGGAATCGGTTATTAACCGTCCAGTTACAGGTCAAGGCGAATGCATGCGCTGCTTTTTTAGAAATGCTGCTACTTGCTTCAAAAGTTTGGTAAACTCTAGAGGGGTTACATTTAACCCAAATGGCCAGGTTTTGAATTGATATCCTTGTCTTTCCAAATGAAACGAAGAAATTTCTGTGAGCGAGGATCGATTGCTAATGCTAAGTAAGCATCCTTCAAATCGAGTTTTGTCATTAAATCCCCTTATTTGAGGAGGAATTTGATTAAAGACAAGTTTTCAATTTGGAAATGTTTGTTCTCCACAAAGTTGTTCAATGAGATTAACTCTATCACTGGATGCATAGTGCCATCTTACTTCGGAATTAGGGAGATTCGACTGTAATAGCAGTCTTTGGAACATATTGTCTAAAAATTTGAACCCTTTTGTAGTAGGTCTTGTACCTCTTGATCTAAAATGAGTTCCGTATATGCTATTGTTTTTGTTATTCGCCACGAGGTTTGACAAGGTTTTCGACAAAAAAGAATAGTGAACCCTTCACTATTGCTAGGACCTCCGGATCGCAAGTTACTGTTTTCCATTGTTTAAGACAAAGGGGTGTGATTTGGCTCAAAATCCTCCGGTCTCATGTTTTTGTGGCAGCGTTTTGTCCCAAATTTTTAGCTAATCCCCTGGCTCAGCTTCTTTTGAAGTAAGCACTATAAAAAATTGACAAAAAGATACACAACTTACTTGTTCGTGCCCAAAACCACAGGAGCATTATAGTAATGCGTTGCTATAGTGATGTAGCTAAACTTTTATCTACAGGGGAACCTGGGGTCAAAATTAGTGCGAAGCTCATCCAGGTAAAATCATATCCCTTGTTTGCTCATATATTTCCGCCGGAGTTCACGAAATATAATTATATAACTAATTGCTAACCTGTAAATTATTGCTGGAAGTGTTTTCGTGTTATTTTTTCCCATTTAGGCTAGAAAAGCGAATAACTTATGGTTTTCTGTTTGAGCAAAAATCTTATAGTTTTGTGCCGCCATTTTGTTTCCGCTACTTACTGTATATGAGCTGATAGATACCGAGTAACTCACCTAATTAAATTTCAGAAATGCTCATATTCAGTGGATGTCTATATTATAATCACATATATACTATATAGCTTACGTTAAGGAAATGCAGATTTCACTTTCAGGCAGATCCGGAAAATATCTTTTTGCGATTTCAGATGATTTAAGACAATACGCCATATTGTTGTGCAAATTTTTACTACTTCCAGTGCTTATTAACTGAAGGCAAAGAGACATTATGCGACCTATAGTCCCATTCCTTTTTAGTATGAGAATGTGGCCGAGTAATGACTCTTTCCCCCAAGAAGGATTGGAATCAGGAAAAAGTGGCATTAAGAAAAAAGTGGCATAAAATTCCGTGTTTCATTATATTCCAGGTCTACTTTCGGTATCAAATTATGAATTTCCTTTTTCTGGATATAGCCACGAGCGTGATGTAACCGCGATTCACTGTGCAGTACGATCTAATAATCTTGACGCCGTGGAATTCTTGCTGAAGAGAAAAGAGTTTCTGGAAATGATTGATTTTACAGACTACGAAAACATCACGGCAGCTGGATACGCATTAATATACGGTCATGCGGAGATACTTAGATGTCTCTTGGAGAATAACGCACAAATGAAAGGCAACAAGAAGACCGGTAGACTGAACATCTTTGATGCAACAGATTGTCATTTTAAAATTTGCGAGAATACTATCAAAGTAATTATCGAATTTTGTACAAAGGACAAGAATAGTGGTATGCTTCGAGAGGTAAGAAATTTACAAATGCTGTAAGATTTTTATAATTTGAAAAAGATCAACAGGCTCGTTAGTCAATCCTCAACAAAACATTTAAAATCTTTCAGAAATGTTTTTGTGCATTTTGAAGACAGATATGAGAGATTAATACTGGAAATATTTTTCAAAATCCTTACTATGGAAATTGTATTGATCTTATATGGAAATTGGATTTCCATAATAATTTCCATTTCCATGCATACAAGGATGTAGTATGGAAAATTTATAGCAAAGCAAATGTGATTTCCATAGTAAGGATTTTACGATTTTTCCCGTGTTTTGGTTGTAAAGATCGGTATGATTCCGTCAAAAATTGACAAAATGTGTCTTCATAATCATTATTGCAAGTCAGCATTTACAAAATTTAGATTTTACTGCTTCCAGAAAATCTGTAGACATTGACAAACGTGAAATGAATCATAACATGATTATTTCAGATTGAATTTTCTGAATTCTATGATAGATAAAAAAGTTTGGCAAAACACTTGAGGGAATGGTTGTATATGGGGTGGTGGGAGGAGTAAGCCTTCAGCATCTGTGTTCCGCCGCGTTTGTTCACAAAACCTAGATGCTATAACAACAAGTTTATTGAATATTTGCATAGCAACGCTAAGATACTTTTGCAAACCTTTCAATGAATTTAATCCGTAGGCCCAGATCTTCATCAGTGCTAGTAATATTATTCAGGCTTAAAAATCGAAAGCTATACAATAATAAATTAACTTGGTGTTTTCCACAAATCGACACAATGAAATTAAAATGTGTACAGTATGTATCATAAATAAGCTCTCATTTCATGCAAATAATATAAGAAATCCTAATTGTTGGCTAATCCCATGGCATGCACCAGGCAAAATTCTGTTGCATATTTTACTCTACAAAATATTATGTTACCATAAAACTATACATTCTGCGTTTGGATTACACATTTGACTATTGTCTTTAAACCACCATGCATGATTATAACAGCCGAATATTTTATAATTATGTATATTATCGTATAGTATGCATATCTTCTAAGAAATTATTTTGGTATTTGTTTCAGTTGTTTGAAGACTCAAATTGTGGTGCTGACTCTATTATGTCAAAACTGATCAAACAAACACCCAACGTCGCCATGTTGGTTTTTAACCTCTGTATTGATCACACGAGAGCCGAAAGAGTGTTTTACTGGTTCTTTCCATTCAAAAGAAAATATCGTAAGTAAATATATTAATTAATAATGAGTAATTTTCCCCGAGCCGGCGCGAAGCGCCGTGCGAGGGTACTAATTCCGCTCGGAGATTTACACCCGGGTATGTGAAAACATTGTGGAATGCAAAGTCGTCCACCATTTTTTTTTGTCATGGACTCGACCTTTTCGTAAGTTATGCGCATGCGCAAGTTCAAGCCGAGAGGAAACTTCCATTTTGCAAACTTTTTTCAAAAAAGTTTTGCACCCATTTTATAAGTAAGTCTCTATGTAAGTAAGTTTATATGTTAAGTCTCCAGCCAAAAATAAATGAAAATTATTTAGAGGACAAATTAACAAGAGGAAAAACAGACGAAAGACCGAAAAAGGAGCGTTTTAAACAGGCAAGTGTCTATTTTGCATGCTTGCTTTGCCGATTTTTTAACATAGCATGCAGTATAGTTTGTGAATTTGAAAATGTGTAGATCATTCTGTGTGGTCAATACAACATTGACTGATCTTTAAGAGTATTTTACTATTGATTCAAATATGTTATAGAAAAATAAAAAAAAAATTAAATCTGAAAAACTTCATTGCAAAAGCAAGTGCGAAGTATAGAAATACTCCTCGAAAAGCAGTTGAAGTTTTTTGAAAATTTCGAAACGTTTTGTGAACGTCTAAGGTTGAATGTTACAGTAAATCAAACCTAAAAGAGTACATAATAGTATACCCACTTTATATAGTTGGGCAATTGATAATTTTATAGTTAAAAACAAAATAATATTTGTACAAATTAAAATATAAAAAATATACAATGTTGCGTGTTACCATGGTTACATTCGTCGACTCAGTACTTCATGATAAAATAACTTTTGGGGAGTGAATTGTTTGGTTCAAATGGGCGAGGGGATTCTGCATGCATGTATTTCTAGTATTGCTAGTAATATGCATTAAAAGAATTACTACTACTACTACTACTACTACCTAACAATGCTAATACATAATATTTTGTGAGTACAAAATACATAATGGCATGCATGTAAAGGCATGAACACTCCGTTCTTGCTCAGTTTACATCAAGTCAGCGCCAATGTCAGATCGACTGTTGAATGATCTTCTATATCCAGTGCAAAGCGCACGAACTTTCCTCGTAGAATGGCTGAAATGCAAAAAATACAGTTTCCACAAGAAAGGTCAACCAATCTGTTCAGCCTGCCAAGGAGCATCAAGCCAGAATGAAGACCGAAAGTGGAACAACAAGAACCCATGCCAGGTGTTCATAACGCCGAACTCGACGTATATTTGTCTGTACTTATATCTATTCAGTTGTTGATGGAGATCCTAAATTTTAGCAGTTATGCTAGACGTATTTCGTATATGCCATAATAACGGGAGTGTCGCTATGAATCAAGAATTACCAGTTATAAAATTGCTTCGCATTGCTCGCATTCTTAGGGCATGGAATTCCCCAATCTGTGATATTCTGAATAGTGGCAAATATGTAATATTTAACAATTATTCGCCGATGGCGAGGTGAATATCGGTTAATAAAAACCGAGACGAAGTCGAGGATTTTATTCACCGTTAATGAAGTTTAATATGTTGATATATATCATAAAATACTTTGGGCAATAGGCAACTTTAGCAAGACAACAAACACAACAGACGCATTTTGCGGCATATATTTTGGGCAAGGAATTGCTCGAACAGTCTAGAGCCTCTAGCGAACCTAAGTTTTACCTAGAGGAACAGGAGGACCTCTAGGTTGCAGAGGGGGTGAGCCAGCTCTGTGCATGTTGTTCAGTGGGTTGAGACCTGATGGTCTAGAGACCACCATTGGTTATACTGAGACAGTAAGGGCTCTTAAGACCTGACAGAGCATGCAAAAACTGTAGGTTTTTCTAGAGGAACAGGTGGACCTCTGGATAACAGGGGAACAGGCGGACCCCCGTTCAGGTCAGCCAGCTCGTTGAAATTGAGTCCTAGTTGGACTGGTGACAAACCATTGGTGCAGGGTACTCAACTATGTATGACTGACCCATCGAGTCTCTAGGTCAGGTAATTAGGTCGCATTTTCGACCTGAATGACCTGTAAAATGCACTTCACGTGGCGAAGTGTTGTCCCAAAGGACAGCACTTCCCTGCCATTAATTACCCATATTTATAAAAATGCGTGGGAGCAGTAAAATTATGAAAGCGTAATTACAGAAATTGAAGTCGAAGCTGTAGAAACAGTAGGGCCAAGACCTCCAGCAGCTCCCCCACATAGCTCCACTATCTTTACAAATCAAAGAAGTATCACCATCGACATTACACAGCATCATGCCAAGTATGATAGACAGTGTCCGGACGAAAAGCATGGAATTGATTGCATTAATGACTTTTAACCTGCAAGTTTAAATTATGCAAGCGCCAGATTGTATTTCGATCTTGTATTATATCAATATTTTAAGTTTAAACTACAGTACAAAACTTTGCGGTGTAAACTAGCTGAGCCCCAGTACTAATTTCATTCTCGCAATGCATGCAGTAATGCGAACAATAAAGATGCACTAGAGTTCATAAATTAGTTCGGAACGATGATGCAGCAAATTAAGGATTGACGTGGAATTCAGGAATTGACATCGCCAGGTTTCATTCATATCTGTACTTCGTGCTTTACTTTGTCTTTACTAACAACGAGAAAACGGAAAGAAAACGAGTACACTGCAGTGGGAAATTTGGTGAAAGGGGGGCGGGGGGGGGATTTTATGTACCAATGAATATCTATACCACGGGAATTGAAACCCAGCAATGCAGATACAGGGGTATCCAATAACTGGGTTGTTTGTGTCATTGTGTGGTAGTGGTGGTATACAAAGTAGCTGTTGACAGATTTCCTGGGAAATAGGAAATTATAAGGACGGAAATGTTTTTATGTTCATATCGGCCACGCAAACTCAACCACTGGAACGTATGTGGCATGCAGTAACAGAAAGTTATAGTAAAAGAAAATATTTGAAATACATTGTTTAGAGTCGACATGAACCATCATGATAGGACAGTTGCATACAATTTGTGCCACATCCTCTGGCTTTAGAGACATTGTGACTAATAAGACTCGTAGCAATATACCAGACAAGAGCTATTATAGTGGTCATATTAATGGTTTTAAATTTGAGGTTGGATAGGTAGAGCCTTGTAGCACCATACACCAGACAATAGTAGATTCATGTATCTGATCATATTAGTAGGTATGAAAATTGAGATAGGTAGCACAATACACAAAGAACGAGGCTCATAGCACTATACCAGGCAAGATTAGTATATTCATGTATAGGATCATATTAAAAGCTATAAATTCAAGTTGCGATAGCTAGCATAAAACGCTAGTAGGTTAACACGCACATGCAGGCACGGAAGTAATTAGTATTCAATCATCATAATGAGAATTAACGTCATACAACCACCGGAAGTAATTCGTATGCAAGCAGTCATATTAAAAAATGACGTCATTAGGGTGTGCGCACTTATCATGTCGCGCAACAATTGTCGCGCCACATGAATATTAATGAGTTGTGACGGATTTGTCCACTTAGGGGGTGTGCGCACTTATTATGTTGCGCAACAATTGTCGCGCGACACATGAAAATTAATGAGTTGTGAGATTTTTACGTTTTGAACAAATTTTATTTTTAAAACTTTGAAAGAATATAATATGTTTATTAGGAAAGATACTATAACTTTTAAGTGTTTGTATATAAATATAGTTCCCTTATCAAAAGTGTTTTGTTTAATGTTCATCGATCCTCTTTAGAGATGTCGTTATATGCCAGCCTCGTACCCAGGCGCTTTAACGTCCTAAGCGGTTGCATGAAGAACGCGCGGGACAAGCGCGGGACAACACGCGAGGGGAGAAATGGAAAATTCGGGGGGAAGCGCCTGGGAGAAAATGCTTTCAAGATGGCGGTCAAAATTTCTAATCAAAATGTCAACAGAAAGATATCATGCGAATAAAGGCAATAAAACATTTTTCAAAACCATGATATATCAAGGCAACGTGTGGAGTATTTACGACAATCTACAGCCTGGAAAGGAGTAAAATATAGACACTGTTTGTATCAAAAGGGAGATAAAGGTGGTTATACGAATACGAAATCATACTGATTCTAGAGCAAAATGTTGTTGCTAGGACACCGCTTTATGCATGCGTAAATTAACACAGACGTCGATTAACCTTTTATTAACAATTTTTAATGTATAACAATGTTATATTAAAGATGGTCTACAGTCCGTTCTGCGCATGCGCGGAGTTTGTTTACGTTTTTGTTTTGAACCATATAATTCTATAACATGAAGTATTGGCATTACACAACATTTCGCAAGATCAAATTTCACTGTCAATCCGTCATGGCCGACGACGTAAGCGAGGGGTTCTTGACGCTTGAAGAATTAGAAGTAAAGCAGACAGAACAAGCCGCGGCATTGCCTAATTGTATATAATTAACTGTATGCAAATGCCGCAGCCGTTGTTTAAAAGAAACGCTTCGTGCCGAAGCTTGAATACGTTTTGTTCGAGTACGTGTCATGGCGAAGACTGTGGTTCTACTTGTATGAACAACAGAAGGGCCCAAGAGAGCGATAGCGACAATACGGTAAGAACTTTTACATTTTTTCCTCTATTAATGAAAATTTGGCGCATGAATATAAAACAGGCAGGACTTTCTTTGTGCTTTAAAATGCATTTACATATGTAAACTCGAGTGCAAGACAAACCTTTCATGTCAAATTCATGTCTACTTCCAATCTTGCATTAAGTTTTCTTCGATAGAACGGGCCTTACACGAAGGACTATATTTGCTATGATATTATAATTTCTATAAAGCACATACGTGAATTTGGTACGATTTTATAATTTCACTTCATGATAGTTGATAATACTTGATATTCTAGTTAATGAGTTTTAATATAACTTCTGCTTGATCAGCTCATCAGCGGGCAGAAGTGTCAGCAGGTCTTCAACAGTATACTTCTAGCTTGGATATCACAACTGCCTAATAAATTAACTTGTATACCATTGGAAAATTTGGCCCTTTGCTCATATTCTCTCTTGTTGTTTTAGGATTCTGATTTTTCTGTGCAAGACAGAGATCGAGAGGACGGATGATAGTGAAGGAAGCGAGAAAAGGCAGACTAAAGGTTGGGGAAGAGGAAAAAGTGGAGAAAAGAACACAACAGAAAAGGGGGCTAAAGGACAAGGAAGAGGCGAGGTGCAAGGGGAGGACGAGGTGCAAGGGAGGTGGACAAAATACAAGGGGAGGAGTTGGACGAAGACAATTGCAGGAAGAACCTAATGCTGCTGCAAACCAAGCTAATCACGAACAACTAGTGGTAAGTAAACTAGTTGTTATAAACCTCATTATAATTTGCTTTCAAAATTTTAATTTGACTCTGGTTCATATATGCAGCCCATATATACTGTATGTATGCATACATCAAATTGCCTACACACAGCAAGTTTCAAGTGTTTGCATGCATATCTTTTCTAAACTTGAATTTATCAATTTTTGTCCTCTTTTACCTGGCTTAAATCAGGGTTATAATTTGATGACAGTAACAGTAGCTAAAAGTGCTTTAGATATTGAAAATACACAGTATTACCTGGTCAGAATCGAAAATGTGCAATGCATGCTATCCTAGAATGTTTTACTATATTATAATAACTGATATTCAATAAACAGTCCACATCTTAATTTTCTATTTCATATTAACTGATAACAACAATTGGTTGTCTTCTATGAAGCATAGACTTTTTATTACAAAAATTGGCATGCAAACAAATACCATTATTAACAATCTTCCTATACCATATATCATTTATCTGTTCATATTGATCAACTCCTAAAATGTACAGTGTATTTCAACCATCATTGTGGTATATTCACTCATTAAGGTGCAAGAATCTCCCCTTGATGAGTAAAATTGTCTGGCGTTAGACAGAGTAGGATAACAAACTCGGGTATATATTACCCTATTTGGTTAATAACCCATTAAGCTGCAAGGAGGCGGACTGTTTTCGTTTGCTCTAATTAATGCCAGACAATTTTACTCAGGAAGAAATGTCTTGTGAATTAATTAGTTAACTCCTGCTATTGTTCTTAAATTAACCTATTAAGGTACAATTTGCCCTACTTCATTCTTTTACCCTTTCTAATGCCAGAGTTCATATTTCACCTATTTGTGATTGATTTACCAATGATACCCATATCGACTTTTCAGAACCTAGTGGAGGGTATGAATGTTCTTGTCTTACGTAGGTTGGCCTTGGAATTACTACGTAGACAGCCAACCACCTTTGCTGATATAGTAAATGGAGAACTGGCAGGAGGGAATGGAGCTCCAGAACCAAACCCTGATCCTGATAATACTCCTCAGTGGTGCAACTGTGGTCACTGTATAGCAATATGCACTCAGGAGGAGAATAAATGCTGTGCCAGAACAAGAAGACCATGCATTTCAGGAACACCACTTTTACAACAAATTGTCCTTGATGGAAATATTTTGGATATTGCCATGAGGTACAGAGAAGATGTTCTGGTCCTAAATAAGAACAGAAACAATGAAAATTTTCACCATGCAGCCTATAGGCAATATGTATTATGGCAGCATGGACATTTAGCGAAGCGAAACCGAAGAGTTGTCCCAAGTTGCTGCGTAGTTGATATATGTATTCGTTACCCTTCTCCTAATGGATGTACACAGGTTATTGGCCTCCATGGTTGTAAAATTATAATTTTATTCTAAGGGTCATCCACAATTATCAACAATTTCATAAGCGTACAGAGCGTACTCTCCCCTTTTCAACCCCCTACCTCCCTCTCAGAGCGTACTCTTAAACCTCAAGAATGATGGTCACGGCCAAATATTAGCATATGTATATTGTATACAATCTAGATTGTATGCCATAACAAAGTTAACCAGAGACTCTGCTAAACACTAGCAAACAATGATGTCCAGTTTTATAATAAGAATAATTTTCTTGCCAAAAATAGCTGTAAATGATCTGGAAATATTGCTGTGCATTCAAAGCCATTATTGACATTTTAAAAAGCGTACATTGGTATAACCCCCTCCTCCCCCCAGCGTATGCTCGACTGTACGTTTGTGAAAATATTGATCCATTACATAGTACTTAATTAATATCTGTACTTACTGTACGGCATGATCAAGCAAACTGAGAAAATGGGTTAACTGGCATTCTGCCATGTAGAAATGTACTCAATTCCAGATACAAGATATATGAAAGGAGAACACCAAATAAATTAGATTCACCGATGATAAACTCATAACTGAAACTCATTTGTCAGGTGGATTCCTCAAACAGATATGTTTTTGTATATCCATTCACAACTAAATACATTTTCAAATGGAGTTTTAGTCTTTTCTGGCAACTGCAAAAATATGCATACCAAGTTTCTGCACACAATTTTGCAGCTATTTCACCATGGTTGGCATGCACGTGTTAGCAATATAACTACCAAACTACTGTGAGTGTGGTTTATAGAGGTTCGTACTATTAATACACAGAAATCATCATTTGTTAAACTTTGTATATTGAATAGATAGACCCAAGTCTCTAATAAAACTGAGAACATTTATTCATTCACCATTAATGCATGGATCAATTCTTGCTGTTACCTTCCACCCCGCCGGGCAACACCCCAAGGATTTGTACATTTTTTAAAGCTCACTGCAAATTTACAGCCCCCGGGTATTTGAAAATTAACAATTCTCAACCCCCGGGCAAAGGTGAAAAACTAATGCAAGGACTTTAACAAAAAAACCCAGATACTTTCAACAGAAAATCAAGGTGCTTCCTTGTTTTGCTTTCTCAGGAGCCCTTCTTCTATTGTCAACAATCTTTTGGATATGCTATATATCCAACATTTGATGGGGTTTTGCCTGTCACTGCAAATAACGTGTGCACAGGACTAGAGACTAGTTAATCTCATCCGCCGAGTCTGCGATCCTATGTGGCTATTCACCAGACCCCAGATCTCGCACATTCCCGGCCTAAACCCCCAGGACAAAATCATCAAACCAATTCCCGGCCCCTGGAATACGATTTGCCGGGGGGATGGTAACAGCAAGAATTGATCCATGCATAAATTAAAAAGCAATTGTACCTTTTGTTGGTAGAGGAAAGTGTGTTTGCCGTCATTGTCCTGTCTGCATCTTGATCACTTTCACTTCCATTACTAGCAGTCAATGTCCTCTCTTCAAGGGGATATAAAGATCTGAAATGAAGACACTTGTAGGTTAAAATGATGAAGATGCATTGGCATACAGTAATCACACAGCAGACATCATTATCTACACCATTTTAGAAACATTTCATTACTTGTGTGTGAGTGAATGAATAATATATGAAATAGCTATCAGTGTGTAAGCTGGGGAATTGCTTTGATCACAGCTTTAATTTTTAATATTGTGTTGACATATTAAATACAACACTCTTCATCGGTGGCTAAATCTTGTTTGAGGGTGAACTATATCATAGAAAATTCACAGTTTGATCATGAAAATGTTACGAATCCTATGGGCTAATGTGGTGGGGAATATTTAGCCATTTGTTAGTAATTTTATATACATACCTTGAACTAGAAAATTTAGCTTCATCAGCCTGGGTTTCCACGTCGCTGAAAAGATGCAATACCCGTATAAATAACAATTATGTAATAGCTTTTAAATGTCAAAACTCGAAACTTGTTATGTATAAGCAAAATTCTTACCACAAAGCCCGTGTGGATTCCGTAGCGTCGAAGTGATCAAGCAGCATTTCGGCAACATCTGCGTCTGAATTCAAGGCATGTTTTGCCTTGATTTCCCTCTATCGGGTAAAATTCTCGAACAAATACACGCTAGAAGCATCCCTTTTAGCGTAATATTCTCTCCTGCTCGCTTTTTTCTCAATATTACTGCCCGAAGTCGAAGAATAAAGAATTCAACGAAGAAGATTTTGCTCGCTCATCGTTTCGGAATTCGGACAAGATGTAAATGTAATATAAATAACGCGATCATGGAACGGGAATAAGACTGGGGAGAGAAACAGCAGGAGTCCCCGAAAATAAACAAACTTCGCGCATGCGCAGAACGGACTGTAGACCATCTTTAAGTAACAAACTATTTAAATATATTGTCCAGCTTTTACAGTATTCTCTCGCTTAGATCGTTTGACTTTGTAAACTGTTCTATCTTCTGTTAGCACGAGTTTGCGTTTTTGTCCCTGGTGTTCGACAGATTTAACATCCAAAACTTCGTTTCTTCCTTGCTTGGAAAAGCGGCACTTTCTCGTAGTCTGCTACACCAGGCCAATCCCCGCGTTGTACAACTTTACACACAGAAAACTTTTTATGGTCGGGGATAATTTTGTTTTAGCAATGATAATTTTACAACCATCCATTAACTGCTCCTTTTGCTGTTCCAAATAATCTCCTGCCCTGTAGATATTGTCATCATACAACTTGATAACCAGTTTCTCTTGCCCATAATGCTCGATGTGTCCGATTGCGACAACGCTGTGCGTAGAACCAACAGGTAGTTCTGCCAAGTTTCGCATGTGGTTGTAAGGCACCATATCTTCCCTTGTTAGTATTGGTAGAGACTTAGAAGGCCTTGCCGGTTCCGCGTGCACCATTTTTAACTTTTCTTCTTGCATCTCCTTTGTTGTTTGCTCTAGTAGGTGCTTAACGGAATATTTTTCCATTTATGTGGTCAAAGCGAGATTGCAATACACCACGACATGTCTTTGCGGTGTGCGTCCCCATCCGGTTATATTTAGGACTGCCAATGGCTTCTCGTAGAGGGTGAAGTAATTTCTCTTTGGATCTCGAATCTGTTCCTTTACTGCATTCGTTAGATTGTCGCGTAAATACGTTTCGATGTACTTGTTGGATAGCAGAGTCCTAGCATTCCGTTTTGGTCTATTAACATAATGTACTTCTCTCCATATTGGGTTTGGACCTCTCCCATAGCGATAATGTTGTACGATCCCAAAGCCAGTTCTTTAAGGGGGATAATATTGTTATCTGAGAAAGTGCGGATATAATTATCCAATAACCGTACCGTGTTTCGTTTCTCTGCGACGACATCTTCCAAAAGCTTTCGACTCTCCCGGATCTTTCTTGCTGGTTGTTCAGCCACATCCTTCCATTGCTCGTTTTATTCTTTCTAGATGGCGCGACTTTGCTTTCCCGGTATTTTGACTTCCAAAATATCTGCTCGATGTAACTCTATCTCTTCTTGACGGTTTCCACGACCTTGGGGAACGAATCCTGCTTTCTCTAACTGTTGTAAATGTTCTTCTTCTTCGCTTTCTTCGTACCAACAGCCGTTGGACACAAAAAAATTGGGGAAATCTGTGCTGTCGTCTTTTCGGCTTTTAAAATAGCGAGCGCCAGAAATGTCTACGAACGTATCTTTGGTTTTACCACTTCTAGCTTTACTCCGATCACACATGATGTCCACGGGCAGCTTGGAACTGAAAGTCAGATTGGCGAGGCACCACTTTTCTCTCCCCAACCAACCGTGCACAAACTCTGCACTTATGTTCTTTGTCATCTCGTCGTACGTGCAGACAATAAAACCAGCATCGCGCGTTCTGTCAATGACAACCAAACTGTGCAACAAAGCGTCACAGTAAGCTTTCCACGTATCCGAGAACGGTGTAGAGTAGACCAAAGAAGGCGTTACGTATCGTGCTATACGCCTGAGAGTGTCTTCCATGACGTTGTCACTGGAAACATTGTCTGCGCAATAAAACGTCACCTTTTCCCACGTCAATCCACGATCTTTGGCTAAATCGCGAGCCTTGGCCAAACGTGTATCTTTCTGGCATACCCATTTCTTCCAATGCTGCCCAACGGTTTCTCGTACGCTTTTGCTTTCCAACATCTGCACCATTGGAGTAGTCCTCATTTGCACAGGCGATCTTAAATTCCTGCACGTAGTAGACAGTTTCGTCAGTCTCTTTCGATTTAAGCTTCCCATACACTTTGTCCAATTCGTCTGTTTTCGGTTGTTCCTTTAACGGTGACAAAGCGGCGGCGCGAATTTTTCTTCCGTAAGCAATCGAAAACATCCCAAGCAAACGAAAGCATCTGGCCTGCATAATTAATACGTCATTGTTACGACCCGCGAACAGGCTGGTAGGAATTAATAGGAAACTACATATTACTTTAATTTCTTGTAGTAAGTTAATATAAATAGTATTTTTTGCCGTTCTTTTCAGCGAGCTTGCCTGTGGCGTAGCGGGTTAGGGCGTGCGTTAGCAGGGGCTATACTGTATTGTAGGTTCAAGCCCGTGCCCAACACTTTTTCTTTTTCTCTCGATAATTTTGACTTTCTAAGACTGGTTGTTTATATTTATAAAAACATTAAATTTGTAGTACAAATCATGCCGGATTGAAAGCCTGTTCGCGGGTCGTAACAATGACGTATTAATTATGCAGGCGGGATGCTTTCGTTTGCTTGGGATGTTTTCGATAGCTTACGGAAAAAAAATTCCCGGCGGCGGCTTTGACTTCGCATTTACCAAATCCAAAACGAGTTAGCATATCTCGAATATATTTGTTAGCATGACCGACTTCCCTGTATGTTTTCTTAGGCGTCACAAAATAATCTGGAACGTAGACATAGAACAAGAAGTTGTCCACGAACTTGTCACTGCATGGCGAGAAACCAACACCATCCTGCTTTCCATAATTGTTAAAGTTAACAGCGCCAGTTCTGTTCTGCAAATTTTCTTTAGAAATTTTCTCCAAAACAACAATTGTTGGATCGACCAAGAATAGCACGACGAGAAAAAAGACCAAGAGCTTGCATATTACCAAGATGACTTGTATATTTTAAGAGAGATGTTCACAGCACCAAGTTGTGACACAGAATGAGAAAACTGGCAAGCGACGCGCTATTTATACCGATTTCTCACATGCAGCTCGCCTTTCGCGGTGACGTCACATTTGTATTTCAGATGTAGATGTATAGATACAGATGTATAGGTGTAGATACAGATGTAGATGTATAGATGTATGTATAGGAGCATGTGTGTAGGTGCAGATGTATATGCGTAGGTATAGGTATAAGTGTATATGCATAAGTGAGTAGGTATGGGTATAGGCATACAGATATAGGTGTAGGTGTAGGTGTAGGTGTAGGGGTGTATAGGTATGGGAGTAATTATAATGAAATGGTAATGTAGCATGAAATACCATAAATATATTCCTCTATACGGCATGATGGCCCGTTTGACCTTTCCTGCCCGTTTGGCCTGTGTTTGGCCTTTTTTGCCTGCCTTTGGCCTTTCTTGCCTGACCTTTGGCCTGTTAGGCCTGACTTTTGGCCTGTTTCGTCTTTGATATAAACCAAAATTCAGGTGAAAACATGTCATTTGCATCTGTTCTTCAACATGGCTAACGAGTTTGTCGTGACTGTCCTGTTCCCGATTGCGGTGCAAAATCAAGTTTCTTTATAATTATAGAAATTGACCCGCAGTTTCATTATCGTTTTTTCAAATTTTAATTCAAAGGTACATAAGTATTGTATTTTTCTTGTTGTTAAGCTGACGGAAAGCCTGATGGCAAACTTGAAGCTATTGAAGCCATGGTAAATGGCAAGAGAGACGACTGCTTGGATCATCCACTCGTTATACGGTTCTTAAACGAGAAAATGAACAATTCTAGCATTCAAATATGGTTTATTTTGAATATTCTTCTCTATATGATATTTCTTATCACTTTAACAACATATGGCGTCATTCAAAGTCAAGGTAAGGGAGCAAACATTCTTCTATGTAACATATTGATCGTGAGCGGCCGTGTTGTATAAGATATCCATGTATAGTTGTTTAATATCTGAATAATTATACAACACGGAGGTGAATGGCTTTTTAAACATTTTCTCCCATATACAATGAATTTACTTATGAATTATGCAACGGTTTTAAAGGTCTTGTGCTATAGAGACCTACAGGGTGTCTCAAAAAAAAGGTAATCCAACTTCAGTACGCTTCAGGGAGTTAATTTTCAATATTTTTAGACCCAATTCTCAACGGTGAAAATATGCAATTTCGACAAACAATTTTTATCGGGCTCGTATTTGCTCATTTTCCCTCCATATTGGATGAAAAACGTGTCATCCAACAGCTAAAAGCCTGATCTTATCTTTATGATTATGAAAAAATTACGTCCATGCCCCGAGTAATTAACGCACAATGGCATGCTAAAGTTGGATTACCTTTTTTTTTAGACACCCTGTATATGCTAGAAACCTTCGTAGGCTTTCCATTTAGGTACTTATATAGTTATAAAGTTTAAGTTATGAAGTTTATAACAAACATACTTGCAGGGAGGTGAGTCCGGGAGTTGACGCACAGAGGGTGGCTGGTAGCTTTCCGA
This sequence comes from Trachythela sp. YZ-2020, assembly GCA_016169945.1. Taxonomy (NCBI): domain Eukaryota; kingdom Metazoa; phylum Cnidaria; class Anthozoa; order Malacalcyonacea; family Clavulariidae; genus Trachythela; species Trachythela sp. YZ-2020. The sequence goes on from JADLSH010000052.1 coordinate 69,137, forward strand.
ACTTACTGAGCGAAGCGAGGTAGGTTCGGACAGCTACCAGCCACCCGAGGTGTGTCAAATCCCGGACTCACCTCCCTGCAAGTATGTCTCGTTTTTATTTCATGCCGTTTCGGGAAAAAGTACTGAAGAAATTACGCATTTTAGTATATAATTTCTTGTTTGGATAACGAACATTTTAGCCTCCAACATACTACGTAAACAAATGAACTTAGGCTTAAATTGAAGCTAAAAAAATTATCTACAATACTCCCTTATTCTTGAAAAGAGAAAAGGCACACATTCTGCGAAAACATTGCCAAGGTTTATGAACCTGCCGAACAAATTTCGGCGGCCATCTTGAAAATACATCGATCCCGAACCCACCTCATAAACATACGTCAGCAGGTGGGCTCGGGATTGAACGCACCTCTTCGGAGCCAATAGGAAATCCGCTTTTACGCTAGGTATGAGATAATAGTTTAGACCCTTTGTACAGTTTGTGATTCGTCTTGATGAAAACGTTCGAATTCTTCAATAATTCCGAAAACATGATTGATATTTGGTGATAAAAATTAACTTAATCAAAGTTTATATAAAAATCAGCAAGATTTGTATCAAATATATTATTAATACAAATATACAATCTCGCTCACGGTCATGATTTCCTTTGTGTTTTCTTCATGAATTCTAAATTTCATCCACTTAAATATATGAAGAAACAAGGAAACTCTCCACTTCATTTAACATTCCTAAATCCCAATATTTACCCTATCAATTTCATAAAGCTAAATAATCAGTTGATATAATTATTGAATTTCTATCTGTTTAGTTTAAAAGTACAAGTTTGCTTCATAGATTGAAGCCCATGACAAATCATAAAATAAGTCAGACCTGATAAAAGTGTACATTTGTTTTCTAGATGTACACAATTTGAAATCACCTGGAATGATAGCGTTGTCCGTTATTATTTTAATTCTATGTGCAATGCATTTCATAAAAGAAATACTTCAGGTTTGTTTCCAATTTAAATGATAATTTGTATTGTATACAAATGTATTGCATGCAATAGAATCATTTATTGAGTTTCTACCATTAATAAAACATTTGACGATTATCGCGGACTAAATGTTGAAGTTTAGATCAGTTTAATGCTCTTTCTCAAAAATAATATTACAATTATTCATATGATATAGACTGTCTACACAGACAATACGTGGATGCTTGGAAAGTGAAATTTATTTCTCGTAGTGTATTATTCTCTGTATATATTATGAAGTGGATTGTATCATAATACGTCCATAAGGTCAAAGGTGATGTGCATTAAGACTAAACTTTAAACTATACATAACATAACAATTAACCACACCAAAGCGCCTCCCCTAAAAGGATAATTGGACTTTCTTGATATCCTTGATAAAAGGATATTTGGACTTTCTGGACAATGCAAAGGATATGAAGAGAAATTGTGATTTACAGAAGAGAAATTGTTATTTACATTACATTCAAGAATAACTATTGACAGTTTTTAGGGCACTCATGGTTTCTGGACGTGAACAAATTAAATAAAGTTAACAAAGATTCCTGTAATTTTTAGATTTTGTTACATAAGACCAACTACATAAAAGATTTCGAAAATTACATTGAATGGGTGATGTATATTTGTGCTGTAATTTACGTGTTGCCTGGAGGAAGTACGAGAGCAGACGCACAGGTTGCAGCTGGAGCAATTTCGCTATTTCTTGGCTGGATCAACCTTTCTTTCTTCTTGAAAAGATTTTCACTGTCTGGAATCTACATCATTATGGCAAAAAAAGTTTTTATTACAGTCTGCAAGGTACGTTTGAATATGTTTTAAGGACATTGTGTGTAAAAAATAAGTATACATATCTCGAAATTAAACAATTATCATATTTTCATATATTTGCTGATTTCGGAAATATTTCGATCAGTTTTATTTTTAGCAAGAAAGTTTAGCAAAAAAGATTTTTTAAATTTTAAATCGCCATATTTTCCAGTACGTGAGTGCGCTTATCTCAAAGCAGTCCTCAGTTTTATATGGGTTTACTATTGTATGTACTTCTTAAGAGAAGTATGTTTTGACGCATAACAAATATATAAATTTTTGGTGCCAAATGGTCATGCCTAAAAACAGTTAAACCAACAAATTTGAGTGATATGTTTTATGTTCGTGGCAGGACGGTTCTAGGGAATCCAGCATGCAATTTCGCAATTGGATAAACTTAATGCAGAAAATACCATTTTAAAGTCTGAACCGTTGGTCAGAAAATCAATTGGTTTTATATCGAACATCTTAATTATGAGTTTCTAATTCACCCTCCGGAAAAGATGTCACCTTGGATATAGAGCCTCCCTCACCTCTTGTGATAGAGACCTTGGCATTAAAGCCTTTACTCTCGTCGTTGATGATGTAATTACATCAAGGTCATTAATATTATCCATAACAATCGTATGCATGCTTTCGGTGTAAACATTTCACCAAGAACGGATAAAGTGTTAATCATGAACACGAGGCTCAACAACCAATGCAATGTACTTTCTGCAAGAGTGTATACTAGATCTACTTTAAAAATGTTTATCTTATTGTTTTTATTTATTTATTTTTATCCTTATTTTTACCCTCTGTTGTTTTCATCGACAGGTGTTACCACTGGTTCTATTAATCATCGTTGCATTTTCAGTATCATTTTCCCTGCTCATGCCTAGAGATCAAGGTTTTAATAATATTCCCATTTCCATTTTGACCACGTTTGTCATGATGACGGGTGAACTAGATTACCGAGACACCTTTCTGGCTAGTGGACCACTTCACTTTGTGCAGAAGATACTTCTTGTACTATTTATACTCATGATCTCCATCGCTATCATGAATTTACTCACTGGCCTTGCTGTTGGCGACACGAATGAGATAATGAGTCGCTCGAAAGAAGGGAATAGGATTTCCAAGGTAACTTATTAATTATTCATATAGTAAAAATAGTCAAAATACAATAGAAAAGAATGTTTATAGGGGCTGATTACATGGCAGTGTGTTGGCCCGGTTAAGCGAGTTGGCCCGGTTAACCGGGCTAACTCGGTCGCGCGATTACATGGGAGTTCTAGCCCGTGTCAGGTTCAAAATATTGTCTGGATAAAATGCATGCTTACTTGTCTGTAAAAATGGATTTTGATCTGTTGCGCATATTTTGCCTTATAGCAGCATTAAAGTTCAACTTCAAGGTTTGTTTACATTTATATGGCTATCGACAGCATGTAAGGAAATGCTTAACAATTTATTAAGGCAAAAAGTAAACTATCGTCCAAAGAAAAGCACGACATACAAAACTGAGAAGACTACTCAGAAACAAACGATCAAAATGGGTAAATGAAGGAAGGTCGGACTCCTGATGGACAAAACAAAACAAAAACAAAAAAAAAACGTGAGAATAAGACTCAGATTTAAAAGCTCACACTCACACTCAATGAGTGGAGGTTCAATCTGAGCTTCTCTTGAGTGTTAATTCTGTTTTTGAATAGCTGGAGGGTTAGTGCCGTACCTTACTATGTGACTACTCACCCTCCAGTTATTAAAAAACAGCATTGACACTCATGAAAAACTCAGATTGAACCCACACTCAGAGTGTGAGTGTGAGTGAGCTTTTTTTAATCGCAGGAACGTGCGCTTGAAGACTTTTTTTTCTTTTCAGCCAGCTTTGAACGAACCAGCAGCTCGGTTCTCATGTAATCGAAATGTTTAAACAAGAGATAATAAATATGCGAAACAGGCCAATCGGTTAAGCGAGCTAACTCGGTTAATCGGGCCAACTCGCTCCATGTAATCGGCCAGTCAGGGTCTGTAAGCTAGTCTCACACAGATTTCCGCTTGATTAACATAACCTCGTTGTTTGATTTTCTTTCCTTAATTAAAGCAGTTTATACTTAGTTTAAAATAATAGATAAGCATGAACATTCATATGTATGCGTTTGATAGGTACGATAAAGCGTTCCTTACAGACCGATAGCACTTGGTTTATCTATTTCATAAAAAACTCTGACATAAATCGTGTTGCTTAATTCATGCTGTATATTAAATACCCAAGATGCAATTTTCCTCTGAATCGTTTTCTTACTATACAAGGTGACCTGATGTTGTAGTTGGGCATGCATACATATTATCAAACGAAAGAATGCATTGTTAGTTTGTAACACGAACTCAGTCCCATGTCATATCGATTTGATACTCTCTCGAGACGGTTAATTAATTTTTCATTCTATAGGATTATTTTGACAATGGATAATTTTGAAAATATTTGTAACAAAATAGCGCTATCGTAGAATGCAATGTTCCGTACAGCTTGTTTCATGACACAAGTTGCATGAACTTTGATTTTAAAACCTCGAAAGTTAGGTGTGTTTACTAACATACCAGATTTTGTAAAAGTATCAGAAAAGATTTGTTAAACTAATTACACAGGTTTTTAGACACTACTTTGGACGTTTCTGCGGGAGCCGAGAAGGACCAGCATGACAATATATTCCAAATCCGGAAATAGATTTATATATTTCCAATGCATAAATAAATGTATATTTGAAATCAAAAAAATATATATTTCAAATCCGAAAATATTTTTTTGCAATCCGGAAATATATTTTCAAATCTATAAATCGTTTGCAAAGCTATGATTGCTATTTGTTTTTTAATTAATTTCGCTGTAATCAATATGGTGAACAACAGAGTTGGTCTGTGTTTGTTATGTTGTATTGTCTGTTGTACAGGATGTTTCAAGAGAAACGGAATTATCGATTCAAATGAGAATTTCACAAATACTTGAGAAGCAAAACTTTAATGTTTACATTCGTTTCAAAGCTTGGCTATTAAGCTTTCCAACGGTGGGTTACTTTTTAACTTTGAACGAATGGTTCGCTAGAAATATTATTTTAAGTGACTGAGATTGGAGAATCAAAAATTTGAGATGCAATAGCAATTCGAACCGGAAAGAACTTAGCTTATTTCTCGCTAAAACAAGAAGAATTGAACGATTTTAGAAATGAATTACGGACCGTGTTTAAGCTTGCCGAATCTTGCTACTCTGGCTCCGTGTTTATTTCACGGCGCAATTTCGATCGACGTCGACATAAGCTGATAAGCCGGCAATGAACAAAACTTTTTTTTTTAATTATTTTGCGATGAATGTAAGAGTTTGACATGAATAAGACCACCCAATATATTTTTAAATGTTTTTTACACAGTTATTACTACTTTTTCTGGTCCGGCGACAACAAAAAATTATTTTTTTGAAACAAATTAAAATTTTATTTTAAAACATGTAAAATATAATATAGCAAAATCGCATGAATTAGACTAGGTTCATTTTCTACTACAGATCGTGCACTCACTTCGTTACTTGCGAACAACATGCTAGTTCTTGAGAACAAGCTTTAAAATGAGCCCTAAATCATTTCATTGTGTCTGTTATTTCGAAACATTTTAAGATTAAGAGATGAATTCCGTTTTTTTATACCCTGTATTGGACAGCTATCAACGGTTTAGGTGTAATGTTTTGTCATAGATGTGGAAGAAAATTTAAAGATTTCGTTTTGTTTTGCCACAGTGTCGCACACAAAGGAAAAGCAAACATAGTACTTTCCCGCCATTTTCGAGATGCAATAAACGGCCACAACAAACTCCTTCAAATAAATTATTGTAAAGAAAAGTTGCCGTGTATTATCAATCGAGCGGCTTGAATTGCAGGCGTTGTGTACAAGGCGTGACACTCTGTGATTTGACGTTGTAAACAGAGCGAGAACCACGTCTAAAACTCCCGTGGGGAATTCATTTCTTTTTATCGACACATTGTGCAGTATTAATAGCCGTTGTCGTCGCGTTGCCGTTCTACATGCTTAAGTTCTCTAATACCATGGTCAAAACCATGTTATATGAATCTCTGTCATAACTTTGAATAGAAAGCTTCAGGAGTATACGGCTTACAAAAGGCGAACGATACTGTTTCAGAGGACACTGTTCGTCAAATAATTTGAAATGACAATGATGGATCATCATCATTGCTTGGTTGCATGGGCATGTGGAATAAATTAAGGACAAGTTACAATCTGACAGTTCCTCGAGACACATTCATACAAATTCCGGGAGAGCTTGACCCAGAAGCATCCCCCTTTGTAAAGCTAGAAAGTTACATCGCCAATCTTACACATCCTAAGAACCAAACGACGCGTGGCACGTGCCGAATGGATACGATAAGTTGAAGCCTTACGAGTTACCTATTCTTGGCTGTAATGATGGATTTTCACGACATATAATATGACTTAAAGTCTGCGGAAGTAACAACGATCCAGTCATATCAGCTAGTTTCCTTTTGCTATAAGAATTTAAATTTTGATAGAAGAATTTAAATTTTGCCCCGTTCTGGTACTGACAGACTGTTGAACCGAAAATTGTATTTTGCAGGCCAACGTAGTTCGCCTTATATCACAACCTGAGGGCAAAATATTTATATTATATTTTTGCTTGTTCTTTGTAGCCTAGTTCCGAATGTGCATCTCAATTGTAGTGACTGGAAATATATATTCATAAATAATATACGCATGTATTAGGTATAAATAGGGGGTGTTAAATAAATTATTATCTTTTACTAACTGGTTGAATGTGCTTACACAACATTGGCGACGAGTATGACTGAGAATGTATTGCCAGTTCCTCAGCAGTTAAACGTAGAAGCTACAGATGTCTATACCGAATGGAAGACATGGATAGGATCGGTTACTATTGATACGCCGCAGCGGAAGAACACGAGAATAATTCAGGAAGTCACTGCCTAGGGAACGACAGCTATACAAGACAGCATTAGAAGCTCTTGAAGGTTACTTTGCTCCTAAAGAAATGTGGTAGCAGAAATATATAAATTTCGAAGTATTACCATCGATGCGTATCTTATATCATAAAGAGAATTAACAAAGAAGATGCTTGAATACGAAATGCTGCAGGACCAGATTGTCGAAAAATGTTGCTCGAACCATCTGAAGGGGAAACCTCTGGCCCAAGACGTCCTAGATCTAGACAAAGCAGTCAAAATTGCAAGAACCAGCGAAAATGCCAAGAAAGAGACAAGACTATGTAATAATGTTCTTATTTTATTATATATATTCTATTTTAGGCGACGCTTGTCATAACATTGGAAAGACATTTACACTATTTCCCTCTGTTTTCACCGCCTGTAATAAGAGACCGAATACGCGACCATCATCCTAAGAAATATTCGTGGATTTTACGACAATGGCGAGAGGTATGTAACTATGTAAGTGCTTTGAAAAAGCATAAGTAATTAATGACTTTTCAACAATGAAATTATAAACATAACTTCACATGCACCGTTGTAAATCCCGTACAAATAAAATTGCTGATTAGTCACAAACACTAGTGGCTGTAACGGCTTTTCTGCTGTTATTCATCATCAGTGTTTGTAAATAGATTTCATATGAATTCATTCATTCATGAGTTGTTTACAACATGAGTGGCAGCTGCGTTGTATTGAATATACCTTATTATAGGAAACGTCGCACTTCATTAATATGACTTAAACAAAGGCGACATAAAATTTATGCCAGTTGCTTGTTGGTCTTATAAAAACGAAATAAATTGACGCTAATTGCTTACAATTGTTGGACTTTCAAAATCAAATTAAATTAACGCGTATCTGCATGATCTACATAACTTCAAATTAAACTAAATTAATGAAAATTAAAAATCCAGTACTTGAAATTAACGATACTAAAATAATGTTAATGAAGTTTAATATGTTGAAATATATCATAAAGTACTTTGGACAACTGGCAACTTTAGCAAGACACAACAGACGCATTTGTGGCAGATAATTTGGGCTAGGAAGTGCTCGAACAGTTTAGAGGTCCTAGCTAACCTAAGTTTTACCTAGAGGAACAGGATGACTTCTAGGTTGCAGAGGCGGTGAGCCAGCTCTGTAGTGCGTACACTATAGATCATACAACAAAATGCACTAGAGTTCATAATTTAGTTGGGAACGATGATGCAGCAAATCAGGGATTGACGTGGAATTCAGGAGCTAACATCGCCAGGTTTCATTCATATATGTACTCCGTGCTTTACTTCGTCTTGTTGGTTTCGGGGTAGTCCCAGAAATAAGATTAGGAGCGACTGAGATTTCCCAGATTCAGAACAGAAGGAGCTTGTACATCTGAGGGAAACTAATCTCGTGCCGAGAGGAAAAACTACGCCGGACGTTCTTCAGTAAGTAAAACATAGTGTTCCTGACTGGGCATTTGTTCTGGGCTTGGTGGTTACATCGCAATGCAAGCGGTCCTCTTCAAATTGCATCACTTCCATATGGAAATCTGAATATGAAAGCTATGCCAGCCGTTCTTGTGCAGGGAATAAACATATATTCTTCACAGCTTGACAATTTGTCTCTGATATTGCTTGTTGTACCGCAGCGTAACCGATCCTCTTGAACTTGTGTAACATTGCGCAAATTCTATGCACATGGTCTTCCTGAGGTTCGAACCAAGATTTGTTATTTTTTCCATCCTGAAGCCTTATAGCATTTCCTCGGAACGTAATCTTTACATGTTTTGGGTGTGGGTTTGAAAAATTTCACTAGCACTGTTTACACACTGACTGAAACCTTGTGGACGAGCAGCAGACACATAAACTGTACCCAAATATTATGCATGATGGTGACAGCTATCTTTAGGAGAGCTTTTTGATTGGTTAAGCCCAAGTTTGCATCAGTTGTTCACATGCTAAGTTGCCAAAGTTCAATTTCTTATCGTCAAGGTACTTGAGTTTTCCCTGAGCTACATTTGGTGCATGCACTAACTGTGCTGACACACTGGCAAGGCCTTAGGGCAAATGGAATATTATTGAACACATTACTTCTTTAACCGCAATTTATTGCTTTGCATAAATTCAATATTTAATCAAATTAACGCGAAATTTTCAATAAATGCATCATTAATTTCTTATAATAAGGTGCAGGCAATCAATTTCGTCTCGTGATTGTATATTCAATAAAACACGGCAGCTAATGTTGCAAGCACCATATTTCATGACGCCGACGTCGTCACAAATTAGTTGATTTCCACGAATGGATCCTTAAAAAGGGGGGGGTTACCACTGGTTTTCTAAAGAGCACGTTAACTCACTTAACTGCCCAAAACGGCGAGAGAAAAAAAGTTCAACTGATTTCTTTCATTTCGAAATTCGAAAAAGTTATGTCTGTTTTTGGTGGGTCGAATTTGCAGTTTGCATTTCTGGTTCATATCTTTTCTGTGACATTGTACGCAATTTTGTAACGGTCGGAAGTTTTATCGTTTATAGATGCAAGCAGTTTGGGTGGTAGATTTGTAGTTTTTGTCTCAGCTGCTGATAACGGAGTAAACTCCTAAACGCCGTTATTAAACTAATTTTAAAGCCTTGTTTTTAGTCGTTAAAATATAACTATTATTCAAAACTCTAGTGTTTTTTCGACGATTTCGAACTTGAAGAGCGATTAAAAGAAATGTCAAATGAAAGAAAAGAAAACGGGCAACTTCATGAACTGAGTGAACAAATTAAGAAAACGATACAAGAAAATACAGCAGCAATGGAAACCAAGAATGGAAATAAATTAAAGAATATGGAGGCAAGGTTGGAGGGAATGTTGGTAAAAATTCAAGCTGGAATTGTCCCTTCTAGTATTCAAAACGTTCCTGCGTAAATATTTGTTTTGTTTTATTGATCTAATTTAATACATGTTTAACATATGCATGATTCGTCATTTATGTCCTGTACTATCTTTTAAAATACTTTTTTTGTTGTTTAGATAATTGTAGTATTTTATAATTTCTAAATAAAGCTTGGGTATTTCGTTGTATCAATAAAAAATTATGATTACATTTATCAATTCTAATTGACTGAGAGCAGTGCAATTTTTTCGTAATACCGTGCTAAAAGATGTAAATCAGTGCCAGGAATGGTCATTCGGTGCCAATTTTTAAAAAGGACAGAAATTATTAGACTAGACATGAACAAAGCTGATTTTTACTTTAAAACGTCAGAGATAACCGTTTGTCGCGAACTTACAACATTATATACATGTTGTCGCCGACGACAGTTGATGAAAATATCATAGCTACTTTATAGGATTCTATAAACAGCTTTAAAATATTTTTATACATTGTAGTCAATACATGCGTTTTATTGGTTAATATGTTGCAAACACGAAATATTATAAACCTGGATTTTTTATTTAGTACAAAATCCAGATAAAATACGATTTTCCTCCCGAAATCAGCAAAGAGAGGATTTTACATGAAGAAAATTTGTTTCAAAGTTAAAATTCTCCAATGAGCAATGCCAGGAAATAATACAAGAAATGTCATTTGAAGCCAGAACCTTCTTCACGTTGTGAATATAAATGAAAGTGGAATTTCAAAATATATTCAGCAATAAAGCACACTGTAGTCTTTAATTACGATAATTAATTTGGCTTAGAAATATTCAAGTTAGCAAATTACCCTAAGACAAACAATGTCCTTAACTAAAGAGATAGCTGGTTAAAAATGAAAAAAAATAGCTAACATTGTCATATAGGTAACAAATTTTTGACATGGAAATATCCAGGCCAAACGCTCAATTTAGCATTGTAAGAATTTGCAAATACGTAAAAAATAGACAAATCTTGGCCGGCCTAAATCCAAGCCAAAATATCTCAACAAAACCATTCAATTTCGGTCTAGAAGTCATAAAAAGACATCGTTGGCCTTCAATTCAGGCCAAGCAGTGCAAGCATCTTACCAATGGTTTAAAATGCAAAAAAGGTTAATGTTGACATGGGTAACAAATCTTTGGCTTGGAAATATCCAGACCAGACGTTCACCATAGCATTTTAGGAATTTACAAATATGTAAAAAATAGACAAATCTTTGCCTGAATCAATCCAATACCAAAATATCTCATCAAAAACTGTACAATTTCGAACTAAAAGTCATAAAAAGCACATCGCTGGCCTGGAAATATCCAGGCCAAACAGTGGAATATATCAAATTTTGTTCCCATCTCACTCGATTGAATAATAGTTGAAGGGTTTTTGTAGATGGAAATTATCGAGTGTAAATTATATACATTTATTAGACCTAACCAGGAACAGCTGCGAAAAATGCAACTATAGGTCCCTGGCAGGAATCGAATCTGCGGCCCTACGATTCCGGTGCAGCGCTCTAACCAACTGAGCTACAGAGTCCAGCTATCGAGCTCTAACCACAAGTTCACGTATATATACTATGGTACTGCCATGTTAGGTTATGGGTAAATATCAAATTTTGTTGGCATCTCACTCGATTGAATGATGGAGACTATCGAATTTTTGTAGATTAAAATGTATATAATTTACACTCAAATAATTTCCATCTACAAAAACCCTTCAACTATTGTTTGGCATGCACATTGTTTGGCATGGAAATATTCAGGTCAAACAGTGCAAGGATATTACCAGGGCGATAATTGGTTAAAAATGGAAAAAATAGTTAACATTGTCATGCGCAACAAATTTTTGGCTTGGAAATATCCTGGCCAGGCGCTCACCACAGCATTCGAAGAATTTGCAAATGCGTAAAAAATAGACAAATCTTGGTCTGAATAAATCCAAGTCAAAATATCTCAACAAAACTGTACAATTTCGAACCAAAAGTCATAAAAAGCACATCGTTGGCATGGAAATGTTCAGGCCAAACAGAGCAAGCATATTACAATTTCGAACTAATAGTCATCGGCTTGAATAAATCCAACCCAAAAATATTTAAAAAAAAATTGTGCAATTTTGCACTAAAAGTCATAAAAACACATGGTTGGCCTTAAAATATTCAGCCCCAACAATACAAGCATATTACCAATGCGATAGCTGGTTTAAAATGCAAAAACAGTTAACATTGTCATAGGTAACAAATCCTTGGCTTGGAAATATCCAGACCAGACGCTCACCATAGCATTGTGAGAATTTACAAATATGTAAAATATAGACAAATCTTGGCCTGAACAAATCCAAGCCAAAATATTCCAACAAAACAGTGAAATTTCGCACTAAAAGTCATAAACAGCACATCGTTGGCATGAAAATATTCAGGCCAAATAGTGCGATTATATTACCAAGGCGATAGCTTGTTAAAAATGCAAAATAATAATTAACATTGTCAAACAGTGTAGGAACAAATTTTCGACTTCGAAATTTCTAGGCCAAACGCTCAACATATATAGCATTGTAAAAATTTGCAAATACTGTACTTAAAAAAAAAAACAAATCTTGGCCTAAATAAATCCAAGCAAAAAGATCTCAACGATACTGTGCAATTTCACAATATACTCGAATATTTTGTGAACTCCTGTGCTTGTTTACGCAATAAAATTACAGAACCAATTCACTTGTCCCAAATACAATAAACATTACCTGAAGCATTGTACGAATATCTTAGATTACCTTAGCCTACTTTAACCCTACCTTTGCCTAACTTAGGCTGATTTACAGTATCTCAGACTATTTTTACCCTAACTTAGTATAGCTTACCTAAGTCTACCTAAGCATGCCTAAGATTACCTTGGCCTACTATAGCCTACCTGTTGTAAGACTATCTGAGACTACCTTAGCCTACCTAAGACTACTTAAGCATACTTTATACTACTGTACCTAAGACTATCTTAGACAACTTTAGCCTAACTTAGCTTACCTAAGACTACCTTCGCCTACCTGTTGTAAGACTATCTCAGGTTATCTTAGCCTACCTGTTGTATAACTATCCTAGATTACCTTGGCTTACCTAAGCCTACTTTAGACTGCTGTACCTATAACTAACTTAGACTACTGTACCTTAGCCTAACTTAGCTTACCTAAGACTACATTCGCCTACTTTAGCCTACATGTTGTAAGATTATCTTAGATTACCTTAGCCTACCTGTTGTAAGACTATCTTAGATTACCTAAGCCTACCTAAGACTATATCTAAGCCTACTTTAGACAGCCTAACTTAGCTTACCTAACACTTCCTTCGCCTACCCCAAGCTACCTGTTGTAAGACTATCATAGATTACCTTAGCCAACCTGTTGTAAGACAATCTTAGATAACATTAACCTGCCTGTTTTATAACTATCCTAGATTACCTTACCCTACCCTACCAAAGCCTACTTTAGACTACTGTACCTAAGACTAACTTAGACTACCTTAGCCTAACTTAGCTTACCTAAGACTGCATTCGCCTACCTTAGCCTACATGTTGTAAGATTATCTTAGATTACCTTAGCCTACCTTAGGTTACTGTAGACTACTGTACCTAAGACTAATTAGCATATAAGGAGCAGCGAACAAAGATAACAAAACAAGAAAGACAGAGAATAAGGAACGAAATATTAGAGGAGGTGAGATGTAGAGTATCTGCTGATGGCAGGCATAAACAGATAGGAGTTAAATGTAAGAGAGGCGCTCATTAATGCCGAGAGGATGAATGGTGGCAAGTTGGGAAATGAGACGCATTTCTTGGCTGTTGCGGCTATCATTATTACCAAAAATAAAAAAAATGAAATAAAAATCATTATTACCAGAAATAGGACACGGAGCTCGAATTTTCATATCTGAAACACTGTGATTGCCAGTGTTGAAATGTCTGGCAACAGGTTGTTTAGCATCATTGTTTACGACAGCACGACGATGCTCACCAAACTTTATCCTTAAATATCTCCAATTTCACCAATATAAAGCATCCCACATTTACTGCATGAAATACAGTAGATGAGATGAGAGGAGATGCACGTGAAATGTTGCTTAATGTTGTACTTAGATTTTGGTGCCGAAATGGTAGTGGAAGAATCTATATACTTGCAGGTTTTATACAGCTTCACACAACAAGGAAACGTGCCATTAGGTGACGACGAGTCCTGTGATAGAGAGCTGTGGACTGGGGTTTCACGCATATTTTTACCATGTCGAAACGAGTCTAAGGAATTATTGGTGAAAATGGAAGATGTTTCAGGGTCGTTTTTCAAGATATGAAAATTCTTCCTAATGACATCCCTTGCTTTGAAATTGAAGGGATGGTAACCGAGAACTAGGGTATTTTATTCTTGGGAACATTAGACACAGCGTCTCTAAGGGTTTCAGATCGGGGAATATTGGAGACATTCGAAAAGGCAGTATCTAAGAGAGGGGCTGGATAACCGCGTTGGACAAAAATATTTCTCATTTCCTGACTTTTGGTATGGAAGTCCTCATCTTCACTGCAAATGCGGCGAAGGCGAAGGAACTGAGAGAAGGGAATAGACCTTTTAGTGTGGTTGGTGTGGGAAGAAGTAAAGAGAAGATAGCTATGGGAGTCAGTCGGCTTGTAGAACACAGAAGTAACCAGTCTACCATTGATAGATACAAGTATATCTAAGACCGATACACTGGTCTCCCTGATCTCCCACGTAAACTGGAGTGCTCAGTGGAAGTTATTAACAAAGTTAATACACTTCTCCAACTCTCCGCGGGAACATGCTGTGCCGAGACAGTCATCAATGTACCTACCAAGGTAATCAGGTATGGGATCAGTGTATTGCTCGAAGATCTGCTTTTCCACCAAACCAACGAATAAATTGGCATAGTTGGGACCAATTTTGGTTCCTATGGCTACATCACTTACTTGTTGGTAATGCTCCCCATCAAATGAAAAATTGTTGAGAGTGAGCACTAATTCAGCCAAACGGATCAGACAACAATTCCTGATTGGCGCGCTTATCTAAGAAGAATTTGAGTGCTCTCAAACCATCATGATGGGGAATGACAGTGTACAAGGATTTGACATCTATAGTGAAAATGAATTTATGAGTGTTATGAAATTGAATGTTATGAAAGATTTGGAGAGCATGTTTGGTGTCCTTGATATAGGATTGTAAGTCCTTAACCAAGGGCGCTATGACACGATCGAGGTAGCTAGAGATGAGCTTGGGGAACAACCGCACGCAGAGACAATGGGTCTACCTGGGTTGTCGGGCTTGTGCATTTGGGGTAAGAAGTACATGACGGATGTGCGAGGTGTGGTGGTTATGAGATGCTTGGCAGTTTCGGAAAGATCACAAGAGGCGATGAAATTCTTGATGGTGGTGGAAGTGGTGGTTTGATTGGTAGAAGCCAAATCCTCGTCAATTTTGCTCTAAAAGGTCGTTTCACTCAATTGTCGACGAGATTCATTGCGATATAAGTCAGCTCTCCAAACAACCAAGGCACCACCCTTATCAGCAGGTTTGATAACAATGTCTTCCAGAGCACGGAGTGATTTGAGAGCACTAAATTCAGCTTCAGTGAGGTTAGATGGCCTTTTGGGCCTAAATTTGGGGAGTTGTTCTATGTCATGTCGGCACTATCGAATGAATATCTCTATGGACCCATGTTGGTCTTCTGGAGAACAGGAAGATTTTCTTGGGTTGATGGCCTCAAAAATGTCCTTTTGATGGACGGAGGGGTTGTCGTGAAAGTGCGCCTTAAGGCGTAATCGTCTAAAAAAAGATTCGGTATCTGCTTTAACTGAAAAAAAGTCAAGGGACCCGGGGTTGGAAACAAATTTGAGACCTTTCGCGAGAACAGATCTCTCAGAGTCGGATAGGGTTAAATCAGGGGGAATCGTAACAACTAAATTGACATCGCTGGCTGAATTAGTGTGACTTGGTGCCGAAACGGGCCGGGTGCCTAACAAAGAGATAAATTTGGAATCTTTATTCGCCTTGAGAAACGAATAAAGTCTAGAGTTCAACAAACGAATACATTGATTTTTTTTTAATTTATTTGCTTCGCCACAAAAATATATAATGATTGCACTACAATACTACATGGACATATACAAGCAATAGACTACACAAAGGCTGGGTAACCGCAACAGCAAAAAGCCAATTACTGCGGGCCCGCTAGCTAAAACATGTATAAAATATCAATAACAACAAGTTGGCGGCACAGTAAGGTTACGCGAGGTATTACATTTTGGACAAATAGTCTTAAAGGTTCTAGGATTTTCAGGGTCGTATGAAGTTTGTAAAGATCTAAGATAATAGTCAAACATGACGGATTTGAATAAACCTAAATTTTCCATGCTCAGTTCAAGATCTTCAGCTGAAGGGTTCCATATTCGTACTGCTCTTACAGTAAATGATCGCTGATAAGTAGATGTCTTACACCTAGGTTGAATGTATTTCGTAATGTTTTATTTACTGGTAGATCTAGTTTGTCTAGCAGGACGATGAATACATGGCAAGGCATGCTCATCAACTCTCACCAAGCCACGAACTACTTTAAAGAGAAAAATCATTGGATGATGTCATGTCTAAAAATAGAAGGACATGTAGAAGAAAACCTGCTTTTGACATGCGAAATATCTAAATCTAAATTGCGAATATGCGAAGACATCGACAGCACGACGATGCTCACCAAACCTTATCCTTAAATATCTACCAGTTTCACCAATATAGAGTATCCCATATTTACTGCTTAAAATAGAGTAGATGAGATGAGAGGAGGTGCACGTGAAATGGTGCTTAATGGTGTGCTTAGATTTTCGTGCCGAAATTATCGTGGAAGAATCTATATACTTACATCTGGTTTATTTTTATAACGTGATCGCTTTTGTATTCACTATAAAAGCACATATTTCCCCCCGACCCATTCTACTAACTTCCAGACGAAGGGCCTTCGCTCGAAACGTCGAAGTTTTCATTGTAATTTTCAGGTAGTTTTACACAACAGTCAACCGCCGTATTCCCAAGACTACCTTCGCCTACCTAAGCCTACATGTTGTAAGATTATCTTAGATTACCTTCGCCTACCTGCTGTAAGACTATCCTAGATTACCTTGGCCTACCTAAGACTATATCCAAGCCTACTTTAGACTATGCACCTAAGACTGATTTAGACTACCTTAGCCTAACTTAGCTTACCTTAGACTTCCTTCGCTTACCCCAGGCTACCTGTTTTAAAACTATTTTAGATTACCTTAGACTACCTGTTGTAAGACTATCCTAGATAACCTTGGCCTACCTAAGACTATGCCTACTTTAGACTGTGTACCTAAGACTAACTTACAAGATTTTTTTTTTCTGCATCTCACACTTATACACAATATAATATTTCACTCGAAATATCCATCCACCTAAACCTTCTAAGACTAACTTAGACTACCTTAGCCTAACCTAGCGTACCTAAGACTTCCTTCGACTACCTTAGGCTACCTGTTGAAGGACTATCTTAGATAACCGTAGCCTACCTGTTGTAAGACGGTCTTAGAGTACCTTAGCCTACCTGTTGTAAGACGGTCTTAGATTACCTTGGCCTACCTAAGACTATACCTAAGCGTACTTTAGACTATGTACCTAAGACTTTGCCCGCATCCGCAAAAGGGCCAAACTCAGTATTATCAAGGTATTGAGTTTTCGCGGTCTAACTTGCAGTACTTTCAGCCAATGTTTAAAAGCATATATCACATCCGTTGTTCGTGTTCGAAATCACATATACTAACTATTAATTCTAAAATTTATATCGCCGCTTATATCCGAGCAAGGCGATCACCTCACTAACCTGAGAGACTGTTATTAAGGTAGCGCAAGGTAGTTGGTATCATTTCGTAGTTTCTTCAGCAAAATGGCTGCCACAACTAGGAGCTACGAAATTTTGAGCGACAAGCAAAAGCGTATTGTAGGCAAATTTGTAAGAGAACAGGATGACCTCCACATTAAAAGAGATGAACATACGATTCAGAAGGCCGCAGATGAAGCAAGAACGACATTTGAGAAAGTTAAGGTATAAATAATATAATTTTATCTTCGACGTTTTATTACTAGTGTAGTCAAGGTCTATTTTCAAATTCATGATACTGTCAAGTCGATTTACTTACGTCATCATAAATATTAGTGAGATTTTATAATGATTTGTTGAAGGTTTTAAAGTATAGCGCAAAGTATGGAGAACCCGGGAAAGTGACAATAGCTGGTGCATATTTGCATGTGCTCCGCTCTTGGGAAAATTTGCATATATTTAAGCACATGTAAAGTTTCATTCCAGTCAACTCTAGCAAAGTGTATATTTGTTGTGTTATAGTGGACTCCTGTTAAGTGTATACTTAGTCTCCCACAAGCAAATTAGGCAGTCTCAAGTAGATTAAGTGTTATAAATAGGAAGTAGATTTGAGCATAATGCCATAAAGGAAATTGGGAGAGTTTTAAGCTAACTTTTTCACTAATTAATGTGATTGTGCTCAGGATAATTCAAAGGAAAGTATATGATACGAACTTCCATTAGAGTAGGCTATGCAATTTCTCTTAAACAAAGAGGTCCTGTATTTACCATGGTATGTATTGTTTATGCACACTGTATACCTATTGCCTATAGGTTCTCCCCTGGTTTGCTACATTGGCTTGTCTTGTTAACATTGGTACGCCCTTTCCCCCTGGTCAAAGCAGTCAATTTGACTGATAGTGATACCCTCTTTTATGCTATACGAATAGGAGACAAAATATAAGAATGCTCAGAATGAATTTTCCTACCTTACATATTTATAGGCTTAAATGATTCTACATTCTTACAGATTAAGGTCTTTGTCAAGTATAGCATAGCAGTAGGTCGTTAAATTGTTAATCCCCGAGCTACGGTGCGAAACGCCGTGCGAGGGTGCTCATTCCGATCGGAGATTTGTGAACATAGCGGAGTGCAAAGTTGTCCGCCATTTTCTTTTGTCATGGACGTTGGACGGTTTTTTAAGTTATGCGCATGCGCGAGTTCAAGCCGACAAAAAAAGGGGGAACTAGCAACATAATGATTGGCTAACCTTTTTCAAAATTGTTCTCTGGAGTCGGGACATATTAAGAGGAGATTTCTTACAAACTCGCGTATTGGGCGTTCAAACCCAATCGGATTGCCGGTATGCAGAAGTCGGAATGACAACATGGCGACCTCATTCCATATCGTAAATTTTATCACCGCGAATTTTAGCGCAAATAACCACTCGATGATAATAAAATTTTGGTATAAAAATAATCTATTTGATCTTCAAGAAGGAAAAAGTTTTTATACAAGATAAAATTGAAAATAATCCAAGAATTACAAGCGATGCAATGTCGTACTAGACTTACGTTTGTTTTGATTGCAGTGTCACAGAACCATGGAAGGTATGGTTCTAATTGTGCTGATTTCTTATCTAGTTAGCTACCTGCTTCTGATCAGACTACATGATAATATATAATAATGCTGGGATATTTTACTTTCAGCAAACCATATTTTGAGGAAAATTTGAGTGGTTGGTCCAAGATCAATTTTGCACATTCTTACAAACGATTTCAATATTTACTATTTCCATAAAAAAAGAGATTAAAAACAGCAATTTTGGCTGTATCTTTCAAACTAACTGGAAATGTTGTACTGCATTATATATAATACAACAGTATCAAAATCCAAACACCAAATCGGGATGCAAATATATTATAGTTCTTGCCAAATTTTGCATTATTTGGACAGCATTAGTCCATTGCAAGAACTAGATTTCAGCGTTCTAAATTATCCTAAAACTGCTTCTGATCAAACTGAAATGCCTTTTACAATAGACTCTGGTCTGATAGTTGGCAAATACAATTATTTGCTCAAAATTGGAGTGGTCGGTCCAAAGTCTATTTTTAACATTTTAAAAATCAATCAGAATTACAATATTCATAGTGTGTATTTAATCAACAGCCCAATATTTGTACCTGTTTTTGGAAAGTGAGATGTTGTGCTTCAAGTCATATAAACATATCCCTTAGTCCATTTTTCTCTATCAGTGCTGATTAAAAGCTGTTTGTGTTCAAACAGCTTTTGTTTATTCCAGAAATCCATATGTTTTTATTTAAGTACTATTTGGTTAAAATGGACTTTAGTGATCTGCTCCTTAACCTAAAGTATAAAAAAGTTGCAAATCAGCCCAGAACTGTTTCTGATCAAACTAATATATATTTAAGGATAGAGTCTGAGAATATAGGTTTGCAAAAAATACAATTTAATTCAAATTGGAGTGGTGGGTCCAAGGTCGTTTTTTAGCATTTTTAAAACCTACCAGTATTTCTGTCAATGTTTACAATGCACTGTTTACTGACAAAACCAACATTTATATATTATATACTTTAATTCAGCGTCGGCCACGGACATATAGAACAAATTGAGGGTTGCTTCGCGTGTGCCTAAAAGATATAAACAAAATCTCGACGTTTCGAGTTAAAGCCCTTCGTCAGGAGAAATTAGTAGACAGATAAACACATTACATCAGCTTTTATAGCAACGCTATAAAAGCTGTCACGTGAACAAAATATTAACCAATGAAAATAAAGTAGTCATAACAACCATAACAAAATAGAATTAATATGTAAAGATATAGACTGCGTGCAGGCTTCGGCCCGATTATAGGGTCGAAAACCTGCGCACAGGCGTTACACTTATCAAAGCGCTATAAATGTCGTACAAGGGAAGGGAAGAGGGGATATAGAGGAAAGTATATAAGAATAAGAAGTATTTAAGAGAAAAGAATGAGCTAGATGAAGGAGAGGCGCTCATTGATACCATCAGGCTGAATGGTGCCAAGTTTAAAAATGAGACGCTTTTCTTGCTTCCGACGGGTATCATTGCCACCAATAATGGGATGAATGGCGCATATTTTTATATCAGAAAAGGAGTGGTTGGCACTGTTGAAGTGTCTAGCAACCGGTTTGTGGTGCACATTGTTCTTAACATCGCGCAAGTGCTCAGCAAACCTATCGCCTAAACGTCTTCCAGTCTCTCCGATGTAGAGCAAGCCATGAGATTTTGGAGCCGAAATACAGGTGGCGAGGTATAAATGCTTACAAGTGTAGCACTTAGCACGACCACAGGAAACAGTGCTAGCTAGTGACACAGAGTCCTGTCGCAGTGAGCTGTGCACTAGGGTTTCCCGGATGTTTTTACTGTGTCGAAAAGAGACTAGTGGGGTCTCGGAGAAAATGGAAGACCGTTGCAGGGTCATTTTTAAGTAGATTAAAATTCCGGCAAATGATGTCCCTTACTTTAAAATTGAATTAGAAATTGCAACTGATTAGAAATTGCAACCGAAGGTTCTCTTAAGGTGTCTGAACGGGGTATAAGGGAGGCCTTGTTAAGGGCAGTATCTAAAAGGTGGGAAGGATAACCACGATTCACAAAAAAGCTTCTCATTTCTGAACATTTGGCATCGAAGTCGAAGTAAGGGATAGCAGTTTTAGTGCGCTTAGGATGACAGGATGAGAAGAGAAGATAGCTGTGGGAGTCAGTAGGCTTGTAAAAGACAGATGTGCTCAGCTTATTACCATTGATAGAAATGAGAATGTCTAGGAATGATACACTGGTCTCACTGATCTCCCATGTGAACTGAAGTGCTGGATGGAAATCATTAACAAAGTTAATGAAGCAATTCAGATCAGCACGCGAGCATGATGCAGTGCCTAAGCAATCATCAATGAACCGGCGATAGAAGTCAGGTGAGGGACCAGTGTATTGTTCGAAGATTTGTTTTTCCACATAACCAACAAACAAATTGGCATAGTTGGGTCCCATTTTGGTACACATGGCCACACCACTTATTTGTTGGTAATGCTCACCATCAAACGAGAAATTGTTCAAGGTGAGCACTAACTCTGCCAAACGTACCAAGGTGGTGGTAGATGGATCCTGAATTACCCTTTGCTCTAAAAAGTGTTTTAGTGCTTGAAGGCCGTCTTGATGCGGGATGACAGTGTAAAGTGATTTGACATCCATGGTGAAAATGAATTTGTGTGGACCCTGAAAATTGATGCTGTCAAGAATTTTCAGGGCATGCTTGGTGTCCTTGATATAAGAAGGCAAGTTCTTAACCAAGGGCGCCATGATGTGATCGAGGTAGCTAGAGAGGAGTTCAGTGGGGGCAACCACAAGCTGACACGATTGGTCTGCCCGGGTTGTCGGGTTTTTGAATTTTGGGTAGGAAATACATGACTGGTGTGCGTGGAGTGGTGACTAGGAGATTGCCCAGTCGTGATGAGATGGTTGATGGTGGAACGGATTATGGTGTTGTGTTTGGATGTCAAATCAGTATCAACCCTGCTATAAAACGAGGTGTCACCGAGTTGTCTGTGAGCCTCTTGACCGTACAAGTCGGCCCTCCAGGCGACTACGGCACCCCCCTTGCCAGCAGGCTTGATCACAATGTCATTCCGGGTACGCAAATACGTTTATGCGATAGGTTTGCTGAGCACTTGCGTGATGTTAAGAACAATGTGCACAACAAACCGGTTGCCAGGCACTTCAACAGTGCCAACCACCCCTTTTCTGATATGAAAATATGCGCCATTCATCCCATTATTGATGGCAATAAAAGCGTCTCATTTTTAAACTTGGCACCATTCAGCCTGATGGTATCAATGAGCGCCCCTCCTTCATCTAGCTCATTATTTTCTCTTAAATACTTCTTATATACTTTCATCTATATCCCCTCTTCCCTTCCCTTGTACGACATTTATAGCGCTTTGATAAGTGTAGCGCCTGTGCGCAGGTCTTCGACCCTATAATCGGGCCGAAGCCTGCACGCAGTCTATATCTTTACATATTAATTATATTTTGTTATGATTGTTATGACTACTTTATTTTCATTGGTTAATATTTTGTTCACGTGACAGCTTTTATAGCGTTGCTATAAAAGCTGATGAAATGTGTTTATCTGTCTACTAATTTCTCCTGACGAAGGGCTTTAGCTCGAAACGTCGAGATTTTGTTTATATCTTTTAGGCACACGCGAAGCAACCCTCAATTTGTTCTATATGTCCGTGGCCGACGCTGAATTAAAGTCTACGATATCCTTCACGAAGAACAGCGACAATGGTGAACCTCAAGAGCGTACGTCCAGAACTCCGGAAAGAAATGGTATGTTACATTTCACTATTTTTGCCGTCCATTGCCCAACCTGCTCTTCGTTTATTCGATCTAATCCTACTTAAGACTCGTTTCTGTAGTCATATCTCTTTCTTTAGCCGTTGCCTAAACTATGATGTAGTTCCCAACGGTTTTAAATCGTCTTTTAATCTACATTCTTTCAATTCGACTTCTATGTCGAAGCACATGGCTTGAAGCGTCATGTCAGCTTGTATTAAACACAGCCGTCGTCTCATGCGTATTACCATTCAGGCCATGTCCCAGTACGTTCAAGATACTGATTCCAATATTATGAACGTCAAGTCCACTCTTTTCCATGTTTGTCCCCCTGTTTTGTTATCTGGCATAACAAAACACATTCGCTCTTTGTCTGGGTATGTAGGTTTGCAAAAAATATAATTTAATTCAAATTGGAGTGGTAGGTTCAAGGTCGTTTTTAACATTTTAAAAATCGACCACAATTAAAATATTGAAATTAAGGTCCTTAAGAGGGGATATGCATGTCACTCTAAACATAAGTACCGTAATGTCATAGCCTAAAGGTTGGCATAACGCCTGACATAAAGGCTGAAATAAAAGGGACCTTCTGGAATTTTGCAAAGCATCAGTTTCCACAATTAGTTGAAACCAAGAAGGTGCAATTCAGCTAATGGATGAAAATAAGTGACAAGGCAAATTGTAGTGTGGATAACCCTCTGATGCACAAAACTCTTTCCTGAAGTCATGAGTAAAAGAGGGCTATATTAAGGCTATCCTATGTTTGGCTTGGAGTAGGACGTCAGCATGAAATTGCAGCTGTAAATAAATTGCACAACCGTCACATCTGAACTAATTTGTTTTGTTACACAGTCATTATAACCTATATTTTATGTACATGTTCAAAACACTTTCAAGTTTTTATTAAAATATATGCACTTCATTTGACTTTTTTCTTTTTTTTAGATCACTAGAGCATGGGATGAAATTGTACTGTCAACATGTCATTAGTACCGCCAGTGGCCCAGCTCCATCATCATATATGGAAGACAGTCTCCTAGCACCATTGCCCACGAAAGTTGAATTTGGTTATATGATACTATTTATGTCCAGAATATCCAGTAAGGAGTGAGTGACCATTAATTGCAATTTTTAATTGTAACGTAAATGTGATATACTGATATTGTATATACCTTAGCCTGGACAGTTAGCCATTTCGTTTATTCCAACTGTTGCTGGTTGTGTAAAGATAGATTAGCACTAATCCTGGGTTAAAATTCAATCAATTTTTGTTTGTGTTTCTGCGTAAACTTGCAACATCTGCCAGTTACTAGTCGCTTGGCGAACTTTTATATAAATTACCTAGGTTTAAACTGATCACCTTTCAAACAACCCACTTGGTTTTATTTTTTGCCAAACTGGAAACTGCCTTACAGCCATTAAGACGCAATGTACGTGCCCTAACACGCCTTACTTTCCTATAATTTTACACTGGATGATGTTTCTTGTGCCCATGTATCTTGTTAACTCAGTGATCATTTCCAAAAATTTAGCTCATTCATATGCAAGAATTTTCCCTTGATAAGTGTAATGTTTGTCTGGCGATAAACAGAGTAAAATAACAACACAGTATTGCACACTAGGGCACATTGTGGCTTAATGGATTAAGAAAAAAGTTTTAAATGTACATTGCACTTTATTCACCACCTAAGGTGACCAACCTTGTTGCACCCTTGCCCGTTAACAAGTTGAATAAAGCATTTGTAATATTTGTTGCATTGGAATTAAATTTTCATGCCTCAATTTCCAGGTGCATAATGCAAACCTTTCTATAACGCTTTTGCCCCAAAACAATAAGATATGTAAAACGTAGTTGAAAGAAAATATTTTTGTACTAAGATATGTAAAATGTAGTTCAAAGAAAATATTTTTGTACTCACCTTTTATATTTTGTATATTATTTTTTGTTTTCTTTGATTTTGATTTTGTATTTTAAGTTTTAAGTCTAGTATTTATATCTACCTGAATTGCGGGCAAATATGACTACCTAAATTTCAGGCTGTTATTGCCTGGTTACTACGTTTTGAGCAGTTTTTGCCAAAAAAAACGAGTTTGTAAAAAATCTCCTCTTAATACAGACAAATATTAATTCTCCAAACAGGACTTTCACTTACTAAAGTCAACAGGAAAATAAATCATTCAAAAAGACCGAGGAAGGACAAGACTTTCGAGTTTTAAAGCGTATTAATTAAATGGATAAGTGTCTATTTTGCGTACTAGTCTAGGACCTGCATAGGAGTTTGTTTGCGTTTCATTTAGCACAGGCAATCTCAACTGTTTTAGGGTAAAATGACCATGGCGGTCAACATGGCATATGTGCCAAAACCTGAATCCGGGACGAAAGTCCTGAAAATGACCCCGCCCTGAAACGGCAGTGCCGACATAGCTCTAACTTCCGAAAAGCAGAAGCGACAGCCTTTCTGAAGTGCTTATAGTGTTTAGAAGGTTGCTTTTAGGGGTAGTTATTGGAAGGAAAAATTTGTTTAAGTATAATATTTTACAAGAAATGAGAAAATGAGAATATTTTCACGAAACGCTGGTTCGCCACCACAGAACTCAGTAAATATATTATATTTATTGTATTTTTATGATTTATGATAAAAACAATAGAAAATACGCAAATATTTACTGAAAATTTAATCTCTGCCAGGTATATTAGTTATTTCATGGATAATTAGCAGTTGACCTGGGGTGGTGCATGGTCATTTTCTTGAAAAATATTATACTTAGACAAATTTTTCCTTCCAATAACTACCCCTAAAAGCAACCTTCTAAACACCATAAGCACTTCAGAAAGGCTGTCGCTTCTGCTTTTCGGAAGTTAGAGCTATGTCGGCACTGCCGTTTCAGGGCGGGGTCATTTTCAGGACTTTCGTCCCGGATTCAGGTTTTGGCACATATGCCATGTTGACCGCCATGGTCATTTTACCCTAAAACAGTTGAGATTGCCTGTGCTAAATGAAACGCATACAAACTCCTATACAGGTCCTAGACTATACTTGCTTTTGCAGTTTTGGCGTCAATTAGCATGCGCTATATAGTTTGTGGTTTTCAAAATGCGTAGTTCATCCTGTGAGGTCAATACAATGTTGACTAATTTTAAATTAAAAAGTGTTTTAGTATTAATACAAATGCGTTATAGAATAAGAAACAAGATATTTAATCTCAAAAACTTCATAGTATAAAAATACTTTTCAAAAAACAGTTGAAGTTTTATGACAATTTCGAAACGTTTTGTGAGACGTCTAAGACTAAGAAAGGTGGCTAGAGAAACCACTCTTAGATAAAATAAGGTCAAATACCGTAAAGCAGGCTTAGCGATACATGGTAAATGTAGTGTAGTATTACTACGCATTTCATTCCGGAGATTGCGACAAAACTTCTTGAGGTGTACCATCGTGGTCACTGGATTCTTCTGTGAAAATATCTCGAACGTGCGGTGCCAGTGTGGGTAGAGCATAGCAAATACGGCGGTTGACTGTTGTGTAAAATTACAATGAGAACTTCGATGTTTCGAGCAAAGGCTCTTCGTCTGGAAGTTAGTAGAATGGGTCGGGGGAAAACAAGTGCTTTTGTAGTGAATACAAAAGCGATCACGTTATAAAAAAAAACCCAATCAGATGGATTTAATCAAAACAAACTATAAGCAAAATATGTTAGCATATAAGGAGCAGCGAACAAAGATAACGAAGCAAGAAAGACAGAAAAAAAGGAACGAAATATTAGAGGAGGTGAGATGTAGAGTACCTGCTGATGGCATAAACAGATAGGAGTTAAATGTAAGAGAGGCGCTCATTAATGCCGAGAGGATGAATGGTGCTAAGTTAATTGGGAAATAAGACGCATTTCTTGGCTTTTGCGGCTATCATTACTACCAGAAATGGAACACAGAGCTCGAATTTTCATATCTGAAACACTGTGATTGCCAGTGTTGAAATGTCTGGCAACAGGTTGTTTAGCATCATTGTTTACGACAGCACGACGATGCTCACCAAACTTTATCATTAAATATCTACCAGTTTCACCATTATAGAGCATCCCACATTTACTGCTTAAAATAGAGTAGATGAGATGAGAGGAGGTGCACGTGAAATGGTGATTAATGGTGTGCTTAGATTTTCGCGCCGAAATTGTAGTGGAAGAATCTATATACTTACATCTGATTGGTTTATTTTTATCACGTGATCGCTTTTGTATTCACTATGAAAGCACATATTTCCCCTCGACCAATTCTACTAACTTCCAGACGAAGGGCCTTCGCTCGAAACGTCGAAGTTTTCATTGTAATTTTCAGGTAGTTTTACGCAACATTCAACCGCCGTATTCCCAAGACTACCTTCGCTAACCTTAGCCTACATGTTGTAAGATTATCTTAGATTACCTTAGCCTATACCTGTTGTAAGACTATCCTAGATTACCTTGGCCTACCTAAGACTATGCCTAAGCCTACTTTAGACTATGCACCTAAGACTAACTTACAACATGTTTTTTTCTACATCTCACTCGATTGAAATTGATGTAGAAGGTTTAGGTGGATGGATATTTCGAGTGAAATATTAAACACAATATAATATTTCACTTGAAATATCCATCCACCTAAACCTTCTAAGACTAACTGAGACTGCCTTAGCCTAACTTAGTGTACCTATAAGACTTCCTTCTACAACCTTGAAGGACTACCTGTTGAAGGACTATCTTAGATTACCGTAGCCTACCTGTTGTAAGTCGGTCTTAGAGTATCTTAGCCTACCTGTTTTAAGACGGTCTTGGATTACCTTGCCCTACCTAAGACTATACCTAAGCCTACTTTAGACTATGTTCCTAAGACTTTGCCCGCATCCGCAAAAGGACCAAACTCAGTATTATCATGGTATTGAGTTTTTGCGGTCTATCTTGCAGTACTTTGAGCCAATGTCTAAAAGCATATATCACACCCGTTGTTCGTTTTCGAAATCACATATACTAACTATTAATTCTAAAATTTATATCGCGGCTTACATTCGAGCAAGGCGATCACCTCACTAATTGGCATTTTTGCACGCGAAATTGTACTTTTGAAATGTCCCAATTTTTTTCGCTACCGCGCGGTTATTTCGGGAGCTTGGGAACAAATTTGACCAGTGAAAATTTCCTCAAATTCCTTACTCTTTTCCTTGTACGGGTTTTCCGTAAGGGTGATCAGGAGTTACTAGGAAGATAGAGGGTCTCTCGAGGATCAATTTGATACCAATATTGCCATGGTTACGCGTAATGTTTTCGTTCAAATTCAAGACAAAAGTGTTATTGAAGTTTGTATGAAGACCAGACGCGACGGTAAGAAACGTTTGTATGCTTGTATGGCTTGTTGTACAGACCATTATTTCAGAATGTCAGTTAAATGTACTGTCGACCAAATGTTGGTTAACCCATTAAAGCGCATGGATCTCCCCTTGACAAGTAAAATAGTCTGGCATTAGACAAACTAATATAAAAATGTAAGGCATACCAGGGCACACTGCACCTTAATGAGTTAAATGTCTTGTTGACCAAAGGTCGGTTAAATGTCCTGTCGACTGAAGGTCGGTTAAATGTCCTGTCGACCAAATGTCGGCAAAGTATCCTGTCTACCAAATGCCATTTAAATATCCTGTCAACAAACGGTCCGTTGTTCTAGTGCCCATCAGCCAAGAGTCTGCACCATAAAATGTATTTAATTCGATGAGAATCAGATTTTTCACTTCAAGAGCATATTTGAGTTGTTTGTATACTGCATGCATAATTTGTATACTGCATGCAGTATACTGCATGCATAATTTGTAGTTTGTTTTGTCATGGTGGACCCAGCCAATTTCAGATTAACAAATTTAGAGAATTTCCTGGGATCAACAAGTAATAACAAAATACTGCACTCAGCCACAATCATCCAGATATCAATGTAAACAACTCATTCACCAAATGCACCGAAGTGAAATATATATACAACTTAAAACTTCTGCAGTTCTGCTTTCAGTGCTTTGTCGTCACTACGATCTACGAAACAAAAGTGTTCCACGAAGCCGTTTAGGCCCCGAACAACTCTCCACAGACTAGCGAATATATCGACTGGAGTATCCCTATTAGTCTCGCTATAGATCGGCCTTCGGATACTTTGCCTGGCGACAATTTTCACATTGTAAAGACCAAAATTTAGACTAACTGACGTCCGCCATCTTGGCTAATCAACTATTCTTGCGTGGTCCTCCGCTGACCCGTACGGAATGGCGAACCAGCGATTTCGTGAGCAAAAATGCCAGGCGTGAATTTAATTATAACCTGAGAGACTGTTATTAAGGTAGCGCAAGGTAGTTGGTAGCATTTCGTAGTTTTTCAGCAAAATGGCTGCCACAACTAAGAGCTATGAAATTTTGAGCGACAAGCAAAAGCGTATTTTAAGTAAATTTTTAAGAGAACGGGATGACCTCCACATCAAAAGAGATTTGAGGAAGTTACGGTATAAATAATATAATTTTACCTTCGAAGTTTTATTACCTGTGTAGTCAAGGTCTATTTTCAAATTCATGATACCGTCAAGTCGATTTACTTCGCGTTATAAAGGATACATCATCATAAATATTAGTGAGATTTTATAGTGATTTGCTGAAGGTTTTAAAGTATAGCGCAAAGTGTGGAGAACCCGGGAAAGTGACAATAGCTGGTGCATATTTGCATGTGCTCCGCTGTTGGGAAAATTTGCATATATTTAAGCAGATGTAAAGTTTCATTCCTATTTTCACTGGGAGTTCCGCCAAACTAAGCCATTAGAAGGGGCAGTAATCTGCATAATTTAGCATAAGGGGTAATAAGACCCTAGGGGCAATTTTAGTAGGTATAAAAAGGGGAGAAATAGCAGATTTTCTACATTCTACGTTTGCTCAAGTATCAGGCCGCTTATCTGCAAGAAAATACTGATTATACTGCAATTTCCAACTTGGTCGCAACTGAGCAGGACTTTTTATATAACAGAGATACGACGGCATGGCACAACCGCTTATACCTGTATATGTTAATATCGATGATGTCATAGCAGATTTTCCAGACGTCGTCGGCGTGAATAATAGGGAGTTTACGATCTACGACGCGGTCACCTCGACGACGCCACGTCAATTTATGCTTGACATAAGCCACAGGAATTAACTATACTGCTTTAATTGTCTAAAGCATGTTTTAACAACCTTACAAACGTTTAAATTAGGCTAAAAAACTCCGATGTTTAGCTGATATTCGTCGTTCGGTCAACGTTATAAATCAGCTCTCACGACGCAACCAGCTTTCACATTACTCAGAAGACGTGAAAATTCCTCATTTGACGATGTCATAAGAATGGGGCTTCGGTGGCGCGGGGCTTCGGTGGCGCGGGGCTTCGGAGGCACGGGGCTTCGGTGGCGCGGGGCTTCGGTGGCGCGGGGCTTCGGTGGCGCGGGGCTTCGGTGGCGCGGGGCTTCGGTGGCGCGGGGCTTCGGTGGCGCGGGGCTTCGGTGGCGCGGTCGTCAGGGCAAGCGCCTTTCACCTCTGAGTTCGTGGGTTCGATTCTCGCAACGGACTGATGTGAAAAGAGTCGGTCAACGCTCTGCCGAGAGTCGCGGGTTTTCTCCGGGCGCTCCGGTTTCCTCCCACAGGGAAAGTTGACAGGGGTGGGTTAGGATAAACACAGTTAAGAAAGTAATATCACAATCATTGTAAAGATAAAATAGTCTAGGCTAAGTAACTATGTAATTATAAGTAAGCGTAACACTTGATGTAAAGCGCATTTGATCATATTCACATGTAAATTTGCACTATAGAAATGTTAATCGTTGCTGAGGCAACGCTGCTGAGGAAACCCCTGGGGCCATAAATTATTCATCCTTTTTGTCTTGCATGACGTGTATCTTTGTTTTGCAGGCGCGTCGTCGAGCTAGTCGCGTCGTAGATCGTAAACTCCCTAATAATAGGGACATAACAATCAAAAGCGGGCATTATGAATTAATGAGCACTCGAGTGTCGAGGGTCCAACAATAGGGTTCTTAAATCCCAAATCGTTTCCTTAAACTTTCTTACTCTCCCGCACTCACTATCTCATTCCCTATTTCACGAAATCCTAGTTCCGCAATTTATATTTCTACTACCTATCACCTGGTTTCACACCACAATAATAGACGTATAAGTTCACGTAACGTTATCATGCGAGCAGCAAACCTATTGAAAATCAAGAGCACTCATTATCAATATAGTACTTGAGTCACTACTTGATATTGAAACCAAGTTATTGAAGTACTTCAAAATTATCGATGTATATCGATTTCCCCCTGATCGACACTATTCAAAGGGAAGCTGGAAATAAAGACGCTTTTACAAGGTGTAATTTTTCATACTATGACTCAAAGTAGGTTTGAACAGGTTTGAATTGATTTGTTTTTGCGTAAAGAACCGATTCGTCAGCTCTGGCAGTGAAGAGCTGCATGTTACAGTGTCCGCACTGATTAATATGAATGATTAGTATAATTTCAGCAGCAAATAATGGCTTTCAAGTGTTTTGATTGGTTTGCTGAGCAGTAAATCTGAGGCATTATTTATTGCCGGGGTAGTAAATAATGCTTTTTATCAAAATGGCTTCCATGAAAAATGGCTTCCATGAAATTTAAGAAATAAACGATAGTGCAATTCCACAAAACACAAAACTAGCAACAAAATATGGGTTAAGCCTTTTAAGGGTGAGAAGTGTTTTTGCAATTAGTTTATTAACAATTTGTTTGACAAATTTAAAACTTACGAGTGACAAGCAAAGAGCGGCAAAATTTTTATTTATATCCTGCATGATCTTCTTGTAAATTGTAAGCATTTTCAGCGCCATTCGACCATAGATTTTGTTGTTTTATCAAAATAACTTCCCGATTATTTTTAATAGCAACATTACGTATTTATAACGGAAGCGCATGTTGATGCATATTTTACTACTTAAATTATACTAAAACAATGATTTACCTCAGTTATACTAAAACAGTTATTTACTTCGACTTCGTCTCGTTAAATATTTACCGATAATCACCTCGACTTCGGTAAATAATTGTTAAATAACATCATGGCTTAATTACAGGAGTTACGGTCGAAAGCTTTCCCTTTGGTAATGAATAGATAAGTGTTATTCACAAAAGCCGCAAATTGTCCTATTTAGCACCATGGATATCTACAACTGCACAAGAAACTTAAAACAGTTTTGACATTGAAAGATATGCTACATTTATAGTAATTTACATACCAAGTACTATAAATCAGTGTACATGTAACTTGGAATTGCCACTAAACAGGCCGACCGGGCGATATTTAGGTCGTTTCGATCTAATCGTGGTACAACGGCACAAAACATCTCAAAATGAATTAAGCCAAATTTGACGTTCAATTTTTCTCTGAATATAATTGTAGTTCGTTTGAGAAAACATATCATAATTATATTCTATTGGTTGAGAAGCACCTCTCCATTAATTTTCAGCGTCAAAACATGAATGTTTTAATCCACTATTATATAAACATTATTGTTATGTAAGAATTTATTTGTTTGGCTGCCGTGCTTGCTCTATAACTCGACGCAGCACGCAAAAACGCGCAGGTAATTCTTGCAAAACATTTCCCCACAAAACTTATCTAGCTAGGTTATGCAGTAATCAGTAAATTTCGATGTGTTAAATCACTCAACTACTTAGACGAACAACCGACTTTATGTTGATGCAAGAAGCCAAGTTTAAAACTTTTTTCGTTCAACATTTTGTTATTATCTGTTCAGTTATTAGGGACTTTAAGATATGCTTAATCTACGACGCGACGTGACGGAAAAACAGTCGATAATGTTTGGAAACCAGTTTTAATTTGTTTTTCTCGCGTCTTTGACTGTTAAGAACCGGAGTCCATAGTTTTTACCCTTGTAGGTGAAACTGTGAAAATATCGACTGTTTTTCGTTACGTCCGCGTCGTAGATTTAGCATTATCTTAAAGTCGCTATTGATACACAGACGACGTCATAAGGTGGTAAGAACAAGAAAGTTGTCGGGCAAGTTGGTCACTATATAAGAGTATCTGTATATCTATAACTGAACAGGCAAGGACAAATATTATTATCTATCTATTTTGTATAATAAAAATGTTTCGAAGTTGAGTAAACTCGTGTCGAAACGTTAAGAAGCCCGTCGGAAACTAAAGAAATTTACACGCTATTTCACGTGATCTGCTATGACTTGTACAGAACAACGCACGCCATTGGTTAGTGATGCTTCCGATAGAGATATGATTGGCTTATTTGTGCGTCTGAGGTCATTTGTGCGTCTGTCCTCTAATAGATCATGTCTCTCTACCAATGACAATGCAGATTGAACTCAGATTATTATTTAATTG
The DNA here is from genome assembly GCA_016169945.1 of Trachythela sp. YZ-2020. NCBI lineage: Eukaryota > Metazoa > Cnidaria > Anthozoa > Malacalcyonacea > Clavulariidae > Trachythela > Trachythela sp. YZ-2020. The sequence continues at coordinate 102,500 of JADLSH010000052.1, forward strand.
CCAATAATATACGTTTTCTCGTTTATGATACATTTCTTCTCAATCACGTGTGTTAAGTTTCTGAAAAGGCCAATCCGGTCATACTGTAAGTAACTCTATCTAGACCCCATTGATTTTTTATTTGATTTTACAACTTTATTTGGACTTACAAAAACACAACAAGAGTTACAGATATAATTATATAATTATATAGACAAAAATGAAAAAATACCAGGAAAGCACTAAACCCAAGAGCAGTGAAATTTTCAGAGCGCTATGGAAATGTTGGTGAACGTTGTAGGTTTGATGTCATTCTCGAATCCATATAAGGACTGCTTTTTCCGTCCCAGGAGTGAACGGAGTGAACAGTTCTCGCAGTTTCTTCATGACAATACGCACCATGCGAAATATCTTAAATTTAATCAGTGGGAAAGATTGGTTGCTGAAATGATCTCGATGTTGAAGAATAGGCAGAAATTGTTTGGGAAAGCACAATTGGTGACTGTAGTGTGGAAAATTATGACAGCGCCGTCGGATATACAAGAGCATTTAGAGAGCAAAATATCACACCGCTAACCCCACCAGACTTCTTTTTTCAAATATCTGCATAGTTAATAAAGATAACATGATGGTTAGGAAACTCATCAAATTACAAAGCAGCAAACAATTCACTGCGATTTATGTTGAACGGTACCTGACCGTGCACAAATCTTTTGTCTTACATTCATAAATATTTCAGAAACATAGTTTGGAGATTAAGCCCAAACATTTCTACTGGTCTATTCATAAAATACAATATATTCGCTAACTGTGACCGTGCACAAATGCAAACAAAAAGATAGAACAAAAGCGAAAACCGAGTTTCCTAATAAAGTTTTAATGTTCTCCGTTTCATAGCTGTCGACTGTCATTGTTCTGCATACCCAGTCGGACGCTTTCTCGCTCTTCTGGGATAGCGCGGCAACTCAGAGGCTTCGACTGCCTTTGCATCGGGTTCATGCACAGGATTATCAGTATCTTCTTCGTCGTTCGTCTCTTCTTCATCTTCATCGTCATTGTCTCTGGGTGCTTTCTTAAAACACGAGGAATTTCTGGTAACTGTTCCGTTGCTGTTGGTTGCTGTCAACATAGATCCAACATAGATCCACCTAACTCTAACATCGACTTACTTGACACGTTTGAAAACCTTTTACAAAAATTAGACGATGAAAGAAAATAAGTAATAATAACCGGAGACCTTAACTGTAACCTCCTTGCTACACAGAGCAATGCACACACGATTAAACTAAAAGATCTCATAGATGTATACCAACTACGGCAACACATTAACATACCAACTAGAATATCAAGTACTACACAAACATTACTAAATGTAATACTTACTAAAATAGACGACTCAAAAACTATAGACTCGGGAGTCATACACTTAGGTGACCACAGTTTAGTTTACATATGCAGAAAAATTGGTATTCCAAAACAGAAACCAAGGATAGTCGAAACAAGGCAATTTAAACATTTCAACACAACTCAATTTCAACAAGATTTAAGAGAAGCGTTCAGCATTCCATATTGCGAAACCGACCCAAATAAAGCGTGGAATGACTGAAAGAGACATTCCTTGAAATTGCGAACTTTCACGCACCAGTCAGACAAAGAAAGTCAAAAGTGAGTATAAGCCATGGCTAAATAATGATATAAAAACAAAGATTTATCGTAGAGATTATTTAAAAAAGAAAGCTGTCAGTTTGAATTCAACAGCTTTCCATGAGTCCTACAAACAATATAAAAATCAAGTAAACAGACTAGTCCAAGAAGCCAAGGCAAACTATTACAAAACCAAACTAGAAAATAGCAAAAATAGCAAGGAAAGCTGGAAAACCATAAACGAAATTCTCAACAAGCAATCAAAATGCACAATAATCAAAGAGTTAATAGTGAACGGTAACACAGTAACCGGTGACAAAAATATATCAAACGAATTCAATAACTATTTTTCTACCATAGGCCCAAAATTGGCAATAAATATTACTCCTAACGATTTAGGTCCACTCCACTTTGTAACTCCCGTTACCAAAGTATTTAGTTTTGAAAGTAACACACCCGCAAAACTAGAAGCCATACTATAAAGAGAGCTAAATCAGACAAATCACCAAGCTTTGACAAAATATCAAACAAATTACTAAAAGCCGCAGGAAACACAATTGTCAATTCACTAGTATACGTTTTTAACTTGTCTTTAAGTACTGGAATATTTCCAGATGAAATGAAGATTGCAAAGGTCAGCCCCATTTACAAATCGGGAGAAAAATCAAACTGCGATAATTACAGGCCTATATCTGTTTTATCTGCAGTCACAAAAATACTCGAAAAATTAGTTTATGACCAAATAAATAACTTTTTAGTGGAAACAAATATAATAGTGCCACAACAGTCAGGCTTTCGAACTGGGCACTCAACAGAAACTTCCCTATTACATACTATGAATCAATGCCTTGTCAATATGGATAAAGGACTTATCAATGGTATACTATTTCTTGATCTAAAAAAAGCCTTTGACACAGTCAACCATGAAATACTTATCGCCAAATTAGAGCGTTACGGAATACGTGGAATAGCCTTACACTGGTTCAAATCTTACCTTTCAGAACGTAAGCAAATATGTAAAATCAACCATTCTGAATCAAGTATCGAAACTACTACATGCGGTGTCCCCCGTAGTGAAACTACTACGTGCGGTGTTTATAATGTAAATCACACGGCCCTTTGAAAACCAGGCGACTGAAAGGCCACCGTGTGCTTAAAGATGTTTAAATAATAATAAAAAATAATAATAAAAATCTATTTTTCTGTACAACGACGTATGACGCTTGTCGATAGTATGTATCTATCTTTCTCTTCGTATCATCACGTTTCACGAACACTGTATCGCCCTCATGAATGGTTGAAGGTCGAACATATGCTTTCGCATCCGCATATTTCTTCATCTTCGACTTCGCTTTGCGATCGTTCTCCTCAACTGCTGGGTCTTGTATATTCTTTTCCATTTCGGGTAATTTTGTCTTTAGTGCTCGACCAAACAACGCAGTCGCTGGGGGAACTTTCGTCGTAGTGTGAGGAGTTGCTCTGAAGTTTCTGAGGAAGCGATACATTTCTTGTTTCCAATTCTTGTGCTCCACTGTCGCCGTTTTTATCACTTTCTTTATCGTTCTTACGAATCGCTCGACTTCGCCATTTGCTCTTGGCCACCTTGGCGTTATCTTTCGATGCTTGAAACCGAGGACTTGCGCAAATGACTGAAACTCGTGGCTGTTGAAAGGCGGTCCGTTGTCCGTCTTTACTACGTCTGGTATTCCAAATTCAGAGAACACTTTGTCTACCCTTGGAATCACTGTGTTAGCTGACGTGGACTTGACCGTTTCAATTATCAGGAGATACTCGCTGTTCGGAAGCTCTACAAAGTCCATGCTGACTTCCGACCATGGGGCTTTCGGTAGTGGAGACATATTGAGTGGTTCACGTTTGGACTCAGGCGTTGAGATCAAACACGCACTGCATGACTGATCTTTCTTCTCCACCATCTTGTCGATGCCAGGGAACCACACCTTTTCGCGTATGAGTGACTTTGTTTTCACGACCCCTTGATGGCCCTCGTGTGCTAAGTTTACCACGCGCTCTTGTAGTTTTCTGGGGATGATTATTCTTGTTCCTCGAAGAATTATCTGTACTGTCGTGCCTACTGTAAGCTCATCTTTTACCTTCTGCAACGAGTTATAAGCTACGCTGTCCACATCTGATTGCTTAGTTCCTTCCTGCCAGTTATTTTTCGCAATTGCCTTCGACACCGCTTGTAATGTCGCGTCGGCTTTGGAAGCTTCTTCGATTTCCTGGACCATTAGTGCCTTTGGCGTTGAGGTCATGGTGATGTAGTTAACATACTCTTCTGCGATCTTCTGTTCTCGGCTAGCTGTGGTTTGTTGTTTGGAGGGATGGCGTGACAAGTAATCTGCTGGGTTTCCTTCTCTTTTTCGATAACGCACGGTTAGTTGGTAAGGCTGAAGTCGAAGAGCCCATCTCTCTATTCTTGCGGGAGGTTTCGAACTTGGGTTGCCATAGATAGACACTAGAGGGTTGTGATCCGTGTAGACTGTTACAGGCTTTCCATAGATGTACAGATGAAGGTGTTCGCAGGCCCAGACGATGGCAAGGACCTCGCGTTCCGTCTGACTGTAGCGCTGCTCCGTCTTGGACAAGGAACGACTAGCATAGGTGACAACGTGGTTAGTTCCAGTTTCTCCATCTACTTGTGAGAGAATGGCAGCTACTCCCACGGACTGGCGTCGACCGAGATTTCGGTTTCTTTGGCTGGGTCAAAGTAAGCCGTTACCAGTGCATTCACCAAGGCTTCCTTTAGTTGGTCCACTGCTCTGTCGTGCTGTGACGTCAACTCCCAAGGTTGATCTTTGTGGGTCAGCTTGCGTAGTGGTTCGGTCTTGGTTGCATAGTCGGAGATGAATCGCGAACAATAATTGGTCATTCCCAACAGGCTTCGTACTTCGGATGCAGACGTTGGTGTCTGTAGGTTGACGATGTCTTCAATCTTCTTGGGATCTGGTGTGATACCATCTCCAGAAAAGACATAACCAAAGAACTCGAGCTTGCGTTTGCCATACTCGCACTTGTTCTTGTTCAGTGTTAGACCACGTTCTTTGAGCCTTTTGAAGACAGCCTCTAGGCTTTGATCGTGGGCGCTTTGCGTCTTTCCGAACACTAGGATGTCCTCACTAATGTTGAGAGCCCCGGGGATGCCTTCGAGAGTTTCACTAATGACATTCTGAAAAACTTCTGCTGCGCTTGAAATGCCAAAGTTCAGTCTCTTATATCGCATTAGACCCAGGTGCGTACCAAAAGTGGTGATGTACCGTGATTCTGGTGCTAACTCGAGCTGGTTGTAACCTTGATTTAGATCCAATTTGCTGAATACTTTAGCACCATTCAAGTCCCCGATTATCTCTTTGATTGTAGGCGTTACATGGCGTTCCCATTTGATGGCTTGATTCTCTTGACGCATGTCTACACACACACGGACTCTTCCAGGAGAAGTTTAAGCGATAGGCAGTTCTGCACAATTTGGGTTTTAATTTCCCTGTCGTTGTCTGTAAACTCACAAGTCGTCGCTAGCTGTCGTAGGCGAGTGTGAAACGCGGAAATATTTTCTCCATTCTCTTGCTTGGCTTTACGGAACACGTATACCTCGTACTCTCGGTTCTTCTTGGGGGTGAAATAGTTTGTTAACGCCGTAGTCGCCTTTTCGAACGGGTTTTCGTCTTCTCCAGGCTCGGTGTTGGGTAATGTTTCGAAGATTTCATTCACGTTTTCTCCAGCATAGTGCAGTAAAAGAGATCTCTTTGTCTTTTATTGTCGTCTACATCTAATGCAAGCAGAAGATTTTTAAATCGAGTGAGCCATTTCTTCCAACGAATACCGACTGCACCGTCCGAATGAACATCAAATTCAGCAAACTGCGGTAGAGCTACAGCCATTTTCTTCGGGTTTTCTCGATTTTATTTAGCGATTGTTCTTGTTCAATCACTACAATTCATTGTGGGGACTTAAATCTCATTTCCTCGTCGCCAATGTGGTGTTTTGTCTTAAGGTGGCTCGATACAGTTTTCAAAAATTCAGTTGTTCAACGTTTTGAAAGATTAAACTCCTAGTCTAGGACCTGTAAAGGAGTTTGTATGCATTTCATTTAGGACAGATTATCTCAACTGTTTTAGGGTAAAATGACCATGGCGGTCAACATGGCATATGTGCCAAAACCCGAATCCGGGGCGAAAGTACTGAAAATGACCACGCCCAGAAACGGCACTGTCGACATAGCTCTAAATCCTGAACCCCCAAAGCTACAGCCTTTCTGAATTGCTTATAGTGTTTAGAATGGTTGCTTTTAGGGGTGGCCACTGGAGGGTGAAATTTGTCTAGGTATCATATTTTACAAGACAATGACTATGCACCATCCCAGGTCAACTGCTAATTATGCATCAAATTACTCATTCACCTGGCAAAGTCTATGTTTTCTTATTTCCTAAATATTTTTGTCATAGGATGAAAAAATATGCTTATTTTAATATAATTATTATAAATTTCATAAGGAATGATATTGTTTTGTTGAGACATAACACATTTCATTTCACTTACCCCCCGCCAGAACACGATTTCAGCCATATTTTGCCGATTTGTTTGCTTTTTATCATCCAAATGTTGTACTTTAACACAATGCTACTTGACTAAAGAATAATTCAACCAAGTTTCGTCGGGTTTTGGAGTAGTACCATGTATTTTATCTTCGATTTTGTGTCCTTCGACATTTCCTCAATTATGTCGCTATTGCAATGTCTCGCCGCTTCTCTGCCCGATAAATGCCACTTCTTCGTCCACATCTGTATTTATATTACAGTATCCAAAAATAATTGATTGTAGAATAGTCCCAATCGAAAAATTGAAAGCTTAGTCCCACTTGGGAGTGAAAAATCTCCCCTCGTTGATCAAGAATGAGAATCAAAAACAAAAGGTTCAAAATAATTTGAAAGTCAAAACATGTGTAATGTGGAATTTATAACATTTTTCTATGCATGGTTTTTGTAATAAGAAAGACAAGATCCATCAGGTTTTTAATTAAGAGTAAATAAAACTGAGGTCTGAGGGCTGAAGCGTACAGGCGTCTACACAGAATAGCCTTAAAATTATGGTGCAAAAAGATTGCGTAAGTCTCTGGTTTCTTTTTTATAGCTAAAGGAAACCAGAAAAATACAAAGTTACGCGAATATATGTTTATTTTGTCATAAACATATAAGCAGTTAAACACACGAACTTTACTTGGGTTGCTGTGGTCGTAGCCTGCGTGGCAGGCGTTCTATTGTGGGGGAGGGAGTTTTGTGCGCTCTCAAAAAAAAGCGCGCGCTCTAAACAAAACTCCCTCCCTCACAATAGAACGCCTGCCACGCAGGCTACTGTGGTCGCGAACAAACGTATTCGTGAAAATGTTCACCCCCCCCTGTAATGTTGTCCACGAGGAGTTTTCGTGAAGATTGCGCGAGACTTTCAAATTATTTTGAACCTTTTGTTTTTGATTCTCATTCTTGATCAACGAGGGGAGGTTTTTCACTCCCAAGTGGGACTAAGCTTTCAATTTTTCGATTGGGACTATTCTACAATCAATTATTTTTGGATACTGTAATATAAATACAGATGTGGACGAAGAAGTGGCATTAATCGGGCTGAGAAGCAGCGAGACATTGCAATAGCGACATAATTGAGGAAATGTCGAAGGACACAAAATCGAAGATAAAATACATGGCACTACTCCAAAACCCGACGAAACTTGGTTGAATTATTCTTTAGTCAACTAGCATTGTGTTAAAGTACAACATGTGGATGATACTTGCGAGGCTCGGCGATAAAAAGCAAACAAATCGGCAAAATATGGCTGAAATCGTGTTCTGAAATGAAATGTGTTATATCTCAACAAAACAATATCATTCCTTATGAAATTTATAATAATTATATTAAAATAAGCATATTTTTTCATCCTATGACAAAAATATTTAGGAAATAAGAAAACATAGACTTTGCCAGGTGAATGAGTAATTTGATGCATAATTAGCAGTTGACCTGGGATGGTGCATAGTCACTTTCTTGTAAAATATGATACCTAGACAAATTTCACCCTCCAGTGGCCACCCCTAAAAGCAACCATTCTAAACACTATAAGCAATTCAGAAAGGCTGTAGCTTTGGGGGTTCAGGATTTAGAGCTATGTCGACAGTGCCGTTTCTGGGCGTGGTCATTTTCAGGACTTTCGCCCCGGATTCGGGTTTTGGCACATATGCCATGTTGACCGCCATGGTCATTTTACCCTAAAACAGTTGAGATAATCTGTCCTAAATGAAATGCATACAAACTCCTTTTCAGGTCCTAGACTATCCATATTTTTAGGTTTTATTCATCAGGTATCAGGGTTTTCATATATTTTGATGTTTCTACTTTCAGATTATGTTAGTTTTAGTAACACATAGTTCGTTGCTATGGCAACATACGCATACGAAATTCACTCTAAAATAGCCTATCGCCTCGTGTAGTTGGAAAAGAAGCACGGCGACCCCCCATTTTTTTTCATGCATTATTTTACTTGCAAGACACACTAACAATAAGCAATATATAAAAAAATTCTGTAATGCCATTTTTTTGAAAAAGGCAAAAATGTCGTTTTCTTCGATAAAATTTTTTGGCATTACATATAATGAGATATAGCGCATTGTTTTCCATAAATGACGTCAGCAATTGACATGAAAACGGTATATAACACGCGCAATGACACGAGATGGCGCGAGCAATTGCTTACGTCAGATCATTTTGTAAGTTCTTTCGTTAATTTTCCTGCGCGCACAAATGGTCACACGGATTTGTTCATAGAGTATGAAGTTTTGTTTTCGCGATTCTTGAATAAGGTTTTTGTGATTACTATATCGAGCCACCTTAAGCTCTTTATTTCACTCTTGACTTTCAAGACCAAGGAAAGACCAAGGAACTCCCGTTCCCTCATTGCATGGTCATCCCGTTCTTATCGTGTGCTACATACGTGATTACGACTAGGTGTGAACAATACACGTATAACCGCTGGTATATTTGTTCAAACTGTTTTGTGGTTCTTACATGAAGTGGTACCACTGAGCTATATAATACCTGGAGGACGTGCTCGGCAAAAAAAAGTGAAGCCAAAAACATGGCGGATTTTGGCCTTTGCTTACGCCATAATGACGCCACTGGTTCCTTTTGCCCATGGTAATTACCACTGACCGACCGCGATCCTAATCTAAAACGGACTCTTTCACCCCCCTGGTTTTTTAAACAATTTTTTTTCATTTTTACGAAATGTTTTGTTTTAAAAGCTCAAACTGGAGAGAAAAGTGAGGTTTTGCTCCGCTTTTGGATGGTACAATGGTACGAATCACTGTTGAAGAAAACATTTTTTCACTCCGGTAAGGTTGTATTTAATAAATACTTGTTTTCTATATTTTTACAAACAAAAATTAAAAACTTAGTATTATACTTTTCGCAGTTCATTATTTAAAATATGTACACTCGGCCCATTTAATATTTTGCCGCAGTATAGAATGATGCACTTTGTCCATTATATTTTACAAACTAGTCTTGTGCTGGTTTTGATAACAAATTTCCGGGTTGTTTCGACTGTTTCAACTTGTTTGAAACCGCATTTTATAGACTCATTAATGTCTTATCACTAGTAGTTTGGTATATATAGATTTTGTCCTCTGTGGGACATTTGTAGTTTTAGTTCATTGTAGGCAGTCAAACACGATAAAACTCAAAAGTGATAAAATATATAGTTGCCATATGCTGCTGACTGCTGTATAAAATGTTAAGAACTTTATCCATAACAGGATAATATTGAGCAGTGCAAGACACTATATATGTGGAATTAAGCATGTCAACTAAGTATGTTAAGTATGGAATAAACAGTGAGAATAATCCATTACATATCCAAGCACACTTTTAACAGTATAATTGCAGTAGTGCTATAATCTGTGAAAAACATCTATGACAAGATGTAGTAAATTCCACTAACTGTTCATTTTCCCAAAGTCTCCTGGCAGAAAAATATGTTAATGTAAGCAACAACTAGCAAGATATATTTGAAGTGCCCTCGAGTCATAACAAGCTATTGATAAATATATTTAAATGGATTTTCTTATTTTAGGCAAGGTCTTCAATGTGCACAATTAGTAATTGTACATAAACCAACAAAGGTTTTATCTCCCTTCCACCCAGTGGCTCTTCAAAACCGTTCTCATGAAAAGTTCAGATATTGGTGGGGTTAGTGAGGTAAGTAACGAGTCAAATCCAATTAAAATCTCCCAAACCATAGACGGTAGATAGACATAAAATATCATAAAGATATTTTCACGTGTATTGTGCCTTGTTCTAATGTAATAATAACAGAATTTTGTGATTTATGACAGGGAACTTTCCAAAAAAAAGAGGTAAGTTTCCGTGTGTTATATGTGATTTTTTGAAAAAAAATACTGGTTTATATGATAAATATTCAGGTTTTGTACTTGAAAAGAGATTGTACAACAAAAATGGAAGAATTATGAGTGAAAACGAGAAGTGTGCCCCCCTAGGAAATGAGGGCCAGCTACGGGGCTGATTTATGACCTTCCAATTACTTTTAAAAACTCGTATCAGAATGCTAGGTGGTTCGTGGCTTTGCCACTCACTACTCGCCCCAAACAATCACCCTTTACAGATATAGAATGCATGTAGGTAACAAAAATGTGTATTACTGCAGTATAATTTCTCTCTTCTTTAATTACAGGAAAGTCTGTCAATCATACAGTTATAGATACCAGCAAAAAGGCAGAAGGTATCAAGATGCAGATGTTTCAGGATATGGATTGCAAATTTGTTAACTAGTGCATGAATGTTACTGTATATATTTTATTGAATATAATTCTATTAATATCTTTAATTGTAAATATTCACAAAATTTCAATACTTTCTGTTAATTAATACACCATGATAACTTTAAGAGAGTTAAAAAATAAAAGCAGTTAATTATGATATTGTATCTTTCATTTCCAAACATGTTGCATGATAAAAAATCCTGTATTTTGCCAGCAAAAAGTGGAGCTGTGTCATTGTGCAATGAACTCTGCAATAAAAATAAGAGATTATATACAATATTAGTCCACTCTCTTTCTTGTGCTTCCTTTAACCCCAAGCCAATACAAAATAAGCAATGCTCTCACTGAGTGGCATAAATATACAAAACTATGGTACTGTAAAGCATGAGATGGTATATATATAGGGTAAAAACAGCACTAAAATATGTGTGTGTAAAATTTGAATCTACATGCAGGGACTACTGAAAATTCAAAACATACATGCTCATGAAATTCTTACAAATCTGTGTATCCCTGCATTTACGGTGAGACATTGTCACACTCTTTCTTTTCATTGTCACAGCCCTGGGGATTATATACTTGTGATGGAGAAAATATCTGCAGGCTGGATGAAGAATAATAGAATGCAAAAGCCCAGGTGTTGCCTGGGGGCTGGATGGAAAGAAAATATGCAAAATCCCTGTGGTTGACTACGGGCTGGATGGAGAGAAATATATATTAATACAAAAGCCCAGAAGTTGCCTGGGGCTGCATGGGAAAATAATGCATGCTGGAATTGACTGATAAAATGCATGGCTTCATAATTCATACTCCTCCCAGAAGCAATTTTTCATGCTACTTAAATGCATACAAGCAACCCACAACATAATATTCTGCTTTAAGGGGAAACTGTAGTTTTTATATTAAATATAGCACGATATTTTGGTTGGTTTCTACAACCTAATTATGAAAAATACAGGTCGCTGCTTGCTGCGATAATGCATTATACTGTACAAGAAAGCTGTTTTCTTAACAAATGGGTGTATATTGATCGTTTTGCCTGTCAATTTTGCACCATGTGAACTGTGAAATACTCGAGGAAATACTGAAATAATTCGTCTCTTACCTGTACGTCCTGTACTGGCTTCAAATATCGTCTTCGGCCACAGTTCTCGAGGTTTTAATATTTGTTTGTTGTCCTTTACCGGCTGGAATAACGTGTACGACTTCCACATCTTTGAACAAATGGTCAAAAGTTGAAAAAATACATGGAAAATACGAAAACAAGTTACTTTACTGTAAATTGTTATAAAAAGCTAAATTAAATGAAATGAGCCTTGGTCAGTGGTAATTACCATGAGCAAAAGGAACCAGTGGCGTCATTCTGGCGTCAGAAAATGCCCAAATCCGCCATGTTTTTGGCTTCACTTTGCTGCCTGGCTGACATTAGCGTCAGGTCCTCCAGGTATTATATAGCTCAGTGAGTGGTACCCATAAATCCACTACCATCTAGCGCAATATCACATTTTAAAATCATCTGCAGGGCTTCCACTTTCCAGGAAATTTCCTGGCAAAAGGAAATATTGGGCTGCGGCAGGAAAATGCCAGGAAATGATAAGGCCAATTAAAAAAAGTTTTTAGTTTTTCATCAGATTTTTTGAAAAACGTGGGGCGGGCGGGCGGATTTTTATTTTTTTTATTATTTATTTTTTAATAGCGCAAGTAGTATATTTCCCCTTTTAAAAACGATTTAAAAGGTTTTTTTCCATTTCACACATTTTGTCTGCGCAAGAAATTTTGTCTGTTGAAACAATATGGCCGCCAACGTTCGGTTTCCGACTACTTCCGACTAATTCCGATTTAATAATAATAAAAAAAATATTTCGGGCGGCCAATTTTTCAGGGGCGGGCGGCGATGAAAAACTAAAAAAATTTTTTAATTGGCCTAATGGCAGGAAATTCTGAGATTCCAACCATTGGGGCTTTAAAATAGTCTATGTGTGGCGTAGTAACTAGTAAAATGTTGAATATACAAGAAAGCTACCTATCATAGAGTTTTCAAACGCTGGCAATTTGATTTGCGCCTGGAATATATTGGCAAATGTTCGAAAACGGCGAAAATCTCAAGATGTAAACAGCATGGTAACATGCAAATGATATAGTAGGGAAATTTCTAAAGGCTAAATATTAAAAAAGGAAATGCCAGGAAATTTGCCAGGAAATTTTGCAATTTCTGCCAGGAAATATTGCAATAAATAAGGATGAAAACAGGAAATCCAGTTTTATGAAAGTGGAAGCACTGATCATCTGTTAATCTGTTTCATCACAACATATTTCAAATTTTCGTTATATCACTCCTCAGAATTGTTTCTTGTTATGATTCTATCAACCGTAACAAAGAGTTGGATAACACTTATCTTTATAGCTGCAAAAGGCTTCTATTAAAGTTGCTTGAAGGCTTTATCTATGCCTATGGGTTCAATGATACGAATGAATATACCACTTTCTAAATGGGCATTACTCCTTGTGTTAATTCTGATATTATTTATGATATGTGCAAAATTTTATAAAGTCTGGCCGTGGAGAAGAGATATTTCGCGTCCGCCTTCCGTGAAAGACTTCTACTTGGAGTGGGGAGACAATTTGAACAAAGGTGTAGTGTATTATCGAGAAATTATTCCTGAAGGTATTAAAGCAAAGCTTGATATACTTCTATTGCATGGTATGAGTTTTACCTCAAGAGACTGGGTTGAGTTAAATACACTGAATATCTTGGCATCGCACGGATATCATGTTATTGCTTTGGATTTGCCAGGTTATGGGAAGTCATCTTATAAACTGGATACAAGTCATACAAGCAGAGTTGAGTTTTTAGAACAGTTTATTAAGAAGACAAAACTTGGGTCACCTGTGATTGTGTCCCCTGTGATTGTGTCCCCTTCAATGAGTGGTATATACAGTTTGTCTTATCTTGCGGGTTCAAAACCAGCCAAAGGATTTGTTGCTATTGCGGTGGTAGGCACAGACAAGATTCCTGTAAGAGATTTTCAAAATTTCCCACCAACTCTAATTGTTCGAGGTTCAAAGGATAAAAATCTTGGTGTGACATCAACAAATATACTTGGCAAAAATTTGCCACATAATTTAGTTGAAGTGATTAAAGATGCTGGTCATGCTTGCTACCTTAACAAACCTGAGGAATTTCATGCTATGTTGTTGAAATTCTTACAAAACATTACTGATACTGATTCTCACTGAGCAGGGTGGGTGTTCATTTCTGTTTTTTATAGTTCAGAGTAATGTCGTCATTCTACTTGATTGAACTGAAGACAGCCCGAACGGGTGGACCAGGGGGCGGTTGTATCAAGGCCGGATAGCACTATCCACCGGATAGCGAATTTTTCGACTGTTGTAAAAATGCTCCAAAAGCTATAAAACTACGAATGTACACCCCACAATTAATAAAAAGAAACTTTAACTTATAAATGCTAAGGTTTAATCTAGATTATACAAATCAACGGACAATTTTAGGAAGGTTGGAAGATTTGCTATCCGGTGGATAGTGCTATCCGGCGTTGATACAACCGACCCCAGATACCGTAATCTCTTTATGTATAAACAATTGTGTTTTTGTGTGAATGCCAGGTCTTATTATGGGGGGCGGTTATAAGATAGGGGGGCTTAATAAATATCTTCATCTATTAGAAAGGGGGGCTTATTTCAGGGGTGGGGTGTTATTAGAGAATGTTGGAATGTTGAAGTGTTTTATATATGTTTCAGGTAATTGCATTCTTCAACCAACCTCTTGGAAAGTTAAAAATATCTGTCCAGATTATCCTGCCAGCATTTGTTTTAGGTTAAATAATAATTTGAATTGGTTATAAAGTGGGAATATTCATCATATATTGTCCTGACTTGATATGATTAGAAAGGAAACAGATCAATATTGTTAAACATACATGGTTGAAAAGGCCATGTCAACACAGTTTACTTTTTTGGCTTTTGCAAGCATGTTAATCAATAACATGAACATAATAATTAATAACAGCTAGCTACTTTTCTCACCAATATCTGCCTGGATATTTTTAACACCCAGCTGGATAGAAAATGAAATGTTTTGTGCACAAATTATTGATACGTGTACATTTAGACACAATCAAGATATTACCTCTCAGGTATTATATTTATAGTTTGTATTATAAAGGCTGATAACTAATTTGTATTGCAAACCCTGGGATTACTTCTCAAAAGGGAATGATAGTAGCATGCTGTATTAATTTCATGATATTTCAACAATGTATGGTAGTGTTTTGTTGCCCAGAAAATAAATAATATCACCTTGTCAAATATATCATATTTCTCAACGCTTCGTCTCCGGGGTGATACTGCCCTAATATACTCCCCTATAAGAGACTGACTTGGAGCAAGTCTAGGGTGATACATACGTTTTACAGCTGAGAATTTTGAATCGCAATTACTTAATGTTGATTGTTGAGTTTCGATACCAAAACAAACATTTCGCCCAAATTTAAGGAGATCACGCGAGATTTCTCAGCGACAGACCGTGAACGATAACGCACGGCCGCGAAAAGTCAAACTGGTAATTAATCGAGCTGAAATATTAATGTTGTTAATGAGGTCCTGTAGTTTTTAAACATAAGCGCAATCGTGTGAATGTGATATTTTTCAATATGAATCGGTTTGAAGTAGCAGCTAGCGGGGGCAGATTTAGTGTAAACTATTTCTAGTATTACGGGAACCACTGAGTATTTTCAAAAAATACAAAACAACGGTAACTCCGAAAATGAACATGCCAACCCTGATCCCCGCTGATGAGTCCATGAGGGACGAAACGCGTACGGGGATTCTGAAATACATACATATATTAATTATATTTCCTCCTTCTCTTTAACTAATTTTTACATGCCTCCATACAAGATTTTCAGTACAGCGTGACCAGTCTCGTATCATCGTATGAGCCTGGGGCACATTTTTATACACCACATTTATACTACATTAAAACACACTTAAACGTTACATACATTACAAATTCAACCTTTATGTTTTACTTAGAACTCACATACTCTCATTTTTTAGGTTTACATTCATATAAACATTTTACTTTTATAATTTTTACATTTCGTATAACAATAAAAACATTGTCTTGCTACCAACACATGCTCAATACACGATCATATTTCACACTTATTTTTTCAACTTCGCAGCTTACCTAGGGACTGTTGTTACAATTATAAACTATATATCACCATTATGGTTCTCATTACCTATATCTAAACTTAAAAATACAAAACAACGGTAACTCCGAAAATGAACATTTTAATATATTTTCTAGCTTTCGACTATGTTTCGGTCATCATCAGGAATGATGCTAGGTTACATTACATGGATACTGATTTATATGATTACTTAATCTTCACATATAAATTTCCTTGTAATGTAACCTAGCATCATTCCTGATGATGATTAAAACATAGTCGAAAGCTAGAAAGTATATGAAGATGTTCATTTTCGGAGTTACCATTTTGTATTTCTAGTATAGTATAAGAACTTTGACTGTTGAAGAATTTGGACTTTTATTTTCAAAATTTTCACTTGTTTAAGAAGCGCAGAAATGCTGTGTGTAAGAATAAACGCCCCGCTCTAACAGACGCCCCCTCCCCTTAAAGCACAGAAAATTTTATAACCGCCCATGGCGTTTATTAAATATTTTCTGTACTAAGGTTTTCATTGAAGTGTGACACGCTTCAAAATATTCGTCACTCATTTGAGCAGCAAATGTATAATGCCTTCGCCCAGAAACTTCAATGCTGGCATTTTTGTTTATATATTTGGGCCTAGAAGCGACATAGTGGGTGATTTGCCTTGTTTTCTTGTACTTAGCCTCGTTTAGGTGTTTATAGAAGGAAGCCCTTTAAGGGGGCTTCGGTGGCGCAATCGTCTGAGCACGTGCCTTTCACCTCTAATATCGTCGGTTCGATTCCCGTTGGGGACGACTTATGATAGCTATGTGAAAAGAGTTAGTCAACGCTCTGCCGAAAGTCGTGGGTTTTCTCCGGGTACTCCGGTTTCCTCCCACAGGGAATGTTGTCATGTTGACAGGGTGGGTTGGGTTTAACCCCTAACTGGCCCTTCCACCGTAGCTGTGCTCCGTGATGGCGAGCAAAAGGTGGCTGCCATATGCGCCCATAGAAAGCCTTCGACTTGGTCACGTTGAGCTGTGTCCTTCGCAATTCAGCTTAGCTCTCAGCTGCAAGTAAGGATAATAAGCACACCCTCTTACTATCTTACTACTATAAGGTATTTACACACACAAGCGAGGCTAAATTCATGAAAACAGGGCTGAAACCTCTTATTCCTGAGATAACATTAAATTTTGAAAACGAGACATACAGTAAGCCCCACCAATTCCCCACATACAGTAACTTCGAAATCAGCGCAACAAACTTGACTAGCATTACTTCTATAAATTCCCTCGTCTCGTGACTATACCCCTCACCCCATTTCTCATACTGACCTATTTGGGGGAACAGAAATTTTAAACTTTATATGAATTTTGTTATTATTCAAACAGAACAATATCGTCACTGAAGTGTTATAGCATTTATTTCAAAACTAGAAAACCTAGTTGTAGTCCTTGTCAGTACGTCATCGAGGCAATTTTGGACAGAGCCATCGACCACGAGCAAGAACGGATCAACATAATGTCATGATTCTCAAACACGGAACGCTGCGATGAATTGTGGACAATTTTTAGTGAACCAGTAAATGTTTGAATTTATTACTTACTTCGTATTGGCCTGTAGTATTTTTTATTTTTAGGTTGCCCTATGTCCTTAATATAATTTTGATTGAATATATTATATAATTTTGACGAATTCTATATTTTGAACAGTTGTAAAGAAAATTTTGAAAATTTAACATACATGCATGTCCGTGCAAGTTTCATTGATTTCCAAATCATTAATCTTAATTGATTTCAAATGTCTAGTAGTCTTGCGAAAGTTGTTGTTCCAGCCTGGTTGTTTATCACCTTGTGGAAGTACATAAAGATTTTACGTAGACAAGGTGACATAAGAGTATACCAAACAGAGGGTGAGGAATTGAATATCAAAATATCCAAGGCTTGGTTTTTATTTCATTCGGATGCACATGCATAATATATAATTATTGAAGGTTTTGTAGATGGAAAATTATTGAGTGTAAATTACATACATTTATTAGACCTAACCAGGAACAGCTGCGAAAAATGCAACTATAGGTCCCTGGCAGGAATCGAATCTGCGGCCCTGCGATTCCGGTGCAGTGCTCTAACCAACTGAGCTGCAGAGTCCAGTTGTCGAGCTCTAACCACAAGTTCACGTATATATATACTAGGGTACTGCCATGATAAGTTGTGGGTAAATATCAAGATTTTGTTGGCATCTCACTCGATTGAATAATAATTGAAGGGTTTTGTAGATGGAAAATTATTGAGTGTAAATTACATACAATTATTAGACCTAACCAGGAACAGCTGCGAAAAATGCAACTCTAGGTCCCTGGCTGGAATCGAACCTGCGGCCCTGCGATTCCGGTGCAGCGCTCTAGCTAACTGAGCTACAGAGTCCAGTTGTCGAGCTCTAACCACAAGTTAATGTATATATACTAGGGTACTGCCATGTTAAGTTGTGGGTAAATATCAAGATTTTGTTGGCATCACTCGATTGAATAATAATTGAAGGGTTTGGTAGTTTACACTCAATAATTTTCCATCTACAAAACCCTTCAATTATTATTCAATCGAGTGAGATGCCAACAAAATCTTGATATTTACCCACAACTTATCATGGCAGTACCCTAGTTTTGTAATCGACGAGCTAAAACGTCTCGATGTCCATCGTTCGTTGGATTTATGATTTCCTTACCGACCGCGAACAGTATGTAAACGCTATTCCTCATGGAAGAAAACTAACGGTGGCCTCCCCCAAGGCACCAAACTTGGACCTCTTCTGTTTGCAATTCTCGTTAACCAATTATTAAATAATTGGCATGGCCGTATTAAATTCGTTGACGATTCGACGGCTTTTGAAATCATTCCACGGGGTTCTCCGAGTTTATTACCCATAGTGGTAAATGAAATTTCCCAGTTTGCCTCAAAAAGAGGAATGGAGTTCAATCCCAAGAAATGCAAATAAATTATCATTACCTTTCTGAATTATATAGAACACAGGAGTTCCTGTCGAATTAGTATCTACTTTTAAACTACTTGGTGTTCACTTGTCCAACGATCTTACGTGGAATTCACACGTCGATTATATAATGAAAAAGGAAAATTCCCGATTATATTCCCTCCGCAAGTTACGGAAAGCTGGTCTAAAGCAATCTGATTTGGTTACAGTATATTGCTCCTTCGTTCGTTCTCTTTTGGAATACGCGTCACCATCGTGGGCTACCTTGTCATCCACACTGTCGAACGAAATTGAGTCCATCCAACGTCGTGCTCTTAAAATCATCTACCCTGATTTGTCATAATATTATGCGGATGTGCTACTGAGATGCTACGAGGCTTGATACCTTAATAGATCGTAGAGGTGATGCTTGCAAATTGTTTGTCCAGAAGTTAAAAGGTCACAAGTCAACCTTCTGCAACCCGCTCGTTAATATTGTTAAAGAACTGACACCGTATGAACCCGTCCATAACTATTGCCTACGAAACGCTAATCCTCCTGCACCGCTTATATTTACTGAACGGTTTCGCAACTTTGTTACAATGAAGTACAATTCATAATTTTAGATGTAGGCGATCTTTTTCATATATTGTTATTTCCTTCTATGGTACATTAAAGTACATTTTATCATTGTCTTTGACATAACTGCCTTTACATAGGCCTTTTAGATGTAGAATAATTGACATTTCTGATATAATTTTATCATAAGAACTCTATGTATATATTTTATCTAATATTGTTGTTTTATGATCGTGTAATTCAGTTTGTACTGCGATACGGTTTTATTAAACTAATAATAATAAATAATAATAATAATATCATTAAAAAGAACGCAGTAAATGCTAGAATGTGTCAATGTATCAATTTAATGTTGTCATAGACTGTGTTAGAGTTAACATCAAAGACGAAGTCAGATCGAGATAGAAAATTAGAAATTAATATTAAAGTGTATTATTGAATCTATAAAATCTATAAAAGTTTGTGCAAATAAAATAACACGTTGTGTATTGTAGTAATTATTTCCCACCCCGGGGTTAGCCCGTGAACAGGTTGAAATGAAGTTCAAGGTGTACGTACAAGGCGTACGTACGCAAAATGACGTCACTTCCCAATATGACGCACGCGACGCCATTTTGAATACTAATTACTATCGTGCGCACACCCCGCCATTTTGAATACTAATCATTTAATGAACGTGTATGTTAAGTACTTAGCGACGAGAGTAGCTTAACCCCCCTATATGGCGGCGGAAGTGATTAGTATTCAAAATGGCGGGGTGTGCGCACGATAGTAATTAGTATTCAAAATGGCGTCGCGTGCGTCATATTGGGAAGTGACGTCATTTTGCGTACGTACGCCTTGTACGTACACCTTGTACGTACGTATTGTACGTACGCATTGTACGTACACCTTGTACGTACGCATTGTACGTACGCGTTGTACGTACGGTTTGGCGAGACTATAAACATTGTTTTTTTTAAGGGGTGTGCGCACTAACATGTCATATTACGTTATAAATACGGGTTTTTGAGCGAAACAGCTCATAGTGCATTTAATAAATGCCATTTATTTGTCATCGGAGAAACATTTGAGAATGGATACGAAAATATCCGAGTGCCAAACGATTGCGGAAATTACGGCTTTGGAAAACCAACATGTGTTGAGTGAAGCGGAACAACGCCCTGTGTTTGAAACGGAAGAGAGTAAGGAAGAAAGAGCTAAAGAGCAAAAAGAACCGGGGGAATCATCGCGTAAACTTCCAATTGCAATGGCAAAGAAAAGAGGTATTATCTATGCGGGCAACATGAGTAAAAACAACTCAGCCGTGTAATATCTCTAAACGAGCAAGACTCTGCCATACTGTGTCTCCCTGAAGTTGAGAATAGTAGAAACAATTATAGGGAGAATCACCGCGAAGAAGCTACGCGTGCGTAATACAAAAATATACAAAATTTACCAACCTCACAGCGCTATATTTTCCACATTTTACGACATTTCGCAACCAAACCTTGCAATTTTACTAAACTTAGGATGCTCTTTCCAGCTGTACTGATACAATTTCCTAGTTCAAAAGTTAGTCTAATAGGGGAATGGTCCATTGATGGAAGGTTTTCCGAGCGATTTATACGATATGACCGATGGGTGTGAAAACTCTCTAGTCATACTGGATGATTTGATGTCTCAATGCTCTAATGATCAACGCATGTCGGATCTATTTACTCGTGGTTCTAATCATCGAGGCATATCTGTACTGTACCTGACGCAAAACCTATTTCCACCCGGTAAATTGTCACGAACGATCAGTTTAAATTCCCACTATATGATGATATTCCGAAACCCGCGCGATTTGCTTGGTATTGCAACCTTGGCACGTCAAATGTATCCAAGAGACACGAATTACCTATTAGAATCATTTAACGATGCTACAACAAGACCATATGGATATTTATTGATTGATTGTCATCAGCTGACACCAGAAAACGTACGTCTTAGAACCAACATTCTGCCCGGGGAAAGACAAATTGTCTATGTGAAGCGTACTTAAGCTACGCGTGTCACCTAAAACCATCATTTGCAAGATGTCAAAGCACATGAAAGGAAGTCTGCCTTATCTTCAAGTCATGATGAAATGTAAACCTAAATTGCGGAAAATGCTTATCGATAATGTTCCCGCGGATGTCATTACGGCTATTTGTGAGTGTTCACTGAATTTACTTAAAGGCGTTATCCCACTAACACCTCGTCAAAAGCGACGTTTGGTGCGCTACAAGACACATCTCCGTGCCTTAGCAAATAAAAAATTGTCAAGAAAACAAAAGAAGAAACACCTTAATCAGAAAGGAGGAAACCTACTAGCTGCCTTACTACCGCCTGTGTTAAGTGTGCTCAGTAGCTTACTGACAAAATGAAACATACCAAACGAATGGTATTGGTTCCTGAGGATGTGTTGCATAGATACGAACTGAAAAAAGGCTTGAAACGTCACCGCTTATGGCTAACATGATGCATAAAGATACGGCAATGTCAAATATTCTTCAACGTACAGATATGCCTGATGCTGAAAAACAAAAACTATACTATGCGAATATGGAACGTTATCTAGATCTAAGACGTCAAAAGGCCGGACAGTCAAATACCAACCGTTCGGATAGCACCTAATGCCGAAAATAAAGAACCCAAAGAAAAAGCACAGTTGCCTGATGCGACCATTGTCGACCATATGACCTAAAACAATGCGTCCAAGAGCCACAGCACTTTTAAACCGTTTGAAAGCAAGACCGGACATTATTTCTTGGGATGAATCTGGACAAGTCAATTTGGACGGTAGGAAAATTCCACAATCAAACATATCAGATCTCATCAGCGATGCCATGAGAGGGAGAAAGAATTTTAATCCTACAGGTTCGAAGGAATTTTTCCGTGCTTTATCAAAGATGAATATGCCTACAGATCTTGTAAGGAATGAGGAAAGATTGAGACAAGCCCAAATGGACAGTTCGTCTGGCGAGGAAGATGTTCATTACAGCAGTCCGCAACGTGCAAGCCAGCGGGGTACAACCTCACAGCGTACAACCCCCTTAAAGTATTTGCAAACCTTTCTAAAGAAACGCGAAGAACAACCTCAAAAACAATGGCTTAGATATAAATAAACAATATGTAATTGTTTTGAAGTTAATAAATGTTAAAGTCTTTTCCTGTCATTTTTGGCACGGTAACAAGACTCTTCTTACTTGTCATTTTTGTTTTTTAAAGCGCTAGAGGCATTGTGGGACTAGAAATCAAAACACAGGTACTTTTACAGTACTGCCTAGCCCAATACGCTGTATAAGTTAACAAACAGCAAATCTTTTCCTCGTGGTAAGATAAATGGGTGCCGGAAATGACAATCTTACAACCATCTATTAACTGCTCTTTCTGTTGCTCCAAATTATCCCCGGCCTGGTATAGTATGCCATCATCCAGCTTGACAACCAGTCTTTGCTGTCCACAGTTGTCCAAATGTGACCAATTGCAACAACGATGTGTGTTGATCCGATGGTTAACTCCGCCAAATTTCTCATGTGCTTGTAGGGCACCATTTCTTCCCTTGTTAGCGTTGGTAGAACTTTAGAAGGCGTCATCGATTCCTCGTGCACCTTTCTTAACTTTGCTTTTTCTTCTTGCATCTCTGTCATTACCTGTTCCCGCAGATTTTCCATGTCTTCGGCAAAAGCTATGTTGCAGTAAACCACAACATTCCTTTGCGGTGTGCGACCCCATCCAGTTATATTTAGGATAGCCAGTGGTTTCTCGTAAAGAGTAAGGTAATTTCGCTTAGGATCTCTTATCTCCTCTTTGTCTGCATCCGTCAGGTTTTCGCGTAGGTACGTTTCGACTTTCGATATACTTGTTGGAATAGCAGAGTCGTAGCGTTCCGTTTTGGTCTGTCGCTACTAACATAATGTACTTCTCTCCAAACTGGGTTTAGGTTTCCCGCATGGCCATAATGTTATAAGATCCTAAATGCAGTTCTTTTAAGTGGATGATCTTGTTGTCGGAAAAAGCGCTGCTATAATTATCCAATAACCGTAACCTGTTCTTTTTTTCTGCGATCGCATCTTCGAAAGGTTGTCGGCTCTCTCGTATTTCTTTTGCCGCTTCCTTAGCTAGCCACATCTTTCCACTGCTCCTTTCGTTCTTTCTCTGGGGTACTACTTCGCTTTTCGGGTAGCTTAACTTCCAAAATATCTGCTCTGGACAACTGCATATCCACTTTGCAGTTCTTGTTTCCCTGCACGTGTGCAAGGTAAGGCGTACAGTGTTCGTGGGACCCTAAACCAGCTTTCTCCAACAGTTGTAAATTATCTTCATTACTTCCTTCGTACCAGCTGTAGATATATACCACCGTTGGACACCAAACGCGTTGCAAAACCAGAGTCTAGAGCGACACGGCGACTTTTAAAATAACGCGCACCAGAGATATCCAGGAAAGTATCTTTAGTTTTTCTCTCCTTATCGCCACTCGAGGATTTAATCTGATCGCACACTTCCACAATGTCCACAGGTAGTTTCGCGCCCAGGGTCAGGTTGGAAAGACACCAGTTTTCTTTCTCAGACCATTTCTCTATAAATTGTCCACTAATATTTTTAGTGACTTCGTTATAAGTATAAACTAACAATCCAACATCGCGTGTTCTGTCTATGACCACCAAGCTGTGTAACATGGAGTCACAGTAAGCTCGCCAAGTGTCGGCGAAAGGTGTAGAGTAAACCAGAGGAGGTGGAACATATTCTGTAATACGTAGCAGAGTATCCTCCATAAGGTTGTCACTTGGAACACGGTCTTTGCAATAAAAGGTCACTTCGGCCCGCGTCAAACCACGATCTTTGGCTAAATCGCGAGCGTTTGCCAAACGTGTATCTTTCTGGCAAACCCAATCTTTCCAGTGCTGCCCAACGATTTCTCGAACGCTCTTGCTCTCCAGCATTTGTACCATTTTGTTGTAAATTTTACAACGAGTTGTTAGATCATCCACAGTTTCCATGTACGTAAGGCAGTTGTTGCCTACTTGATCGGCATTATCCAATATCGTTCTGCTCGCATCTTTTGCACTTCCTTGGACACGAAATCCTTTCTTCGTTGTCAAATACTCTATTACATCGTCCTTGTCAAAGCTGCCAGCGTAATCCATGGTGACGTCAATATCTTTTAAAAAGATATTTCTTATCTTGTACTCGTCGGATCTTAAAAACTTGAGAACGTCGCTGTATTCCTTGTCCGCACAGGCAATTTTAAATTCTTGCACGTAGTAGGCAGTTTCGTCAGTCTCTTTCGATGCGAGCCTCCCATACACTTTATCCAAATCCTCTGCTTTTAACTCCTCCTTAAGGGGCGACAATGCGATAGCTTTGACTTTACATTTCTGCAAGCCATAGCGGTCGAGCATATCTCGAATGTGTTTGTTGACAAGGCCGACTTCCGTGTAGGTCTTCTTTGCTGTCACGAAGTACTCAGGCATGTAGACATAAAGCAAAAAGTTGTCTACAAATTTGTCACTACACGACGCAAAACCCACACCATCTTGCTTTCCATTCGTGTTAAAATTAACAGTCCCTGTTCTGTTTAGGGAGTTCTCTTTAGCAATCTTCTCTAACACAACAGTACTCTTGTTGGATCGACCAATAATAGCACGACGAGAAAAAAGACCAAGAGCTTGCATATTACCAAGATGACTTGTAGATTTTAAGAGAGATGTTCACAGCACGAAGTTGTAACACAGAATGAGAAAAAAGCTGCGAAGGACGCTTTATATAACGCATTTTTGCAAGCTAATCACTTTTTGTAGTGACGTCATAATAGCGGAGCTTGACAAGCCCGGGCTTGCCCAGGTTAGGACGCCTGGTCAGCAATCGGGCTATATAGTGCCTTATAGGGCCAAATCGGGCGTGAACGGGCAAAATAAAATATCTAACACAAGAAAAAATGAGCCAATTATTGTTAGGAACTCGTTTAGCAAACATCTAAAAATGGGTCGTACACGTAGGAACTGCCCTGTTTTTGGTTGCGGTAGTACAAATCTTGCTAGACTAGCAAATCATCTCGATCAAGTACATGGCATGGACACAGAAGAACGCAAGAAGTGGTTAAAGTGGAGTAAGATAGGAATATGTGTACCTCGACAGAATGAAGAACCAAAGGAATTCAATATGGAGGAAAGTGTCGAAAAATTATTAAAGCGACAAGAAGAGATGGAAAGAAAATTTAATGTTTACTTACGATCCGCCAAATTAAAGCATGGACAGTACAGTAAACGAGAACATTCTAACTCTGGGGAAACAAAGAAAGAACATAAAGAATGGTTAACATATTAATTGGCGTAGTAAACTACGAAAAGGTACCTCTGTTGCCTGCAAACAAGAAACGGGAAAAGTGTAAAGTGCTGGATGTTAAATCCGTGGAACACAAGGGACTAAAACGTAAGATTCTGCTAACAGAAGATGGAACAGTTTACAAAATAAAACGAAAACAGTGTAAAAGCTGGACAATATGTTTATAACTGTATATTTGTGTAAATAATTGTTATACCTAAAGGAATAAACTTGTTGAAAACGTTAATCCGTGTGTTAATTTATGCGCGTATCCAAGCAAAGCGGTGTCCTAGCTACATTATTTTGCGCTAAAAATGTATACATTTTCGTATTCGTTAAACCCCCTTTTTCCTCCTTTTGAAAGGAAGAGAAATGGGGGGATCGAGCACAGGTGATCGTAATACAAAACGGACTTGATCATGGGGAGGAATATCTTGGGCGATGGTATTCAACAAATTCTCGAATATTTCATGAAGCCGATTATCGAATTGGGAAAGTTCCAAATGTGCAAACATGTCCGTAAATTGAATAGCATAATCCGTACCGGTAGTCTTAAACTTTTTCACTTTTACTTGTTTAACATTAGTTACAGTAAAAAAGTTATCGCTAACCTCATCAGATGTTCCTGTACCGTCGTTTACTTCGTCAAACGATCTTTTCAGCCCACGGCCAGTTTGTACGAAAGGCTCGTCGTTTATCTCTTCGTTCATATCATCATTCGCTTCGTCAAAAGACCTTTTCTGTCCACGGCCAACCTGCAGTATTGGTTCGTCGTCTCGCCAGTTGATCAAAAACTGTTGTCTTTGTTCTGGGGTCCACTTATCGGTAAAATCAGGTACAAGCCCTAGTTGGGTGTTTTCCATTCGCCATTCCCTTATACGTTGAAAGATTTCCATTTGCCTTTCAAACACTAGCCGTCGTTCGGTTTCATTGAAGGCACACGTTCTCTCCAAGGAGCTTAACTCTGCTAGAGTTTCACAATTGCTTATTCTCGTATTCATTTTCAAATGTTTCTCCACCGAAAGATAAATGCACTATGAGCTGTTTCGCTCAAAACCCCGTATTTATAACGTAATATGACATCTTAGTGCGCACACCCTTTAAAAAATCAATGTTTATAGTCTCGCCAAACCGTACGTACAATGCGTACGTACAATACGTACGTACAATGCGTTTGAGGCAATCTCGTGTATTTACGGACTATACTGTGAACACAAATAGATTTTTAAACTCTTTTTTTCCTTCGTCGGTTAAAACTTTTAATATAGCTAACTGTAAATAGATTTAAATTGAGTTGATAAAGTCGTGTAAATTTTCTCCAATAATTGTATTTTAATCTATACGTTATGTATTTTGCACGCAATTCAGCTCTGTAGCTGCAAAGTGTAATTTTTAATAATAAACTATTCTATACTATTCTATTCAATGCGTACGTACAATACGTACGTACAAGGCGTACGTACAAGGCGTACGTACAAGGCGTACGTACAAGGCGTACGTACGGAAAATGACGTCACTTCCCAATATGACGCACGCGACGCCATTTTGAATACTAATTATACGCTATATAGCCAGGATAAGCTACTTCTCTCCTAATAATATACATGAAATATTTTCTCAATTCTCATTGGCTGAGAGCAGTGCAGGTTTTTAGGATAGCACTCGTCCATCGGACTCGTGCAATTTTGATAGTCTTTGAAAAACTCACTCGTGCATGTTTTTTCCAAGTTGCACTCGAAACTATTACCTATACTTATTGGAGTTTGATGTCTAGCCCGGTGCACTTTGTGTTATATACATCCAACGACGAAGGAAGTATTATATAACTGATATTGTAAACCAGCCTTTAATTCAAATTTTATCAAGTTAACTGGATTATTGTTCTAATGACGTTTTCACCAAATCATTTTTTAATCAAAGTTTTGTTATTAATTTCTTGAATTTAGCTTCACCAAGATAATTGGTTATTGTTCAGACGAAGTAATCGGGAAATCAGCGTACAGTTTCTTCCATAAAGATGACCTTAAAATCGTGGCTGAAGCCCATCACAAGGCCTTCAACAACAAGTCTAGCTCACGACTGGAAGTGATATACAGATTCCGTGCGAAGGCTGGACACTATATTCCATTGAAAACTACATCAGTTGTGTTTCGCAATCCTTATTCGAAAGAAGTTGACTATATTGTCACATGCACGGAATGTTGTTATAAGGTTGGTGAAATATATTATCTTATTATTTTTCGTCTCAGTCACATCGTTATTGTAGAAGGGTGCTTCCAGTCACACACACTGCTGTTTTTACACTTGACCAATGAGGTGTGGCTCTGATTGGATCTATAGACATAACAAACAGTATAATGAAGTTTGTTTATTGTGGAAGGCCATGCATTGTGGAAGGCCATGTTACACGGAGCAATTTTTGCTGCAACTTACAACGCAATTTCTGCACAGAGCCATGTTATGTAGGAATGTACGCAAAGAAATCGGTGAACATGGCCCGCTTTTCACTCCACTCATTTCTTTGTTGACTTCTGGGCATGTTTAGCAAGAAAAGTTTCGGCAAAGTAAAACGAGATTCATGCTCACAATTTCTCTGCGAATATACGTTCTACCTAACATCGCTCTGTGTCAGAAATTGCGTTGCAAGTTGCAGCAAAAATTGCCTCGTGTAGCATGGCTTAATGTTCAATATTATTATCGGTCTTGGCAAGATTGTAAATTTTTATTTGCCTTGTTTTGTATAGTTCCATTTCACCAAACATGCCAATAAGTGCAACGCAAAGAGGGACAGAAACATGGTAAGAAATGATAGCAACTTCATCATGGCACAAAGTCATTCGATGCTATATTTAACTTAGTTGAACTAGAATACTGGGTTTGATGGATAATCCAAGTGAGTAGATATATACACAATTTAAGACCTAACCAGGAACGGTTGTGAAAAATGCAACACTAGGCCCTCTGGCAGGAATTGAACCCACGGCCCTGCGATTCCGGTGCAGCGCTCTAACCAACTGAGCTACAGAGGCCAGTTGCTGAGCTGTAACCGTAAGTTATGTATATATAGGTTATCGGGTGTGCGGGTTGTGATAAGGTAAACTTCAAAGATTTTTTTGCACTTCACTTGGTTGAACTAGAATACTGGGTTTGATGGATAATCCAAGTGAGTAGATATATACACAATTTAAGACCTAACCAGGAACGGTTGCGAAAAATGAATCGCAGGGCCGTGGGTTCAATTCCTGCCAGAAGACCTAGTGTTGCATTTTTCGCAACCGTTCCTGGTTAGGTCTTAAATTATGTATATATACTCACTTGGATTATCCATCAAACCCAGTATATTTAACTTAGCCTCAAGAGAACTAGGCCAGCATTGTTGCGGAACCATTGTTAACAAAACGCCTGCTGAGGCGTTCACGCTGGCCGCGAGCAGCAAGATACCCAACCTGTAGTTTGGAGTGCAATAGAGAAAGGGGGTGGGGTTCTCCCTGATGAAAACTTTGGTCGGTAGGTCATTTTCGGCCAAGAGCAAGGAGGCAGTAGTGACTGAAGGTTCAGCTTAACCCCCCCCCCCCATAAAAAAGGGATGGTTAGGGCTGAACGTAGTAGATGCGATTGTTTACTTGCTTTAACTGCCTAGCTAGCAGTCCTTTATTTTACCCAAGAAAAACAACGAGTAACAGAGGTTACAACGAGTAACGAGGACAATATCGTCTAGTTGAAGATTTCGTTTTGGAACTTTCCACTTGTTAAATCGTTGTAAGCCATTGAGATATTCAGCAGACCATCGTTTCCAGAAATGTTGTGTCAATGCTTGACAGAGTTTCCATCTTTTTAGACCAAGAATGGGCTCTTTATAAATGCGGCTAGGTAGAGCTTCTAAAGGACGTCCAATTAGAAAATGCCCAGGAGTAAGTGGAGATATTCCATCATCATCATTTGTATCAAGCGAAGGTATCAGTGGACGAGAGTTGAGACAGGCTTCGATTTGGCAGAGGGTGGTTGTCATTTCTTCGAAGTTTAGTTTAGTTTCCCCAACTATTCGCTTCAAGTGCCGTTTACAGGACTTTACCCCGTTCTCCCAAACCGAACCATGATGAGGACCGGTGGGTGGGCTAAACATCCACTGGATGCCTTGGGACGAACAAAAGTTCATAACAGATTCTTTCATATCTGGTCTTTGAAGTAGTCGATAAAGTTCCCTTAAATCTTTATTCGTACGCCGAAAACAAGTCGCGTTATCGCTCCAAATCTGCGTGGGTTTTCCTCTTCGAGAAACAAAGCGACGAAGTGTAGCAAGGAATGCTTCCGCCGTGAGGTCTGATACTAATTCGATGTGACACGACTTGGTTACGAGACAAACAAAAACTGCTACATAGGCTTTGCGATACGTTGGCTTTCGAACTGATCCAATCTTTAGTGTAAACGGTCCAGCATAGTCTACCGAGACTCTCTCATTGGCAAAGGTGGGCAAAACACGTGCTGACGGAAGCTGACCCATCAGTTGAGTTGTTATCTTTGGAGATGCTCGCTTGCACACTACACACTCGCGTATCAACTTACGAACGACTCTACGTGCACTAATGATGTGATAGGGCTGATAGGTATCCTGAAGAGATCCTAACGTAAGCTTTGGACCAGCATGACACAATCGTTTATGTTCACTCTGTACGATGAAGGTTGACAGATAATGCTTTCCATGAAGAATCAGTGGATGCTGAGATTCGTAATCTTTCATTGACTGCGAAAGACGACCACCAACTCTTAATAATCCGTCTTTATCCAAG
Organism: Trachythela sp. YZ-2020; assembly: GCA_016169945.1. Taxonomy (NCBI): domain Eukaryota; kingdom Metazoa; phylum Cnidaria; class Anthozoa; order Malacalcyonacea; family Clavulariidae; genus Trachythela; species Trachythela sp. YZ-2020. The sequence continues at coordinate 132,806 of JADLSH010000052.1, forward strand.
AAGGCATTCAAGGATTGCAAAGGATCCGACAATGGTAATGGGTTTTTCTTTCTTAACAATTTGACAGTGTTTGGGAAAATTTGAGCTTGGGCTTGTTTAATCAACCTGGATAGTTCAGACACTGCTAGTGGTGTAGAACTGAATAGGTTTGAACGGGTGACCACGCGAAATACCCAGGCAGTAACTCTCACGAGTTGAATGTAACTGGAATATCGAGTAATGTCAATCACAGGCTCCGTCGAGGCTGTATCTGTCGTTGTTTGCAGAGTAACTTCTTCCTTCTCTTTTAGTTGTAAGCAGTCTTTCGTGACACCCAGCGATTGGAGAGCTTCCAGTGAAGGAGGTGCAGTAAATTTCGATGGCCAATTCGACTGATTTTGCTTAAGCCAATCTGGACCAGTCCACCAGAGGGGGTGTTCTTTAATTTCCTTTGCTAATATACCACGAGATCCGACGTCCGCTGGATTTTGTAAACCATCAACGTGCCTCCATCTTTGAGGTGGTATCAAATCTTGTATCTTTGCAATTCGATTAGCTTCAAAAGTTTTAAACCGCTGGCTAGTGCCATAGATCCTGTAAAGAACGATTGAGCTGTCTGTGAATGCATGTAAATTCAACAATGGAATGGAAAGGATTTCTTGAAGATGTCTCATCATCTGCGCAAGTAAAAGAGCTCCGCAAAGTTCGAGACGAGGTAGTGAAACTTTCTTGATTGGTGCAACGCGTGTTTTAGCCATGACAAGAGATATGTGAACTTAACCTGTTGTGTTAGTACTTCTCAAATAAACAGTACCACAATAAGCCTTTTCACTGGCGTCAGAAAAACCAATAAGCTGTTGATCAACAATCTGGAAATGTATTGGCGTATAGCAGCGAGGGATTCTTAAGTTGGACAGTTGAAACAAACTTTCTCTCCAGTTCATAAAGTGTCTCTGCACGTCCGGTGGCAATGGCTCATCCCAATCGATGCTTTGTTTCCATAGCTGTTGGAAAATGATTTTCACAACAATCGTGACACACGAGATAAGACCAAGTGGGTCGAAGATCTTTGAAGAATCAGATAATACGTTGCGTTTGGTAAGGTGGGACTGATCAACGGAGAGCTCAGCAGTAGAAAATCGGAAATAATCTTGATTTGAGTTGTATTCTATGCCAAGTGTCTTAACGAAGTTGTCTGAATCTCCAAACTTAGATGTAGTTTGGCTGCTTCGAATTTCTTGCGGAATAGAGTTCAACACTTCAGTAGAGTTAGAGTCCCATTTTTGAAGTTTGAAACCGCCTGTGGCAAAGAGATCTTGGAGCTGTCGTTGTAACAAGATGGCTTCTTGCTTGGTTTGTACAGAAGGTAAACCATCGTCCACGTAAAAGGATTCCCTTACGACTTTGGCAGCGAGCGAGAACTTTGCTTCGTTGTCTTCAGCCAGGCGAAATACCGAATTTGTTGCAAGAAATGCCGCACTTGCAATTCCAAACGTGACTCGTGTCATTCGATAATCATGGACTGGATCATTAGGATTTTCTCTCCACAGAAACCGATGGTAATCTCTATCCTCAATAGCTAAGCCAACTGCCCGATACATTTTGGAAACATCAGTGGTAAGGACATAAGGATGTCTTCGGAAACGAATGAGAACATAGTTGAGTGGGGAATATACAGTTGGTCCGACAAGAAGCTGATCATTAAGAGAGACACCAGAAGTGGTTTTCATTGAACCATCGAAGACAACACGTAGAGGAGTTGTTGCTGAATCTTTGTAAACAGCATGGTGGGCCAAGTAAAAGGTATTCGAAGAGGGTTTGTTGAGATCATTATCGGGAACTCTTTCAGCATGACCAGAGGAAATATACTCATTCACAACATTTGCGTAATCTTCAAACTGTTCGGAACGACGAAGACGACGTTCAAGAGACAAGAAACGACGTAAGGCGAGAGGTCGTGATTCCCCCAAGGTTGATTTCTGTGGTTTGAAAGGGAGGTTAACAATAAAGCGACCATTTTCTTCATGCTTGAGATGTTGGTTGTAATGTTGTAATGCTAATTTGTCAGTGAGTGACACAGGTGCTTTAGGTTTAGGTGGCTCCTCCAATGTCCAAAATTTCTTCAGAGTTTCTTCGCAACTAGGATAAGCAGTAGATACATGGAGAGTTGTGACTGATTCTGTTGTTGAACGATTACCATTGACATTGCCAAACAAGACCCAACCAAAAAGGGTTTCTTGAGCTGACGGCGTTCCTTTGGGTCCAAGAATAAGCCCTTGTTTCAAGATGTCGTGATAAGCACTTACGCCAAGAAGAATATCAATTGGTTTCGATATATTGAATGCGGGATCTGCTAACTTGAGAGAGAACAGGTGAGGCCAGTGACTTTTTGGAAAGGAAGTGGTTGGTAGACACCTGGTTAAGGACTGAAGAACAATAGCTTGCACATTTGATAGAGTAGAAGAGCTCTGAGTAGATTTCAAGTTAATGTTCACAGTACTGTTACTTAGGGTAGAGCACTGGGATCCTCCAATTCCGTTTATGGTGATTTCCTGTTTAGATCTTCTTAACTTAAGGTGTTGAGCTAGTCTTTCGGTGATGAAGGACGCTGTTGAAGCTGGGTCGAGTAGGGCTCGAGCTGTTATTTGTTGACCAGATGGGGAGCTTACGATGACTTCAGCTGTCATCATAAGAACATTATTCAAACTGTTTGCTTTGGGTGTCGCTACGTAGCTACTGGTGGGTGGATTACTACTGGTGGGTTCACTACTGGTGTGTGGATTACTACTGGTGGGTTCACTACTGGTGGGTGGATTACTTGGTGGAAAGGGGTTTGGGAAAGGGGGAAAATTGTTGTTTAGGGCACCGTGCTTTGACAATTCAGGTTTGTTTTCAGGTGGTTTGGAATCATCAACATGCAATAAAGTGTGATGCCTTTTGCCACATTTAAGACATGAATGTGGTGAAGGACATTGCTTTGCCATATGTCTTCCCTTCAGACAATTGAGGCAAAGTCCCTTTTCATACACAAAGGCACGCTTCTCGGAAAGGGATTTCTCTTTGAAGGCTTGGCAATAAGCTATGCTGTGTTTCTGCCCATTGCAAGCTGAACACTTAACTTGTGTGGTAGTGGTATGGACTGATTCTGATTTGCCAAAATTCCCAGGACTGTACGACTTTGGTTTCTTGTTAAAGGGCTGAAATTTTCTTTGATTTCCATCAAAAGAAGTTAGTTCAGTAGTTGTTGCTCTGAGGTCAAGAAATTCAAGGAATTTGGTATAGGAAGGTACATCCTTTTCTGCTTGTGTAAATTTTTGCCATTCAATCATTGTTTGGGAGTCAAGTTTGGACTCGCCCAATGTTGTCATAAACCTATCAAAGTCAAGCTTGTCTTGCGCTTTCAATGATCTTAAATGATGCTGGAAAGTGTCATGTAACTGTCTCAGTTCTGAGCTTGTGCCATCTTTAACTGGTTTGACATTTAGCAAAGCTCTAGCATGAGCACGATGGATAATTTGGGGGCGATCAAAACGAGCCTTGAGTGCTGCAATAGCTTCAGGGTAAGCTTCTGCTACTGCGTCGATTCCTTCTATTGCATCTCTAGCCCTTTTAGTGACAAGAGATTTCAGAAGATACTGCATGCGAAGTTGATTATCTAATTTCTTCGAGTTATGTATTGTTGCTTGAAATTGTTGCCAATAAGACTTCCATTTAGTGGTTCCCCATCAAATGTAGGGATATTGAGTGGAGGAAGCTTCACAGTTTTTTGTTCATTTGCTTCAGAACTTTCTAGCGCTTTGACTTTATTTAACAATACGTTAAGTTCATGCTGTTGTTGAGTGTTTTTAACTTCAAGCTCTTTATTTCTGCTTTCCTTTTCAATTTCAAGCTCTTTAGTTTGCTTCATTTGTTCACGGCGATGTTGCTTTATGAGTAGAGATAATTTCTCTTGATTTGACTTAATTTTGTCAAAATAACTAGATAAAAGATCATTCCAATTTCCGCCATCTACACCATCTGAATCTGGTATAGATGAGTCAATTTCACTTGTAAAACTATCAAGAGATTTCTCACATTCAGAAATTTGATTTCTGATATCGATAAGATCTTCAATGTCGCTTTCATTAGGCTTATCAGTTGTTTCTTGAATATTTGCAATTGTTTTGTCTATGTTAGTCACAATACGATTCCACTTTCGTTCTATAATTGCTTTCTTATCTTTGCTATCAGATGATTTTGTTTCATGTGAAACCTTGGTAGATTGAGTGTTCATAAAAAATACGAGTTGACTTACAGTTTCTCTGATTCGTTCGTCATGAGCATCCAGCTCTTCGTAGTCTTTTGCGATCAGTTCTTCATCCTTAGGATCGATTTGAGCGTTGGCCAATAAATATATTTCCTGAAATTGATTATCCAAATCACGAAGTTCCTTCAAGTATTGTTCAGCACATACAATGTCGAATTGTGAGCTTTCGATCTTTTGCACCAGTGGTACGACTTTCTTATAAGATTGGTGATTTTTCGCTTTGTAATGCTTCGTTTCTGTGCTAGCGTTTCACGAGATTCTTGCGACATGTTTACGTTCTACGATTTGTCTTGTTTCAAAATGAGTCAAACGACGCCATTCTTTCGCTGATTTACATCCGTCTTCGAAGGACCATAATAATAGATGCGATTGTTTACTTGCTTTAACTGCCTAGCTAGCAGTCCTTTATTTTACCCAAGAAAAACAACGAGTAACAGAGGTAAAACTTATATTTTCTTTTTCTATTAAAAACATGTGTTCCTAAGAGCAATAGAGCATGCTTAATGCGCATGCGCTTGCTAACTTATGCTAAATACTTTATGTAATACTTATAACGCGTGTCCACGTAGGTCTGAGGAAAATCGTGTCAAAATCGTGTCTGTTATTTTTAGACAATAATGAGATGTTTGACATATGTATACTGCTAGTAATAACTAAGGAAGGACGTGTTTTTTTATTCATAAGAAAGTTGTTCATTTCATCAACGACGGTAAAACCAAGTATTCTGCTTCAGAATATTTCATTGTGATTTTGTGAGATTTGAAATTTCCTTAACTAATTTATTATTCGCGATCATATCTTGTACGGTCTAACACAAGCAATTACATAGAATCCAAAAAGGTGTAGCAAATGCAATCTCGTATTTTTGACCCGTAGCTAATTAAACACGGCCTGTCAAATATATGTAAAAATATTTGTATATGTATATTAATATAAATTTCTAAATTTTAACTGTATATTACCTTAGACACGAGATGGATATTAATTAAATTATTATTAAATATTATTAATAAACAAACCTTGTCGTAAATATATATTAAGTCGATTGGTTACTTCCAAATTTTGATAAATATAACTTACTCTACTATAATTTACATCCGTATTGGTTCGTGTTGCTGTGAGTGTCTGTTGGCAAGTTTGGCTAACGCTTATTTATATCTTTGTTAGCTGGTTAACGGTTAAACCCACATGGTTACTATTGTTAAAACATACTTTAATCGTTTACATAATTCTATATTTTTTGTAACCTTTGTCTCGTACTACTGTATTGTGAGTACTTGTCCGAATGCGAAGCTTTGAATTGCCAAGGAAACGGTATACAAGCGTTAGTCAAATTTGTCCGTTATCACGCCGAAATAGAACATAAAGTGGGAATTTGCCTTTCTTTATAGCACTCTAACTAAGGAAATAGTTTTTGCCAGAAAACTGTGAAACAAAAGGTTTGTTGTTTGTTGAAAAAATATTTTGAATATATATTTGTTTTCCGTAACGATGATTTCGAAGTTGGGCAAATATGGAAACGTTTGATGAAACATCAAGTTTCAGATTGCCAAGTGGCACACCAGGGCAGTGCATCCTTTCCAGGTGTTTCTCTGAGTTTCTAAGATTCTCTGAAATATCAGTCTCTGAAATGAAGATTATTGTATGATTGTGTTTAACTATATTTGTTTGCTGTAGACGTCATCGGATGGTTCTTCAGAACAACAAGAAATGGATGAAAATCTACGCAATTTGTTGATGAAACTGGAAGATCTTGACGACAATGAAAGTATGGATTTGTTATTACCAGATTTGCATATTTAGTAAAAACTGCTTTTCGGTAATGCGTTTTTTACGTACGTGTACACACAGAAAAGTCTATAAGGAGCTGTTTATATGGGGCGAGCTAGCCCTGGTACCAGAGCTGGCCCAGTTTTGGCGAGTTCCCACGTTTGTTATTATTTCCTATTAAATTTCATCTTACATTTTTATGGGAACCGAGCTGGCCCGTCTAAGCGAGATCCCGCCTCGACTGACCCGAGATCTCGCTTAAAGCGGACTGAAATTTTCCATACAAACGCGATGACCCGAGCTGGCTCGCCTACGCGTGATGAGAATAAATGCTGTATTTAAAGACATTTTCTCGGCAGATTTCGTTCTTAAAAGGTCTCTGTGATCGTTTCTGTGAGTTATAACTAAAACCTCTTTGCGAAAGTATGATTTCAGGTTTGTTGCAAAATTTGTGTATATTATTTAATTCAGCCCGAGAGCCCGTCTGACCAGTCTCATGTAAACACGGGTGAAATTCGTCTCGGGAATGCGAGCTAACTCGGGTACCTGGGCTGGCTCGCCTCCATATAAACAGTCCCTAAGGACCTGTTCATCTGAGCCCAGCTAACGGGGAAACTCGCCTGTGTGAGATCCGCATGCCATTGTTAAAGGCCGTTTTCCACTTCAATCGTAGCGAAACGTAGTGCATAAGAAAATGCTACGGTTTGCAGTGGAAAACGGCCTTAATGCGGATAAATATCATTGTGTGTTCATATGAGAGTAGTAATATAGGTACCGTTCGAGCCCCTTTTTTGAGCTGCCGCATGAGCCGCCGCATCATTAGCTTAAGATGAGCTGCCGCATCATTAGTATAATATGAGCTGCCGCACATTAGCATAATATGAGCTGCCGCAAGGTTAGTTGCCACGAGATGAGCTGCCGCATGAGCTGCCGTACATTAGCATAAAATGAGCTGCCGCAAGGTTAGTTGCCACGAGATGAGATGTCGCAATGGAGTCGCAATACGATCCGATGAGAAAAGAGCAGTGAACTCAATTTGGTTACCTGGAACGATAACTGGCGGTGAAAAGTGAAGCCAAAATAACAGTGCCTACGCCATCAAACGTGATTGATTTCACAACGGCCAAAGTTCAAAATAAGTTACGAAAATAGAAAAAAAACTTGAAAAGCTGTTAAAACCTGCACGATAACTTATTTTATCACATATTTTTATGGCTTTCATAAACCTTTTGCACAAACTAGCTTATACGGCTTATACGACTGACAAAAAACAAAATATTTTCGCTGTTTGAACAAAAACAGTGAGAAAACTAACTTACTTCAGTCACTCAGTGACAAAGATATGTTTTCCTCCTAGTTTTCCTTCTGTAATCTTTTTTAGCCAGTTACAAAGTAGAAACTACTTCGATTTGCAAAAAACCTGTTGTTTTTCTTCCAAAAAATAACACAAAAATAGAGTTTACGTACGGACCGCGCAGTAAATAAGTTGTGGGGGACTGAAACTGACGTACGGACCGCGTGAAATTGACTTTTGAGGGACTGAAACTGACGTACGGACCGCGTAAAAGGACTGGGATTTAGGCTTCACTTTTTTCCGCCTGAATGATTGAATGTTATCGTTCCAGATATTAGAAATTTATGGAGTTCACTGGAAAAGAGTGGTCGAAATTTGAAAGTTTCCTTCGAATTTTCGACCTTTTGCCCAAATGATGGTTGGCTATTTGTGAAATGTTCAGCATTGGCAGTTCAGTCTGATACTTGATAAATAGCCCATGGGTTACGCCATCTTATTAAAATTCTTAAATTTGAATCCGAAATGAGAATAATTTCAATAGGCAGACAATAGCTTTCCACAATAGCTTTGCACTCAAGTCCCAATGGTGGAAAAATGCGTTTTCGACCGGCAATTCTTAATCGCGTCGTATTTGGCTATCTTTGATCGCAATGATGTAAAAGTGGTATCATTTGACAGCTGAAGATTGATCTTTATTGGTATGAAAAAAGTAAATATATAAACTAAATAAACACGCACAATAGCATGCTAAATTTGGATTACCTTTTTTTGATACACCCTGTATAACAAGAAAAATAAATAGAAATAGACCTGCTGTAGGCACTGTGGACACTATCAATTCGTAATAGAATCCAAGGCACTATGCTTACGTAGTTTCGTCTCACGGAGGAGGGATATTAGATTGGATATATAAAAACAGTCATATGAACACAGAAATCATCCCACTTAGTTAAACATTCCCTAAATCCTTCTAGATTTTGTATATATAATAATTAGTTCAACAATTACTCACCGACATGTGTAACAGCTTGATGCAACGCTAAAACTTTCCATGGAAAATCAAAACATTTTGATAAACATTCTAGCGTTTCATACTCATTATACTGTTGCCGTAACACGTAGAAACACTGAAGCGCCGAAATGAAGTAAAATCAGTTGTCCCATGTCCCCACCGATCATTCGTTAAGTTTAAAACCACGCTCGGTAGAGAGAGTATACATACGAGCATTATGCCTAGATTTAGCACAAGCATTAACCGTAGGTTTGCTGGAAAGTTCTATTTTCAGGCTGTGCTCATAGGAACTGCAATATGCAGTTGTCTGATTATAGTTTCGCCTCGGTCGCATGTTAGACTATACCAAACACCGCAGGTTTTCTCCGGGTGCTTTGGTTAGTGCCTTCGGCGCTAAGACACTTGACCCAATAGAGTTGTCTAGTAAAAATATAGTTAGTTTACTTTAGATTGTACAAGGTTGAGTTCGATTATATCGGTTTGGGATATTCGAATCTTGCAAGAAGACAAGTCAAGACCAAAATTACAAGCATGTTCCTGTTTTCAGCCGCTCGTTTCTTGCAATGATTTTGGCGTTTTCTTGCCTGTTCAGCCCAGTTCCAGTCTATTATAGTTCAATGGTTCAGCCCTTGCAAATGACGTCACAACTCGTAATTGTCTGGTTTCCGTCAGTTTGGGTGGCAAATTCAAACCACTGATTCAAACTAATTGAAATGAAATCCAACATGGCTGACATTGATATGTATGCCAACTTTCCTTAATAACTCGAGTTCTAGAAATGCTAAAACGACAAACTATACACCGAAATACCCCTCGTTATTCAAGGATTATAGCGAGATATATGTAATGTTTACAACACGAGCGACCGTGTTGTATCGGATATACAAACTCGAGTCGAAGACGAGATTTTGTATATCCGATACAACACTGATGCGAGTGAAACGTCTTGATGAGAACATTCGTATTCTTCAACAATTTAAAATAAATGAATGATATTTGGTGAGTAATGTAGTATGTAAATCAGCATGATTCTGTATCAGACATGCAAACTCATTCACGCTCATGATTTCTTTTGTGTTTTCATCATGAATTATTAATGAGTTTCACAACTTGTTTTATAACTCTCCGTATTTCACAAGATAGTAGAAAAAACGATACTTCTATGAAATCCACGATAATGCCACCCAAAATGGCGGTTATTTAGCATGACGTAATATTCTCGCGTGTCAGCACGAGCTGAATATAACCATCAATATATTTCCTATACTCTATAGTTCCGGATTATCTTAACGTCAAAGCGAGGCATTTTTTGTATTGTGATGTTTTGTATCGTCTATATCAATGCTTTCTTTGCTGAAAATATTTATAAATTATTTAACTCGTTTTCTCAACATACAGTAACTCCCAGTCAGCGAAGTATTCAAATGTTGACACACCAAAAGAAAGTCCAAATAATCCCGCGAGTTCTCCACGTAATGTGCCCGCACTAGACATGAACTATCAGGTCGAGGCAACTAATGGTATACACCGTACAAGTGAGAACCAGGACACTCTAGATGATGGCATATTACTCGAGCAATTGGAAGGTATCCAAGGAGCTATTGATGCGATGGAAAATACTGGAGTTGAAGAAGAAGAAGAAGACAGTTTGTCTTTGTTAATGAATGTTCTAGAAAATGAAGATTTAGGGAGTGTACTTAATGATATGCCTTGGAATTTTATGTGATACTCTTTAAAATATACTCTGAAGATATCCTTAGATGACTTTGTAGATGTGTCAAATTTCCCTTTATTAATGCCACAGAATAGGCTTATAAACGTTTAAAAAATTTAATACGTAGCATAATAAATTATAGCATTGTAGCATTGGAATTGGCTTATAACTGTAGATGATCGTTTTAGATCTAAAATATATATGGAATGTAAATTAGAATAGAATTTTACCTCTGCAGTAATAAATGACTCAATTCTGAATGTCTGAAAGTACTGCGATTTTGTTGACGTTTCCTTCTTCGATGTTATTCAGTAAACCGTTGTCTTGATCTTTCTTTTATGTTTGAAATTCTTCTCATTTCGGAATTGTTTGTGAGCTGCTTTGCTGAGTTTGCCTGACTCAGCCCTTGTTTACATGAACCCTGCATGCGGAAGGGCTCTACCAGTAGACCTAGTTTTCTCCTCGTGTTTACATGATCCCTACATGAAGGGCTAGCCCTACAAGTAGGGCTGGTTTTCACCTCGTGTTTACAGCATTAAATGGCTTCCCTACAACTCGTCAAGTCCAAAATCATATTTTGCCCATCAAATATTTGAATATTGTTCTAGAGCTGAATATTTGAATCGAAAATGAGTTCGTAAAGCGGAGTTTGACACAGATACGGCAAGTCCTATATATACTCAGTCCTACCGGAGGGCTTGCCCTCTCTGTTGCGTTCCAGCCCCACTAGGCGAGATCTCGGATAGTCAATAGCGAGATCTCGCCTAGGAGGGCTGGTCCTCCTCTCATATAAACGAAGCTGAATTGAATTGAATGACTTGAATTAGCTCGCGGGATCTCGCCTAGGAGGACCATGTAGTGCTCATATAAACAGGGACTCGCTTTTAGCAGGATAAATTGATTAACCACAAGTTAAATGAATGCGTGGTTCCATTGCATGTATAGCGATAAACGATATGCTGCGGTATTGTAGAAGCAAACTACCTGAAAAATATAGCAATATGGTAACTTCCTTCTCTCTAAATCGTCAGTTCTTGATATATTTTTCAGGTTATTCGATCCTACAAACCGGCATTTAATTCTTCTCTTAAACTACCTTAATCCCAGAAATTTCTTCCCTTAAACTATCCCTATTCCTTGCAATCCTAATACAAATCCAAGCCATATTTCTAACCTTAATCCTCAACTAATCCTTGCCATAATCCTAATACCACTACTAACCCTATAATTCCTATATAATCCCCAATCCTGACCCTTTACCCCTAATCCTCGCCGTAATCCAGGTGATGTCATTTCGGAATAGTAATCCCAAGGAAAATCCCAAGGAAAATTAAGATAAGTATAGCAGGGGTCATCCTAAGAAAAATTTAGAACTGCCCATTTTGGCGGTGGAACAGGCAATGGTGCGGAAGATATGTATTATTGGAGGGCTTATAATGTGGCTCTACCAACGAAATTTTGAAATCTAGTATCTCTGAAACCGCATTTCCTGCATTCTGTGGGGAGAATTTCATGGAAATTTCAACATTACAAGCTTTCATCTCGAGTGCTAAAAACATTATAGTGCAATAATCTAATATTCAACATTTGTTATATAAACATATTTAATTGAAAGACTTCAGGCACTGTCACAGGGTTATCCCAACGATAGAATTTTTAAGGAATTTGTTAAAACGTAAAAAGTATTTGAAAGTGTATATTATCATAATGACCAATTCAAACAAAATATTAAATATTGAATGTTTAGACACTTTTCTGGTTTGTGAATTCAACATGTTCTCTCCAAAACTCAATTTTTAGAACTGCCCATTTTAGGTTTTAGAACTACCTGATAAGTAGGACAATTTCTGCATGTAGCTGTAACAACGAATCTAATTGGCTAATACATACTATACATAAGGTAAAAAAATATTCTGTTTCTGGTCAGTGGGTTTGTGCAGAATTGACGCGGCGACGCGGCTTTTCTTTTTTTTAAGAGTTAATAAGGAGGCGATTTTTTTGAGAAATGGTTGAGTATTTTTCTATTTTATATAAAGTGTATAGTGATTTTTTATGATTTTAATACTAAACTGTCACCAAATTTGCAGGTTTAATAGAGTTTTAGAGTTTAAAGGTGACATGACACGAAAATTATTATTGCTTGATTTTAAACTATTCTAAAAATAATGTCAGTGGAATATCAATTTACAGCGGCTTTTCCATATTTCATCTAGGTTTTGAGATATTTAGATCTAATTAACATATTCGAAATCCTTGTCTATTTTTATGATTGTTGAACGAAACCGCCTGAAACTTTGCATATTGTTACAGTTCATGAAACTGAACATCAAACACAAGCAACAACTGATTTTGTTCAATAATGTTAAAGATACAGAAGATTGTCGAATATGTTCATGAGAAAATGTGGAAAAGCTGTAAATTGATATTCCACATTATGTTAAGAGTACTTTCAAATCAAGCAATAATAATTTTCGTGTCATGTCACCTTTAAGACTTCATTTTGCAAGGATATTGATGGACCGTATTTGCAAAAAAATAAACGTTGACGCGCACGTGCAGTTAAAAATGACGCCCGCGCTGACCAGAAACAGAATATTTTTTTGGCCTAATGTCATATATAATCATTTCTAATTTTCGTTTCTAACTATCAGTATTTTGTTTTCTGCGACGAACATTTAACACCCGGATTATATTTCGCGCATGTTACAGCATTAAACCTTTTCGCGCGAATCGGATATTTTTCGCTCAGTTTTTATTTCGCGCACTTATGGTCCGCGCGAATCTAATACTGCGCGAAATTACATACAAGTAAGGACTATGATTGGGATTAAGGTTAAGGTTAGAATTGATAATATGGAAATTGTGCCAAACATATATACCGTAGCGCGTATATATAGCTACATTTTGCGTCAATGCTATTACTTCTGCTTGCTTATATTCTTCATGCAAGCGGGATACCTTACATGTATTTAAATTCACGTACAGGGGCGTAACTAGTGAGGGGGTTTGGCCGGTGAGACACCCCCCAATGTTTAACAATTGCACTTTTGTAGGCCGGCAAATTTTGGCATGTTGGTCGGGCAAAAATATGTTCAAATCATGTTTAGTAAGAACAAAAAACCGCGAAGAGCAATTTGGTCAATTTGAAAAAATTGCTAATCTAATATACAACATTCTCTGAACTGTCAGAATCATCTGTAAAATCTTCCCCCAAAGTGCATGCATGAAATGGCGTTTCAGGGACTCTACTTCAAAATGTTCTGGGAGAGCATGCCCCCATACCCCTCTAGTGGCACTCGATACCTGTGCATCCCCGCAAGCAGCATGCATCAGGGCCCCCATAAACCTTTTTGGCTTTGACCGGCCCCATTACACTGTGTCCTGACCACGCCCTTTCGTCGTGCAAAACGAACCACACCCCCTAATGTTTAGACCCAAGTTACGCACTAATTGGTACTAATTTCGCGCACCCCAAATGCGATATTTCGCACAGTTTTTATTCACGCATCTTCATACAGAACAAAACTAGAAAATCACACTTAATGAAATGATGGTTTCCCTTGTTCAGTATGACACTGAAATCATGAAAGTGCTCAGTTAAAATTTTCAAGCCACCTGAACTCGAAAACTGATCCCAAGAGAAAGATAATCAGCAGGACACGGTGAATGTAAAAGGCGGAATGGCATTCGAAATGAGTAGCTTATTCGGGCTATATACCGTCGGAAGTAATTAGTATTCATACGTCACGCCTGGAAGTAAGAATAATAATGAGATGACGTAACATAAAGCGTTGCGTAACATAAAGCGTTGCGTAACGTTTAAATACTAATAGCGTTGCGTAACAGAAAGCGTTGCGTAACATAAAGCGTTGCGTAACATAAAGCGTTGCTTAACGTTTAAATATTAATAGCGTTGCGTAACATAAAGTGTTGCATAACATCCATACCGAGAATATAAATTGAGGACATAGATGTGTTCATACGTCACGCCTGGAAGTAAGAATAATAATGAGGTGACGTACCCTCTGAGGTGTGAAAAAGTTTCGCACGAGGCTGTACGGAATGTTTGTTGTCGAGAAATCAATAACAGCAGAGAGTTTTGTGTTTTGATTTTATTTAAATTACACACAACAATTTAGATGTTTCTCTTAATAAGTTTTGGCTTTATTGTTCGATAGCCAGGGTTTCTTTAGCCAAGGCTCGGACCGTAGGCTCGTCTTCGTGCAGATTCACCCACTTCATATGGCCTGTAGATTGGTGCCTTATTTTGACAGGCCAATAATTTTCATCGTTGATTAAGACACCCGGACGGCTAGGATCAACACTATTACGCGAATTTTTATACATCTCTATGATAGCATATCCTTTGGGAATGACTCGAACGCGATCGGCTTTGTCGGTGTAGTTTAGCCACTCGGGGATAGTTGCATCCGACCAGGTAATATATGTAGGTTGTTTTCTTCCAGGCTTGGTTTCGACGCCAGAGACCGGTGTGGGTGTAGTCACTTTAGTTTGGGTGGTGAAGGGATAAACATGGCATTCGCCAAATAGGTCTCCAAGAACTTGCTTATCGGCTGGTGTGTCAGGCTTGTTATCCACCAATAAGTATCCAAACGGTTTTTCGGTCTCTTTGTAATAGGCGTTCATGAAGCGGTCTCCATTCTTATCAAACATGCGTTCTCCAACAATTCCAATTTGTTTCCTATCGCTTGGACTTCGGAAGAGAGCCAGATATTGGGCATTTCGGCTGATATCCGTATTATATTTCCCCTTAGGAAACATCTTTTGCAGCAATAAGATAACGCTCGCGTTTCGATGGCGGCCTTGGGTAAACAAGCGAGATACCACAGGACTGTCTGTCGCTTCAGCCATCAAATCGTCCAGGATGATGATGTTGTTGTACCGCGTATCAATCTCGCTCAAGTTCTCAGACAGCACGGGTACACTTCTCTCAAACCGGATGCTTTTTCCGAGAGACTTTTTCAAGACGTCATAACATTCTTGCCACTGGTTGTAGCACCAACGAATGCGAATACTTTTTTGCTCTTCGTACACGATACGATTGTTTTCCAAAATTTGTTGGACAAAATACGTCTTTCCACTTTGACTCGGACCCACGACCAATAGCGAAAATTTATGGCGGAAGTTGAATTCCGAATAGGGTTTGATGGTCAAAGATGCTTTAGCTTGTATTGCTTTTGGTTTCTTAGCTGGCAATGAGTGTGCACTTCGGCTTACACGTTTTTCTCCTGGCTTTTCGGGGTCCGGATATGGAGATTGATATTGCCATGATGACACCTGGGCTTGCTTAAGAACGTGTTGTCTCTTTGGTTCTGACAATTCATACACTCTGTCTTGCTGCTGCGATAAATTGTTTTCATTTGCTTTGTATACAACAAATTTTACTTTCGGCTGAAGTTTGGCTTCTTGCAAGTACTTTTTTCTTTGGTTAATATCTAGCAAATGTACATCCGCGAGATGACTCGCCAATCGTACGAGATATTTCGCACCGCAATCGGGAACAGGACAATCACGACAAACTCGCTTAGCCATGTTTACAACTCGAAGAACAGATGCAACAGTTTGCTATCTCCTGATCTTTTGTTTTTTATCACAGGTCTAACAGGCCAAACAAGCCAAACAGGCCAAACAAGCCAAACAGGCCAAACAGGCCAAAAAGGCCAAACAGGCCAAAAAGGCCAAACAGGCAGGAAAGGAAGTAAAATAAAAAGATAAAACTAACTCTCTGCTATTCTTTATTTTCTCTCTGTTGACGACATGCTCATAAAAGTGCCGTGCTGCTCAATAGCAAGTCATTTCTGGACAGTCAGTGGTAACGGAATGAGCTGCAAATTTTGCGGAAAACAATTTAGCCGCGGTTACAATCTACGCAGACACGAAATGGAATACTGTCCACTACGCGAACAAGAGAGATATGTCAGAAACAGAAAGTCAGATAATGGATTCCGAAGACGATGATTCAACAAATGCAAATTATGATTCTGAGAGCTCAATGGAAACAGTCGACGAGTCTGAAGAAGGAGAAAATGAGTCAGAAACTGAGGATCCTTGGATGCCTTTGGTAGAAGAAGCAAAGCAAAGAAGTAATACAGCTTTTGAGGAAATGAAAGAGAGCCTTGTAAACAGCGGTCTTGATGAGCAATCTGCTACCGACAAAGCTTACACCAATATTCTGCCTGAACTCCAGAAGGAACTTGAAAATATTTATATGCAACGTCTCCTGTGGATGAAACAACTAAAGAAAGATCCCGTACATAGAAAAATAATGAAGACAAAGGATGCGCTTGTGGAAAGCGATGACTTTGATCCAGAAGAGGCTTTAGAAGCAGCTATTGATAAGAGGAAATTTCTTATAAAAAGACTTTTAAAGGATTACGATTTTGATGAGGAAGATGATGACCCAGAAAGCGATGATTAACTCGGTCAAACGGTCTAATACGGTCCGAGACTTTGCTAAAGAAACCATGGCTATCGAACAATAAAAGCCAAAACTTATTAAGAGAAACATCTAAATTGTTGTGTGTAATTTAAATAAAATCAAAACACAAAACTCTCTGCTGTTATTTATTTCTCGACAACAAACATTCCGTACAGCGTCGTGCGAAACTTTTTCACACCTCAGAGGGTACGTCACCTCATTATTATTCTTACTTCCAGGCGTGACGTATGAACACATCTATGTCCTCAATTTATATTCTCGGTATGGATGTTACGCAACACTTTACGTTACGCAACGCTATTAATATTTAAACGTTACGCAACGCTTTATGTTACGCAACGCTTTATGTTACGCAACGCTATTAGTATTTAAACGTTACGCAACGCTTTATGTTACGCAACGCTTTATGTTACGCAACGCTTTATGTTACGTCATCTCATTATTATTCTTACTTCCAGGCGTGACGTATGAATACTAATTACTTCCGACGGTATATAGCCCGGATAAGCTACTGAAATGATTGCGGAATGAATGCGGAATGACATGCAAATGCAAATTTCGCGACATTTCCCGACATTTCTCTGGTGTTTTTAATAGTATGGATTTGAGTGATTCAAAAGAAAGATGCATTTGTTTTAAAGATACATTGGTATGGCGATGTGAATGTTTATTGAAGGAACATAGCAGGAGGCTATATAAATTATAGGATTAAAAAGGAAGGATTATATATATTAATAGTAATTCAATGTATACGATTAAAAAGGAGATTGCCTCTTTGTAGCAAGAGAACATCAGATCCATCTCAGGCGCTCTGCCAGGTCAGCCGACCAGGACAAATAGAACCTTTCACGGTTTGTTCGATTTTAGAAAAATGGCGAAGGTTGGTAGTTATATCGTTTGCGGTTGGTGAAGATATATATCGCGACTATAATTCACATCGACACAATTAAAACAAATGCATACCTATTTCAAATCACTTAAATCCATTGTATTATCGGTGATTCCATCGTGTTTTGGCGTTTGAAAACTCAGAATGGCCGCAAAAAGCGTCAGAGAAATGTCGCAAACTAAAATTATCACGAAATAATCTCGCGAAATTTTCTTTCGTATGCCATTCCGCATTCCATTCCGCATGCCATTCCGCACGGCCATTCGGCCTTTACATTCACCGGTCAGAATAGCAACAGTTTTTTACACACGCGCTAATTTTCGCGCGTGGTACGGCAGCAAACCTTCGCGGTACTGACTTTTTGCTCAGTTTAAATTTCGCACACCTATGGTGCAAGCAGGAGCGTGTCGACAGGGGGTGTGACGCCCCCCTAATAATTCTAAATATTAAAAAGTTGGTCCAAAAATGGTTTGTTGTTGGTCAAAAAATATTGAGAAATTATGCGTGAGACTATGCGCTGAAATTATAGAATGTGCAATTAACGCAAGTACAATAGTTCTAAATATTAAAGAGTTTGTCAGTTGTTGATTAAAATATATTAAGAAACAATACGTTCTAATTTTCAAATATTATGCGCTCCTGAGTACGTAAGCAGTTGGTCAATGGAGTCAATGGACTAGTGCAGAATTACTGGAGTGTAGCATACACGCATTACCTCAACATCATTGTTTGATCCTTTCTATCTTAAGTTAAAAAATACTTGCATTTGAAAAACTTACTAAAAACAAGATGGAGTGTCAGGACAATAAAGGCAAATGAAAGCTGTTTGGGCCAGTTAAGGTTACGAAGAAATTTCATTGTTAAATTGTAATCGCTAAACATGCTTGTTAGCAACGTAATATTTATAACCCTTTCAGAGTTGAAGTGATATTTGTGTAGTTCAAAATGAACGTTAGAATTAAGCGGCTTAGCGCCTTTTTTAACTAATAAACTGGGGTGCCAAGGCCCAATACACCAGGTTTGTTAGGTCCCTTTTAGTTGATGCCCCCCCCCCCCCCCAACTTACGATTTCTTAACAAAGCCCTGGCTTAGCAGAGTCCCTGTTATATCTGATCATACAACTATTCAGGTTTTTATCAATTCTTTCGTTCGCCACGCCCCTGGGTGCAAGGGAACACAGCAGACTGAAATTTCTCTATTTTTCAGTATATTTACAATAAATTTGTTGATTATTGTCTTCAGCAAATACGTATAAAACTATATGAAGTATAAAAGTATATCCATACTTCCCACTGATAAAGAGTTTAGCGGGCGCAGTTTGTCTTCAAGGCCTAACGAAACCCGAGATATTATACGAGGCGCGTCAAACTCATTAACCTAACTTATGATATCAAAATTATATTGCTGTTTATGAACAAAAATAGAGGAATTTCCCTTGTATTACAAACAAGTATTTGCAATTCTTCAAGTGAGTAAATGACGTCACAATGAATAAGTTCATTTCCCCTAAAATGTTATTATGAATATCGTCGTGAAAAGGACCCCTCTTGGCAAACAGCCGCCTAATTCCGTTGTTTTGCCACTATTCATTGTGACGTCATATTTGACATCAATACTTGAAGATGAGGTCACGCAATATTTGGCAGAGGAAGTTCACATTAGACAGCGGTCTTTAAAATTTTCTCAGTGGGGTCTTTAGGTAGCCCTACACGAAATGTATATTTAACCCCAACCCCCACCCTAACCCCAATCCTAACCCCAATCCTAACCATAATCCTAACCCTAATCCTAACCCCAATCCTAACCCTAATCCTAACCCCAATCCTAACCCTAACCCTATATATAATCACAGACATAATTCGTGTAGGACTACATAAAGAGTCAACCATATTCTCAGCCACGGACGCGGTAATAAATTACAGGTTTTTCGAAAAGAACAAATTTGTTTGCACGTACTTATACACAAACGTAACATTCACCTTCAGCTCAGCTCATGGATGTTAACGTTTCACGAGAACTGCACTCGATTCAAATCTGGACACCATAGACCATTTGCAGAATTACTGGAGCGTACCATTATACACGCATAGCCTCGACTGCATTCTTTGATTTCTTTAGCAAATGGTCTATATATAGATACCGTATTATTTCTCTACAATGCGGCCCTCTCAAATAAGCCCCCCCTCCCCTCAACAAATTGAAGGTTCGGTTACACAAGGCGACAAGTGGCAGTGACACATGTAAAAATTTTGTAACGTGGACTCAATTGATTTGATTTCATGCTACTTGTCGCGGGGACAACTTAGCTTGTCGCATCGTGTGAGCAGCTCATGCGAAATGTCGCTCCGGATGACCCACTGGGATGACCACAAGTCTCCGCGACTAGTTGTCGCCTAGAAATGTCGCTTCGTATGACCTTTCTCAGGCGACAAGTGCCCGCGATCGACCATTCCCTGAGACTTGTCGCCTCGTGTGATCGAACCTTAAAGAAACACGTGATTAGATCAATTCATGCATTTCTTTCTGATTGCGTTTAGACTAAGTCAATAATCCCCCTCCCCCACGTTCCTGTAATCCCCTGTTGGCTACCAATTGCTACCAAAAGCCCCCGTACATTTCGGCCACCTTTCCCCCACTCCCCCCTCGCTTTCCCCTATTCGTTTGCCTTGGGGATTTCACTGATTTCCGGGATAATAGTCAAGCTAGCCTAATAATTGAGCCTAATTTAGAAGCGTTGACAGAATTTGACAACAGATATTGACATCGACAGCCAATGACAGGTGCCAAAGTTGTTTGTCTTCAGCCTTGCTATGCTTTGACAGGTTGACGTGATCAAAATACTTGCTGAAGCTCGTCATACATGACGTAACTTGAACCGGCTTATCTCACGAACAAATACAAATTTTCACAATATTTTAAACCCCAAGATTTGGGCAAAAATTTTAAATTTACACAGATTTAAATTTGTTTTCAAAACATATACTCGAGAACAGAGGTAAATAATTATATTTAATAGATCAATTTTTAATTTTCTATTTTAATTTTGGCGATTGCAGGTGTGATAACCCGCGGAGGCGAGAGAAGACGCCATTTTGGAAAAGGTGTCTTTGTATTTGTATGATGTCGGCGTGTTGAAACAGCGCTAAAATGAGCGTGGATACTGTCAAAATTGATGATAGTATAAGTTCTATCACTGTAGAAGAGAAAGAGGACGATAGTCTGCCGAAATCGTGCTCAATTTGTAAAACTGGCTTCGATAAAGTCGTCCCAAAATTACTCCCGTGTTTACACTCGTTTTGTCAAGCATGTCTGGAACATCGGCTAAAGAATGATCAACCGTCAACTACAATATTGACATCTAGAGCTTCAACTTCAACATCCAGATTAAAATGCCCGAAATGTGGTCAAGAATTCCTCGTACCAAGCCGAGGAGTTTCAAGTTTAATCGATAACCAATTTATCCTCGAAATTGTCACGAAACCTAGCGAGAGCGAGTCAGAACAACATGTTTGTACTTCGTGCGAGGACAACAGTACAGCCAGTTCATACTGTCTTAACTGCTCTGAATGGCTATGTAGTGCTTGTGTACAAGCTCATCAGCGTGTACGAGTTACTAAAGACCATGAAATTAAATCGGGCGATGATTTAAGGGAAAGCGTAAAAAGTCATGGTCGAAACGAACGCTCGTTGTATTGTCATAAACACCCGAGCGAGAAGCTTAAACTATTTTGTATAAAATGCGAGCGATTGACTTGCAGGGATTGCCAATTACTTGAACATAAGGATCATCAGTATCAGTTTGTCAACGAAGCAGCTGGTAGGTACAGGGAATTCTTTAAAAAACGTCTTAAAAGTTTGGAAGACAAAATTGGGCCCCTTGCTGAATCGATCGAAGCTGTTCAGAATTCATCTACGCATTTAGACCACAAGTCTGAGGTCGTCGCAAACGAGATTAAAAACTCCTCAAATGATATAATCAAAGCTGTGAAACATCGTGAAAGTGTGTTACTGAATGAGCTACAAGCACTTGTACATTTTAAAAGAAAAATGTTGACTAAACAATCAAAAGATTTGAATCTAATGCAGGATATTTTGAAACAGAACTATGAGTTTACAAAACATGCTGTCTATCAAGGTAGTGACACATCATTGCTGACGACCCAGAGGCAGCTCGGATCTAGAATACAAAATTTATTGAGTTTGAAATATCGTGTCACACCGGTTGCCCATAGCGATCTGAAGTTTGTTACCGAGGCGGTTAGGCTGTGCAACGCCATTCTCAAAGCTGGTTCTGTAATGACGCCATCCAGCCAAAGGTCCAACCTATCCGGAGCAAATACGAGTCGCAATCCGAACGCACCGCCCCAACAAAACGGAACCCATTCTACGATGAAAGTAAACCCACTACATTCACTAAAAGCATTCAATAAGCAGCCTGGAATCCAGGCACCTGCAGGAATTAACCCCAAACCATCATCCAAAGTTTACCCAAATGTGATTACGTGTCAAATGGGTATGTCGATTAGGCCAGGTGGTGTGTGTACTAACACAATACCTTACCCATCAGTGATGCGTAATCCTCAAATTCATAGCAGATCAAAAGCTATACCGATTTCCATTGCGCCCAAAGCACCTCAACTGTTTCCATCAAGCTCACCGATTCTTGGTGTTTCATCTCGAAGATTGACCAACCCGGATGGCTCTGGCATTCCTTTACGTCATGCAGAGAATACTGGTAATGATGTTCCTAGATCATCTCCTCCAGGTTATGATGTTTCACTTCATAGTGTGAGAAAGTCTTCATCATCTACCACACCAGAGATTACAAGGTATGAATATAAATTCTTTATGGGCTGTCGACAAATACATTTTGTCCATTGATTGCTTGTTCTGTACTTGCTTTGACTTGCTCCCTCAATGCCTCTTTTGAGGAGGAAAGTGATTTTTTTCTCAGATATTTACTAATGGTGATGGATTCTTAATAGTGTTCTTTCTTCCCCCTGGTCTGGAACAAGTCTGCAATTGCTGGATGAAATCTAGTTGTTGACTGCCCCTAATAAATATTTTGTAGGCATGATGTCCATGTTGCAAAAAACTGTCAAACATGGGTACCTGCAAATTACTTGGGCTAACTGCAAACCAAAAATTAAAATTATAACATACTCTCTTTTATTTACGTTGACAATTCAATCTTTGTGTATTTTGACTATTTTTCAGTTCTGAAGCCAAACTTAATTTGTTTATCTCAATGTAGGACATTTCGCTAAATATTGGCTGTGCGAACTTAGGTTGCCAACATATAACCACCCTTTTGTTGCTGCAAATATCAGTTCTTATTACCTTTTTAGCCTAAATTTCATTCAAATTTACTTCAATTATAGCCTATCAAGGCTTTCTTGGTTGTAAAATCATTGATACAGCTTTGTTACATAGTTAATCAAAGTGGGGTGGGGTTGCCCCCCCCCTCACTAGTGTCTGCCACTGGTTTATCTAATCTCAATCTCATCCTGCTATAGCTCACATGCCTCGCTTGCAATTTACAAACCATGTGGCCCTAAACGGCTCGCAGCGCTAACTGCAATTATTTTGAATATATATACAGGCATGACATCAAGTGCTTGAGCATTGTATTATTTTTTCATGCAACTTGTCTTGTAATGTTGGGAAAAACGATTTTGACATTGCAATGCAAAAGGTGATACACAGAGCATTAAACTTGAACACACAACACAGAGCTGCGAGTGCAGCTGATTAGTGCCAAATTGCGCTGCAACAAGTTGCATGACAAATTGCATCATGTATAAACAGCCACTTATGTATTGGGTCATTTCAGAAAATGTCCACACCTCCCCCATCAGACATCCTAGTACATTTTACTATTATCAGAAGTAGAATTCCCCCTGCTGCTCTAGGCAGAGCTCTAGGGTGCAGGTCTTTTCTGGAATGACCCATAAGATAATGAGTTTGCATGTACAGTAGATTAGTTTGGCAATAACTAGAATTGATTTGGGAATCACCATGGTTCTTTATTTTGTGAATATTTTGTAAAAAAGTACTCATAGTATTTTCCCTAAATAAGTGTATATTTATAGGAATCTGGATAAGCTAGGTCTAAGTAATCTATTTTTCTGTCTAGTAGCAAATACTAAATATTTTTCTGTGCACATCAAATTTAAGATTTTCTCCATAAAATAATATTATTGTCACCAGTGGCGGACACTAGAGGGGGGAGCGAAGGGGGGCGGTGGCCCCCCCAATAATTTCTCAAAGCCTTTGAGTGATTGCTGATTCACTGTGTAACAAAGCTGTATCAATGATTTTACGACCACGAAAGCCTTGATAGGCTATAATTTAAGTAAATTTGCATTAAATTTAAGCCAAAAAGGTTTTAAGAATTGAGATTTTCAGCAACAAAAGGGTGATTATATGTTGGCAGCCTAAGTTCGCACCCGTGTCCGCCACTGATTGTCACTGTTAGTGAATGAGGTACAAACATATAGTAAAATATAATTTCATACAAAAAGCATGCTAATTGCAAGACTGAGAAAAATTCCTTTGAAGGTTCATTCGTAATTACTGACAGCACTGCCAGATATTTCCAGCACTAACAGTCTAACACAGATACTGGTAGGAGTTTATGTTCTACCATTTGATGTCAGCATAAGATGTTCTTCTGTGTGTGTCCAGTGTAGGTACATTGTCAGAATGTAGAAGGTTTAGGTGGATGGATATTTCGAGTGAAATATTATATACAATATTTTAGACCTGAACGGGAACGGCTGTGAAACATGCAACTCTAAGTCCTCAGACAGGAATTGAACCTGCGGCCCTGCGATTCCAGTGCAGCGCTCTGACCACTGAGCTACAGAGTCCAGTTGCCAAGCGTTAACCACAAGTTCATGTATATATATAGATGCGGGTACTGCGGGTTGTGATGAATGGAGATAGATTAAAAACATCTAATCTTCTTCCAATGTCTTCAGCCAAAGCCCTTCACCAACCTCTTCGCTCAGGAGGTTGGTGAAGGGCTTTGGCTGAAGACATCGAAATGTTTTCATCTTTCTCTGGTGGTTAAGAAAAAAACCGAGACAGCTTAGAATAAAGTGTCAATGAATAAACCTTATGAACTCCGCTTTCTTTTATTTTTGTGAAAAGACTTGCTCTAGACGTACACAGTGCTTGATGCAATATTGGCTTATTGTTTGAACGAAACCAGAACGCCAATAAAATACATGGTAAACCAAGAGCTCCAGGGAATATAATTTATAATAGAATACTTGAGGCTATAATATTGCCATATTGATAAAAACAAAAAGGCCAATATTTTTATAACTACATAAGCATATTGTGACTAAAATAGCACACTTAATGAGGCAATATTGGTATATTGATTGAAGAAGAAACAGGAAGGCCAATACTTTAATACCAACTTCCGGTATATTAAGAATTCGATATATCCCGTTCATCAAAATTTAGGACCACTTTTTACGTTATTGATATTTAAGATTCCTTTTCCCTGCCCCTGGAGTCGTTCTATTTTCCATATATAAAATGTGTAAAAAATTAAAAATTTGTATAAAACACATATCAAAATTAGGCACGGTTCAAATTACAAAACACGAGAACGAGGCAAATGCCACATACAAAAATCTCGAATTGACATAGCATCCAGCCATGACGTCAAGATTAGGAAGCGTTCTCTTTCGTCGAACGCAATTATATTTTGAAAAATAATCTAATTGGTTATCAGGCCATTCTCTAACAACTGGATAAGACGCATACGTCTGTTGGAATGCAGTTATTGTCCGACAAAAGTAAAGTTTTCCTAAAAAAAACTCTTCGAAAGGAGGGACGGAAATGGTTTAGTTGAGTTAGCCCATTTACTGGCAGTACCTACCACTGACGAGTAAAATCGTCTGGCGTTAGACAGAGTAAAATACTAAGGTAGGGCGCATCGGGGCGTATTGCAAGTTAATGGTATAATGGTATTGGTATAGTTCCTTCAGTGTCAAAGCAAAAGGCTAAACACGCCATGACTAATAGCTTTTCGATGAATACTAATACTAGTTAGTTTTTTTTGTGATATTTATTCGTCGTTTCAATTGAAGGAATCTTTGATAATACATCAATTCATCATTTATATTGATCAATATTACATTTGCTTTACTAAAATCGCTAACTTCCTGTTTATTAGCATACTTGTTGTCCATCAATCACAATCATGAGACGCAAATGAGACGCCATTGGTCGATTCACACACAGATTTTGAATCAATTTTTTCAGATAAATGATGAATAAAAATATTTAATGAATTGATAAATATTTTAGAAACACGTAATTAGAATTGGATTCAGATTGGTATATTTTCAAAAAAGGCTTGCTTACGTGTGGGAATCTTTTTCGATTGATACGCCCTTGTTATGATGGGCGTTCCAGAAGTACTCATTTTTAACCATATAAGGAAATTCCTAAAACCAACAAGAAATGTTGAAACAACATTGCATAGTCATGACCTCCGCAGAGATGAATGAAGCCGCTACTTAACAACAAGGAAATAAGGTGGCAGGATGTTAAACTGTTAATTAAGATGCCAAGAATCAAGTACCACTTGAACGGATTATCATCATCAATCAATTTCCTATCCTGCTAAAATTTGCTCTCGTTCACTTCATGTATTTATGCTCAATTCAACAACTTTGGGTATTTCACAGTTATTGTTTTACGGAAGTGTAGAATAGAACAAAGATGATATATGAGTGAATTACAGGTATACATATTTCTAATGCTTAGGTCCCCTTTGTTCTATTCTATTTCGGAAACTAGAACAATGGTATAACTAGGCATGTGAGTTTATATCCAAAGTTGTCAATTGAGTAAGCTAATTTTGTGTGTCACAACATTCAGCAGATGTGATGTAAGGGTTGCACAAAATGTTCTTATTCATCAGTCATACAGTAAAGTGGTGGATCAGGATAAATTCCATTGATGCAAACAATTTTCAGCCGGCCCCATTTCTGGACAAGTATGTCGAGAGTCTAGAGCTGTATTTATCGCCTTTCCATGGTATATTTTCACATCCACTGCATGGCAGTGACCAGTAAGGTGGAAGACAGCATTGAAGGCGACCGCCCACTTATTTCCCAGAAAGTTCTCAAGAGTTTTACTTATGAGATACAGTATACAAAATTCTGTATGTTTACAAATGTTCCACTATACTCGTGGTCATATATTATAGGTAGGAATTTTCTTCACATTACCGACATCCTGACATTTCTCTGGCTCAGAGTCCAGCCGTAACACCACAAATACCACCGATATATCGTAAATATTTTATGTTATATAAAAGTAAGTCAGAGAGTTACAACATTTAACCTTAAGGTGCAAATGGGATTCCACCTTCAGTATATCAGGTTTTGACAAGTATTATTTCATGGTGACGATTTTAAGCTCGTACAGTGAAGTACGAAATGACGTGTAATCGCAGTCCAACATTGCTGTGGACCTGGCTTAAATGAATTTGTTTAAATCAGTTTCTGTTTTTCCTGTTTCTATATTAAAGAGTACAAATCGAAAGTAAAAATACTTCATTGAAATTGACTGTTGGTGACCTTAAATTGTTCATATATAGAGCAAATATTTAACATACGAAATTCCATTGTTTAGCGTGGTGCAAATTCGTGGGTGCATGATATTTTGAAAGAGGCCTCTACTTTTTGAAGAATCGAGCATTTTCAAATTCTTGAATGACCTTAAGCGGAACAGTAAGCAGCCACATGAAGCAGTAAATTGCTATTCAAGTGCCGTAATGTTATATATTAAATTCCTAACATTCCTGACTAAAGTTTGGCACTAATAGTAGAATGTTTTGGCTTTCAGAAAGAGTCCGCGATAATATTTTTACGTGGACCTCGCTTGGCCATGTTATACCACGTATAGTCAAGAATGTCAAATCATCCCAAGTTTCATGGGTAATCAGCGATTAGACCTAAATATAGAATCTGAATTTTAATCTCGTTAATCCTATAATGGTTAGAAAATTCTGGAGGTTTTTTCTTTGTGTCGCAAACCCAAATATTTAGCATCCCGATAAATATCTATATATAGGAACATTTTAAGGATATTTTGCACGAGGAACATAAATGGAAATATCTAAGACATTCTGTTACTAAAATTTGCAGCATTGTAGCACTAAGCCAGCAGGAAAATCTGGAGATCTTGTCTCAGTAAACAGTTGCGTAAAGCCGTGTGATAGTTGCCATGTAATTCTCTCACATAAATATATAGTTTAAATACTTGCTTACTTTGATCCATTTATAACATGACATTATCAGAACAATAGTAATTAGGGTGGCAATGGGCTTAAACATGTGTTAGCTGATTAAGTTCATTCAAATAGACACTGATCAGGCTAA
The DNA here is from genome assembly GCA_016169945.1 of Trachythela sp. YZ-2020. NCBI lineage: Eukaryota > Metazoa > Cnidaria > Anthozoa > Malacalcyonacea > Clavulariidae > Trachythela > Trachythela sp. YZ-2020. The sequence goes on from JADLSH010000052.1 coordinate 160,642, forward strand.
ACAAACACTGGTCTGTGTGTTTAAGACCTACATGCCCGTACATGCATGTACCAAACGGTAACTTGTCCTTGCCAGTTGTATGACCATAGTGTGCACGCACGTCTATGTGGTCTTAATGTAGAGCCTCGCATGTACACACATGGTGCTTTTGTGTAGTACCTCTGCGTCAGTATAAGCATAGTGTAGCACCTTCACCTATATGGTCACCTTGTAACACCCTGCATCTATTCAACGACAGTGGACCCCTCCCCCGTAGGACCCCACATGCATGTGACTATGGTTTAGCACCCATGCTCTAGTATTGACGTTGTTTGAGCACCAACGAGTTTGACCATACTCCAATTATTTCCCAGAAAGTTCTCAAGAGTTTTACTTATGAGATACTGTACACAAAAGTATGTATGTTTACAAATGTTCTACGATACTTGTGGTCATAGATTATAGGTAAGAATTTTCTTCACATTACAGACATCCTGATGACATTTCCCTGGCTGAGAGTCCAGCCGTAACACCACAAATACCACCGATATATTGTAAATATTTTATGTTATATAAAAGTAAGTCAGAGAGTTACAACATTTAACCTTAAGGTGCAAATAGGAATTCCACCTTCAGGATATCAGGTTTTGACAAGTATTATTTCATGGTGACGATTTTAAGCTCGTACATGAAGTACGAAATGACGTGTAATCGCAGTTCAACATTGCTGTGGCCTTAAATTGTTCATATATAGAGCAAATATTTAACATACGAAATTCCATTGTTTAGCGTGGTGCAAATTCGTGGGTGCATGATATTTTGAAAGAGGCCTCTACTTTTTGAAGAATCGAGCATTTTCTATCAAATTCTTGAATGACTTTAAGCGGAACAGTAAGCAGCCACATCAAGGAGTAAATTGCTATTCAAGTGCCGTAATGTTATATATTAAATTCCTAACATTCCTGACTAAAGTTTGGCACCAATAGACTAATAGTAGAATGTTTTGGCTTTCAGAAAGAGTCCGCGATAATATTTTTACGTGGACCTCGCTTGGCCATGTCATACCACGTATATTCAGGAATGTCAAATCATCGCAAGTTTCATGAGTAATCAGCGATTAGACCTAAATATAGAATCTGATTTTTAATCTCGTTAATCCTATAATGGTTAGAAAATTCTGGAGGTTTTTTCTTTGTGTCGCAAACCCAAATATTTAGCATCCCGAGAAATATCTGTATATAGGAACATTTTAAGGATATTTTGCACGAGGTACATAAATGGGAATATCTAAGAAATTCTGTTACTAAAATTTGCAGCATTCTAGCACTAAGCTAGCAGGAAAATCTGGAGATCTTGTCTCAGTAAACAGTTGCGTAAAGCCGTGTGATAGTTGCCATGTAATTCTCTCACATAAATATATAGCTTAAATACTTGCTTACTTTGATCCATTTACCATGACAAAATCAGAACAATAGTAATTAGGCGTGAATTGGGTGGCAATGGGCTTAAACATGTGTTAGCTGATTAAGTTTAATCAATGATCAGACACTGATCAGACTAAACAAACACTGGTCTGTGTGTTTAAGACCTACATGCCCGTACATGCATGTACCAAACGGTAACTTGTCCTTGCCAGTTGTATGACCATAGTGTGCACGCACGTCTATGTGGTCTTAATGTAGAGCCTCGCCTGTACACACATGGTGCTTTTGTGTAGTACCTCTGCGTCAGTATAAGCATAGTGTAGCACCTTCACCTATATGGCCACCGTGTAACACCCTGCATCTATTCAACGACAGTGGACCCCTCCCCCGTAGGACACAACATGCATGTGACTATGGTTTAGCACCCATGCTCTAGTATTGACGTTGTTTGAGCACCAACGAGTTTGACCATACTCCATAGTTTAAACTGCGCCCGTTTCTTGGAGGTCAAAGTGTGGCACCTCGCGCACCTGGGAACTAGACATACTGCAGAAAAGCCAGAATCAGCCGACAATTCAAAGAAATAAAGTATAAAACATAAACCGGAAAATGAAAACATCTTGAAACCCCAAGATATGGATTAAAAAGCAAAATCTTTTTTTAATCATATGGATTAAATTTAATCCATAAATTTAATCCATATCTTGGGTTTTCAAGATATTTTCATTTTTCGGCTTACGTTTTATACTTTATTTATTTAGACATATTGTAGTTCCCAGCACTTCTGTAGCCATAGACATCGACATAGTTTTAAGCCACACCTATATGGCCATAGGGTAACACCCCCACAGTTATGTGGCTATATTATAGCACCTCGCACTTATATCCTAAGTTCCTAACTCAACCGAACGGGTGCTACAAGCTTTCGGCTACGCTCTAAACAAAACTCCCTCCCCCACAATAGAACGTCTGCCACGCAGGCTAGCTTTCGGCAAGCTGCTCAAGCTTTTCAAAATATCTAAACGATATTGACAGCTGCGGCAGGTGACAAAGAGAAGCGTATTTCTCTCGAATTGTGGTCAACCACATAATTAAGAAATTCCTGTGTGGCGCCGCAAAGTCTCGCCGCGTGGGATGTGTTTGATAAAACAACGCCAGCTTGATATTGTTGTGATAGCAACGATCATAACAGATACGTTGGACACGTCATCATTTTTAAGATTACTGATATAGGGTTGCCAATCCTAAAATATAGATATTGGCTAAGGCTAACCAAGGAGACTTTTATGTAAAAACATGTCATGACTTGTAACGACTTTCATGTCAAAGTTCATTCTCGAACTCATTAATAATGCATAAGCAAGACAGATGAAATCAGCTAGCGAAATGTAGTTTGGAAAATTGCTAATAAATTAAGCCAACTTTAGATATAGAGGTGAATTCCTACATTAAATACTGGTTTGTTTGAGAAGTTCTCAAATAGTTTTGAAATGAAATGAAAACATGAAGCTGCTGGTGTTTTAAAATCAAACAACTCGGTTATTATTAACGAACACTAGCGATATGCTACGCAATCAGCGTGACAGCCTGGTAGTCCGAGAGGAAACAGCAATATTATTCTAAAGAGCTATTTATTATATAAGCCCACCCCGGCTAGCCGACAACTGGCGGACACTAGGGGGGGAGCGAAGGGAGCGGTCACCCCCCTCCCGTCATAATTTAGACATGGCAAATAGCTTTGCTGATGAATGCATATTAGTATTGCATTAGTCAACAAATTAGTCCGAGGGGCAAATCACTCCTAAAATTAAAAGTGTACGAGATTAAAAAATCATGTGATTTTTTATATATATTTTTGTGATTTTTTCGTATTTTTTTGTGACTTTATTGTTATTTTTAAAAAAAATTTGTGATTTTTAAAAAAAATTTGTGATATTTTTTCTGATTTTTCTGAAGGTGTACGAGATTTAAATCGGTGATTCGCCCCTCGAATTAGTCAACATCGCCTTGTTTTTCACAGCGCCCTGCATTAGCGTTGATTAAATGCATCTGATATTTTATGACCGCTAATGCGGTATGGAATTGCAGCTGTCGTTGTATATTCAATTTAGATTTATTTGCAGAAGATTAATGCTCTACAAGACAGAAGAGTTAAAATTACCCCAAAATATGACTTCCACATAAAAAATATATCCAAAAATCTAGCCACACACACATAATTCAGTTATCATATATGTAAATAGCTACATTAATTTGTTGCGCAAGCTATAATGCGTTTGCCCTGATGAACATTTCAGCATTCTGTAAAACATATCTCAATCAGAACTTGATCACATATGGTTTCGCACTCACAGTATTTTTCGGAGAGTTCAATACTCTACTGAGCAGGGAAAGACAATTCATATTTTCTCGAGCAAATGTTGGTTGCCGGGGCAGGTGACTGACTGTTCTTAAAAAAGTTATGCCACGCTTGGGCACCCCGCTTGCCTGAAGTAAGGTCTCGGTTACACTCCTGACGAAGGCCCTTGGCTCTAAACGTCGGACTTCTCTGTTTGTTTTTCCGGCTGACGAGGTTTTGATTGTTTGGCCTAGTGGCCCGGCCATCATGCAAACTAATTTTCGTTCGTAAAGGGAATATTATATTGCGTTGGTTAAGCAGACCAACCCGGCTAACTCGTTTGCTCACTCGTGAGATATTCTGTTAGACACATAAAATATATGTCATATTTCCGCATATTCATATATCTTTCTTTTCTTTCCAGTTCGCAGGCGTCAAATATTAACAATATTTTGACGAACTTATCACGTGACTTGAAAAGAGACAATCCAGTATCATCACACGGTAGTGATCATGGCTCGTTGCTCTCATCTACATCACCCAGTCTTAACCAATCATCACCCAGTCCACTTTCACCCAGTCTTCATAAACCCTCGCCAAGTCCCTCGCATTCATCAATGAGTCCCTCTCAATCCTCCCCGAGACCCCTATTATCTCCTAGATCCCCGAGACCCCTATTATCTCCTAGATCCAGCAATGTACAACCATCACCCGTGTCCTCCCCATTACCCACGTTCTTAAATTCAGAATTTCGCGAGGCAGCTGGTATTAGAATCAAGACTGAGAAAGGTCTCTCACCACAAGGAACGTGTACTATAGTTAAACCAGTAAGTGCTGAAAATATGTGTTAAAACTGCAAACATTATTCAGAAGAGCCTTTTGCCACTACATAAAGCGGCCCTCTCTTTTATAGCTAGGCCACTTTAAACAAAAGCAAATCAATTACTGTATCAATCGCTTACCGGAACCCGGTTATTTCCAGCCGGAACCCTTATTTTTATGGTTCCGGATGGAGCTGATGGCACTGAAAATGAAGGCCGGAACTGATGAAAAATGCATGGCCGGAACCGGAACTCTGTCATAGGTTAAAAGTTACATATCCTATGTTACAAACCCATTTTTTAAACAATCTATATAATGCATAAGCTATATAATACATCTAAAATAATCTACTAAACCTACTTGATAATAATAGACCCTAGAGACCTAAATTGTATTTATTGGAAGTATCTGCCGTGGTGGATGATTCGTTAGCAACTTGACTTTATTGAAAATCTGATTATCGTGGCGTTTAATTTCTTGTCTTACATCAATAACATACGAAACATAGCTTCGTTTGTGACACCTATCTAAAAACTGTTGCACTGTTGTTAAGTCTGACTCTGATCCTCCATATACAACTAAAGCATATGTGATATTTGGAAGGACGATACTGTTAAAAAGATAGTCTATCTCCTCCTAACCATACCCTTCATTACGTATAGTCTAGGACCTGTATATGAGTTTGTATGCATTTCATTTAGGACAGATAATCTCAACTGTTTTAGGGCAAGTTGACCATGACGGTCAACATGGTAACGCTGCCCGAACCCCAATCCGGGGCGAAACATCCGAAACGGACCACACCCAAAAACGACGCTTTCGCCATGGTGCTATCTACCAAACCATAAAAGGTTTGGCTATTCTGACGTGCTTATATGGTTCAGAGATAGTGCTTTTAGGGGGGCTCATTGGTAAGTGTGAAATGCCTAGCACTGATATTTCACAAGAAAATGACCATACAATACTCATGGTCAAACGTCAATTTGTGGCTTACAACTTCAGATAAACAGCAGTGGACCTACATTACCTTTTTTCCTAAATCTTTTTGATAGAAACATAATTGGTACTTATTTAAGTATATTACCACTGTTTTGGTGTAAAATAGTAAATATTTTGTGACCGAAATAATAATTTGAAATGTACCTACCTCCTGCAAATGCACGTATTTGGCCAAATTCGCCACTTTACTCCGCTGTTTATCACCGATACTCGTTGAAATCCTTCCAAATATGTAAGTCAATTCAGACATAATGGTATCAAGCACATTTTAAACAAGTTTTAACTAGGTTTCAAGTATATCCTAGCTGTTTAACCATCGACAAGGTAAAACCTCAACTTTGTCCAAATTCGGCGCCATTGTGTCATCCCGTGTCGGTTGTCAACAATTCGGCCTCGTTATTCTTCGATCCAAGCCATTTCGATTACACTAGTAACAAATTTAACCCTTTATTATGGGTATGAAGATAAAAATATGAATAAAAGATACGAAATGCAGCATTTTACCTCCCTGTAAAATGTTGCTACGAGTCTTTCAAAACATTCCGTACAAATCTCACGTGGTCAAAGTGACAGGCCGTGACAGGGGGGGTGAATGTTTTTCACGAAGATAGAAGAAGGCTGCGTGTGACAACAGGAACCCAAGCTGACTTAATTAACTTTAATACTGCGTTTGGTGGATAATCCAAGTGAGTAGATATATACACAATTTAAGACCTAACCAAGAACGGTTGCGAAAATGCAACACTAGGTCCTCTGTTTATATTGTATTATAAGAATAGGTAATAGAACCTCCACTGGCGTTAAATAATTGGTATGTTATGTCCTTTATGTAATTGTGTATGCATGTTTGTATGTACCATATTATATAATGAATGGTGTAAATGGCTTTTAAACAATCATGAGGGTCTGAAAACTAGACCGTGCTGTAGAAAGTCCAAAAGGCATGTGAATAGCATGAGAATAGGTCTATTTCTCAGACCTTGTGAACAATACAAACCTAATGAATCACCATCTGTATCATATACGTACAGAAATAATACACCACTAATTCCAAAGTAGGTTGAACTAGACCTATATTACTAGTGAATCTGATCTAGTTTATGTATTTCACAGCATGGTCAATATTTCGAGCCCTGTGAATAAAGTATATATTAACCAAACAGACCACACATACAAGATATAAGACCTGTTATTTTAAGGCTGTATGATATACAGTGCAGGCTATTCACATGCCTTTTGGACTTTCTACAGCACGGTCTAGTTTTCAGACCCTCATGATTGTTTAAAAGCCATTTACACCATTCATTATATAATATGGTACATACAAACATGCATACACAATTACATAAAGGACATAACATACCAATTATTTAACGCCAGTGGAGGTTCTATTACCTATTCTTATAATACAATAGGATGTATTTTAGAGTTAGCTTGCACTAATAGTTCAGTTTTTAGTCTATATTCAACTAAAGTTAATTAAGTCAGCTTGGGTTCCCTGTTGTCACACGCAGCCTTCTTCTATCTTCGTGAAAAACATTCACCCCCCCTGTCACGGCCTGTCACTTTGACCACGCGAGATTTGTACAGAATGTTTTGAAAGACTCGTAAGCAACATTTTACAGGGAGGTAAAATGCTGCATTTCGTATCTTTTATTCATATTTTTATCTTCATACCCATAATAAAGGGTTAAATTTGTTACTAGTGTAATCGAAATGGCTTGAATATGGAATAACGAGGCCGGGTGTTGACAACCGACACGAGATGACATGGCAATGGCGCCGAATTTGGACAAAGTTGAGGTCGATGGTTAAATAGCTAGGATCTACTTGAAACCTACTGAAAGTTAAAACTTGTTTTAAAAAATGTGATACCATTATGTCTGAACTTACATATTTGGAAGGATTTCAACGAGTGTCGGTGATAAACAGCGGAGTAAAGTGGCGAATTTGCCAAATACGTCCATTTGCAGGAGGTAGGTACATTTCAATATTATTTCAAATTATTATTTCAAAATACACTATTTTACACCAAAACAGTGGTATATACTTAAATAAGTACCAATTATGTTTCTCTCAAAAAGATTGAGGGAAAAAGGTAATGTAGGTCCAATGCTGTTTATCTGAAGTTGTAAGCTACAAATTGACGTTTGACCATGAGTATTGTATGGTCATTTTCTTGTGAAATATCAGTGCTAGGCATTTCACACTTACCAATGACCCCCCCTAAAAGCACTATCTCTGAACCATATAAGCACCTCAGAATAGCCAAAGCTTTGATGGTTTGGTAGATAGCACCATGGCGAAAGCGTCGTTTTTGGGTGTGGTTCGTTTTCGCCCCATTGGGGTTCGACCGCCATTACCATGTTGACCGCCATACTTACTCGTTTCCAAAACAGTTGAGATTATCTGTCCTAAATGAAATGCATACAAACTCATATACAGGTCCTGGACTAGTAATACTCTCAAGATATATAAACATCTATTTGCCTTTACAAATTTGTTTTTTTACATGGCTGGAAAACTTGAAATCTATTTGAAACGTAACTCCAAATAATACTAGACTGGTACAGCGTGGAATGCTAAATATTGAGGGATAACCATCTTCATTCTTCTTGCTCAAAATTAGCTCACATTTAGTCGGATTACAGTTCATTCGGTTGCGATCCGGCCAACGAAAAAGACCTCCACCAGCTAGTTCTTCCGACGTGTCTTGGTGTTTCCATGCTCGTGCTACAATGGACGAGTCATCTACATATTTGAACAAAGCCTGAGAATCCCCTATATCCAATTCCAGGTCGTTCAGAAAGATACTAAATAAATATGGGCCACTCACGCTACCCTGAGTTGTACCCATATTTACTGACCAACATTGACCAAATATTTGAACAGATCACATTACTGACATCACTGAGTAATTACATAGACATATACAGCTATTTCAATTAAGGTTGTCATAGACAATAGTCAAATGTTCAATATGAGCGCTAAAAGAATGATGGGAATAATCATAGTTTTAAATAAGTTTAACACATCAGTAGCCTCGTGGAAATACAAATATAGTATCTCAGTAGCCATGATTATTACCTCGAAGAGAAATCCCTATAAAATCCCTGAAAACCTCTGAGATCTCTACAAATCCCTACAAATCCCCCCCAAATCGAAAAAATCCACAAACCTCTAAAATATCTCGATAAAATCCCAAAAAAATCCCACGGGATTTCAAAATCCCAAAAATCTCGTACTCTTTTTTGGAGTGATACACCCCTCGATTATTCCCATCATTCACATCATTCATTTAGCGCCCATATTGTACATATGACTATTGTCTGTGACAACCTTAATTGAAATAGCTGTATTCGAACAAAGTATGTCCTTCATCGTTTGAACTGTATGCCTGCCTGACAGCGGAAAAATAATATCAATGGTTCAATTATCTCAGTTCCGGCCGGAATTTTTTAAAAGTTGCGGCCAGATCCGATTCCGGCCGAAACTTAAAATATTGGTCCCGGTGCGCCCGTAGTGAACGTATACAAGGAGCTTATTATACTGCATTGTGTTTTCCTTAGGAACCAGGTCTACAAGGTTCATGCAGTTATTCATTAGGCAAGGAGATGCCTGATTCAACATGTGCCTGTGGTCCACCGTCTAACAACAGTAGTAATGAAGATTGGTGTGCTGTATGTCATAATGGTGGTGAACTATTGTGTTGTGATACTTGTCCTAGAGTGTTTCATTTAAACTGTCATGTACCGTCACTTACATCAACGCCCAGGTTTGTAGTCTCGTTAATTTGACTCCTTTTAGCTGTAAACCATCTCTGTTTCTCGTCCTTCGGTTATATAATAAATAATATTGAAGTGAGCTATATAAACCATTTGCACCGCCGATATCTTAATATCTGATTAAAAGTTATCATGACGTTTTGTAACGGTTATTTTAATGACTGCTTAACAGTTTTTCATGACGTTTTTGTTATGGATCTTTTGCTTCTTGCAACAGATTATAGACACAGTTATTATGTTTGATCTTCTTATGAAAAGAAAAGAGTCAAGTTTCACACTGAACATTCTTTTCAATTTCATTATATATAAGATTCTTCCTCAGTTAATCCATAACACTTAGATAAATATTGCCGCGGTGAAAAGTAGAATTGCCGCCTGGTTCGATCATAACCGAGGAAATTTTCAGCTTCCGGAAAGTGTATGTAGCCTCAAAAACATTTCTTACCGCTTATTTCTTCATGTTCTTGCTGAAATTCCAATCAAAGAGGTTTATTAAGTATTTTTAGCCTTGAGTGTTTTCTTTGATGGTAATATATAGTCGCTTTATTAGCGAAAGACGCAATAATACTCTCGAAAACTCACACTTCGGTGATTTCGCTAAAACTGGGCGCCATGTTTACAATTTTGAGCGCCATGTTTACAATATTGAGCGCGAAAACACTAGCCAATCAAAACGCTGATACGATAATTCACCACATGTGAGAAAAATCGACCGACCAATCAAAACGCTGAGACGATTATTTTCACATGTGAAAAATATTTATTTCACCTTTCAGTACTGCACGGAAATCTCTATACGTCTATAGTAATATAAGAACCATAACACATTTTCAAAAGTCTTCCGTGGCAAGAGGTTGTCTTATAAAAGGAAGAAGCAACCAGGCTTTTAAAAAGAATTTCGACCATGGTAAATGTTGATGAGCATGGTCCAAAAACCATGTTTCAATGTGGACATCTCATCTTGCATCCAAGAATGTTGCATACGTTTTTGGTTTGTACTGACTTCCAAATTTAGAAATCAATTCTTGTTTGTGACCAAAATGGACTGCAAATCTTTACAGTGATTTACAATGTTAATCATGGACAGCTATCTCAATCCAAGTATACTCTGAATGTAATGTATACTTTTGTGGTCTGAGTTTCAACCTTCAATGGATAACCTTAGCCATTTAAATCTATTTTATCTGTGTCAAATATTTCAGTGATTCCTGGAATTGTGGGTTGTGTGAAAGTTTGGATGTTCCACGTAAACAAGCAGGTACAATCCATGGTTTGTTATAATATAAGTATGAATATGTATTATTATTATATACACAAGCTGAGGTATTCTGCAATCTGATTGGTTCTCTACTAGCAGGATATTATCTCATATCCTGCTAGTAGAGAAAAGTAGAAAAATGGCTGGCAGATTTGGACAATTAAATGAAGAGGAAATTCAAGTTTTACTTGAAAAAAGTAAATATCCAGATCCAGAGCTTGTGTATATAATAAAACAGTTATTCTACTTACTCTCGTCGTATATGACTGATAGCCGACGAGGCGCGATAGCGCCTCGTCGGCTATCAGTTCATATACGACACGAGTTCGTAGAATAACTGTTAACTATTAGTCATGGCTGCTGGTCTTTTATGCGCTCGGCCAAGTCGTTTTGTTTTTCTAAAATCTAATTGTGAATCTAAATTGAATGTAGATAGTGGGAAACGTCGTGGTCAAATTAGCGGCATGTCAGAAAGAAACAACAAGGTGTGTAGCTGTTTTTGTGGTGTCCTAATACCGCCAACACTTGAATCAACTTGTTTCTGACCATGTCTGTAAAAAGAAACATCTCTTTTCGGCAAATCTAAATCCTTGGAGGACCGCAGGTGTTTCCCGAGGGTCGTTCCACCCTTGGTCATAACGTCCCTCCCTCCCTCCCAGCTTCGTATGCAAATTTTCCATTTCAAATCGTGTTATGCTTATATCTTCTATCACACCTAACCGTGATAAGTCTTTTACATAAAATGCATATACACAAAGACTGCATGATGATCAAATATATAAGCATCAAGTTGTTGTAAGGTTGTCAAACGGCTCAATTCTCGACATTTTTGTATTATTTTAGAGATGTGAGAAAATGTTGTTGGCTTTATTTTGTCATCCAGATAGCACTCCATTCCAGGACAAAGTTAGCAAAGCGGTAAGTAATTTAAATCAGTCCATTTCGTTTAGGACTATTTTTGGCTCTGTTTAGTTGCCAGCGGCAGGCAGATTTCTGTAGTCTTGAATGCGTGGTTCAGACTGACACGAAAATAATGTTAGTGCCATTTATTTACACTGAGATACATTTGGTTAACCCAGCGGCAGGCAGGATTTCTGTAGTCTTGAATGCGTGGTTCAGACTGGGACGAAAATAATGTTAGTGCCATTTTACACTGAGATACATTTGGTTAACCCAGCGGCAGGCAGGATTTCTGTAGTCTTGAATGCGTGGTTCAGACTGACACGAAAATAATGTTAGTGCCATTTTACACTGAGATACATTTGGTTAACCCAGCGGCAGGCAGGATTTCTGTAGTCTTGAATGCGTGGTTCAGACTGAGACGAAAATAATGTTAGTGCCATTTTACACTGAGATACATTTGGTTAACCCAGCGGCAGGCAGGATTTCTGTAGTCTTGAATGCGTGGTTCAGACTGAGACGAAAATAATGTTAGTGCCATTTTACACTGAGATACATTTGGTTAACCCAGCGGCAGGCAGGATTTCTGTAGTCTTGAATGCGTGGTTCAGACTGACACGAAAATAATGTTAGTGCCATTTTACACTGAGATACATTTGGTTAACCCAGCGGCAGGCAGGATTTCTGTAGTCTTGAATGCGTGGTTCAGACTGACACGAAAATAATGTTAGTGCCATTTTACACTGAGATACATTTGGTTAACCCAGCGGCAGGCAGGATTTCTGTAGTCTTGAATGCGTGGTTGAGACTGACACGAGAATAATGTTAGTGCCTGTTTACACTGAGATACATTTGGTTAACCCAGCGGCAGGCAGGATTTCTGTAGTCTTGAATGCGTGGTTCAGACTGACACGAAAATAATGTTAGTGCCATTTTACACTGAGATACATTTGGTTAACCCAGCGGCAGGCAGGATTTCTGTAGTCTTGAATGCGTGGTTCAGACTGACACGAAAATAATGTTAGTGCCATTTTACACTGAGATACATTTGGTTAACCCAGCGGCAGGCAGGATTTCTGTAGTCTTGAATGCGTGGTTCAGACTGACACGAAAATAATGTTAGTGCCATTTTACACTGAGATACATTTGGTTAACCCAGCGGCAGGCAGGATTTCTGTAGTCTTGAATGCGTGGTTGAGACTGACACGAAAATAATGTTAGTGCCATTTTACACTGAGATACATTTGGTTAACCCAGCGGCAGGCAGGATTTCTGTAGTCTTGAATGCGTGGTTCAGACTGACACGAAAATAATGTTAGTGCCTGTTTACACTGAGATACATTTGGTTAACCCAGCGGCAGGCAGGATTTCTGTAGTCTTGAATGCGTGGTTCAGACTGACACGAAAATAATGTTAGTGCCATTTTACACTGAGATACATTTGGTTAACCCAGCGACAGGCAGGATTTCTATAGTCTTGAATGCGTGGTTCAGACTGAGACGAAAATAATGTTAGTGCCATTTTACACTGAGATACATTTGGTTAACCCAGCGGCAGGCAGGATTTCTGTAGTCTTGAATGCGTGGTTCAGACTGAGACGAAAATAATGTTAGTGCCATTTTACACTGAGATACATTTGGTTAACCCAGCGACAGGCAGGATTTCTGTAGTCTTGAATGCGTGGTTCAGACTGACACGAAAATAATGTTACTGCCTGTTTACACTGAGATACATTTGGTTAACCCAGCGGCAGGCAGGATTTCTGTAGTCTTGAATGCGTGGTTCAGACTGACACGAAAATAATGTTAGTGCCATTTTACACTGAGATACATTTGGTTAACCCAGCGACAGGCAGGATTTCTATAGTCTTGAATGCGTGGTTCAGACTGAGACGAAAATAATGTTAGTGCCATTTTACACTGAGATACATTTGGTTAACCCAGCGGCAGGCACGATTTCTATAGTCTTGAATGCGTAGTTCCAGTGTAGCTAGCGATATCCGAGCGCGAAGTGGTGAGGGTCCTCTAGGGGGTCTGGCATACCACCTTCCCGGCAAATTAGGAAATTTAGTGTCTGAAAAATGATTCAACCTGATTGGATTGGCTAATTTCCCATATGATCACGAAGTGACATTTACAGATCTCCGTCAGGCTCGGATGTCAAACATTTAGACTCGCAGATCAATCTTAATATTTACCTTATTGTGTTGATTTAGGTTCCGAATTACTACAAAGTGATTCACAGGCCAATAGATCTTAGCTCGATCAAAGCAAAACTTCAGCCAGTGCATTTTGAACATTACGACACCGTGGTCGATTTTATTGCTGATTGCAAGCTTATCTTTGGCAACTGTGCTCTTTTTAATGATGTAAGTACTTGTTTATCTCTGATGTTCCTACTATTGCCGTCTATTATCCAGTAAATTTCCAAGCATTATTACCTGGCAGTGCATTACAATAACAGTGCCATATTCGCAGATTATTTGGGCGCGCTGGTCAGTGACTATATCCGAGCGCCGAAGTAATGAGGGTCCTCTAGGGGTTCTGGCATACCACTGTGTCTGAAAATGTCGCCAGGCCCAGGGCTAAATTTTCCATAGCTAGGATAAAGAAAACGTCGGTATCCTATCATTTTTGAGGGGGCTGTTCTGCCCAACTCGCTTTCCTGCCGGCGGCCCTGTTAAGATCCATTTTACGTTTATACTACAACCCTTTTCAGGGACGGGGAAGTGCGGTTCACTGGGAGAGTTCTCAGCACCTGACACTTTGTCAATCAGAATTCTACCATACTATATATGTGGTGTTCACCATCATACAAAGTTTTCTTAAATAATAGATGCTGTTTTTCAGCCCCATGCATTTTGACCATTCCTTCTGACCATTCCTTCATGTCCCTTATAAATTGTACAGACTATATGTAAAACTTTGAAAGTAATTCTAATATGATACGGTTTTTGAGAAAGTCTAAGTAATCATGTAAAGTGTGTGTGGAAATCCAAGTGTTTGAAGCAGTTTTTATTCAGTGTTTTGGCGGGAAACTTCCATGTATCATAATAAGATTAAATATATTTTTACGACTTCCATTTTTTACTGCAGGCTGAATCTGAGGTAGGCAAGATGGGTAAGAGATTGGCAGCAGCTTTTCAAAGCATTATTCACAAATATTCCGAACATGAAGAGAACATTGAACCAGCAGCAAAGAAGAGAAGAGAAGAAAATATTTAAACAAGTGTGGTTTCAGACGGAAAGTTTTCGTATCAACAGTGGCGGCCACTTGCGGGGGAGGAAGAGAGGGAGCGAGGGGAAAGCCTGCGAATGATAGCTGAATAACCGTGTAACGAAGCTGTAACAATACTTTTACAACCGTGAAAGCATTGGTATATGATTAAATTGAGCAAATTCGCATGAAATTTAAGGCAAAAAGGTTTAGTGAACTGAGATTTGAAGAACGGTCCAAAATCCCTAAATGCCCTCTCTCCCCCACAATAGAGAACTTAAGCATGTAGGAAGGGGAACGCGACGACGACGGCTTAAAAATACAATGAGTCGATGAAAAGAAATGAATAATTAAAGTTCCACGGGAGATTTAGACGTGGTCTTCGGTCTGTTTACAACGGCAAATCACAGATTTTCAAGCCTTATATACAACGCCTGCAATTCAAGCTGAAACAAGTGCTACTTCAAATTGGTTCAGTAGAACTCTTCTCAACCATAAAGCCCATATCTTTAACTTCTTAAACTGTATTAAATTCATACGATTGATAATACACGACAAGTTTTCTTTACTATAATTTATTTGAAGGAGTTTGTTTTGGCCGTCGTCGTCGCGTTGCCGTCCTACATGCTTAAGTTCTCTATTATTTCGCAAAGTTTCCGCCACTGCATGTCAAGGTGTTCAATATGTCATAACACTTAGCATAACAATAGTGCATCAAGCAACGATGCAGTGATGTTCGGATTCGTATGTTCTATTGTCTTTTCCATTGTTAGAAAATCATCCCACTGGGCCATCCAGTCACTCATTTGTGAAGTTTGCAAAACACCCGTTCACAAAATAGATAAAGAAATAAACATGAATGTGTTTCGCACAAAAACAAATCAACTGTATTTAGGAAAACCTGCAAATGTACTTATATCTAATACTACTGATGATCTATCTCTGCAATCAGTGAAGACTGATTTATCCCTGCCATCAGCTAAGAATAATCTCCAATCATTTGTAATCAGTGTTACAACACAACACAAAGATAAATCAAACTGTGACTTATTAAGATTTCTCTGTTCCTCTGACCAAATTATTTTACTGACATGCCTTCGCCTAGCAGACCTTCTGATAATTTGGTCGATTCTTTGGTCCGATTGTAATGTGATCTTCCATATTTCACATCGGCGAACATCACGTGATGACGACATCCAGACCAAATGTAAACTAAGTGCTTTTGACATAAAAAGACATAATGTAGACATCTACACTTTACCACGGTTATCTTGAGTTTTAGTCCATTAAATTGAATGTACAACGTCATGACCGCTCACCTTATGATGACTGCCATGTTGGGATGAATTTACTGATTTACAAAAGATTTGCGGATCTATCTCTGCAATCAGTGAAGACTGATTTATCCCTGCCATCAGCTAAGAATAATCTCCAATCATTTAGGACTAGTGTTCATACAACACACAAAAAGCAAGATAAATCCAGACTTATTAAGATTAAGACGTTCTCTGACCAAATTATTTTACTGACATGCCTTCGCCTAGCAGACCTTCTGATAATTTGGTCGATTCTTTGGTCCGATTGTAATGTGATCTTCCATATTTCACATCGGCGAACATCACGTGATGACGACATCTGCGACCAAATGTAAACCATGCTTTGTGGGAAAAAGACATAATGTAGATATCTACTTTACCACGGGTATTGGGGAGAGTTTTATCTCATTAAATTGAATGTACAACGTAGGTGGTTCTCACCTTACATCATGACCGCCATGTTGGATGAATTTACTGATTTACAAAAGATATTCTTTTCCAATTCTAATTTCGTCCAACATGGTGAAATCTCCTGGTCTTTGCTTTGGATCTTTGAGAATTGGTTGCACAGCACCTATAGACCACTTTCACTGTATACTACATACATTTTACAGTATACTACGTACATTTACACAAGACCGAACGTCCGGCTCCATTTGTTCACAAGAGAATTCGTGCAGTTAGATTTGCTCGACTTCGTCTGGTTTCATGCGTCCTGTGAACTGGAAAGACGGATCGTACAAATTTGAGATCGTATCTGCCGCTCTCGAATAAGCGCCGCACAACAACACGGAGCTTACGGAATTGTTCGAGCTGAAAACACCTACAGTACATCTCAATCTTTAATCTGCCTCGGACATTTATTTTCATGTATTACATTGTTTTTAAGTTCAAAGTGAGTATAGTTCAATGCTCTATCGTTAAACTCTCTCTCCAGAACTTCGGGAAATGCGCAATTCCGTTGTGAAGGTAGAACAAATACCATAATTTTTAAAGAGCGCCGCCCTCGAATAAGCGCCTCAACGAAAACACTAAAAATATAAATAAGAGCGCCGGGGTGCTCGAACGAGTACATACGCCGGGTAGGGTTTTGTACTCATCCAATCGTCCTGTCCCCGTGTGAAACTGACTGCAATATATTTCCAATAAACCTGTGTTGAAATCAGTTCATGTACAGTCATCTACGGTATATAAACGAGTTCAGTACAAGTACAAGTTAAATGTATATATTTTTTTAATAATGAATAGCCATTTATTCCTTTACACAAACAGAGAGAATATGAAAATCTTTCGTGATTGTTATGATAATTAAAGTGCTGTTCTAGACAGTGGCAAGAAAATACGTGTGCTGTATTTATAGTTCCTTGTCTTGCTGATCCAAACTCTACACCTAACGTACCCTCCCCCCTGATATAAAGAGAAGAGTCGTCTTGTAGTTTGTAATATCTATATTCCCCTTACTACACGTGTTCCCTAAATACCATCGTTCACAGGGTGTGATGATCACGTGGATACCACATTCCTCCTATACTTTAAAGTACTTGTGTTCCGTTTAGTAAATAACAACAAATAACATAATATCAATAAATAAGAATACTTATTGTAAGACTCTGTTTTTAGTCCAACTTTCTAACGTCTTCATGTTTCATAGTCTCTGAGCCAGCTTGGTGGTTGTCTTTCGCGTTCCGGTCTTGCCATTCCTGCTTCTGCATTGACATCGTTTGCTCCTTCGTTATCTTGTTCGATATCAACCTCATCATAGTCTTCGTCTTCACCTTGCTCGTTGTGGTCTGATTGAATCGTTTGTATCATTTTCAGCCTCGTGTATCTCCTCACCGTCCCTTTTACTACTTTGGGGTAGACTCCCATATAACTTGCGAAACTTTTAAGCATCTCTCGTTATTGACCAGTCGTTTGTGCTTGCAGTAATCATTGACCCTTTTACGTTTGTAATTGTTAATGGTGTTGGATTAAACACAGTTGTAAGCTTATTTTCTGCATCACAACAACCTGATCTCCGATCCTTTTAGACGGTGTTCCTTGGCACCAGTGTCTCTGGAAACCATTTTGGCTACCACTTGTTCTCTTTCGACGATGTCATCACAGTATGTCTCCATTGGTAGTTTCGTTCGCATCTCGCGTCCCCCGTGCATAGCTGCAAATGGGCTTCTCTTTGTTGTCGTATGTGGGCTCGCTTGGTAAGACTGAAGAAAGGTCGTGGCTGCATTTAATTTCGCATTGATTTCTCTTCCACGTGGCCAGCTTGTATGGCTTCTTTCTTACATCTGTTGAATCGTTCCAATATGTTTTTTCAATTCTATTACACGTTAATCTATTCACATTTACTTTACTGCTGTACACTCTGGGGAAACGCAAGCAATGAACTATTACCCTGCTTGCTAAAATTACAAAAACGAGCCGCAAGATTAATTCTTGAACAAGGCCCAGATGTGCCTTCCCTTCAACTGTTCCGCAACTTGAGCTGGATTCCGATTTTAATATTATAAAAATGATAAAAATTTTGGTTGTGTTCAATACTTTAAAAACATCCTGGCCTTTGGATCTACGCAAATTATTCATGTTTGTAAGTGACTCTCATCCAATCTCAACACGATCGTCCACCACTGATTTAACAGTTCCCTTAGTAAAGTCTCAAGTCTCAAGTCTAAGATATCTTATAGTGGTGCAAGATTGTTCCATTCATTACCTCTCGATTAGGCTTTTCTCGATTGTGCTAGCATAATTTTTGGGATAATTGGCATATTTATATAAATTTCAAAGCAAAATACTATAGCTGTGACAAGTTTCATGCCTTATACTGGTGCGTTAAAGCTTTCTTCAATCAAGTTAGGTCATCCTCTGGAAATACGTTTTTAAAATATTAAGACCCATTCCACTACTGTACTCCACAATCTCATCAAAAATTCAAAATGGCGTTAGCGACGACGGGAGATGATTTAGAGGTCATACAAGAAATGCAGGAGGTTGACACTCCTGACAGTGATGCCGATAGGCCAGCACCTGCTGAAATTTGTCGGAAGCGTTGGTGGAGCCTCTGACGTAAAGAATATTTCACTGTTAGAACTTATTTTCTCTCACAATTCACAAATAAGTTAAATTATGAACTTTAGAGTGTATTTTGTCTATAGCATTATTTAATAAAATCTAGCATATTTTTGTAATGCAGCATAATTCGAGCAAAATTAAGGGGGAAAACGAGCATTGCTAATGGCATAATATGCCAGTTTTACGAGCACAATCGAGAAAAGCCTACTCTCGATCTATAAGAGACATTGAAAATCATTCAGTTAGCTCTTTTAAAAACAAACTCAAAACCTACTTTATCAAACTAAATCACGAAGTTGACGATCTCAGTAGATTTTCTTGTGTTGAATGCAAATATATTATTAAGTGTCAATGTTATACCTAATATTCCAAATACATTGGGAAGAATACTGTAATAGTAACAATGTAACTCCCTCTTGAAATAAAGTTTTTATTATTATACAGTTCCATTTGCCCGTGGCCACTCCGGTGTTATATGTTTTAACACGAATCCTTGTTTCGACTCGAATGATTTGATCTCTGCGGATTGAAACGGCTGATCATTATCTGACTGACATACCGCTGGTATGCCTTTATTGGCGAATATGCATTGCATCACGTTGATGGTGGTTTTTGCTGTTGGTGGTTGCCTGAAGAATGCGATTTCGGGCCAGTGGCTGTATCTGTCGATCATCACGAATATGTATTCCCCGTTGGGATATGGCCCTTGAAAATCCATTTCAACGAATTGCCAAGGTCCCTTTGGTAATTCTCAAGCTTTGATAGGCTCGTGGTATCGACTTGGTTACGTTGTTCGGCAAGCAAGGCATTCTTTGATTTTGCGTTCCACTTTGGCATCGAGGCCAGGAAACCAACAAAATTGTCGGATGAAAGATTTCGTCTTGCTCATTCCCTGATGACTCTCATGACCCAACTCGATAACTCGTTGTTGTAAAGTTTCAGGTACGATTAATTGTTTTCCGCGATAAATTACTCCGTCTATGATATGCAAGTCGTATTTAACCTCAGCTGCCATATATGGCAAAAGTTCTTCATCTGTTTCATTCTGGCCAGTACGTACGGTGTACAGAAGTTTCGTGAGAGTTGCGTTCTTACGTGTTTCTTCTCTGATTTCCAGTATGGTAACTGCTGCGGGGTTGTCGATTAACATAACTCTTTCCGCTCCGACCACGGTCCGAGCGAATTCGTCAATTGCCTGGACGTGGCTTGAGATGGCATGCGTTCTTGGGTGTCTGGATAAGTAATCCGGCGATGTTGGTCTTCCCTGGTCGATATTCCACAACATACTCGCAATCCTGTATGCATGGAGATCCATAATACACTTCTCGATGCGGGGTGGTAAGTCACCTGCGTCTTTGTTGAAAATCGCTTGCAGTGGTTTGTGGTCTGTGATCACTTTGAATTGTTCTGCTCCCAAGAGGTCTTTTCTCAGCTTCTTGATCCCCCATCTGATGGCAAGAGCCTCTCTCTCGGTAGTTGAATAATTGGATTCTGGTGGGTTAAGGATTTAAATACCACAGGGCGGAAACCTTCCGCTGTCGATCATTTCTGCAAAAGAACCGCTCCAAAACCATCAAGGCTTGCATCTACCACTAACTGCGTTTCTCGACCAATCTCGTATGGTTGCAATTCTCGTATGGCGTGTCTTCTTGTAAGGCTTGTTGTAGCTCTTTAAAGGCATGTTGGTGTTTCTCTTCCCAGTCCCATGTGCCTTTCAACAATTCTCGAAGGGGCGCTGTGATTTTGGCGTAGTTGGGTATGAATCGCTCGCTAAACCCTGCCATGCCCAAGAGTGATCTGAGCTCTTCCTTACTCTTTGGTTGACAGGCGGGGTGGAGGGCCTCTACTTTGGTCGGGTGGGGTTTGATACCTTCCTTATTGAAAATGAGTCCAACAAATGGTGTTTGTTCAACTGGCATTTTTCTGTGTTAGCCGTCGTGCCGTTGTCCCGTAATCTTACGAGGACAAGTTCCAGTGCTTCGTCGTGTTCTTTTACAGATCCGGTTATCAGGATGTCGTCTGCGATGTTGATTTGGTTTGGTATACCTGCAACGATGTTTCGCATTTCGTTTTGTAGGATGTCTTGCGCCGATTTTGTGCCATAATTCAGTCGCTTATAACGATACAATCCGTCTGGACCGTAGAAGGTCGTGATCTTGCGTGATTCTGCGGTAAGCTCGAACTGGTGATACGCGCGCCTCGCGTAAATCCAATTTGGAGAACTTCTTCTCACCATGAAACTTGTTGATCACGTCTTCCATCGTGGATAATTGAGTGTATGGGCGGAGAATAGCCTTGTTTGCGATCCTCATATCTACACATAGGCGAATCTGATCAGAATTTGGTTTTGGAGCAATGACTGTTGGGCTGACCCAGGTACGTGTTTCGTCGTCTGGTACTTTCTCTATGATGTCTTGACTTAACAAGAAGGCAATCTTTGCTTCTGCTTTGTCTGCGAGGTTGTATGGTACACGTCTTGGCTTTTGGACAACTGGAGTCACCGTCTCATCTGTCATTATGGTCACTTGTTTGCCGACAGCTTTCCCGATATTTGGACTGAAAACTTCGCTGTGGGTCTCCAAGATTCTTCTTACGTTGGGGCGGACTTTCTGCGATACTTCTGCAAGGTCTGTTTTTTCGTTGATTTGTTGGACAAGGAATTTCTCGTTGTACTGGACAAGCCCGAGCTTTCTTAGTGAGGTTTCCGACAAGAGTGGGAAGATGATGCTTCCTTTGTAACGACGATGGTAGTTTCCAGGCTCTTTTCACCGGCGCATAATACTGCTTGAAATTGACCAACTAGGTCAAGGCTTCGACTGCTGCCATACGCAAACCATCTAATTGAAGATGGGGAAAGGGTGGCTTTTCCTCCCACCTCTTTCTCATACTCTCGTAGGTGTCGTTCGTCCATGATGTCTCTTCTGGCACCTGTGTCCGGTTAACATGTCACCTCGTGACCATTGATTTTGGCTTTGATCAGAGCGGGGCGTGTTCCTACTTTAAAAATCTGGTCGTCTGTTGTCGCTTGCCCATACTCGACGTTTGTGTTGTTTGTCAAGTGTATTGATCCCGGAAGTCCCGGCTCCATTTCTGCAACTTTTGCTACCTGCTCATCACAGTCGGTCTCATCGGTATCACTCGGGTTGGGCTTTTCTTTAACACTGTTTACCAACTTTTTAAAACAAACTTTGGCAAAATGTCCTGTTTTCTTGCAAAAATCACATTGTTTTCCTAGAGCTGGGCATTCTCCTCTGATTTTGTGTCTTCGATTTCCACAGCGCAAGCATTGTCCTTCGTCTCTGCCTTTGCTTTCATATCTGATTTTGTCTTTTTCTTGTGCCTCTTCCTTCCGTTGGTGTAAACCTTTAAATGGGTGTCGTTGCTTCACATTATTTACCTTCTCTTTCTCCCCGTCGTTTTTGTGCATGACCTCGTTCATGGCCATGGCATCTTCTCTCTTTCGTGCTTTCTCCAGTAGCTGATCAAGTTAGCTGATCATTTGGAAACATATCAATCGTAGTTGATCGTCATGTAAGAAAGTTGCTTATAATGAGACATTTTATCATTTTGTCTGCGGACCAGTTTGCAAAATCGCATTTCTCAGCCGCTTTCCGTAGTCTGGCTGCGTAGTTCCCAGTCCTCTCGCCTTCTTCCGGTTTCACTCGCATGAGCTCGAATAAAGCGAAGTCATTTGACTTTTGGCGAAGGAAGTATTGATTTAATTTTTCCTTCGATTGTCGATAATCCGTCCACTGCTCACTGGAAACGCTTGTCGGTCTGGTAGGAGAAGGCAATGAATCGTGGATATCCTCTACTTGTATCCCAGCGTAAATCAGCAACGCCATTTGTGCTGTTTCGCTGTTTTCTGCTTCGTCGGGGCTGCAGCCATTGTATTTGAGGTCTCTCTCGAATCTTTCCAACCATCTCTCCCACCGTTTGCCTAAATTTAGCCTGTCTCCGTGTGGATCAAATGGGAGGATTTTAAGCTTTGGTCCTTTCGTGGCCATAATAATCGAAATTAAATAAGTTTAAAGCGTCAATAATTTCCGTTTACTCGCCTCGTAAAAGTTCCGTTTACTGTTGAATACACTCTGGGTCCGCCTGTAATTCTTCGTATTTATTTGCTTATTTATACCGAATTACTTTTCCAGTCCTCTTAGCTTCGTTTTTTCTAGATCCTCGTCGCCAGTGATATAAAGACAAGAGTTTTGTAGTTTGTAATATCTATATTCCCCTAACTGCACGTGTTCCATAAATACCATCGTTCACACGGTGTGATGATCACGTGGGTACCACGCACCCCTCCCCACTTGCCCGTTGCACCGAATAGTTACTTGTTCTGAATAATTAGCACGCGCTAAATTCAAATCGGGCGCACGCTTACGCCGATCCATATTGATCCTTCACGTTTGGTAGAAATTTCTAGTGGTTATAGCCTATAAGTAGCTAGGCTATTTTCCAAAACACCATTTGTAAACAAATCGAAAAATACTGAAAGTCGAAGGAAATAGTGTCAGCACTCATGTTATGCTTTTAAATCTCGCTAAAGCTTTCCTATATATTTTCAAATACTTTGCAGTTTGTGCTAGTAGCTTCATATTTCACACAATTTTTAGTGGTTTCGATGCGGCGCTTATTCCAGAGTGGCGCTCTTTAAAAATTATTCTATTTGTAATATTTGTATCTGCCTAAGTTCACAACGTACGGAATTGCGCATTTCCAATGTTCTGGAGAGAGATCTAGCTAGAGTTTAGCGGCTGAGCATTGAAATGTACTCACTTTGAACTTAAAAACAATGTGGTACCAGATAGTAAATGTCTGAGGCTGATTAACGATTGAGAATTAAGAATTGTAGTTGCTTTTAGCTCCAACAATTCCATCTAACGGTGCTTCGATTAGGCGCCACGTTGTTGTGAAACTTGTGCGGCGCCTATTCGAGGGCGGCGCACTTTAATATTTTTGCTCTCATATCTGACGCATATCCGGCGCTTAAACGAGTAAATACGGTATTCATTTTTCAACATTCATTATTTATTTCTTACATAAACCTGTTATTCATTATACATTATACATCCCCATAAGATAATAAAAATGATTCCTACCTTATACCTGCGCTTCAATACTGACTGTTTTTTTAGTTTTGCTTAATTTATTCATTCAGTTTCTTCTCGTGTTCTCGATGGGAGAATCAATTACTTCTGATCTGATTGAAAAATAGACAATTTCTCCGAGAACTGCTAAAGTGAACATTTTCAATGATTTTAGCCTTAAAGCAGTTCTCGGAGAAATTATTTTTTCATTCTCTTTGCATTCATAAAGCTTTGTTTAACTGGGATTCAGTAGCGTAGCCAGCCCGCCGATTTAGTCCCGCTATGCAAATTTGTTCGTGTTCCGATTATTGACGGTGAAAACAATCAATTTCTAAAGAAATGAATTATGATAATGATTTGAAATTTGCATAGTGGGACCAAATCGGCGGGCTGGCTGCGCCACTGCTGGGATTGAAGCACTCACATTAATTTCTTGTTCAGCACTTGCCATTTTAAGACGTACTATAGGAATTAATTTATACTACGAGAGACGATGAAATTCCTGATGAATTCGCCATGTTGATATAAAGAGTGAGTTGGTTTGACGCGACGTAAGTAGTCAGCCAATTATGAAGTTCATTATAACGTCAAAGCTTTTCACTTCACAAAAAGTTGTCCGCCATTATGTCATGGACGGTCTTCTACGTTATGCGCATGCGCGAGTTTAGGCCGGGAGAAAACTGGTAACTAGCGACCTCATGATTGGCTAATACAAAGATTTTTTTTTAATGTTGCGTCAGAATTTTAACTGCCACTTTGCAAACATTTTTCAAAAAAAATTTTATACTCGGGGCTTCGGTGGCGCAGTCGTCAGTTCGTTGAGTTCGATTCTCGCTGAGGACTATGCTAGTCACACTCATGTGAAAAGAGTAAGTCAACGCTCTGCCGAAAGTCGTGGGTTTTCTCCGGGCACTCCGGTTTCCTCCTACAGGGAACGTTGACTGGGTGGGTTAGGATATACAGATTAGGAAAGTAATATCACAATTGTTGTAAAAATAGATAATGTAGGCTACGTACATAATATAGGTAAGCGAGATACTTGATGTAATCGGTCACTGAAAAGCCCCAACGGGGAGTGAGCTGAATAATGTATGTATGTATGTATGTATGTATGTATGTATGTATGTATGTATGTATGTATGTATGTATGTATGTATGTATGTATGTATGTATGTATGTGTGTATGTATACTCAAGAGGAGAAAGTCAAGGAGAAGTCAACAGGAGAAAAAAACAGTCGAATGACCGGAAAAAGGACACAAGTTTGAAGTTCTGAAGCATTAGTGTCCATGGGTAAGTGTCTATTTTGCGTACTTGCTATTGGCGTGCAGTTTAGTTTGTGGATATTTGGCAAAGGCGTATTGATTAAGCTTATTAAAAGGTATTTTAGCAAGTCCAAACTTGAATTTAAAGAAACAACATAATCACAAAAACTTCATTTCAAAGTTAAAGTTTAAGAAAATTACTGTTCAAAAAACAGTAGAAGTTTTATGAAAATATTATATTCTTTGACGTTTT
The DNA here is from genome assembly GCA_016169945.1 of Trachythela sp. YZ-2020. Classification (NCBI taxonomy): domain Eukaryota; kingdom Metazoa; phylum Cnidaria; class Anthozoa; order Malacalcyonacea; family Clavulariidae; genus Trachythela; species Trachythela sp. YZ-2020. Next base: position 186,352 of record JADLSH010000052.1, read on the forward strand.
TGTGAAATGTCTAAGGTTGAATTTTACAGCAAATCAAATTTAAAAGAGTAGATAATTGTGGTATCCACGTGATCATCACACCCTGTGAACGTTGGTATTTAGCGAACACGTGTAGTAAGGGGAATATAGATATTACAAAACTACAAGACTCTTGTCTTTATATCACTGGCGACGAGGATCGAGAAAAAACGAAGCTAAGAGGACTGGGAAAGTAATTCGGTATAAATAAACAAATAAATACGAAGAATTACAGCCGGACCCAGAGTGTATTCAACAGTAAACGGAACTTTTAATTTACCAGGCGAGTAAACGGAAATTATTGACACTTTAAACTTACCCAGGTATTTAATTTCGATTATTATGGCCACGAAAGTTCCAAAGCTTAAAATCCTCCCATGTGATCCACACGGAGACAGGATCCACACAAGAGAGAAGATGCCATGGCCATGAACGAGGTCATGTACAAAAACGACGGGGAGAAAGAAAAGGTAAATAATGTGAAGCAACGACACCCATTTAAAGTTTACACCAACGCGGAAGGAAGAGGAACAAGAAAAAGCAGAGGAGAATGCCCAGCTCTAGGAAAAAATGTGATTTTTGCAAGAAAACAGGACATTTTGCCAAAGTTTGTTTTAAAAAGTTGGTAAACAGTGTTAAAGAAAAGCCCAACCCGAGTGATACCGATGAGACCGACTGTGATGAGCAGGTAGCAAAAGGTGCGGAAATGGATCCGGGACTTCCGCGATCAATACACTTGACAAACAACACAAACATCGTGTATGGACAAGCGACAACAGATGACCAGATTTTTAAAGTAGGGACACGCTCCGCTCTGATCAAAGCCAAAATCAATGGTCACGAGGTAACCGGACACAGGTGCCAGAAGAGACATCATGGACGAATGACACCTACGAGTGTATGAGAAAGAGGTGGGATGAAAAGTTACCCTTTCCCCATCTTCAATTAGGTTGTTTGCGTATGGCAGGAGTCGAAGTCTTGACCTAGTTGGTCAATTTCAAGCAGTATTATGTGCCGGTGAAAAGAGCCTGGAAACTTCCATCGTCGTTACAAAGCCTCATCTTACCCACCAAGAAAGCTCTGGCTTGTCCAGTACCACGAAAAATTCCTTGTCGAACAAATCAACGAAAAGAGGGACCCTGCAAAAGTATCGCAGAAAGTCCGCCCCAACCTAAGAAGAATCTTGGAGACCCATAGCGACGTTTTCAGTCGAAATATCGGGAAAGCTGTCGGCAAACAGGTGACCATAATGACAGATGAGACGGTGACTCCAGTTGTCCAAAAGCCAAGACGTGTACCACACAACCTCGCAGAGAAAGCAGAAGCAAAGATTGCCTTCTTGTGAAGTCAAGACATCATAGAGAAAGTACCAGACGACGAAACACGTACCTGGGTTAGTCCAACAGTCATTGCTCCAAAACCAAATTCTTATCAGATTCGCCTATGTGTAGATATGAGGATGGCAAACAAGGCTATTCTCCGCCCATACACTCAATTACCCACGATGGAAGACGCGATCAACAAGTTTCATGGTGAGAAGAAGTTCTCCAAATTGGACTTTACGCGAGGCGTATCAACAGTTCGAGCTCAGTGGCGTAACTACTATGGGTTCAGACCGGGCGAACCCGGGGGGCCCCAACCCAAAAAGCCCAAAGGGGGGCCCCCAGGGAGCCAAGCTCAGATTGTAGAGCAAAAACAAATTGACAGGGAAGACTCTGAGAAACGAAAAATGCATGAACGCAACAACAAAATATATATTCTTTCATGATATATTAAAATGTTGTTTTCTGACCGTCAGAATTCTGTAAAATCTTCCCCCAAAGTCCAGGAAATATATGGCATTTCAGAGATTCTAGATTTAAAACTTTTCCGGAGTGAGGCATGCCTCCGGACCCTCCTAGAATGCTCGTGCCTTCGGCGCGAGCTCATGCCTTCGGCACTCGTACTACGGGGGCTTCAAAATTTTTGAACCGGGAGCCCTCTGATATAACGTTACGCTACTGTTCGAGCTTACCGCAGAATCACGCAAGATCACGAGTCACGACCTTCTACGGTGCAGACGGATTGTATCGTCGTAAGCGACTGAATTATGGTACAAAATCGGCGCAAGACATCCTACAAAACGAAATGCGAAACATCCTTGCAGATATACCAAACCAAATCAGCATCGCAGACGACATCCTGGTAATCGGATCTGTGAAACAACACGACAAAGCACTGGAACTTGTCCACGCAAGATTACGGGACAACGGCACGACGGCTAACACAAAGAAATGCCAGTTCGACGTTGAACAAACACCATTGGAAGGAAGCACCTTATTTTCAACAAGGAAGGTATCAAACCCGACCCGACCAAAGTAGAGGCCCTCCACCTTGCCGGTCCACCAAAGAGTGAGGAAGAGCTCAGATCACTCTTAGGCATGGCAGGGTTTAGCGAGCGATTCATACCCAACTACGCCAAAATCACAGCGCCCCTTCGAGAATTGTTGAAAGGCACATTGGACTGGGAAGAGAAACACCAACATGCCTTTAAAGAGCTACCACAGGCCTTACAAGAAGACACGCTATTGCAACAATACGAGATTGGTCGAGAAACGCAGTTAGTGGTAGATGCGAGCCTTGCATGGTGGTCTTGGAGCCGTTCTTTTGCAGAAAGGATCGACAGCGGAAGGTTTCCACCCTGTGGTGTTTAAATTCCGAAGCCTTAACTCACCAGAAGCCAATTATTCAACTACCGAGAGAGAGGCTCTTGCCATAACATGGGGGATAAAGAAGCTGAGAAAATACCTCTTGGGAGCACAGCAATTCAAAGTGATCACAGACCACAAACCACTGCAAGCGATGTTCAACAAAACCGCTGGTGATTTACAACCCCGCATCGAGAAGTTTATTATGGATGTCCAGGAGTGCGAATATGTTGTGGAATATCGACCAGGGAAGACCAACATCGCCGATTACTTATCCAGACACCCAAGAAACGCACGCCATCTCAAGCCACGTCCAGGCAATTGACGAATTCGCTCGGACCGTGGTCGGAGCGGAAAGAGTTATGTTAATCGACAACACTGCAGCAGTTACCATACTGGAAATCAGAGAAGAAACACGTAAGAACGCAACTCTCACGAAACTTCTGCACACCATACGTACTGCCCAGAATGAAACAGATGAAGAACTTTTGCCATATATGGCAGCTGAAGTTAAATACGACTTGCATATCATAGACGGAGTAATTTATCGCGGAAAACAATTAATCGTACCTGAAACTTTACAACAACGAGTTATCGAGTTGGGTCATGAGGGTCATCAGGGAATGAGCAAAACGAAATCTTTCATGTGACAATTTTGTTGGTTTCCTGGCCTCGATGCCAAAGTGGAGCGCCAAATCAAAGAATGCCTTGCTTGCCGAACGACGCAACCAAGTCGATACCACGAGTCTATCAAAGCCTCAGAATTACCAATGGGTCCTTGGCAATTCGTTGAAATGGATTTTCAAGGGCCATATCCCAACGGGGAATACATATTCGTGATGATCGACAGATACAGCCACTGGTCCGAAATCGCATTCTTCAGGCAACCACCGACAACAAAAACCACCATCAACGTGATGCAATGCATATTCGCCAATAAAGGCATACCGGCGGTATGTCAGTGAGATAATGGTCAGCCGCTTCAATCCGCAGAGATCAAATCGTGCGCCCCCGCACCCCAGAAATCCGCCTATGGTTTATTATATCTATGCTGCTGACAGACAAACACACACGCGAAAACCTCTTGAGGTACGGAAATCTGCATAAGGATATTCCAATTGGAAATGTGGAAACACTACGCGGGGACTGCACTGATATGTACGGCTAAGACTGGATAGAGCATCGTAATACAGAGCCCTAATAGCAATTGAAGCCGGAAGTGAGTCGTGTTTTGAGAGCGGCGGCCATGTTTGTCCGCCCCACTTGAGGAGTGAATACTATACTTTTCTATTGTGAAATTGACATTTTTTCGGGTTTTCGCTTTATACTCGCGAAGGATGTGAAGAAATCAAGTCAAATATAGTATTTCAAGGACAAGCAATCATCATAGAAGTATGAAGAACATTTGAATGTTGAAGGAAACTAAATCGTAAGTAAATAATTTGATATTTTGATCAACGATTTTGACGAAATGTCAGAGCTCAGCGACTGACCGTCCGAACACATTACTATACTCTACAAATTACAATGTAATTCAATTATTTTTGTATAATAAACAATCAGTTACTACTTAGAGTACTGCAGCACTAATTGTTAAACTTTTTGACCCAGTAGGTAGGTTTAATAAGCTTGCGAAATATTAATATGCCAATATAGAACGAGAAAGTAACATTAATGTCAATAATGAGAAACTTTGCTTAAATCTTAGTCACCACATAAATTAATTGATCTTATTTCTTGAGATTCTATAATTATATGCCGCACATATAATATTTCCGTATACCGTCTGTAGATTTTAAGCAAAGCGAAAGCTCAAAGTACCAGTCCAATCAACGACAATTTCAGTATTCTGTGCTTTATCACTGCACAAAGGAGATATTAAATTGAACGGGATATTGTGCTTTTGAACATAATTTGTGATAAGTGGTGCAATCCTTTCGCAATTAACACCTGTTTTAAATATTAAATAATTTTTTTTACCGCACAAAATCTGATTTATCACTGGACAAATCCCATTTATCACTACATAAATTGGTTATCATTACACCTTAAAATAATTCCTGTTCCAAGGGCCGGTTGTTCGAAAGTTGGATATAGCTTAATTGTAGAATCTAGGTTAACTTCAAAACAAACTTCTGAATAGCTTGTTCATAAACTTAATCAATAGAAGTCTTATATTCTGACGTTTTAAAATAAGCGGACGTGCAGAAATACGGAAGCAAAAACAGTGGGAGTTGTGCGTTGAATAACCGACCCTATATAGGCTAGGTTTATGTCACAATTTGGAATTTTGGAACAACCTCAAAGTAGCGATGTAGCAGATAATTGGTTAGACTTGCTCCAAGTCTGTCTCTTAAAGGGGAGTTAAATGATTGCTTTTTATTGCGGAGTTATAAACTGGGGTGCTATATAAACTGTAGAGTTATAAACTGGGGAGTTATAAAGTGCGCACGAAAATGCAGGCTGGAGGAAATTAAGGCGGGCAGCGGATTTTCGTTTGCCTTTTATAACATCGTGCGCCTTTTATAACTCCCCAATCCTTTATAACTCCTCAATAAATACAATCTTGAACTCAATCCTAACCCTAATCCTTATCCTAATTATGATCATAGATAGAGTAAATGGGAGTACAATTATGTAACTCATTATCAATATTATCTATATGTTTTTGTCTAGATCTATAGGTTTATGCAAAAATGTGGTCCTTGTTCGTCACGTGTGTATTGTATTTTCGCCCAACTAACGAAAACTGGCAGGCAATAGCAATGTTTTGGCTTAGTTATCGACTGATCCATGCCAGTGAGGACCACTGAAATTTTGCATAAACCTAGATTAGTCCAACATATACGACAATACGTTCATGGAATCTCCAAACCATTTATTCTATTAATTAAGGTCTAACATTGCGTGCCATTTGGATTATTTCACTGTAGTTTGGGAAACGAAGTTGGAAATTAATAATAATCGCTTCATATTTAAACATTTTTATTTAATTAATTAATGAAACCAGTTAGAACTTTCGGTTTATGTGCTATTAATGATGCAAGAAAGACAGTTCGGCTAAAATATTGTTTAAAAGTGCCAAGTGCGTGATTACGTTAGCCTAGCGTATTTGTATGTTTATGTTTTGGTTATATGGGCTACATGTATTAATAATGGTGCAAGATAGGCCTGGTAAAATATTTAAGTATTTATATAAGTGCTATTAGTCATTACGTTTGGATCCTTCTATTCTTCACCCAGTCACGGTTTGTCATTTTGTGCAGCTTGCTTGTCATTCTTCAAACGAGAAGATTCTGCCAAAAAATTTTTTATCCTGAATCACTTTTTATTCTCAACAACTAACTGACTAACGCTTGGTTTTATATACTGAATATAGCTTAATCAGTTGCTTCTAAACTGTTCTCCCTAGATTATAGAGGCCCTATAGATAGCTCTGTCAATTCGAAACTGTTCTCCGTGCACTGGCTACAGGTTTAAAAAAGCCCAACACTTACTTCTCCAGTGTTACTGCAGAAGGAAACATATAAACTGATCTAACTTTATTTAACTTGAATAGCTCTATCAGTTCTTAACTGTTCTCTCTAAAAGGTTTAGAATTTAGATTAGGCTATCTCTTATTGCTCCAGTGTTAAACTCTGCATGGTCAAAGAGAGGGCAAAACACCGCACGTTTTAACCCTTTATACGGGTATGGAAAGGGAGAATGAATAATTTGACAAAGAAACATTAAATGGGAAATACACAAAGTGTCTTGTGAAAAGTGATAAATGTGGTCTGTTCGTAATATACAGCTAGACATGAAAATTTTATTCTGTATATTTTTAAAACATTCACTCTTCCAATTTGTGTTGTTCAATTTACTCAATAAGACATTCCCTTCCTTTCCGTGTCTCAGAAGTTTAAACTTGCAATGATTTGCACAGTTTCGTTTAATCTGGGCTTTAGTGCTGTGATACAAAAATATAAAAAATAAAGTTGTCAACCTTCATCTCCACTGATGTAGTGATATGCAGTACATATCTTGTGACCTAGAATGTAAAAGAAGATGAAATCAAAATACGAAAAATCAGAAAATAGAGATATTAGGTCGCAGAAATAGCTAGCCTTTAAATTGAAAACTATTCTGTTATGAAATTCCTGTATATTATCATGGTATTCCGGTTTCCTTCCATAGGACGCACATGATTGGTTGTGATGTCTAGATTAGGATAAAGTATAGTAATATAAAGCCCTGGAGCAGGTTCTACGGAGGTCGGAAAGCACTAGCTATAACGTACACCGGATAGTGACTGTCGACTCTACTATCTGGTGGAAAGTTTCATCTGGCCTTCGTATAAACTGTCCTTTCGTACAAACAGTCCAGTATAGAAGCAGTAAACTTACCGTAGTTAGGGTCGTAACGAAACCATTTGCATACTTTACGAAGACGGATACGGATACGTCGGATACGGATACGACGCCATGGTGCACGTTTGACCATCACTGGTTCATCTTCGTCATTTGACGGACTCTCATTCACACTGTCCAAGGCGTTCTCCCTGAATTGAAAGGATTAAATTTTTGATAAGTCTAGTTAATTTCAAGAACATTTTACAGCAGATGAAGCCTATGATGCAGTATAATTATCCCCGAGCCGGTGCGAAGCGCCGTGCGAGGGTACTAATTCCGCTCGGATATTTACGCCCGGGTATGTGAAAACATTGTGGAATGCAAAGTCGTCCGCCATTTTTTTTGTCATGGACAGGACTCGACCTTTTTGTAAGTTATGCGCATGCGCAAGTTCAAGCCGAGAGAAAACTGGTAACTAGCAACATCATGATTGGCTAAGACAACGATTTTGTTTTTATATGTTTACGTCAGAAAAATAACTGCCATCCTGGCATTTTATTTTTGGCATTGATAATTTGATATGCAATCCTTTTTCAGGTCGGGACATTATTAATTCAGACAAATATTAAGTCTCCAAAACAAGATAAATGAAGATTTTTTAGAGGACTTTCACTTACTAAAGTCAATAGGAATAGAAATCAGTCGAAATGCCGAGAAAGGAGAGGATTTTCGAGTTTTAAAGCGTTTTAAACGGGTAAGTGTTTATTTTGCATGCTTGCTTTTGCAGTTTTGCCGTCAATTGGCATGCACTACAGTTTGTGGTTTTGAAAATGCGTAGTTCATCCTGTGGTCAATAACAACATTTGACTAATCTTAAAAATTGTTTTAGTATTAATTCAAATGCGTTATATAGAATAAGAAATAACATATTTAATCTAAAAATACTGTTCAAAAAACAGTTGACGTTTTACGACAATTTCGAAACGTTGTGTGAGACGTTTAAGATTGAATTTTAGAGTAAATCAAAGCTAAAAGAGTACGTAATAACATAGCTACTTTATATAGTTGGGCAATTGATAATTTTATAGTTAAAAGTACAAACCTTTTCACTATTTTGCCATTTTGTACAAAAAATAAAAGAAATATACGGCCGGTTGCGTGTTACCATGGTTACAGTGATCAACTCAGTACTTCATGTTACAAAAACTTTTGGGGAGAATAATTGCTTGGGTTCTAATGGGCGAGGGGGTAACGTTCTGCATGCATGTATTTCTAGTTTTAGAAATATAGTGTGATATGGAGTCGTGTGGTATGGAGTCGTGTGGTTTGGTGTAGTGTGGTGTGGTGTAGTGTGGTGTGGTGTGGTGTGGCGTGGTGTGGTTAGTTTAGGCCTGTTCCAAACGTCGCGCTTCTCATGTGCCGAACGCATTAAAAACAATACATAATCAGCTGAAATGCCGCATTATCTATTGTTTGTAATGCGTTTGGCACGGCAGTAGCGCGACGTTTGAACGACGGCTTAGTTTAGTTTAGTTTAGTTTAGTTTAATGAATTCGCCATACAACATGATACATAATTATGAACAAAAATAGACATGACACAATACAAGTGAATTATTTGGTAGAAGAAAGGAACAGGACTTTCGTCCCAATTGCCACCTAACCTTTAACATAAAAACAACTAAAATACAATAATTAGTTCAGTGAATGAAACTAATGCAAGATGCCAATGCAATTTAGTTGGGAGTTTTGTAGGCAACACGCTTAGATACATAATGCCCATATAAACAAGCTTTAAAGTTTGACAACGTGTCACATAGTTTAATTTTAGCTGGCAAAGCATTCCATAGTTCAGCGGACCTAATAAAGTAGGAATTACGATAATAGTCCTGCTTATATTTAAAGATTAGATTGTAATTGTTGGGATCATAATTGCGAGTCTGAGATCGAGGCTCGAATGTTTCTAGATAGTTACTAACATTCACATGGTGTGGTATGGTGTGGTATGGTGTGGTGTTGTGTGGTGTGGCATGGTAAGTAGAGTAGAGGAGAGGAGAGGAGAGGAGAGGAGAGGAGAGTTAACAGGGATGGATCCAGCTTGATCTGGTAGAGGGGGGGGGTGCTAAGTGGGTGCTTGTCATGAAGCTGGGCATGACCAGGAGCCTAACTTAGATCTAAACATTGGGGTGGGGGGTATTTTTTCCTGATGAAAGGGCGTGGTCATAAACACAAAACCTTCTATTGCCTCACTAGGCTGCTTCTACAGGTAGTAAAAGGTTGAAGGGCTCTATGGGGGTATGGGGGCATGCTCCCCCAGAACATATTGAAATCTAGAGTCTCTGAAACGTATTTCGTGCACTTTGGGGGAAGTACACTTTTGCGGAGCGGAGCGGAACGGAGCGGAATGGAGTGGTGTGGAGTGGAGTAGAGTAGAGTAGAGTAGCGTAGAGTAGAGTAGAGTAGAGTAGAGTAGAGTAGAGTAGAGTAGAGTAGAGTAGAGTAGAGTAGAGTAGAGTAGAGTAGAGTAGACGGCACGGTACGGAATGGTATAGTACGCATAGTATAGTATAATATACAGCTATGTCAATTAAGGATAGTATACAGCAGTGCCTTTTAAAGGAATTTTTACTGAGGGGGAAGGGGGGGGGGGGGCGCAAAAGCAATCATTTTTCTTCAAAACAGGGAATATGAGTATAGTCCCCTTGCCTTGTTTATTAAACATTTTGCTACCAGGGAAATTAATTCCGATTATACAAAAATCACAATATCACAATATCGAAGCTCTCTTGTAGCTTTATTAAAAAAACTTTTGCCTGCTATAGAAGCGTAAGCAAGGCAAGGGGTCAATGCTGGCGGAGGTATGCAATCTCTGAGTGTTTTCTAGTTTGATATGGTATAGTATGGTATAGTATGGTATAGTATGGTATAGTATGGTATAGTATGGTATAGTATGGTATAGTATGGTATAGTATGGTATAGTATGGTATAGTATGGTATAGTATGGTATAGTATGGTATAGTATGGTATAGTATGGTATAGTATGGTATAGCATGGTATAGCATGGTATAGCATGGTATAGCATGGTATAGCATGGTATAGCATGGTATAGTATGGTATAGTATGGTATAGTATGGTATAGTATGGTATAGTGTGGTATAGTGTGGTGTGGTTTGGTATTGTATTTTATTATATGGATATGAGTGAAATACTGGAAATACGCCGCCACTGATATTTCACTAGTGAAATATGAAAAAAATATTTAACGCGTGTGTTTTCTCGCGGGACCCACGCTAATTCCCGCCATTTTGTCTTTTCTGTTTTGTATCACAATATAGCAACTTCTCGACAGTTTGTCAATGTTTATCCATATAATAAAAAGAACATTTAACGGTGGCTTTGGAAATATGACTTTTATTTTCTCGTGTTAAAAACAATTTTTTACTCACTCTGCATGCGCTCGTTCGTAAAATATTGTTTTCACCACTCGAACATAAAAGTCATATTTCCGCGCCACCGTTAAATATCCTCTATGTATTGTATGATATGGTAATTATATTATGCCTATATACGCTATGGTATGTGGCTTTGTGTGCTAATTATATATAATTTAGTTCGACACACAAACTATTTTACTTTACTTACATTTCAACTAAAGAAATGGAATCAGACTTTTCGTCATCATCATCGTCGTCATCGTTCTCAGTATTTTTAAACGAATCAGATCTACAGGGTGTATAAAAAGACGGAATCGATCTTTTATATGGTTAATAATTTTTGGAACAGTCGTAATAAAAGGATTTTATGAGTTTAATTTAAAGCGTTTGTTTACATTTACGTCACTTGTTTTGGTCAAATATTTGGCGGTTTTAATTTTTCGGTATTTGTTTGTACTTTTTCTCTTTCGAACAAGGGATCATTGTGTCTTTAGTGCAGATAATAACTGCACAAGAGAAAATTAAGCAGAACCCATCTTTTTATGGTGCCGTTTAATTTTTACAATTTCATCTACGCGGGCCACGGCTATAAACCGAAACCGTATAATGCATGCATGTAAACTTTAGTAAATGAATTTAAAAAGTTGTGCAAAGCCGTATAGTCATATAAACAAACCAAAACTGAACTATTCTAGTCTTTATTCCGTAAACTAAAAATGTGCATATATACTAAGAAAATCAATATAGTCAATTTGTCAGAAAAAATAAGAATATCCAGTCCGAGCGTGAGTTTTGTATTTTCTCAAAAAAGGGAGGCTGTGCTTGAAATTGAATAATATATATAAGAATAATATATATAATAAAAATAAAGATAGCTTACAATTCTTCGTCTTGCAATGCATCTTTCAAAGCTGGTTTTATAAAATCATCCTCAGTTTCCTCAGTGTGTCCAACACCAAGAAACACAGCACAGACAGCAACCAGTAATGCTAGAATTGTCCAACACTTCATCGCGATGACTAACTCGATTCCCTTTGGTTAGCTTGGCTGTTTGCTCGCGCTTTTATGCGTACTGACGTACTGTATATGTGCGACGTGGCCCAAAAAGAGAAGAAAGAGTTTCTTAGTCTAACCTGGATTGCGGAAAAGATATCAACTGATAAGGATACCAAGCTTTCAAGTGTTTCTTCCTGCTCCACAAAGAGCAGAACAATACTTTACGCAGTTTGAGTTTATTTCCTTCAGCAAAGTAATTATAATTGACATTCTTTGATGCAAGGGCCGTTCTAACCAGTCCAACGCAGTTCAATATTGCCGGACGTTGGATGGAAATTTGAACAAAGTATACCTGATCCAACATTACGTACCGAACATATTGTGCTCAAACAGACCCAATAACGTTGCTTCCAACAATGTATATATAGAATTAAGTTGGACCATCATTTTAACGGGCCTTATAATTTTATAATATAAGATAAATTAAAATACACCTTCAGTTGTACGCTACTGAAAAGTACTATAGTAATGCCATAATGCCTTTGTGAATGATAGATAATTATCAATTCAAACATTCGCTAGCATGCTATAAGTAATCTTAAAACTTACACGATGCTGAAAACGAATATCGCAACTACTGATGTTACATTATTCATTATAGGAAAATTGAAAAAAAGGAATTTTCCGACGAAGCATCGTTATAAATGCTATATCTATAATCTGACTTAACCAATCCTATAGGCATGTGATCTTTGCTTTTTTGGCATGTGATCTTTGTCTTCAGGATTTCTAGAGAAAAGAAAGTGAATGTTTTTTTAAAGATAATAAATGATTAGGTTCCAAACTAGGGAAAATGCATCCGTTATCAGTCTTTCTCTACAAGTCAGACATTGTACAGAAAATTAAACAAAGGCGGCCACATGCCTATATATAGGATTGATAGGTTCAGACATGATAGAATTAATTTAACGATGCTTTGCCAGAAAATTTATTTCCCAAAATTTATTATAATGAATATACGTATATAGTTGAAATATTTATCTACGATATTCGGTATATAACATCCTACTCCTAGCACATATTTGATTTGTGTATATTATATAGCTTGTACCAGATATTTCTAAGCCTCCTTCCCGCGAAATCGCGGTAGTTTAACTTCACACGATTACCGACAATTACTTCTTCGCTCTGATTGGCTATCGGCATTGATTCCTAAATTGGTCAGCCAATGGGCGAACGTCGAAAAGTCCTGACGCTTCCGGTTTTTGCAACATACGAGCCTTACGAGGTTTTAAACAACATCAAAGTTATTCAAAGTACAAGAAAGAAATATGCTATTTATGCTATTTTAAATATTTTTCGTGGTAATGCGATCAATATTATCTATACCCAATTGTTCTTTGCTTAGTTATACTGATTTAGACCCCTTTGCCCGCATTTGCTTGATTATCGCCGCTGCCTATGGCTTTGTCGTGTTTGAAGTCAAATATAGTTTTAATACAGCCAGTACAATAATATAGTGCACAAAATATTGTACTGTCTGACCGGAAAAAGTATGACTATTTTATTCAATCGATACTATCTCATTTCTCGACTTATTGAATACTATCAGAGAGTATTCTTATAATTTCAACAAGATTTTACCGCATTGTTCAGTTCAATTCTTTAGCCTTTGGTTTAGCGTAGCAGCAAGTTGCAGCTGTTTGTCTCGGACTGATATCAAATTCCTGTGTTCGATATTTATTAAAAATAACATATCATTCCCAATGATAACAGGTCTCGTAAGCCATTCTAGAAGTCAGAACTTTAAAAATTTCCGTGCTTAAGTTTGTTCACGAACATTATTTAGAACTTGACAAATTGCAAAGTACATTTAGATTTTTATTGTTAGTTCCATTCAAAAGCCGAATATGTTTCTAACAGTTAACACTAAAATATAAAAATATATATACAATAGTTTCTTAATGAATAAAGTCATTTTAGTCAAATGCGTTTGTGTTTATAATTACAGGCTACAGCGATAGACATTGAATAATACAGGCTAGCCTTGACATAGGTCAGTGCAAACATATATGCAAACATATATGCAAGTCTGTCTCACAATCAGCAGAATTGTCGGTAATCGTTTGAAGTTAAACTACCGCGATGTCGCGGGAAGGTGGCTTAGGAATATCATATTTTTTCATTCAAAATATAAGATTTCGACTTGGCAACACCTCAAACCTTGTTCCTTACATGTATCTGAGTATGAATATGATTGTTGCCAGCTTCTAACATAAAATTGCCATCAAGTTGCAAGATACGATGACTTGGCCGGCCGTCTATTAGCTACGTATATATGGCGGAAATTTGTATATTCAGTTTTTTTGACATGTTCATATTCAGTGATCGCATTCTTTATGCTAAAAGCATTTGTTACGACAATGACTGAATCTGACAGTACTATCGGACAGTAATATCGCTCTGAGTGGGAGTTGAAGCCAGAATTTTCGAAATCGTTTAAGCGCAAGTGATTCAAAGGAAAATTTTGCGTTTTACAAAGTATGTAATTGATGTCAAATTCAAGCTCGTTTTGTTACAATTCGCGTTATTCGCCTACATGAAAACAGTGCGAAACACTTACTTCATTAATAAGCAGTATGTCGGGGAGTATGTCGGTTTCTTAGTGTGACCTGGATTGCGGAAAAAATATCAACTGATAAGGATACCACGCTTCCACTGTTTGTTCCTTCTCCACAAAGAGCAGAACAATACTTTACACAGTTTGAGTTTATTTCCTTCAGCAAGGTAATTATAATTGACATTCTTTGATGCAAGGGTCGTTCAAACCAGTCCAACGCAGTTCAATATTGCCGGATGTTGGATGGAAATTTGAACAAAGTGATCCAACATTACGTACCGAACATCCAACATTACGTACCGAACATGTTCTGCTCAAACAGACCCAATAACGTTGCTCCCAACAATGTATATATAGAATTATGTTGGACCATCATGTTGGACTGATTTTAACGGGCCTTATAATTTTATAAGATAAATTAAAATACACCTTCAGTTGTACGCTACTGAAAAGTACTATAGTAATGCCATAATGCCTTTGTGAATGATAGATAATTATCCTGAATTGAAACATTCGCTAGCATGCTATATATAATCTTAAAACTTACACGATGCTGAAAACGAATATCGCAACTACTGATGTTACATTATTCATTATAGGAAAATTGATAAAAATGAATTTTCCGACGAAGCATCGTTATAAATGCTATATCTATAATCTGACTTAACCAATCCTATAGGCATGTGATCTTTGCTTTTTTGGCATGTGATCTTTGTCTTCAGGATTTCTAGAGAAAAGAAAGTGAATGTTTTTTTAAGGATAATAAAATGATTAGGTTCCAAACTAGGGAAAATTCATCCGTTATCAGTCTTTCTCTACAAGTCAGACATTGTACAGAAAATTAAACAAAGGCGGCCACATGCCTATATATAGGATTGATAGGTTCAGACATGATAGAATTAATTTAACGATGCTTTGCCAGAAAATTCATTTCCCAAAATTTATTATAATGAATATACGTATATAGTTGAAATATTTATCTACGATATTGGGTATATAACATCCTACTCCTAGCACATATTTGATTTGTGTATATTATATAGCTTGTACCAGATATTTCTAAGCCTCCTTCCCGCGAAATCGCGGTAGTTTAACTTCAAACGATTACCGACAATTACTTCTTCGCTCTGATTGGCTATCGGCATTGATTCCTAAATTGGTCAGCCAATGGGCGAACGTCGAAAAGTCCTGACGCTTCCGGTTTTTGCAACATACGAGGTCACAGGAGGCCCAGGCTCCCGCCAGGCTTTGCCCGCGCCCGCCTGTGACTTCCTTATAACGAGGGAAGGAAGGAACATTGAGACCAAAATAGCCCAGACTTGGCATATGTTACACGAAACTATCCTCGATTTTTCGCCTTTAAATGCATTTCTTTCGAGATTAATCGATATCCCCTGCAAGAATGATACCGTACAACTCTCAATACAACGATGCTTTAATCAAAGAGCTTAAATTCGCTCTAAAATCCGTGAGGGAATGACAAAATTTGGCAAAAATATATCCGCGTGCCTGGTTTGCTGGTAAAAACCGGAAATCATTGAACAACTCAAAATACACTTCAAACCTGATTGGAGAACGAATATCAACAAAAATTTCAAAGTTGTCCAATCAGGTTTGAAGTGTATTTTGAGTTGTTCAACGACTTCCGGTTTTTACCAGCAAACCTGGCACGCGGATATATTTTTGCCAAATTTTGTTATTCCTCACGGATTTTAGAGCGAATTTAAGCTCTTTGATTAAAGCATCGTTGTTTTGAGAGTTGTACGGTATCATTCTTGCAGGGGATATCGATTAATTTCGAAAGAAATGCATTTAAAGGCGAAAAATCGAGGATAGTTTCGTGTAACATATGCCAAGTCTGGGCTATTTTGGTCTCAATGTTTCCTTCCTTCCCTCGTTATAAGGAAGTCACAGGCGGGCGCGGGCAAATAGAGCCTGGGCCTCCTGTGCTGTGACGAGGTAAACAACATCAAAGTTATTCAAAGTACAAGAAAGAAATATGCTATTTATGCTATTTTAAAGATTTTTCGTGGTAATGCGATCAATATATATTATCTATAGCCAATTGTTCTTTGCTTAGTTATACTGATTTAGACCCCTTTGCCCGCATTTGCTTGATTATCGCCGCTGCCTATGGCTATGTCGTGTTTGAAGTCAAATATAGTTTCAATACATGCAGCCAGTACAATAATATAGTGCACAAAATATTGTACTGTCTGACCGGAAAAAGTATGACTATTTTATTCAATCGATACTATCTCATTTCTCGACTTATTGAATACTATCAGAGAGTATTCTTATAATTTCAACAAGATTTTACCGCACTGTTCAGTTCAATTCTTTAGCCTTTGGTTTAGCGTAGCAGCAAGTTGCAGCTGTTTGTCTCGGACTGATATCAAATTCCTGTGTTCGATATTTATTAAAAATAACATATCATTCCCAATGATAACAGGTCTCGTAAGCCATTCTAGAAGTCAGAACTTTAAAAATTTCCGTGCTTAAGTTTGTTCACGAACATTATTTAGAACTTGACAAATTGCAAAGTACATTTAGATTTTTATTGTTAGTTCCATTCAAAAGCCGAATATGTTTCTAACAGTTAACACTAAAATATAAAAATATATATACAATAGTTTCTTAATGAATAAAGTCATTTTAGTCAAATGCGTTTGTGTTTATAATTACAGGCTACAGCGATAGACATTGAATAATACAGGCTAGCCTTGACATAGGTCAGTGCAAACATATATGCAAACATATATGCAAGTCTGTCTCACAATCAGCAGAATTGTCGGTAATCGTTTGAAGTTAAACTACCGCGATGTCGCGGGAAGGTGGCTTAGGAATATCATATTTTTTCATTCAAAATCAGTATAAGATTTCGACTTGGCAACACCTCAAACCTTGTTCCTTACATGTATCTGAGTATGAATATGATTGTTGCCAGCTTCTAACATAAAATTGCCATCAAGTTGCAAGATACGATGACTTGGCCGGCCGTCTATTAGCTACGTATATATGGCGGAAATTTGTATATTCAGTTTTTTTGACATGTTCATATTCAGTGATCGCATTCTTTATGCTAAAAGCATTTGTTACGACAATGACTGAATCTGACAGTACTATCGGACAGTAATATCGCTCTGAGTGGGAGTTGAAGCCAGAATTTTCGAAATCGTTTAAGCGCAAGTGATTCAAAGGAAAATTTTGCGTTTTACAAAGTATGTAATTGATGTCAAATTCAAGCTCGTTTTGTTACAATTCGCGTTATTCGCCTACATGAAAACAGTGCGAAACACTTACTTCATTAATAAGCAGTATGTCGGGGAGTATGTCGGTTTCTTAGTGTGACCTGGATTGCGGAAAAAATATCAACTGATAAGGATACCACGCTTCCACTGTTTGTTCCTTCTCCACAAAGAGCAGAACAATACTTTACACAGTTTGAGTTTATTTCCTTCAGCAAGGTAATTATAATTGACATTCTTTGATGCAAGGGTCGTTCAAACCAGTCCAACGCAGTTCAATATTGCCGGATGTTGGATGGAAATTTGAACAAAGTGATCCAACATTACGTACCGAACATCCAACATTACGTACCGAACATGTTCTGCTCAAACAGACCCAATAACGTTGCTCCCAACAATGTATATATAGAATTATGTTGGACCATCATGTTGGACTGATTTTAACGGGCCTTATAATTTTATAAGATAAATTAAAATACACCTTCAGTTGTACGCTACTGAAAAGTACTATAGTAATGCCATAATGCCTTTGTGAATGATAGATAATTATCCTGAATTGAAACATTCGCTAGCATGCTATATATAATCTTAAAACTTACACGATGCTGAAAACGAATATCGCAACTACTGATGTTACATTATTCATTATAGGAAAATTGATAAAATGAATTTTCCGACGAAGCATCGTTATAAATGCTATATCTATAATCTGACTTAACCAATCCTATAGGCATGTGATCTTTGCTTTTTTGGCATGTGATCTTTGTCTTCAGGATTTCTAGAGAAAAGAAAGTGAATGTTTTTTTAAGGATAATAAAATGATTAGGTTCCAAACTAGGGAAAATTCATCCGTTATCAGTCTTTCTCTACAAGTCAGACATTGTACAGAAAATTAAACAAAGGCGGCCACATGCCTATATAGGATTGATAGGTTCAGACATGATAGAATTAATTTAACGATGCTTTGCCAGAAAATTCATTTCCCAAAATTTATTATAATGAATATACGTATATAGTTGAAATATTTATCTACGATATTGGGTATATAACATCCTACTCCTAGCACATATTTGATTTGTGTATATTATATAGCTTGTACCAGATATTTCTAAGCCTCCTTCCCGCGAAATCGCGGTAGTTTAACTTCAAACGATTACCGACAATTACTTCTTCGCTCTGATTGGCTATCGGCATTGATTCCTAAATTGGTCAGCCAATGGGCGAACGTCGAAAAGTCCTGACGCTTCCGGTTTTTGCAACATACGAGGTCACAGGAGGCCCAGGCTCCCGCCAGGCTTTGCCCGCGCCCGCCTGTGACTTCCTTATAACGAGGGAAGGAAGGACCAGTGAGACCAAAATAGCAGACTTGGCATATGTTACACGAAACTATCCTCGATTTTTCGCCTTTAAATGCATTTCTTTCGAGATTAATCGATATCCCCTGCAAGAATGATACCGTACAACTCTCAATACAACGATGCTTTAATCAAAGAGCTTAAATTCGCTCTAAAATCCGTGAGGGAATGACAAAATTTGGCAAAAATATATCCGCGTGCCTGGTTTGCTGGTAAAAACCGGAAATCATTGAACAACTCAAAATACACTTCAAACCTGATTGGAGAACGAATATCAACAAAAATTTCAAAGTTGTCCAATCAGGTTTGAAGTGTATTTTGAGTTGTTCAACGACTTCCGGTTTTTACCAGCAAACCTGGCACGCGGATATATTTTTGCCAAATTTTGTTATTCCTCACGGATTTTAGAGCGAATTTAAGCTCTTTGATTAAAGCATCGTTGTTTTGAGAGTTGTACGGTATCATTCTTGCAGGGGATATCGATTAATCTCGAAAGAAATGCATTTAAAGGCGAAAAATCGAGGATAGTTTCGTGTAACATATGCCAAGTCTGGGCTATTTTGGTCTCAATGTTTCCTTCCTTCCCTCGTTATAAGGAAGTCACAGGCGGGCGCGGGCAAATAGAGCCTGGGCCTCCTGTGCTGTGACGAGGTAAACAACATCAAAGTTATTCAAAGTACAAGAAAGAAATATGCTATTTATGCTATTTTAAAGATTTTTCGTGGTAATGCGATCAATATATATTATCTATAGCCAATTGTTCTTTGCTTAGTTATACTGATTTAGACCCCTTTGCCCGCATTTGCTTGATTATCGCCGCTGCCTATGGCTATGTCGTGTTTGAAGTCAAATATAGTTTTAATACATGCAGCCAGTACAATAATATAGTGCACAAAATATTGTACTGTCTGACCGGAAAAAGTATGACTATTTTATTCAATCGATACTATCTCATTTCTCGACTTATTTAATACTATCAGAGAGTATTCTTATAATTTCAACAAGATTTTACCGCACTGTTCAGTTCAATTCTTTAGCCTTTGGTTTAGCGTAGCAGCAAGTTGCAGCTGTTTGTCTCGGACTGATATCAAATTCCTGTGTTCGATATTTATTAAAAATAACATATCATTCCCAATGATAACAGGTCTCGTAAGCCATTCTAGAAGTCAGAACTTTAAAAATTTCCGTGCTTAAGTTTGTTCACGAACATTATTTAGAACTTGACAAATTGCAAAGTACATTTAGATTTTTATTGTTAGTTCCATTCAAAAGCCGAATATGTTTCTAACAGTTAACACTAAAATATAAAAATATATATACAATAGTTTCTTAATGAATAAAGTCATTTTAGTCAAATGCGTTTGTGTTTATAATTACAGGCTACAGCGATAGACATTGAATAATACAGGCTAGCCTTGACATAGGTCAGTGCAAACATATATGCAAACATATATGCACTCACAATCAGCAGAATTGTCGGTAATCGTTTGAAGTTAAACTACCGCGATTTCGCGGGAAGGTGGCTTAGGAATATCATATTTTTTCATTCAAAATATAAGATTTCGACTTGGCAACACCTCAAACCTTGTTCCTTACATCTATCTGAGTATGAATATGATTGTTGCCAGCTTCTAACATTAAATTGCCATCAAGTTGCAAGATACGATGACTTGGCCGGCCGTCTATTAGCTACGTATATATGGCGGAAATTTGTATATTCAGTTTTTTTGACATGTTCATATTCAGTGATCGCATTCTTTATGCTAAAAGCATTTGTTACGACAATGACTGAATCTGACAGTACTATCGGACAGTAATATCGCTCTGAGTGGGAGTTGAAGGCAGAATTTTCGAAATGGTTTAACCGCAAGTGATTCAAAGGAAAATTTTGCGTTTTACAAAGTATGTAATTGATGTCAAATTCAAGCTCGTTTGGTTACAATTCGCGTTATTCGCCTACATGAAAAAAGTGCGAAACACTTACTTCATTAATGAGCAGTATGTCGGGGAGTATGTCGGTTTCTTAGTGTGACCTGCATTGCACTGATAAGGATACCACGCTTCCATTGTTTGTTCCTTCTCCGGAAAGAGCAGAAAAATACTTTACGCAGTTTGAGTTTATTTCCTTCAGCAAGGTAATTATAATTGACATTCTTTGATGCAAGGGTCGTTCAAACCAGTCCAACGCAGTTCAATATTGCCGGATGTTGGATGGAAATTTGAACAAAGTGATCCAACATTACGTACCGAACATCCAACATTACGTACCGAACATGTTCTGCTCAAACAGACCCAATAACGTTGCTCCCAACAATGTATATATAGAATTATGTTGGACCATCATGTTGGACTGATTTTAACGGGCCTTATAATTTTATAAGATAAATTAAAATACACCTTCAGTTGTACGCTACTGAAAAGTACTATAGTAATGCCATAATGCGTTTGTGAATGATAGATAATTATCCTGAATTGAAACATTCGCTAGCATGCTATATATAATCTTAAAACTTACACGATGCTGAAAACGAATATCGCAACTACTGATGTTACATTATTCATTATAGGAAAATTGATAAAAATGAATTTTCCGACGAAGCATCGTTATAAATGCTATATCTATAATCTGACTTAACCAATCCTATAGGCATGTGATCTTTGCTTTTTTGGCATGTGATCTTTGTCTTCAGGATTTCTAGAGAAAAGAAAGTGAATGTTTTTTTAAGGATAATAATTCTGTGACGGAGTGATACAAATTTGTATAGAAATATATGGCGGACAAGGTGAACGAACGTGAATCTTCGCAAATTTAAGATACTTCGCGACCATGTACTAACCTCATCGTTCTACCATGGATAAAAGATGTTATGTTAATGCTTTTAAAACTAAAATTATCTAGATTGCTCTAAAATATCGGCATTTGTGTTCGTTCAAAGTTGTCCTAGCGGGAATAATATTTTATCGCCAGGATCATATGAGAAGACAATTTCTAGTTTGCTTTCGAAATATGGAGGCAGAATAAGATCTACTCTACTCAAAAATACCTTGAAAGGAAAGTAAATAATTTTGTTTTATCATATATGTTTAATCTTGATCAACAAGAGGTTTTCAATTCCCCCAAATGACCAAGCCTGTATAGATATTTGTACATGTTTAATAGTACTTGTTTTGATTTATTATACTACAAAACTGGAAGCCTGCCCAAATATAGCCTTTTGTGGAGTGAATCTACATTTATAATGCAGCCGAATTTTGAACTTGCAACCATGAAATTGATCTTAAATGCAGAGTGTGTTGTTCATTATTTTTTTAATATAAAAATTTGCTTTAAAAGATATCTAAACATTTGTTATTGTAAAAATAACCAATTTTCCAGTTATTTCCACCAACTCCCAGCATATGCCTGCAGTTTCCAAAAGAAACACTACTGTTTAATGCCCCATTTATACACTTGAGCCTTGTTTCCATTTGGTTCAGCTGTCACGACCAAGTCATGGTCACTGATGCAAAATAGTCTGGATCTTTCTTCATGTGTTTTGTCAGTTTGGGTGCTGTACAGGGCGCTTATATAAGCGCCCTGGTGCTGTATGTATGCAAATCAGTTTACTGGTTGCAAAGATGTACTGACACCGTGTTATATCAGCTCCCTTCTTGACACTGTCAAAACAGCACAACTGATCATGGACACCAGGCTGACAAGGTGGATGGTAGAAAGGTTCGACACATGTGTATCAGCAAAATAGTGTGTAATGAAAGAGTTATGAACAGAAAAATACCACAACCTCAATTGAATGTCAAGCAGGGTTGGTTCAAGCTGATCTGGGTTGAAAACAAATATCCAGACTTCAGTGTTACAGCCAACCCGGGTTAATGTGAATGCAATAAAAAGAAGCCCCATGGGGTCTTCCAACCCGGGTTGAAGATCAGTCCGGGCTCGTGTAAATGGGGGATAAAAATTTCAAGGGACTGTTTCTCCAGTAATTGGCCAAGGCTAGCATAGAATATGCATTCTCTGTCTATTGCCAGAATACTATATTCTCCTGGTAATGACCTGACAATTTTACTTGCAAAAATTACTGCTTGGGCATTGATGTGTTGAGGGCAAGCTAATTGTTTTAAATTTACTATAAATCCTTCTTAAGAAATGAATAGTTATGAGTATTCGTTTTGAATATTCTCTATCCCAAACTTGACCTATTTCAATTCCTAAATGAGTGGGCAAGAGTAGGCCATTGACTTGCAGGCATGGCAATCCATCATTCATGTCCTTTTATAAGTTGTACTCTTATTAACTTTGCTTTTATTTTAACTTATCCTAGGGAGAATTTTACTGCAACTTTAATATGGCAAATCTTGTCTCTGGGCATCCTTTACATATATTTCCTCCAATTATTCTTTATGTTTGTTCTTATATTTATTACACTCTCGAATACACTCCACATTTGAAATCAATTTTATGGCTCCTATTCAAAGTGCAACTGCTACATTAAGTAGATTTACTCCACAAAAGGCTATATTTGGGTTGCAATCCAGTTTTAAGTATAATAAATGAAAACAAGTACTGTAAACAACTAAACATGTACAAATATCTATACATACTGACAAGTATATTTGTAAAGGCTTGGTCATTTGGGGGAATTGAAAACCTCTTGTTGATCAAGATTAAACATATATGATAAAACAAAATTATTTACTTTCCTTTCAAGGTATTTTTGAGTAGAGTAGATCTTATTCTGCCTCCATATTTCGAAAGCAAACTAGAAATTGTCTTCTCATATGATCCTGGCGATAAAATATTATTCCCGCTAGGACAACTTTGAACGAACACAAATGCCGATATTTTAGAGCAATCTAGATAATTTTAGTTTTAAAAGCATTAACATAACATCTTTTATCCATGGTAGAACGATGAGGTTAGTACATGGTCGCGAAGTATCTTAAATTTGCGAAAATTCACGTTCGTTCACGTTGTCCGCCATATATTTCTATACAAATTTGTATCACTCCGTGGTCCCCGGAAGTGATTTTCGCATATATAATGAGGCTTCACTTTTGCCACCTATAGAAGCTATATCCAGTCTACTATTAGATCAGTGGCTGTATCCTCTGGGCTGTAGCTTCGGAAGTGAGAGAAATAATCACAGCTTGTGGCGATTAATTGAGACTGACAATGCGATCTATAAAGGATGCTCTACGGTATGGACTTATTTAACTTTAATTTATGAGACTTATGACTCACTGCTTTAGATTCATTTTTCAATTTACAGTTTACGCACTTGTTTCCTTTTATAAAACTATACTTTAGTTATACTTGTTTCGTTATATAGAACTATGGACTTTGCCGAGACTTCTCGCGTAGCGGGACGAATATTCCCTTGTTTCAATTCCCATGGAACATTATGTCTATGAGATGTTAAGTGGTTCTATAATTAGCGCTGCAAAACATGTACATTTCATGCACAGAATTACTGTAACACGACTATTTTAACGATTTTGTTGTTTTTCTTGATTTTTTTTGTGATAAAAAGCATTGGTTTAGCAACATATTTGTTGCTTGTTTGTAAGACAAACACATAAAACTATGTAAAAAGCATCAAATTAAGCGGCAAAATCGGAAATTTGGTTTCTCTATTTCATCCCTGTATTCTGTAAGCGGGCTGGCGTTTTTATATGAAATATATTCATCCCGCCTATACCTATGGTCTCGGCTCACTACTTGGGCGAGATCTCGCCAAGCGGCCAGCTCGCTTTCTCATATGAACGCGATGTAACTACACGAGTACGTGCAAGCTTTCGTTGGAGTGATATTACTATTATTCTCTTGCATAGCCACACATCATTTGCGGTAGATAACGGCGGTTAACATGCAGATTTGGAAGTTCTTTAGTTAAGTATTAGAGTGTGAACAATATGTGAACTTAGGTGTCGAATAAATTAAAGCACCGCAAGGCACAAACTTGTCAATCAACTTTCCCGCGGAATTTATAATCGGATTCAAATTCCTGCAAGGGAAACAAGTCTGTCTCTCCTCTACCAATTTTCTCGCCGCCCGTCTCCCGCCCGCATTTTCGCGCGCCCTAATATACTCCCCCTATAAGAGACAGACTTGGAGCAAGTCTATGTCTGACCGGAAAAAGTATGACTATTTTAGACCGGGCGGAGAATAGGGGAATCGTCAGCCGAAAGCGAAATTTATGAGACCAAGCCAGTTTGGTCAATTCGAGGTCGCTAATTTCGAAAATTGTTGTTATACGGAGCGTTTCGGGGGCCTTCAGCCTCGTTTTCATGTTTAAAACCTCGCTCTCGCGTATAATTACTATCCGCTATATTAGCCTTTAAAGATGGACTTAGGTCAAATTTTATTGATAGCTGGACCAAAATAATGGTCAGTAATTGTAGCGCGATGAAATGTTATGCGATAATGTGTTATGCGATAATGTCGTGTGGTTTAGCGCTTTCGAAGAGAGTCTTATACAATCTCGTACCCCGAGCCCGCGATCCTTCGGGAGAAGGAACGGAGGCTCTGGGATAATCCGACTCGGAAGAGCGGCGGCCATGTTTGTCCGCCCCACTTGAGGAGTGAATACTATACTTTTCTATTGTGAAATTGACATTTTTTCGGGTTTTCGCTTTATACTCGCGAAGGATGTGAAGAAATCAAGTCAAATATAGTATTTCAAGGACAAGCAATCATCATAGAAGTATGAAGAACATTTGAATGTTGAAGGAAACTAAATCGTAAGTAAATAATTTGATATTTTGATCAACGATTTTGACGTAATGTCAGAGCTCAGCGACTGACCGTCCGAACACATTACTATACTCTACAAATTACAATGTAATTCAATTATTTTTGTATAATAAACAATCAGTTACTACTTAGAGTACTGCAGCACTAATTGTTAAACTTTTTGACCCAGTAGGTAGGTTTAATAAGCTTGCGCGAGGCCGATTTGCAGTTCATACATTACTGTGATTTGAATTTTAGACATGACATATTTGTTTATGGCCAAGCCTTTAGTTTGAAAGTCAGTTCGGTTCTTTGAACCTTTCATGTTGGCTAGTTGAGTTGTGCTTACAACATTGCTTAGGAATCAAACAAAAAGGGAGCCATGTCATTGACATCTGAAATGAAATGCGAGAAATGTGTACCATATGTTTTGTGGTCAAAGTTGCTTTGAAAATATCTGTACATATTTAAAATAATCAAAATAGTTTTTATATGTTGTGTTTCAGGTGTATTTAAGACAATACAAATGTGAAGATTGTGAATGTTTTGAAGCCTCATACATCAATTATCAAGAGTCAATATGCAAGTCTAGAAATTGCTGTTGACACTATTGTCGTTTTGTTAAATTATTTCATTAAATATCTTTAACAACTCAAATGTTGTTGCCTTGTGTATTTTCATTATATATCAAACCATAGTTGATCAACCACACTCTATATCAATCAAGCCCAATGCTGAGGATCTCAATCTGTGTCAATATGTGTTAGTGTTACATGAATGTTTCACCACATGTCAATCCCTGGGCCTGGGTGCTATGACCAATATCTGCTTATATTTTCCCACCAGAAGATTAACAAAATGACCTGGTTCCAGGTTAAACTTTCCCCAGAAAGGTTTCAGGTCAGACTCCAGATTTCAAAATTTCCCCTAGAATATATCTAGCCCCCTCCCCTAGAATTTGGCTAGCCTTTCCAATCAAACCCATCTTCTGCCACTACTGGATCAGAGTGTTGTGCATTTGACTGTTCAAAATGAAGAAAATTGGGAGATAAAACTGAAAGGAATAATTAATAAACCAACATTTTCAAGAACATATCATTAGCAAGTAGTTTTAATATCCAAAAAAATAAGCATCAATTGTAGCAATTAAGTCTTGCAGCTTAATTTTAGCCTGCGAAGCAGTCGCTTTATTTTTGAGTGGTTATTATATAAATGAGCGATAAAATAATCAAGCGGATAAAATAAGCGGGCGGATGGCGGCGAAAAATAAAGAGCCTGCAATCATCCTTAATAAAAATGAATTCCGCCCACATTCCACGGCTAAAATAATCAACCAATCAGACACGAGCCGGAAATATCACCATGAAGTGGCGACGTAATGAAAACAAACAAAATTTGCGCACACGTACGCAAGTGTCAAAGTTTCCAAATTGCAATTACTGATACAACTCCTACGAAAAAATGTATTCGCGAAAAGGAAGAAACCAAAAGCAGCAACTGTTGACGACTAATGAAGAGCGTGTAAGTGCTCTCTCAAAAATAAATACGGTTCTCTGTGGTCGTTTGTCAACGTGTTAAGTTTAAGCCAACAAATAGAGCGGAATTCAAAGGTCTTGTTACGTTTTGGCTGGTGTTTGCGAACAGTCCGGAAGTTTTAGTATGCAACTTCAGATTTTGACCAATCAGTATTTTCCGTTCAGAATCTGAACGGGGAATTCATTTTTATTAAGGATGATTGCAGGCGCTTTATTTTTCGCCGCCCTCCGCCCGCTTATTTTTCCACCCGCTTATTTTATCCGCCCCCTAATTTTTTCCGCCCGACTATTTTATCGCCCATTTATATAATAACCACTCAAAAATAAAGCGACTGCTTCGCAGGCTAGCTTAATTTGATCAGTATTAATATTCACAAGACAGTTTATTTCTCAAATTTGAAAGTAACAAATTAGAAGAGTCCAGAAGAAACTCCCCTGCCATGAGTGCTGCAATGTTCTTGACCCTGATTCTGTCTTCCCAATTCCTGCAATAAAAGAAAAGGACAATTTATATAGAGCTTCACAGAGCATCCTTAATGTATGTGAAAAAAAGTGAAAAATGCTTTCAAAGAATGCTGGCAATAACTGCTGGAAAGCTTCCTCATTGTAAAGACATTGTTGATACAATTGTTACATTTGTTCTGGGTGCTCTTAATGTTTCATCATTATAATATTCACAGAACTAGATCACCACATGTATGACTCCACAATAAACCATTATAACTTGTTTAAAGAAATTGTCAAGTGCTATTGCAATGGCAAGGAAACCACAGCAAATTTATCCCATAAAATCCGAAACAAGTTAAGCAATTTGGTTCTTTTCAACTAGCAATAAATGTTATCTGATTGAGCTCTTCAGACAGTATCTAAACTCATAAGCTCAGCTAGGGGCTGAGCTTATGAGTTTAGATACAACCACCAAATGCAACAAAAGCATGAAACTGCTAACAAATCGATCAGTAAAAAGATACAATTCATGGCATCAATGTATCAACAGCACAGCCACAGATTAATGGATTTGTTATATGATTCAAATATAAATTCATTCCAACACTTACAGTACTAACAGAATAGTAGAATTATATTTTGACAACCATAACATAAATATTCAAAACTTACCACAGCAACTTGTCGGCATGATCGCCATTGTAACCATTTAAAAGTTTGCGAAGTAAATATTCAGATTTGTCGCTGGACGTTTGTATTCTGAGTCTGTATTGTTAACTAAATGGTCCAACGTTTAAATATCATATAATCCTTCTCCTGTTGGCCTCCATTGACGAGTCTGTTTCATATCTTCACTCATGGCACTCGTTATGCATGGATCAATTCCTGCTGTTACCATCCCCCCCCCGGGCAATACCCCCGGGATTTGTACTTTTTTCCTAAGCATGTAGTAAATTCCCCACCCCCGGGCCTTTCAAATTAACAATTCCCCACCCCGGGGCAAAGATAAAAAACTAAACAATAAGCACGCAAAATTATAATATCAATAAAAGACTGAAACCCTTGAAACATATACATACGTGTTGAAACGCTGTAAAAACACATACCAAAAGTTATTTTTTAATGATGGTACAGAATATGTACATTAAAATCTCACATACAAGAATTTATTTCGGCCCAAGAAAATTAGAAGACCTATTAGAAGAGCTTCATTTTTCCCGTATCCGTATATATTGTTCCTTTTATATGTTGTTAAAAAGAAAAACTGTTTGTGCTCTGAAAAAAGTATGTGATTTGAAAAAGAACCGTTTGTATTTAAAAAATTATGTTTGGAAAACAAGTTTGAGTTTTTCAAAAAAAAACTTGTGTTGCAAAACGTGTATTATACTGTTGACAAAAATACGTCAAATTTGAATATTCTGTTAAATTAATAAACTTCTACCTTCAAAAATAGGTTTCAACTTTTGTAACTTTTCTAACCAATCGCCGACAAATTCGCACGATTTTCCAGAAAAAGTCTTTTGCATTAGGCTTGAGGTTGCCGCCATTTTGAATACTTTTAGTGCGCTTGATGCGCGGTCCAAACAAAGCCCTGGGTACGAGATTGACCCATTGGGTTGACCTCTGGCATCTATTGTTTGGATCTTTGCTTTTTTACCCCGGGGTAACCCCCGGGACAAAATTGTTCAAACAATTCCCCACCCCCGGGACTAAATTTTCAGCATTGTCCCGGGGGTGGCCCGGGGGGGGGATGCAGACCTGCCAACCCTTGAGTAGCAGAAATAGTGAGTTGCTATCTAAAAAGTCGTGAGATTGACTGAAAAATCGTGAGACTTCGAAATTTTCAGGTTTGCTCATTAATATGGCCAGGGTTAACTTTAACAACACCAGAAAATAATCAATAGATATTCAATCTTAGGATAGTATGCATTTATATTTTGTTAATATAACCGTAATGCAAGGCTTATTAAAAATTAGCTGTTTTTTCTTTATGGCTTTAGTAGTTACGCGGAATTATATTGATTTCCCGCCAAGCAGATAAGCCGATAGTCATGTCGACCAGCAGATTTAACTCATTCGTCATTGAAATACTTCATGTAATATATGATGAAGTGAATTGTGCCTTGCCGTAAATTCCTGCATTTAGGCGCTAGTTTTCAGCTGTGCATGCGAGAAGAATGTAAACATTGACATAAAGGTGACACAAGAAATAATAGCATATTTCTTTTTTCCACGGGTGTTTGGAATCACTTGTGGTTTTAGTAGAGATTTTGCCGAAAATCGTGAGATTTGGGGACTTAATCGTGAGATCGTGAGAAAGCATAAAAAATCGTGAGTCTCACGATTAAATCGTGAGACTTGGCAGGTCTGGGGGATGGTAACAGAAGGAATTGATCCACGCATTAACACGACGCAAAACATTCGTTTTCTCTGCGATTCAGGGTTAAAAAACTTCAAATTTACTTTTCGAGACATTCATGATGCATATTATTTTCCTGAGACAAGGTTTGTTAAGGTCCAAGAAGAGAAACAAGCGTTTTAAAACGAAAACTACAAATTCCGCAATAGAAATATATAGAAATCTACTGCCATCGATCGGGGGCGGACAAACATGGCGGCCGCTCTCAAACACGACTCACTTCCGGCTTCAACGCTAAACAATAGATGCACTATCCAGTCTTAGTACATATCAGTGGGGGACTGATCTTTTAATTTTGAAATCTTTGATAAGAATGATAACTTTGAATTTTCTTTGGTTCGTCAAAACAATAAAATATTGACTTTTATAAATGAAAAATAGTGTGATCATAGACTCATAGTACTCTCAAAAGACCTGAGAATTGGATCGGAAGAAGGCAGAAGAACCTCAATGATTATTTGAAGCTTTTTTTAGCCTTGTGCTGCAATCAGTGGTATTAATTCGTCTCGAACTATTAAGACCTGCAGTTGCTTTTGTTTATCTTGGTTAAAGGTACATATTTTTGATTTTGTAGAGATCTAGGTATATAGGTACATAGTTATTACAAATGTCTGCCGGGTAGAGATATTGTTTATGTGTTTATAATGCACCTATCATTTGTTTCCACCACCCCTCGAGGAGTGGAGGGCGGCCAGACTGCAGAGTAGGGCAGTTTTCGACGAGATCTCGGGTGTGCAAGACATAAATTTAGGTGTGCAAGTGTGCAAACCAGCCTAAACTTTAGCCAAGTGTGCACTTAAGTTGGTGTTAATGTTTAAAACTGCCAATAATACGCAACAAATACAAGTTGTGTGGGCATAAATATAGTTGATCAAGTGTGCAAAGTCATTGGACAAAAAAATTCTCGAGTGTGCACTTGCCATACTCTGCAGTCTGGGAGGGCGGGCAACCCTGGGGAATTTTACAACAAATTTCTGCCCATGTGACGAGCGTTTGACAACAAATTTCAGCCTGAGGGTCGGACAATTGAGCAAACTCTGTCCAAGGACATCTCGGCTAGCTTGTAGCGCAGATTGTTTTTAGTGCAGTGCTGCATTAAATTTTCGACAATTTTGGCTTAGTATATTGTTTTACTGTTACTGTGTTTATATAGCTGCTACATAGAGAAGTAACATAAATTATACTGATTGGTAACAATGGGTATATATCCCAAAATATTCTCGCAATTTTTTAGTCCTTTTCAACATAGGCAAGTGAAAATCCACTAGTATAAGACAATTATTGCGCTCTGTATCTGTATGTCTGTTGGAACCAGGATGACAATATTTCAACATATGTTCCCCCAGATAGGGGAATTTGACAAAGTTGCTTTGCCTCTAGGTGGGGGTGGTGGAAACAAATGATAGGTGCATAATGTTTATATGGTTAAGATGCAGTCAGTGAGCTCCATAAATATCTGGAGTGAGAACTCGCATCCAAAAAGTGAACTGCCAAAGATGGTGGAAGTTGATGTCCAGTGCCAGTCCCTTTCTATTGTTTTTGTTAGCACAAGGCGGCAAGGAGTATGTTTTTACATCAATTTATTAAAGAACATAATGATTTTATGAACTAATAACTTGATTAGCGATACAATCCGTTAGAAAATACTGGAATTAGCTGGGAAAAATGGTATGAAAATTGTTTATGACTTTCATAGAGTTTGGAAGTCAATTGCTGCCATCTTGGCTTCACTTGGCCAATTGGCCAAATTTTAGACGTTCTTATTCCAGATATATATGGAGCTCACTGGATGCACTTAGCCTGGCTGCAAGCAATGACATATTTTGAAATGCAAGATATGGGTCTGCTGATCTGCACACATGTTTGTGTTTTGTGTTAGCAGCTTTTGCATTTGGCTTTATATATAATTGATTGTGTCATAATATGCATGCTTTACAGGAGCTGTGTACTGTGAAGTGTCTGTCTAATAGTTCTGTTCAGGTTTACAAATCATGTGTGCTAAACGGTTGTACGTTCTAATTAGCTTTAGGCGCAATGTTATGTTGTGCTTTAATTCGGCATTATACTGCTCTTCTTTTAAAATTACGTCAAACTATGTCTCCATATATTCAAATTTCCAAACACTTTATTCACTAAGCATTAATTTACGCACTCCCACAGCAAATATAATGTAAACATTTGATTGACAAGTACTTAAAACTAAAACCATCTGTTTTTTCGCTAATTGCTATACATGAATTTGTGGCAGGCAGTTTTTTTGGCTGCATTTACAGTGCCCCTTTCCTGCCCCTCAACTCCTTAATTTTTCCTGCTCGTTCCTCAATTCCCAACCCCGTAAAACTTCTGGCTACACAGGGCCACAGGCTACAATATCACATACCCTGTACAGGAAACACATTGTCCATCTTTGTTTTGTTTACAAGTATACAAGTAGTGCTGTTCGGTATACTGATATACCGAAAATATCTGTATGGAATCCAATATCGGTATGAGGTTTTCAGTCGCACTGATATACCAAAATTTCCGATATACCTGAATTTTTTGGTATACCGAAATTTACGATATGCCGAAATCATGGATTTTGTTGTAGTACAATGCAAAGAAGTAGTGTCTTTCTACACTCTCCGTGGTACTATCAAATAGCAAATGGCAATTAAATTGATGTGTGAAACGGTATACCGAGGAAATACAGAGTTTTAACAAATGTTGCCACTTGCTACCCGGTGGTTTAACACTGACACAAAGGCCGGGATAAAATGCTGGGGATTTAACTCTCATAGAGCCTTCGATTTAATAAACTGACATCCATTCGCCAGACTTTCTTCTTTGACAGCTCCCTGTAACAGCACGTTTTTATATAAAAAATGACTGATCAGACCACTAGATGAAAAGCTAGATTTTGGAAAGCTAGATGTTCGGCCTGGCAAGCCAGGCACTTTAACAAATGGACAACATTTTAAGGCTGGGATTTTAACACTCGAGAAATGTTAAAATCTCTGCATACTCCCGGGGGTCAGGGGGGCCGGGGTTTCAATTGACTAGTGCATTAGTAGCATGGTCGAGTCATATCATGTATATATAGACGCTTAATCCACACTGGCACCACACATTCAGGATATAATCAATAATTTGTCATTGTCTAGACAGACCAGGCTGGCATGAAATATGATTTACTTGGCAAATGATATTACATTGATATTTCAGAGATGCCCCATTCAGCATGAATCAGTTTTAAAAGCAATAAATAACACTTCATTCTGAACTCAAACCAATGATAATGCATGTTAGATCTATTGGAATTGTTTAACCAATCAATAATTACTATAATTTTATAATTGTAACAATAGTTATTATTTTGTAATTGTAACGTCTTGGAACAAGACTATGCTTGCAGTTAAGCAGACACACATTTTCCATTTTCAAAATAGGCAGTTGTGAGCAGGCTAAGATGTACTCCTGGGGCCGGTTGTATCAAAGGTGGATAAGTCGCTATCCGGCGGATAAGTCGCTATCCGGCGGATAAATTTTATCCAGAGTAAAAATTGCGTTGTATCAAGCTTGGATAGCGTTATCCAGCGGACAAAAAAGCACTATCCGTAGGATAAATTTATCCGAGGTCCGGAGGTAGTTTAAATCCTCTATCCGGTGGATAAACTCGAAGTTCCAAGACAAAATAGTAAATATTTCGGATGAAAGAGGGTCGGATTGAGACAGAAATGCAATAATTCTGTTTATAAGTCAACATCCTTTATAATAATGCAATAAACATATAAAGTACTCACTTTTGTAGTTTTGTATATATTTTTGACTGAATATCCCATGTCGGTGGCAGTGCCGACCGGCATTCTTCTTCAGATCCTTCTCTTTTATATAGTTTGAAAACAAGCAGTGAATTTCTCACTTTTAGTCAGTTTAAAAACACGATGAACGTACCGAAGATAATACCAAGATAGAAGATACAACTTGGAAAACCAAACAAAATTAGGCAATAGACAACAAGACGGCGAATTTTGTAATTTTTGTTCGTTCGCTTTGATTAGCCAATCAAAACTTGAGAGAAAATGTTCTTAAAATTGTTATGAAATGTGTGCAAGGTCAAGGAACAAAATATTTAATGTATTCTACAGGAAAAGTATACTCAACTCATATACTAAACAGTTTTTGCCTCTGCTGTTGTCTTCGCATAAACAAAGATCGTGAAATGCTAGCTAGTGAATACACGTATTTCACGTACTATGAAAATGTACAACAAAATCATACAAGTCTGACTATATTAATACTAGTGACGACCGACTGAAAAAGAACAATACAACCAACAACGGGAAATTTATCGCAAGTTAATTCAAGATATATGGATGGATTTTATACAAGTTAAATTATAAAGTTCACAAAAGCTCAGCAACAGCTGACGTTGAGGTAAGAAATTTCAAGAAAATCCGGTTTTTCCCGGTTAAATTTAAGCTTATCCGACGGATAGCTATCCACCCTGCTATCCGTGCTTCATACAACGCATTTTTATCCAACGGATAACTATCCATCGGATAGAAGATTTATCCATCGGATAGGACTTATCCACCGGATAACTTATCCACCTTTGATACAACCGGCCCCAGGAGGGCAGAGACTCCTGGCTATTTGATTACTTTTATAGTCAAACTGTTCACTCAAGTGGCAAATTAGAACAACTTATCATATTGCTCAACAGGTGAGAAAGACATCTGTACAAAACAAAACTATCAACACGTTGCGGGATTAGTAAAATCGATGGAGGAAGTGTAAAAGTACTCAAACCTCAGGGTCTGAAATTTGCAGTATCCCGATATCCACAGGATACTAAAATTTGGTTTTGGATACCAAATAGTGAATGACTTGTATCTCGACTGGATACTACGAAATTTCAAACATTAAGATAATTAAATGGTAAATGGCTCCAG
This sequence comes from Trachythela sp. YZ-2020, assembly GCA_016169945.1. NCBI lineage: Eukaryota > Metazoa > Cnidaria > Anthozoa > Malacalcyonacea > Clavulariidae > Trachythela > Trachythela sp. YZ-2020. Next base: position 221,105 of record JADLSH010000052.1, read on the forward strand.
CGTCGTTCAATTCAAGCTTTTGAACACTACAAGTCTGCCACTTTGAAAATAGCCAAACTTTCAACACCCAAGACAAGCATACAGAAGTTTGTTGAAAGTTTATGTGCGTCTAGTGTATAAATTCATGATATCAACCAGTGGCGGACACTTCGCAAAATATTGGGGGTGCAAACTTAGGTTGCCAACATATAATCACCCTTTTGTTGCTGCAAATCTCAATTCTCGAAATCTTTTTGGCTTAAATTTCATGCAAATTTACTGCCTATCAAGGCTTTCGTGGTTGTAAAATCATTGATACAGCTTTGTTACATAGTTAATCAGCTATCATTCAAAGGTTTTGATGTAGATTACAGTATGTAATATTTTGTCTTGTAGAAGCTCTGTGTTGAAATGGAGTTTCCAGAAGATGAGAGAATCAATGAGTTAATCGAGAAAGAAGTACATAATGATGATGAGAAGAAAGTGAGTTGAGGTTTAAGTCTACCCACTGTACTGTTGCTCTAAGAATGAACACCACAGTCAAATGTCTGCTCATGAGTCAGGTTTTGACTGCTTATATCTGAATGACTGGGCATAGTATTATCTTCGGGAAGCTCTAGCAAATTGGGTAAAGAAAATAAGGAATGGGTAAACGTTGTATATAGCAAGATTTTTGGACATCTAGCTTGTTCGATAGAACTAATAGTAGAAGGTAAACTACAAGATGTTTTTTCTGCATCTCACTCGATTGAAATTAAGGTAGAAGGTTTAGTTGGCCGGTTTAGTTTAGTTTAGTCGATTTCAACTAAACCTTCTAATAGTAGAAGGTGTTTAGTAGATGGAATATTCGAACGACAATCTATACAATTTTAGACCTAACCAGAAGCAGTTGCGTATAGATTTGTATGTACAGTACTGCTCAGAAATAACCTAACAGAAAACGCGTTCGGAACGCGTCCGGAACGCGTCCGGAACGCGTTCGTCAATGCGTTCCATTTGCGTTCCAATTTGCGTTCCATTTGCGTTCCGCTTTTACCGGAACGCGTTCCGGAACCACTGCGGAACGCGTTCCGGTTACACTCGTAATGAAACCAGCCATCGTCGGAAATTATCGTGATTTCCCGAGTATTAATTAGCGCCACTTTCACATTTTGTGTTTACACTGAGAGCTATGGGGAAACTTTCGGAATATGCGAGAAAAAGAATAATTTCTTTACGATCGAGCTGAATGAAACAGACAAAAATAAAAGAATCACTTGATCAAGAGGGGATTAAAACCTCGAGAAGTGCGATAAGTCTTTTCCTGTCGCGTTATTCGAGGACAGGCGACTTAGGCGACGCTCCACGCAGTGGTCGAAAAACTAAATTGGCACCAGAAGCCATCGCATATATTGAAGCAAAAATGCAAGAAAACGATGAACTAACTTCTCGAGAGTTGAAGGGGAAAATGTCGAATGAATGCGACAATTACATATACAGTTGAACAAACACGCAAAACAAAGCCATTTAAAGTTTTAAACGATTTTTAAAATTATTTGCGATTACATGCTACCCGGACTGAGTCGAGTTTCAGTCCGGGTCAAACCGGGCTGGAATTTCAGCCCGGGATGAAACTTAAAATAACAGTTCACAGTTGTCAACTGTCAAACCGTACAGTAGCTCAGGTTTCATTCGGTGTCGGGATTTTCCGATGCGAGAACACGGTTTTTAACCAAAGTGGGGAACGCGTTTCCAAGTTTCCTCTGGAACGCGTTCGGAACGCTTTGCAACGCATTTTGGAACGCGAACGCAGTGTTAGGTTATTTCTGAGCAGTACTGTATATATAGCAGAAGGTTTAAGTGGATGGATATTTCGAGTGAAATAATATATACAATATTTTAGACCTGAACGGGAACGGCTGCGAAAAATGCAACTCTAAGTCCTCCGACAGGAATTGAATCTGCGGCCATGTGATTCCGGTGCAGCGCTCTGACCACCGAGCTACAGAGTCCAGTTGCCAAGCGTTAACCGCAAGTTCATAGGTATAGATATAAATCTATACATGCACTATATAGATATGCTATATGTACATGTCGTAGGACTTAGAGTTGCATTTTTCGCAGCCGTTCCCGTTCAGGTCTAAAATATTGTATATATTATTTCACTCGAAATATCCATTGACCTAAACCTTCTACCTTAATTTCAATCGAGTGAGATGCAGAAAAAAAATCTTGTATCTATATAACTTATCTATATAGCATGTATAGATTTTCGTTCGAATATTCCATCTACAAAACACCTTCTACTATTAGTTCTATCGAACGAGATGCCCAAAAAATCTTGATATTTACCCATACCTTCCACTGGCATCACTCCACTATATATATACATGAACTTGCGGTTAATGCTCAGCAACTGGACTCTGTAGCTCAGTTGGTTAGAGCGCTGCACCGGAATCGCAGGGCCGCAGGTTCGATTCCTGCCAGAGAGGGCCTAAGGTTGCATTATTCGCAACTGCTTCTGGTTAGGTCTAAAAATGTATATAAATTTTCGTTCGAATATTCCATCTACTAAACACCTTCTAAACTCAGTATAACGTCGTCTTCGCACAAGTAAGACGTGGTGAAATTCCCTATCAATCAATGTTAGTCAGTTAATGAGGGTAACACTATTACTGTACAAAAAGTATCGTATTCTGCCTAGTGCCTCTCGCCTTTAAAGCTGATCTACTCCTATTATTTTGGCAGATAATTTCCCCGCTATTTTCGTAGACTCGCACTTTGTACATTAAAATTTCTCTTCCTTGTTATTTAGATTGTTCATGAATATCTCGAGAATGTTCTCTTGAGTGTCAGGTTTGTCATTTAAACATCTCACTATTAAAGAATCAGTGTAAAGGTTATGCAAGTGCATGTTTATGTTGTCAGTTCTAAGCAATAGTTTACGTAAAGTTGTGCGGACACCACCTTTATCTATTTACCAAAGCTTTTGATCTGTATGTTGAAGGTTTTTTTAGATGCAAATTTCGAGCGAAATATAGAGCCTATAGACCCTTGAAATTTTGATCTGTAAGCCTGAATCTTTAACAGTAGGAAAAAATGAAACGAATCGCGTAAAAATAGCAGAAGTTACACACACTGAAAATTTGTCATTCAGGATTTCAATAGTGGCTGGCAAAATTGGCCAACCAAATTACGTTGTTGTTGAAAATCCTTCGCACAAGTTCGGTTAAACTATAAGGAATTTCCGCTCGCTGTTTCAGTCAACGACATAGTATTACAACGTAGTATAGTAGTCAACAACACAGGGACTGTATTTCGTTTTACTAATTTACTCAAACAACAATATTAATTTTTACAATCAATTAAATTCTAAATACATTATCACACGATCTCAATCCTAGCCCACTCAAACCAATCTTAACGCGGTCTTAATACATGTAGAATTTTGATGAGTATACTTATTGACTTTCCTATAAACCTTCGATTGATCTACTTAACTACCCGTTGAATATGAAATACAAAGAAAATAATGTATTTGAATTCGTTCCCAACGCCCAGCTTTATAATACAACAACAACCTCCAACTCAAACTGTCAATCATGTCCTGAAATGACCAATCATCACTTCCTAAAATAACTATATAAAATATTAATAACAATGTTTCCACTTAGGGTCAACGTTTTTCCTACTGAAAGTTTCTACAATACATACTACGAACACTCTATCATTCTATAACACTCTATACCAATTCTAACTACAGTCGCAGTGGCGCCCCCCCTAGTGCGAGTGCCGAAGGCACAAGCTCGCGCCGAAGGCACGAGCATTCTAGGAGGGCCCGGAGGCATGCCCCCCATGAAATTTTTTAAATCTAGAGTCTCTGAAATGCCATTTCCTGGACTTTGGGGGAAGATTTTACAGAATTCTGACGGTCAGAAAACGACATTTTAATATATCAAGAAAGAATATATATTTTGTTGTTGCGTTCATGCATTTTTCGTTTCTCAGAGTCTTCCCTGTCAATTTGTTTTTGCTCTACAGTCTGAGCTTGGCTGCCTGGGGGCCCCCGGGTTCGCCCGGTCTGAACCCATAGTAGTTACGCCACTGTACAGTCGAACCTGTATTAAGCGGCCCTGTATTAAGCGGCCACCCTGTATTAAACAGCCAGTTATTGAAGTCCCGGTTGTTTACTCAGTAATATTCTGTAAACACTACCTCTATTAAATGGCCACCTCTATTAAGCGACCGCGGCCACTTGTTCGTAGTCCCACTGAACGGATTAACCTGTACTAAACGGCCAGACTGAATTTACATGGTGCTTTCAATGCTTCAGATCAATATGAATACATCTGGGAATAAAGTATACAGTGTTTCTAATTGAATAAGTAACCCAAACCTCGTTGACCACAGGCTATATCAGTGTTAAACAGGAGGCTATTACCCAAACGGATTCAGTAATTTGTTTTGTTGTTACATTGATCTGTTCTTTACTCAACACATTTAGTTAATTTGCAATTTACGTCTTTAACGACTTTGTAGCTATCTTTTGCCACTACGCTTTATTTAAATAGTACAATTGAATAGAATGATAACTTGACCACGCCCAGAGTCTATTCTTAGTGAACCTGCATTAAGCGACCACCCTGTATTAAGCGGCCAGCAAACCCATTCCCAAGGGTGGTCGCTTAATGCAGGTTCGACTGTACAACAATATTTTCACTTCTATTTATACTAAAAACTAGGAACTAACTACGTTAGTTCACAAGTCATATTTAAACCACAGAATGTTCCTTCCCTATTGGATATCTAGGTGTGTCGTTGTTTTCATCGTAGAAGGTGTTTAGTAGATGGAGTATTCGAACGAAAATTTATATACATTTTTAGACCTAACCAGAAGCTTTTGCGAAAAATGCAACTTTAGACCCTCTGGCAGGAATCGAACCTGCGGCCCTGCGATTTCGGTGCAGCGCTCTAACCAACTGAGCTACAGAGTCCAGTTGATGAGCATTAACCGCAAATTCGTGTATATATAGTGGAGTGATGCCAGTAGAAGGTATGGGTACAAATATGAAGATTTTTTGGACATATCGTTCGATAGAACTAATAGTAATGCTCAGCAACTGGACAGTTGGTAATAGCTTAGTTGGTTAGAGCGCTGCACCGAAATCGCAGGGCAGCAGGTTCGATTCCTGCCAGAGGGCCTAAAGTTGCATTTTTGGCAACTGCTCCTGGCTAGGTCTAAAAATGTATAAATATAAATTTTCCTTCGAATATTCCATCTAGAAAACACCTTATACTATATTACGAGTGATAAATATATACAACTTTGAAACCTTACCGGGGACGGCTGCGAAAAATGCAACTCAAATTTACTGTCATATATACCGACGTATATATATACAGTAATCGCAGGGGCGCAGTAATTCCTGCCGGAGGACCTTAGAGTTGCATTTTTCGCAGCCGTTTCCGGTAAGGTTTCAAAGTTGTATATATTTATCACGTAATTCCATCCACAAACAACCTTCAACTGTAAGTCCCATCGAGTGAAAATGCAAAAAAAATACTTATAATTTACCTTCAACCATATTAGTTCTATCGAACGAGATCTCCAAAAAATCTCGTTTTCATCCTATGTTCCTATTTGTCCAAAACTAGGCCTAGGGCTTATTTGTGGTTTTTGAAACGTGCTTATATGTGCATCATACAAACATCCTGTTTACGCGCAATTTATGTAAATATTCTTGACTCATATTTATGTGGTTGCTGCGCCCACATCGCGCCTTAATCTAGACGTTCCTCAGTTGTAGCAGCAAATCTTCGAGTGTGTATATCGCTTTATCGCTTCCCCTGTACCTGCCCAATTACTTTCAGATTTTGTACTGTTGTATGTTCTTTTCAACTAAAACAGTCGTTGTGATCTGTGATAATATAGTTCGAAAATTAAACTGTACTGATTGTGAATCTCTTGAGACTCTCTTGAGACTACGTTCACATGAGAGTGACGAGACTGGACGAATTCGGTCGCAAATTCATCCTGTTCCATTTATTCACACACAGAAATCTGTACGGTTTACTTCGCTCAGTTGGTATATCCGAGTATGTTTCTTTTCGCTCCTGTTGCAGGTCGCTTAGAAATGTTGACCATTTAACTCTTGCGATCCCTTTTAGCAGGACAGAGGCTTTTAAGAACTTTTTAAGAACTTAGTCATTTTTCGTAATAAGTTGCTTCATTTTTATAAGGACAAATTTTCTGAAACCTTATTGTAATGGGTTTACTTTAAGGTCCATTATACTCTTAATTTATATTTGTACTTAAATTATATATGCATTCTTACTATGTATTCTTATTATGTATTATTATAGTAGGCTAATATTTAGGTTAATTTATATCAGGTGGCTTATGATAGGGAATCTTGAATTCTGTTTTAAGCTCACCTCAAATTACATTATAATTATATGCAACTTGTAATTTGATGTATATTTGGAAAATTGATTAAAGATTAAAGATGCGTCCGGTTTGAATTTCTTGCATCCCTTGTGAACTCAAAAGGCAGAATCATGGAAATTAAAATATGGTTCTGAATTCATCCTGTTCCATATGAACAGAGCCTGAAGCATATGTGAGTTAATGTCATGCTTCTATATTTTTCAGTGATAACAATGATGAGCTAGTTACTGCATGGACTTTGCAAAGAGCGTTTCAATTGCTGACCTTGGACGAAAAAGTGGACTGGAACGAGGTTATGGAAGGTAACAGTACAAATTAATTACATATGCCTACACTGCTGAAACAATAAGCCGAATACTATCATTCCTGGTTAGGTCAGCCTACATCGTCTCACAATCAAATCTGCAAGCCTCGTCGTATATTGGATATCCCACATTGAGTATATATATTGGATATCCCACATTGAGTATATATATTGGATATCCCACATTGAGTATATGTATTGGATATCCCACATTGAGTATATATATTGGATATCCCACATTGAGTATATATATTGGATATCCCACATTGAGTATATGTATTGGATATCCCACATGGAGTATATATATTGGATATCCCACATTGAGTATATATATTGGATATCCCACATTGAGTATATATATTGGATATCCCACATTGAGTATATATATTGGATATCCCACATTGAGTATATATATTGGATATCCCACATTGAGTATATATATTGGATATCCCACATTGAGTATATATATTGGATATCCCACATTGAGTATATATATTGGATATCCCACATTGAGTATATGTATTGGATATCCCACATTGAGTATATATATTGGATATCCCACATTGAGTATATATATTGGATATCCCACATTGAGTACAGAAGGCCAAATGTTAGAATAAAAGAGCATATCTATTCAAGAAACATTTCTAACTTCAACTTCACTTCATTGAAATAACTACTTACGATAAAATGGTAACGATTATCAAATTAGTTTAATAGGCCGTTTTTAGCTAATTCTCGACAGTTCCGGCAAAAATGTTTACTCAAATTTAAACGCAGCTATCTCAGTCAATTTTGCATGAAAATGCACATGGCATATATCAAAATTTAAGTTAGACAGTTTAAGTGTAATAGATCTTTTAGTTTTAAGTTATGCTAAATCGAACGGTCGTACTTTTTTTTGCCCCACCCGGTTCCCCACTGCTGATGGCCTGATGAAACCGAAGCCACGCTCACTGATGGGGCTTCAGTGGCGCAGTCGTCAGAGCAAGCGTCTTTCACCTCTGAGATGGTGGGTTTGATTCTCGCTGGGGACTCATGACGCTTATGTGAAAAGAGTCAGTCAACGCTCTACCGAGAGCCGTGGGTTTTCTCTGGATACTCCGGTTTCCTCCTACAGGGAATGTTGACAGGGTGGGTAGCTGTGCTCCCTGATTAGAAATGAGTCATACGGTGGCAGCCAGAGGCGCCTTTAATAAGTCTTCGACTCGAGCTGCGTCCTTCGTAATTCACCTCAGCTGTAAGTAAGGATGATTAGTACACCCCCATGCACTTACTTACTCACTACAAGCAGTACTAATTGCTTATACATAACACATTTATACATGCACAGAGACAAAATAAGTCATAGTTCGTATGATTTGTTTAGAGAATGGTTTTGCCGAAGATTTAGGAATTGTTTAAGTCTTTTGTTGAACTGAATATGAAGAAATTCAGCTTCATTTATAAACAACAAAACAAAATAAAAAAATTTCAGGTGCTTCATTTATAAACAACAAAACAAAATAAAACATTTTTTGCCTTAATTTTTGTTCTGAACAACAATGAGATGGCCTCTTAATACAAGTCTTTGACTTCCTGAGGTCTTCTCGCCACTCCCTTTCCTTTTAATTTAACATACATAAATATAAATATACTTAAATTTTATTACAATAATCAATGTAAATTAACTGAATGAAGTGGTAAATAAATTGAATTTAATGAAATGAATTGAATGAATATTTTGTTCTGTAGGTATACATCCAGACCTGCAGGAACTCGTGTCTATCTTAAATGAAGAGCCATCATCACAAGATGAAAGTTCATCAAGAGATGATTTAATCAACGCATTACCAGGACGTCTTAAAAACACTGACATACAGTCGGCAAAGCCACAGGAAGAAAGCACATCTAAAGAACAATCTAAGAGTGAGAAAGCAAATGCGAGTAGTAACGCAGTGCCAACAACGAAACGAATGATTGATTTTAATATTGATGACGATTGTAATGACATTGTCGCTCCATCCCAAGACGACATTGAACTGTGTTTACGTTCAGCAACAAGGCCAGATTTGGCAAAGCAAAGTAAGGAAAATTTCATTATTCAACTTCAGAACTTTTGTCATCGAAAGCAATTTAAACTACATCGAAAAGAATATTAAGCCAGTTCAGAGTTTCAGGATAAAATTGCAGTTGAATCATAACATGTAGCTGAGACTGGAAGAATTAAAATATTTGGTATTCAACTGTTCAATCATCATTTGAATATGCAGAAATTGCTCGAAGAACAATTACTTTCCTCACGGTTGACTCGCTTTAAGGTAGAAAATTTATTCCCTCAAGTGTACCTTTCTTTATTTTGCTTACACAGAAGACAGTTCTATTGTGGCTATACAGGGTGTCCCCAAAAAAGTACCCCTTTAGAAATCACTCTCGTGCGTTATTATACCTTTGGGAATTTAATTTAATTGTACATGAACGGCGGAAGTATTTCCACTTCCCTTCGTCCAAATAATTTAACGCGACGATCGAAGCAAGCAAAACGATTTCACAAACAAATGGTTTTACGACAAATACTCGTTGCTCTGTAGTCAGTTGAACCATTCTTACTCGAACTGACGGTAAGACGAATTTGTAATTTGACGTTTTTGTGTTTAAATTCCCAGAGGTATAACAACGCACGTTTAGCAACAAAAGAGTGATTTCTATAGGGGGACTTTTGTTTTGGGACACCCTGTATATGTGAAACACAAATGAATTATTGAACAGTTGAATACTTTGATATGCATATTATAATTCTTCCAGTCTTAGCTACATGTTATGATTCAACTGCAATTTTATACCGACGCAGAACGCGTCATTTGGATGCGCAGTCGAAACTCCGAATTGGCTTATTTAACATTATTTTCTCAATCCGATAACTGCTGATAACGCCTATTTCGGTTGCTCACATATCGAGAAAGAGCCAGTATTTAAATGAAATTTCTCGCGCGTGTACATTCGTAAGGAAAACGCTTAGCGCCCTTGAAGATAGAGTTTGTGTCACGTTCATTCGTCAAACGCTATAGGCTAGAAAATGGGTGTTTTAAAACCAATAAGACTTTCATTACAACGACAAGTTACTGTGTTAAAAATATGAAGTGGCAAAGACAAATGAAAATCCTGCCAAAACGTTTCTCTGAAAATTCTCCCGTTTGCCGTTGTCCTCAGTCGTGAAGCTTAAAATGCATTAATTACACGAAACCGTTTATTATCTTAAACGAAAGAACTCTTAAAACTGTAGAGTAACTTCTGTAAGTTATAGATATTCATGTTTCCTTGTTGAGATATTTCGTCTTCTTTAATAAAGCAATGCAACCAAGGTAGCTTCATATTCACGTCATTTAAATAAGATATTAGTGAATGTTTTATAACTTTGTTTTCGTCAAACGAAATCAAAACTAATGATTAAACTTATTATTAATGGTAAAACTTAAAACCATGATTGTAATTGTACAAGAAAAAACAGACGCTGCTTGATTCAAATGATTTCATTAGATACAAGCAAAGAAATAACACATTCAACGGTGGATTGCATTGCTCTTTTAAAGAAAACTTAATATCTCAACAACGAAACATCGAAATAACAATCTAAAACAGAAGTTACTTTACAGTTTTTTTTAGTTCTTTCGTTGGAGATAATGGACAATTTCGTGTCATATGCACTTTAAACTCCCTATTATTTAATACTTTTCCATTGAACTCTTTCTTTAGGACACGGCGAAGTTACGAAAAAGAATGACTGTGTCATGGGCGATCTTATTGTGCGAGTGAATCTTGGTTTACCACAAGAATACGTGGGAAAGTTTAAAAAGACGAATAAAACATCAGACGGCAATACAGATGTGCTTGTTGGAGATAATGTCTCACGCGTGGAAAGCTCGCAAAATGACGATGAAACTCAGGATCCATCAGCTGTGGAGAACGTTGGACCTAGCGACGCGGAAGATCCAAAAGTAAATAAGGTAGAGCATCTCGTACATTCAAAACCTGGACCCAGTCGGGAGGTGTCTGGACCCGGTAAGACCGCGCCGAAACTAAGTAAAGTCGAGCATCTGCTGAAAGAGTCCAAAAACACTGTAAGGAAATTGGCCGAGGATAATCGGAGATTTCAGTAAGTTTGAACAACCAGTTTGTTTATATTCCACTTTCTTAAGAAGCTGATTAATAACATTAGGTTAGGTTCAGTTCTATATATGGTGGTCAAATAATGCTACTGTAAATGTCTCCAGTTTATGTCTATTTGCCACCAAACACAAGATCAACACAGTGAAAAAATAGGGAAGCACGGGTGGCAGATGCGGTTAGCGCGCTGTCTCTTACCTCTGAGTTAAGCTGGCTATACAGCAGGTCGAGGGCATGGATTTACTCAGGTTGGGTAACGTCAGTGCGCTTGATAAACTCATGTAAGTTGAGATTGGTTGGTTCTCTCCTGTGCTTCCCTTAGGCACTAACCACTAACTAACCCTCGGAACCTTTGTCAATTGGGTTGCATTCTAAAAAATAGGTGTGTAGATATTACACACCTTTCTTGTTGCCAAATTCGCACACCTCTTGCCGTGTATTTTTACATACCTCAAGGTGTATATTTGCGGGGAAATAGTATGTATTTGTACACACCTATTTGCGACAAAATGTGTGTGTATAATTACACACCTTAAGGTGTGTGATTTGCTTGTCGCCAAATTCGCACACCTTAAGCCGTGTTTTTTAAAAAGGTATGTAATTATACACATGTATGTGTATTTTTAGAGTGCACCACCATGTCCACCGTCCTACTTCCAGATGATCTGGCGGCGAGCAAAGGGCCTGGAACTAGCAACAGAATAGAAATCCATTTTGCTGTATTTAATCATTTGTTTCTTCCTGTTTCTTTTATGAAACTATTTGAAACTTTGTCAATATGTTTAACGATGGAAACCACAAGTCCATGACAAATTTAGTAACAAAATGAAATACATTTCACAAGATATTTAGCAATTTGAATCTGAAAATGGATTTCTATCTGACGACTATTCCCAGTCCTTTTCCGTGTTTCCAGATCACCTATAGTTAGTGAAACCAACTTATTCGACCCTTGCAAGTGACGTCACAACTCAAAATTGTTTGACTTCCGCTATTTTGTGTGGCAAATTCCGTTGGGCAAATTCAACCTAAGTCAAATGAAATCCAACATGGCTGACATTAACACAACTTTCCTTAATTAAACTATACACCAAAATACTCCTCGTTGTTCAAGGATTCTAACGAAATAGAGCGTGTTTAATAACTCTCTGTGATGCCACCCAAAAAGGCGGATTATTTATCATGACGTAATATTCTCGCGTGGCTGCAAGTGCCGAATAGTATTTATTCAGCACAGAAGTATTATAGAACATCATGCGATTACTATAAGATATATACTTTATTTCTTTTTCACCAAAAACTAACCCTTAGACCTTAGTTGTCGAGCACGTGTATCGTGAGCCTCTGGCTCGGGTGAATTGGGCAACCACACCCTGTGTAGTCGACATTAAATAAATCATTATTATCATTATTATAGAGAAGGTATTAAAGATCCTTATCTCGAAGGTAAACAGGCAGGAAATGATGAAGAGCCTGAACGGTAAGTCGTTCACAAACAGCCCAGAATATGTTTACAATAATCCTAGAGCTTTTATTCGAAGGTCAACGGTTTATATAGGTGAGTTTCAGCACATATTATACAGGACAGCAGAATAGATGGACGACTGTAAAACTGTTGACATTAATAGGAGCAAACAAATTATATTTCCAGTGAATTCTGAACTATTTCAAAAACATTTAAAAATGCTCCATATTTAGAAAGTTTGTCTTGAAGTAATTTAAGGAATTTTTGGGAAAACTAAGGAATTTCAGAGCTCTTTGCAAGGCGCCCTGAAATACTCTATATTCATAATAAGTGCCATCTTTGAAAAAGTGGTAATCGTTTTAAAATGTTGATCTAAACCAAGTAAAGGATCGTTTTAAATGGATATAAATACTGGCCTTTTTATATAATTATTCCTTTTTCGAACACCGAATGCCTTAATTATTTGCTCTGTTGGACATCGGTACGCAAGTTTACCCTGACGTCATATGAAAACATTTAACACTTATTTACTGACGCCGAGGGAAACAGTGTGTTTTGTAGACCCGATACCGCTGTTATTGCCCGAGTCGTTGATGCCACCAAATACAAGAGTCTACATATGATGAAAAGAGTTGAAGGGTTGTTGTAGATGGAAATTATCGAGTGTAAATTATATACATTTACTAGACCTAACCAGGAACAGCTGCGAAAAATGCAACTATAGGTCCCTGGCAGGAATCGAACCTGTGGCCCTGCGATTCCAGTGCAGCGCTCTAACCAACTGAGCTACAGAGTCCAGCTGTCGAGCTCTAACCACAAGTTCATGTATATATATACGATGGTACTGCCATGTTAGGTTATGGGTAAATATTAAATTTTGTTGACATCTCACTCGATCGAAGGGTAACCCTTCAAAATTTAATATTTATGATGAAAAGAATTAACATGATTTCTAACTCTTTTAACTGACGGTTGACCACCATCTGCTGTACGATAGTACTTCATGAAACACATCTATACCCAGTCTAATATTTTCTAGGATTGAGAAACGAAAAAGATATTTAGCTCCTTCGAAAACAGCGGAACAAGTGCCATGGGGTTCCAGTGATGAGGATCTAAGTTTCGAAGAGGCTGAGGAGTCAGGATATCAACGTAAAAAATGTGAGTTACTGAATCCGTGTATGAAAGTTTCTTGGTTGAAGCAAGGAAAGAGTCCGATAAGTTTGCGGTTTTAAAAGACATCGTGTCTGTCTTACTCTTTCAACACACCCTTTATTACAATAAAAAATTAAAAGACCTAAGTTAAAGCATTCAATCCTACTATGTACAAATACAAATTGGCGATCTAGATCGATTTCGCTGTAACCAAAGCCTCTTCAGTAATACGCCATTTTGTTTTTGGTGAAATACTTCGTGTAAACGTTCCTGTGACTTCCATCTGAAAGGTCTGAACCTTGCCGTGATGTTTCTCGCCAGGAACATCAAGGGACAGTCTGCTCTGTGGAAACATTGTAAACATTGTACACGGCAAAGTTCAGACCTTTCAGATGGAAGTCACAGAAACATTTAGGGATGATGCAATTTTAAGACAGATATCAGAAGGCGTGAAGATAAACAAGGTGCCAAAAGATAAGCTAATGAATACGAAGACTGAATGGAACTACGTACATATTTCGCGGCTGTGATAGAGTATAGATACTGTGGAGATACCCCAATTTTTATGGACACTACATGGATACAGCTTTACACGAAGTATTTCACCAAAAACAAAATGGCGTATTACTGAAGAGGCTTTGGTTACAGCGAAATCGATCTAGATCGTCAATTTTTATTTGTACATAGTAGGATTTTAATGTTTTAACTTAGGTCTTTTAATTTTTTATCATAATAAAGAGTGTGTTGAAAGAGTAAAACAGGCACGATGTCTTTCAAAACCGCAAAAGAATCCTTTCTATCGCGGTAAATATGTAAATAATTTGGTGTTTTGGAAAAACATCATGATGTTAATATCCTGTGCTATCCAAATGGGACCACTTGCTGGAAAAAAATGTTTGAATGTGGCAAACCGGAATCGAACCTAAGTCATAAGTTCTCTTGTTTAAACTATCAGCGCTCTGACCACTGAGCTATTAGGATGTCCGATTGAGACACTCTGAAATATTATATATATATTTTTCTTCCTTGCAGCAGGCATCCAGACCCAAAACATTTCCTGCCAAATTTCAACTTCCAACAATGCGTGCTTTCAGCAAAACCAATGCAATTATGCATGGTCGTGTATTTCACTATTTCAACATGCCTCTTGTATCACTTTGACACTAAGCCACTGTCGCCACATTGTTGAATGTAACAATGTTAGAACTTATAAATTTGTCAAACTTCATTCTTCATTTCTTGCTTTCCCTCAAAAATTACCTGCGAGGTCAAAAAGATTTCCTGGCAGCATGCTGCCATGGTGGCGGACATTCTTAAGCCTTGATTATATGTACTATACATTCAATGTGGGATGTCCACATATATTCATGACGAGCTTTATATATATGATTGTGGGACGATGTAGGATGACCCAGCTGATGACAATGAAGAAAATTACCTGGATTATATTGCAGTGCCCTGCAAAGTTGGCACTGCTATATGTTCGCTCGTTTGTTTGTTCGTTCGTTCGTTCGGAATCTTAAGCTCAGTTCATTACACAGGAAGCCCAGGCTCTATAATTATTCCAGTATAGCAGCATTTTCCCGCGGCCGCCCGCGCGTGTTCATTATCTGCTTATTATTTTGTCAACAACTAAATGTCCGGCGTGTTTTGTGCTACGAATTTAGATTTTTATGAAATATACCCATCCCAACCCCATCTCTAACCACAAAATGTTTAAAAAATTATTTGAGAGTTAAAACAATTTGGGAAACAATTTTGCTTGGACGAGGATTTGAACCCTCAAAAACACTTCTTGTATTGGAGAATGATTATCTATACTCTTGTCAGCCTTGTGCTAGACTAGACGGGGCACCATGCAATTTCAGTACTGCGCTGGTTATATTATCTATTTCTGTATACTTGCCATTATATTATCTTTTTCAGTATAATGTACAAAGTTTCTCTTGATTTGCGTACGTGTTCTTTTCGCTATTTAAAACAACAGTCACATTAAAACTGCTTTTGTTCCCTATTTTCACTTTTGTTCCCTACTAATCCAAAATTTCGGCTATGCGTATTGGCCCGAAGATATCGGTCATCGGAATATTGGTAAATTCCTAGTTACTTACCGTAGATGTTTTCATATATTTATCATGATATGTATTTAACTGCAGCTACTACTGATCTGGTTGCGAATCTCTATGTATTTTAACCCACCGGCTCCCTGTCAACATTAGGGACTTTACGATAGCCGACACGGACCACAGAATGCTGTTAAAAATTTGCGCATGGACTGGGTCGACTACAGTTGCCGTCTCCCGAGCGCGGGAACTTTAAGATAGAACAACCGCGACTACAGCTACGTTGATATTTGTAGTACAAATTATGAGTCACATTTCGTCGCAATGTACAAAACCTGACGAGTCAAGCTATTCAAAACATCTTTCGTCAGTTCCATGTTGTCTTTGTGGTTAAAACGTTCTCAACTTACTAGCTAAAAATTCGATAAAAATCTTCACCGTAGTCAGTACTATACGGAAATCAACTTTCTAACTCACCGTGGTAGCCTAGCTACAGTTAATTGAAAGCATCATGTCGTAGTCCGTAGTCGGTTATCTTCAAGTCCCTATTATTTTCTGTGGGAGAAAGCCAGGGTGCAAACCACGAGTTTCGGCAGAGTGTTGACTGACTCGTTGACTGAACGAGAATCGAAATAACAATGGCGAAAGGCGCTTGCTCTGACGCCACCGAAGCCCCCATATCTGCATGCCACTAAAATGTATGATATTTTAATGTGTAGCACCAAGGAAACGTGTTGTATGGACAGAGCAGGAAATGGACTGGCTCAGAGAGGGAGTACGCATATTCGGTACAGGTGACTGGGCTGGAATACGTGATCATTTTCCTTTTCAAGATTCTCATTGCAATAGTGTTGCAATTAAGGACAAATACCGTAATATGAAAAAGAATGCTCAAATCTGTTGATTCAGACTGTGATTCTTAATGCTGTGTTATTCTACTGCTGCGCGTTAGAAAGAAAATTCTGCAATCTAGGTTACTTTTTAATTATTTTTGGCACTAACTTTTGATTGTAAAAAAACCTTATATATTCAGCTCTTGCAGTCACACGAGTATTACGTCAAATAATCCGCCATTTTCGGTAGTAAGACGGACGGGAGGGTTATACCAACCTGCCTGACTGAATTCTGCAGAAAGTGGCATTTCTAAAATCTCACAAAGACAACAACCGCAGTCTTGCCTTGACGGCGAATTGTCGGCATTTGACGTAAAGTTTGTTTTTAATTAGTTGTAAATATTTTCCACCGAAAATGGCGGAAGTCAATTTATCACATTATATGTTGTGACGTCACGCGCAAGGGCTGAATAGTGGAGTTCTTTTAGGTTTAGGTTTGCATGGCATTTTGTTTTGTGGAAAACACCACGTATAAATATTTGACAAAGTTGTCGATCTCTTAGCCTAGATCTTCATCACTACATTTGCATATTGTTCCCACTGATGAAATCTGGGCTAATGGATCGAAATCTTGGCCAAACAAGACGCTCTATTGTGAGCGTTAAGTCGCTGGGGCTATTAAAGGATTGGTGCCACACAAGAAAAACGCGGGCTCAAATTCCTGCTGGTGGACATTTTTCGGGCCGACCAGATGAGATCTGGAAAAGTTTTTACAATCCGTCATATATTTACCCCCTCCTGTGATAATCCTTGCTCCATTTATCTGGAGGTTTTTATCGGAAATGTACCAAACAAAGGTATTTTTATCGTTATTTGTTGCATTTGGGTAAGATGTAAACAATAACAAACGCCCGCAATGCATGACCTGACACTAATCCTTTAAAATATTAATCATACAGACGTCATTCGCGGTCGCATCTTGCATAACCTATAGTCGCTGTTGCCCCAGTACATTAATGTGTAAGTGAATAAAACCGCTATTTTTTCTCTAGTAGAAATCTGGCCATTCACTTGTTATTCTGAATATCGAGTATTTATTCTATGAACATTGTAAATATAGGAATTTTATGAACATTGTAAATATGCATGTACTGAATTCAAATTTTACGTAAAAATATAGAAAAGACTAGAAACTATAATAGCCAAATAGGCCATTTCGGAATGTCGACTGCGCATCCAAATGACGTGTTCTGCGGCGGGATAAAATTGCAGTTGAATCATAACATGTACCTATATTATGTACTTAGCCTAAATGATCTATTTTTACAACAATTGTGATATTACTTTCCTAATCTGTCTATCCTAGCCCACCCAGTCAACTTTCCCTGTGGGAGGAAACCGGGGTGCCCGGAGAAAACCCACGACTTTCGGCAGAGCGTTGACCTACTCTTTTCATATGAGTTTGATAAGTAAAGTCCTCAGCGAGAATCGAACTCAAGACTCAGAGGTGAGAGGCGCTTGTTCTGCGGCTGCACCACCGAAGCCCAATTTAGCATTTGTGCTTCACGTAATATATCATACACGAGAAGGAGTTTATTATAGTGATTTGAAACACCGAAAAGTGTGTTGATAAACAAGGCGCTAGGCGAGTTTTTTAACATACTTTGAGGTGTTTTTAAATCACTACAATAAACGACTTCGAGTGTATATATAGCTTCTCAAACAAACCAGTATTTAAAGAGAAATTCAACGCGAAAGTTGAGTTAATTTATGGGTGTTTATTACCGTGGTATCAAGACAACGATACGGTGTGTTTTGCTCATGAATTATTAATGAGTTTGAGAAATAGCCACAATACAGTAGAACTGTCATTAAATCCTTTTTGATAATTCTAGCTTATTTTGTCTTCCGTGTAAAGCAAAATAAAGAGAAGTGCACTTAAGGGAATAAATTTTGTTAGATTAAATAAAGTGCAGAAACTAAGCGTTCTTCGAGCAACTTTTGCATATTCAAATAGGATTGAACAATTGAATACTTCGATATGCATATTTCAATTCTTCCAGTCTCCGACATGATATGATTGGGTGGTTAGAGCAAGATTTTTAAGAGCGCCGTTCTCGAACAAGCGTCGCACTTATTCACAACAACGCGGCACTTAATCGAAGCACCATTAGACCGAATTGTTCGAGAAACCAACTGAAGACAACTTCAGAACATCTCAATCTCCACAAGACGCTTGCTCAGGCGTTCACTCCGCCGGAAAAGGGCAAGCGACGAAATATATAAACTGTTGCTCGGAGTGCGATACAGGAAGTTCACGAGGGTTGGATACCATTCAAAACCTTTGTGATTGATAGGACAGTTTCAAAAGACGCCAGATTAGGCGTGCACTCCAGACAAGGGCGACATATAAATACACGGTTCTGTAACGATTTAAGATTATGTGCCGCTCAAAGTTGCCCGTGTAACATCGTCTTAATGTTTTAAGGCCGGTTTACAGTTCGCGCGAAGGAGCGAATTTGTCACTGAGCATGCGCGAGAGTTATTTATGGCAAATTTCGTCATTCTCCTTGATTCGCAGCGACTGGCGAAAGAGTTGAAAATTTTCAACTTTTTCGCCAGTCGCCAGCGAACGAATTAAAGTTTAGCCAATCAAGAGCCAGGATTTTTGCAAGTTTGCAAATTTTCAAGCGAATTTTAAAATGTGTAAACCCGATTCGCGCGAATAATTCTCCAGTTCGCGCGACGTATTCGCGCGAACTGTAAACCTCAAATCAAACATCCCAACAGCTTGTTTATAAAGTTGAATATGTTTTTCCAGAAATCTTTTCTGGATCAATAAGTTTTATTTTCTAATAAAGTTCTGAAACGAACGGCCATGCAAAAATACACAACCCAAAACAGCGGGTTAAAATTTAACCCAGGGTTAGCGCTAATCGAGCTTTGAACAACCGGCCCCAGAACTGAAACAAGCGCAAAACCAAAATAACAGCGTATTAAAAAATATTTATTATTATTATTATTTAATCTTATTTGAGAACGGTAACCCTTCAGATCTAATATCATCTGATTTCCAAGGGGCCGTTACCGAAATACAATAAAAAAAACTATATACAAAGGCATTATAACTATTCTAACTCAATAGACAAATTATTTACAAACAAATAAAAATAGGTTCTAGTCACTGTTCACACGTTTCGTCCCATCATTATAATCGGCTCGAGAGAATTGTTTTATTTGCCTAATAGAAACGCCGCTCGCTTTAGCGGCTTTCGGGAGGCTATTCCACAGACTTACCGCTGAATAACTTATGCTTTTTTTAGTGAAATTTGTTTTAGGCTTTGGTAGAGCAAAATCAACATAATTATTACGTAGGCTGTAATTGTCGTTTCTATTAATATTAAACATGCTAGATATGCTGTCTGGGAGTTGCTTGTTTTTAACTTTATGCATAAATGTTATTTTATGAGATCTCCTTCTTTCAGCTAATTGTTGCCAGCCAAGTTCGGTATATCGCTTATTCTTGTATCGAACGGTTTCCCCGTAATTACTCTTGCTGCTCTATTTTGCATTTTCTGCATCTTATGGTACGTCTATTTGACATGGTTCGTTCTATTTTACACATTTGTGTTCTATTGGACAAATACGACTTAAACCATTTTAAGGTACTAGGGCTAGCCCCATACAGTTGTAATTTACTGAGAAGTATATCATGATCAACACAATCAAAAGCTTTCTTCAGGTCCAAAAATATTACACCATTCAAGCATCCATTGTCCATATTAATTAACCATTTGTTTGTAGCTTGAAGGAGCGATGATTGTGTTGAGTGATTCTTTCGGAAACCTGCTTGTTCACTTGTGAGTATCTCATTGGACTCCAGATAATCAGTAATTTAAAAATCAATATGGCCGATCCTTTTGGGGAACTTAACAAAAACCTTTACATTGCCTTGTATATTGTTCAGATCATAGTTCAGATTCTTGCATGCAACATTTAAACTGGTCAACATTCAACGTAGACTTGCTCCAAGTCTGTCTCTTAATATACTCTTATAGGTGTTTTTATTGGGGAGTGCGAAAATGCGGGCGGAAGGAAATTAAGGCGGGCGAGATTCGCGCGCCCTAATACACTCCCCCTATAAGAGACAGACTTGGAGCAAGTCTACATTCAACGCAACTCGGCGATCCAAATTTCGGACTTTCGTTCTTGTTGCACCAAAAGAAAACACGTTAATTTATAGCGAGAAGTCCAGAGTACAACAAAATACGAAATCCATAAAAAACACGGTACAATTCGGTGAAAATTTAACGAAGAAATTGTGTGAAATTTCGTACCTCTGCGAATGCAGTACTATACAGTGCTATGCTGAATTATGATTGGTTATGGTTTATCAACCTTACAATTGGCCGAATTTTATCAATTATTAAAAAACTAATTAATAATTCATGAAGAAAATTCAAAAGAAATGAATGTTTAATCAATGTTTGTAAATCGGATAAAGGTTTGTCCTGATTTACATAAACTTCAGCTTTGATTTTCTCGGCTTAGACAATGTTTATTTTTAAAATTACTTCGCCAATGAACTCATAAGATGGGTCGTTTTTTAAGTTCGATAAAACATTCGCATCCGATCTTTATCTGAAATACAACGCTCGCCTTCGGCTCGAGACGATGAGCCAGCTGGCTCCAGGTTCGCAGCTCCAGTTTCGCGAACCTGGAGCCAGCTCCAGATTGGCTCGAAACTGGAGCTGGGACGACAAGTTTGTAAACAAAGCGTTTTGGCCGCTTAACCAGTAATGTAAATGAATTTTTTTTGAAAGACCATTTTTACCTGTCATATTTTCTAGTACGTGACCGAAAATGAGAACTTTATTACGTTTCGTTTGTCCACAGTAGCTTGTGAAAGTTGACTATTTTTTCTGACGAAGGGGCTGGTCAGCGGCCCGATTGATCGTATAGCTTTTTAAAACCTTAATTTTTTACCTTTATAATGGCAAACTGTAAAATTTGATTGATGACCGTTCTAGAGAAAGTATTCAAATATAATGTCAAGCTATAAGCGTACTTCTACATCGCGAAACCGCGATAAATAACTCTGGCAAAGTCGAGCCATCTATTTCACGCGCGGCCCGCTTGTATTAATTTCACACTTCCGTGAACACACAACTTTGTTATCGGTAAATTTGCGTTTTGGAGAAATAACCCATTGAACGTTTAATGATATATTATTATTTATTGCACCTTTTTAAAGACTAAACGATCAAAACATCTCCCATATCTGCAACACACAACGCAAACAAGAACGCGAAAAATGGTGTTAAATGCGGCTCAGATTGCCGAACGTCAAATACGTCTAGCATAGTACAAATTGTTTCGCAAAATTTCCTCTTAAACTCGCCTTTCTGCGATTTTTTAAAAGATGACCCTTCTAGATTAATTGTCATTCTACCATATCCTATAGTAGTTGAAATTTTAGGATGTATATCCAGCATGAGCAACTCATGTGAACACTTGCATTCGTGACCGACATGATAAATCAACTTTCAAGAGATGTAATATATTAACGTAATTGACAACCAAAACAATAATTCATGTCTTTGCAGGTAGTTTGGCACGTGACGTCATTTGATAATCTCAGGGAAAAACCAGAGGAGGAATGGTGACTATACCGTGATGCTTTGCGATTAATTATATATTATTCATTTTTCGGACGAGCGCGCTCATTATTCGCTTGGCTGTCGCTATCAACACAACAGAAGTGAGATATGGCGGATTTTATAAGCCCAATTCGCGGCCATAAAGCTTCAGTTTTGGAAGGACATGAGCTTCTTTTTGTTCATTGTGTATCGTCGGAGCCTATGCTGCTGGTTCCCAATGGATTATCGTGTATTCAGTTTGAATGTCGTGAGATTCACATCAGTTTTTTGGATAGTTTGGACATCAGAAGATCGCTATTTGTCCAGCATGCAACTGTTAATGGCATAAAAGTTGACGAAATGTTCGCTGATTGCAGTAGTCCCGTACAGATAGAGATACACTCCAGTTGTATTTTTAAGGTAGGTATTTGTTTTAATCGTGAAACGTATTACAAATTACAAAATAATGTCATGTATTAAAATAAAAGCAAATACTTAGCGAAGCAATTATAGGTTACTTTCACTTTGACTTTCAGGCTTCGCCTTCATCAAAGCCCGTTTTGCTTTTAATTTCAGATTTCTGGGCTTGTATATGATTCATACTCAGATAACCAACGTCTTGAACCAACGTTGGCAATAATATATTTGTGCTATCTATTTTCAAATTTATATGCACTTTTATGGCTGGGAATCCAGTTACTAAAGTTTATAGAGAAGCTTTATTTTGTTGCTATTTACTACAATTTAGTCTTTACTACACTACCAACATTGTTCTCATATCTTGTAGTTCTCGGACCTCGATGATCCTCGGCGAGATGAAAAAGGACAAAATCTTGTCTTTTATAATGTTATTTTATGGGATTTTGATATTCTGCCAACACCACCTTCTCAAGCAGTTCAACCTTGAGATCCGGATACTGTTAACAAAGAGTTAGACAACGTGTTGTCACCAGTAAACTTACAAGGGGAAAGTGGATGTAACTGTACCTACAACCAATAAATCCTGTGTGCCTGGTGGGTATTCCAGTTCATCGGATGTTTGTTGAATGATGATGATGTGATGAGAGAAAGAGAGATGGAGGAAATCAGAGAATTAACTCAAACTTTGGATGTGGAAGATTCTGTAACAGAGGAGACTTATGATTCCAGGGAAGACGACGATGGTCTTGATGAAGTCAGAAGAGGATGGTGATATTGATGGTGTTGGTGATCTTGATGGTGTTGGTGATCTTGATGGTGTTGGTGATCTTGATGGTGCTGGTGATCTTGATGGTGCTGGTGATCTTGGTGGTGCTGGTACAGGTGATGGTAATGATGGTGATCTTGATGGTGGTGATGATAACAGGGAGATTTTATATGCTGAAAAATTTGTTGTTGTTGGGTCTTGGCATGAAGGAGATCGGCAAAGCTTGATTTACAATTTAATGTGGAATCTGAACCAGACAATGTTAAAGACAAAAATGCTTTGAAATTTTCAGTGGCATGTTATTGGTTATTGTGCGTGAACAAAATACCTAAACTTAAACTTAAACAAGCTATGCATAGAAACGAAGTACGATCAGTTTCTCTCGAAAGTTTAAAGAGAAGATATATGCTCCCAGGGAAAATACATTACTCTAATGTGCAGCATTGCTGATTGTGAAAAGTGGACCATGGGACAGAGATGATCCAAGAAACAATTATAACAGTGATATAGATTACTAGAATATTGTAAATTATTGTGTTTTTATCTTTTTGTTTTCTTAATCAACCTAATTCTTCCCATGTGTTTTGGTTGAATGAAAATGGTGCAACATTTCTTAAACATTTTATGCATTTCTTATTTCAGGTTTACTGTAATTATGATATGATTTGTAACTTGAATTTTATGAAAGAAAGAAATTGTTTTCATAAACAATTCACTGTGTGTATTTATTATATTATCTACCTAATTAGTAACAACCTGGGTGCCAGAGCCTCTGGGGGTTTTATTGGGGATGTGAGAAGTGACAACCTCCATAAGTCATAACTGATTTGAAAACAATTCCTGTCTATATTTTGCTCATAGATGGATTTTCCAATTTTGCTCTGGGGGTGTGCAAAAAGGTGTAACATAATTAAACTTTATTTCAATCATATTACATCACTCCTGTAAATTTCTTGGGATTTCTGGGTACACACTCATGGCCAGAAAATCCGTCATGATGTATATCTACTGTTTCATTGGTTGAGATGTGATATACAGTATCAGAGCCCAGACACACAGAACTGTGTCACGATTATAAAAGCTGATAAAAATTGGTCATATGATTTAAGCTGGCCAATAGTATTTACTTATTTGTGAAAATTATGTGGGCATGCCATGATATTTGTAAAATTTCAAGTTCTCAAGTGAACTATTTACCTGTCTAATTTGTTTTTTCCCCTTTTTATTATATCAAACAAATATAATTTGTTATATAAAACGAATACATCTAGAACTTGTAAGTGAATACATGCGTATGTGTTTTTATGACGTCACAAGTACAACAACCAATCACAAAAGCTGTATCTATGTACTCGCCACAACGGCTCGTTAATTAGCCCTTTAAATAATCATAAGTAATGGTTGGGCATCACTTGTTGTTGGTGGTGGTGCAGAGGGTGGTGTTGGTAGGGGTGCCGAGGGTGGTGGTGGTGCCGATGGTGCTGAGGGTGGTAATGGTGCCAAGGGTGGTAGCGATGGGGGTGCTGAGGGTGGTGGTGGCCTCAATAATGTCAAACCATAATGGATTTCAGCATCTTTCAATGTTGCAAACTTTTTCCTGTACACAACAGTTACTTGTGATCGCAGACGGCAATCTATATAAAAGGCATGAACACAAGAATGAAGTAACATCACATCTATGATTGAATAATATTTAAAAACATCCTTGATCTTACTCTTTTTATACTAAGGGCTTTCAAAATAAGCCGGCAGCCGCTGGGTTACTTTGAGCTTTACCGCTGGGTTACTATGAGCTTTACCGCTGGCAACTGTGACCTGTCGGTCAAATTTTAGAACAATTTCAATAACAGACAACTTAAAATCCACATTACCGCCTGCTAATTTATTATCACAACAGTCTATATTGAACTAATTCTGAAATCCCTGTATATATATATTAATGAATTAGACATCTAACAGTAGCATTAACTTACTTGATAAGAGAATGTTGGAAGAAGTACCACATTTAATATGTTTGGCACCATTGTCCCAGAAACTGTTCTTTTACCAAATGCTGGCCACTCTCCAACAGACATTTTTCTATATTTTGGATCTGTTTTGGCAAATTATCACTATGAACTCAACAAATGCCTTGTCTTCCTCAAAGGTCCATTGATGAAATTTTACTGGGGACTTCTTTGTAGGAGTAAGTTTCTCCTTCTGGATATCTTTCTATAACAACAGTTGATACACTGTATTTATATTTATCTGTATATATACAGCAAGTGCTATAAATGAGACCTTTGTATAATTTTTACCTTTGGTGACATTCCAGAACTCTGACACGAAGCTCGACTGGATGATGAATTCTCCGTACGTGCAACTCTTCGTGACTTGTTCACAGGTTTCTTTAGAAATATATGTCCTCTTGGCAATATCATTTTCCTCATCAACAATGTCAATAATATTATAAACATCGCTGTCGTCAGATTCCATTTTTTCCCGAATTCTATAATAAAATAGAAAAATACAGTCAGTACAGTTAAATATATATTGCAGGTATCAAAATATATAGCAACATATATGCGTATGCTTCTAAATACAATATAAAATAGTGCATCATACACAAGATTCCTCGCGCCATAATGATCACAACGCGGTCTATTCCCGCCATCTGCGTTAGAATACAGCAAAAATACCCCATTTTCAAACCGCGATTACTCCTCGATTTATTGGAGCTATTTAAGGTTTTAAAGTACCAATATAAAGAACAAAACTTGCTGAATATGATGGCGTGATTTTTTCCCCGTTTCTGTTTAAAAAAGCTAATTAGCTCCAGCATTGTTTGAAGGTCACTTTTGTGGCGTGCCCTCTGACCCGGAAAAAGCATAAATACAATGCGTAATTAACATAACTAAAAAGAAATATCTATACCAAACAAGTCAAAAATAACTAAATTAGATACCTAAACAAAACAATTATTAAAACATACCTTCCAAAAAATCACATCTTTAGGGATAAAAATCGCAATATATTTCAACAATTTTTCACCTAACTTTGTTGAAAATCGCAAATGTGAATATTAATGAGATGCAATGCATTGTGGTATACTCACCATTCCTCCTCTGGGGAAAAACCGTATTAAGTAAACAAGTTGATTTTACATCTCTTGAAAGTTGATTTCTCATGTCGGTCACGAAAGCCAGTGTTCACATGAGTTGCTCATGCTCGATATACATCCTAAAATTTTAACTACTATAGGATATGGTAGAATGACAATCAATCTAGAAGGGTCATCTTTTGAAAAATCGCAGAAAGGCGAGTTTAAGAGGAAATTTTTCGAAACAATTTGTACTATGCTAGACGTATTTGACGTTCGGCAATCTGAGCCGCATTTAACACCATTTTTCGCGTTCTTGTTTGCGTTGTGTGTTGCAGATATGGAAGATGTTTCGATCGTTTAGTCTTTAAAAAAGTGCAATAAATAATAATATATCATTAAACGTTCAATAGGTTATTTCTCCAAAACGCAAATTTACCGATACCAAAGTTGTGTGTTCACGGAAGTGTGAAATTAATACAAGCGGGCCGCGCGTGAAATAGATGGCTCGACTTTGCCAGAGTTATTTATCGCGGTTTCGCGATGTAGAAGTACGCTTATTGCTTGACATTATATTTGAATACTTTCTCTAGAACGGTCATCAATCAAATTTTACAGTTTGCCATTATAAAGATAAAAAAATAAGGTTTTAAAAAGCTATACGATCAATCGCCGCTGACCAGCCCCTTCGTCAGAAAAAATAGTCAACTTTCACAAGCTACTGTGGACAAACGAAACGTAATGAAGTTCTCATTTTCGGTCACGTACTAGAAAATATGACAGGTAAAAATGGTCTTTCAAAAAAAATTCATTTACATTACTGGTTAAGCGGCCAAAACGCTTTGTTTACAAACTTGTCGTCCCAGCTCCAGTTTCGAGCCAATCTGGAGCTGGCTCCAGGTTCGCGAAACTGGAGCTGCGAACCTGGAGCCAGCTGGCTCATCGTCGGCTCGAGTTTCTATATCAGATAAAGATCGACTGCTCATGTTTTATTTATAACATATCGATTGGCTAGAATTACAATCTGATTCTTTCTGACAATGAGATTACTCGATCGAAAACGCATTGATTTTCATACAATCAATGTTTTATACTTAAGAATCGATAAAATTTTCGCAAAATCCTTGTGAACTGTGAAGAGGCCAAAAAAGAAGCCAAAAGGCCAAACTTTTTCGCGGCCAAAAGAAAAATAAAGAAGCCAAATTCGAGTTATTTGGCCCTGCCAACCCTGCACTGAGCTATATAGGTCACTGAACACTGACCTTAGTATAGGTCAGTGGTCACTGAAGCATACTCGTGAACTTCACCCATATTATCCATAAGTACCCCAAAAGTAGTAATTATCTATAGATGCACATACGGAAGCATAAGTTTTCGTTCGGATTTGAGCTACTGTGGAATGTTCATTTTGTGACACCGAAAACGAATAACAGAAAATTGTCATTTTAAAGCTCTACCGCGTCAACGGCCGGCGGAGCAATCAGCCTCGAGTATATTTCAGTGCTCCTCCCCAAAATTTATACCATGCCAGAATAAGATATACAGAAGTGGAAACAAGTTTTGTTTGACCAATTTCATAGTTCTGTAAAATCTATAACCTTGACAAGAGTTCAAAGAAAGTTGAATGAAGTCCAATAACCAATCCATGTTGATGCCAGGTTTTGAACAAAAAACTTGTTCTGAGGCTCGGAAGAGGCTTATTTGTTATATGCATGTAAGAGTAATTTTAACCACTTGTCCAAACAAAAATTCCCTACTTTCAACGTTCAAACGCTGGGTAAACGCGATTGACTAACAATACTTAACCATTCAAACTCCCCAGACAAAATTGAGAGCAAAGGCAATGTTTTTACCCAGTAATGTTCATCATCGGAACAATTTTCAACGATTCGCGATGCTACATCATTTGCACTACATCGTCGTTGATAAGTGTTCCGTGTAAAACATCGCCTTAAATGTACGCTCGCTATAAAGTGCGCGAGTGGGGTGAAATTTAGACTCATCCAAACGTAGGATGTCACATGCACGTGACACAAGAGAAAAACCCATCAAAATCACAATAAAAAGTTCAATCGATTATTTATTTGAGTTATGCAACAAGCACACATGCTCCACCGACATTTTTAATCTTTTCTTCTGCCGTTCGACTGAAGAACTTCGCTTTGACTATCACTGGTTGTTTTGGCAGTAAACCTTTACCAAGAACTTTATAATAGCCCTAAATAAAAACAAACATTCGTATGTCAGTGGTAGTTATTTAAAACAATATAATCAAGATTATCATCTGAGAAATTGTCGCGACATATCATTATATCTTGATATGAAGCGCTGCCGGCTTTCAAAATAAGCCCCTCTAGTCGTCACCCTACCCATCGGGATATTTCGTAATCGATTAATCGCTGTCAACAATCGATTAATCGTATGAATTGATTAAATTATCACACGCCCAAAACGTGACGCAATTAACGAGTTAACATGACGTTTCGAAAAGTAAACATCGCGAAAAATGTTTCCCAATTCCCATATCAAACAAAAATTGATGGGTGTTTCTTAGGCCATCTTATTTAAAAAAAAATTCTGACAAGATAACTCCCTTCACCTTGTAAGTGATGATTCACCCTTCCTCCACGACCTGCGTCATGAAATTTAGGTGTAGTTTTACCAAATTTTCAGCGAAAAAACCCAGAATACCGATTTCGAAAAATTTTGTTTAAAGGGTGTTTAGGTAAAACCTTTCAAGTTTTGTCTGACTAAACAAAACTCCATAAAAATAAAAAAATGTACAGTTTACCCCAAAATTTGTCTAGATAGCTCAATTGTAATCTTCATCTTGATACGCCGGGTTGTTCTACGAATTCGTGAGCTATCACGACAAGGTCAATTAAGATCACTATAATAATATACCATTAAAGAAGTTTGCGCACATTTGGGGTAAACTGTACACTTATTTTTTGTTTTATGCAGTACCTATATCTTTATTCAGTCAGACAAAACGAGAAAGATTTTACCTGAACACACATCAAACGAAGTTTTTCGAAATCAGCATTTTTCTGTCTACACCTAAAATTCGTTGCGCAATGTCCAATCTACCATAACGCACGTCTATCATGTGATGTAACCTTAAAAACATTGCCTCGTCCCAACAGGAATACTTGTTCCCAGTGGCAGACACTTCGCGAAATATTGGGGGTGCAAACTTAGGTTGCCAACATATAACAATTCAAAAAGAATCTAGATATAATTTAAGTAGATTTACATGAAATTTAAGCCAAAAAGGTTTTAAGAACTGAGATTTGCAGCAACAAAAATTTGGCTTAAATTTCATGTAAATCTACTTAAATTATATCTAGATTTTGTTACCTATAGTTGCATTTTTCGCAGCTGTTCCTGGTTAGGTCTAATAAATGTATATAATTTACACTCAATAATTTTCCATCTACAAAACCCTTCAAAGAGCGCTGCACCGGAATCGCAGGGCCGCAGGTTCAATTCCTGCCAGAGGGCCTAAGTTGCATTTTTCGCAACTGCTCCTGGCTAGGTCTACAAAAATGTATATATATTTCCGTTCGAGTATTCCATCTACCAAAACCATTTACTTAAATTATAGCCTATCAAAGCTTTTGTGGTTGTAAAATCATTAATACAGCTTTGTTACACAGTTGGACAGCTATCATTCAAAAGCTTTGAGAAAATATTGAGAGGGGGGGGGGGGGGGGCGGCGATTGCCCCCCTTGTGTCCGCCACTGCTTGTCCCTATATAGGATCATGCTATTGTTGCCCAATTTGTTTGCCCCACTTGGGAAGATGGCGTTGTGAACGCTGAAAAAGCATATTGATTACAGAATACTTACAGCTCTGACTACGTCAATGACGGGAGCAGGACCATCTGTCTTCTTTTTATAATTTTCTCTGGTCTGTTCACTTACTAAAGACCACAGTTTATCCAGGTTTATTGTCGGACAATGATACTTATTTCTGGTCAAGTGAAAATATCGCATTCCAACTTTTCCAAAATAACCCGGATGGCTAAAAACATACATAATATTTATCAATAAACATCTACAGATGGAACTAAAGTTATCTTAACTGCAACCTAGTAGGTAATTAGCATGAATAGATCTACCCTTAACAAGTAAAATCATCTGACTGGGTCCATTTCCCCCAAGAAAATTCAGTAAACCCAAAGAAGCGGTAAAAAACTTGCAGAGCAAACTATTATAAAAGGGAGGTTGCCAATAACACATTAATTTACAATGCAAACAGAATTAATAGACTTATTATTTTACTAATATCATTATTAACAATTTTCCTCGTTTCTGATTGGCTAAGAACATCAAAATTTTCTCTTAATCTTTTTACTATGGGTATTTGGGAGAAAATACCACATGTGGTATTTTTCTCCAAAATACTCCTAGTAATTTAAAATTGTTAATAATAATATTAATACGAAATAGCACTTGTTCTCGAAGTATTATTGTCGACTTCAGATTACTTTTCCATGCGCGGTTCGGAAGTTCGTTGCCAACTTGCCAATTACGTTGACAAGATCTTTCATATTAACCCATTAATCCAACTTCCGTTCGATTTCAAATTTTGATTCGGATTTCGAACTTCGCTAACAAGTATGAGTTCATTTAGTACGCAAGGAAAAGCATTATCTGCTAAGTTAGACAGGAAATTGTTGGAAAATGGTTAAAGAATGAAGGAACTACCGAAATAATGTGTGATTTCAATTTGTAAACAATTGTTTGACGGGCTCGATTCGGATTTCGTACTTCAATTTGGGATTTCATGATTATATGAATTCGTTCAGTACACAAGGAAAAGCATAATACCACATGTGGTATTTTTCTCCCAAATACTCCTAGTAAAATTGAGCAACGTCAATTTGAAAATTGAGCAAATTGAGTAAAAATTGAGCAATTTAAAATTGTTAATAATAATATTAATACAAAATAGCACTTGTTCTCGAAGTATTATTGTCGATTTCAGATTACTTTTCAACGCGCGGTTCGGAAGTTCGTTGCCAACTTGCCAATTACGTTTCGAAGTTCGCAAGTTGGGCGTGAATTTCGCAACCAACTTCCGAAGTGCGATAATCACCTAAAGCGTTTTTAAGCCGCTTTTATAGCAATATTGTGAAACATTCGTTTTTAAAAATATTAAAATCCTGACATTTTCTTATTTCCGCTGGCATCGCATTAAATATGTTTGCCGCACTGTCTTGGAAAGTACCCATGATTAACAGAATTTGCAGTGAATTCTCGTTTCTCTCGGAGTGTGGATGTTTTCTGCCAGGAATCTAATCATATCTAATCCATTTACCCAAACATTTAATTTAGACTTGCTTTAGAACGCTGTTTGTTTAATTGTTTAATTTAGATAATATTCACCCAAGACCTAATTCATTTGGACATGGATTAAACTAACTCTGCTGGAACCCCATGTCCACAAAAGGCTACATTAGGGCCATTTATACGGGACAAAATAAGATGCATCTTACATAAGACGCTTACATAAGATGCATCTTATATAAGACGCAAACTTGATAAAAAAAAAATGTAAAATTTGTCAGACTTTTCTTAAGAACAGGAGGATTTTAGTTGGTTATGTGCCTAAATAAGCCACAAAAACCCTCGAGTATAAATGGCTTTTCGCTTCTTACATAAGTCCAAAGGTAGAAAAATTCTAGCTACGCATGTGTGAAACTCTGTGTGTGAAACCTAGAACAACTCAAATAAAATGGAGTCCATGGACATGGTTATATAAAAACAAGGTTCTAGCTCAAATTACTAAAAAATAAGATGCAAACCATTTATACAATTTACCTTCGCGTCTTATGCAAGACACACTCGTATAAATAGTAAAGCTCACGTCTTACATAAGATGATCTTATCAGGGCCATTTATATGGGACTTACATAAGATGTGTTTTATATAAGACGCGAACACACTCGCATTATAAATGGTTTTGCTGAATGTAGTAATGATGAATATTGTCAATAAGGATAACGTTCAGGTTGTTCCACATATGGATTCCACAATATCATTAACGGAATCAAATCTGACCATTTGAATATGAGTGTAAATCAGTGTCAATTATAAGAACAGGGCCTTAAGTCGCGACTTAAATAGGTCAGGCTGTTCCACGTAAGGCTGTTCCACAATAATATGTCCCGTCTGATTATTTTCTCCCGTATAAATGGCCCTATTTTGCAGTGTGGACATAGGCTAACACTACAGGTCTTACTATTGGTATACTTACTATTTATCAAAGTTAATTCTGTGATGGTGAGAACCACCTGCATTACCTCGACCACCAGGATGTTTTCTGTGTTTACCTAGATAGAACATACACTTTTAGTAAAATTACATCTTATAGGTGATTATTGAAAATTCTCATGCGCTGATTGGCTTATTAATACAAAGTGATCAGATCACAGCCATCTCAATTTTCAATGTCAAACAGCAATTGCCACCAATATTCGTAAATATTCAATTATCAAATGTGCAGTATTTTTTCCAAATGAAATCACCTATGTAAAACAATTATTTGCCTCAGGTTTTGGTGAATATCGGAATAAAAACCTTAAAATATCGGTCGGTATAGACGTTTGACAAAATATCCGATGACTTTGAGTCTGACATATGGATGATGATGTCCGACGACCTTGAGTTCAGTTTGGCTCAGAAATAAGTAAAAATGACACAAATTAATATCAGCACAATGTATTAATTAAACTAACAGTAAATGCTGCCACCAATAATTGTGATCATAACTGTCATTCATACTTATTTGCAATGTCAAACAGCAATTGCCACCAATAATGCCCTCAAAGATGCAATTATCAATAATTGCTTTCAAAAGAAAGAAAAAAATGGATACATCTAATATGCAGGTGCAATTCACGAGTTAAAGTTGTTCTGGATAAATAAAACGAGGCAGAGCATACAGCGCTACTAACCAATACTAAGCTTTTATAGATGCTAGATTTAACAAGTAATTTCAGTTGGAGCTACATGCAATGCTTTCTATTTATTTGATCTCTAAAGCCTGTTTATATGGGGGCGAGTTACCCGGCAAGACGAGTTACTTGCCATGCCGGGACAAAGAAGTGATCTACAGGTTTATATGAAACCAAGTTATCATAGAGACATGCATGCATGCTCTTTGGTGAGTTTAGGCAGGATATGGGTTTTACAAGATCTCGCCTCTTTCTGCCAGGATATCACCATGGTGAGTTTATACCCGGTTGTGTCATATAAACAGTCACCCAGGAAAACTATAAGTTTCTATAATAGCCGGGATCTCGCTGTTGCAGAGTAACTCGCCTTGCTGGGTAACTCACCTCCATATAAACAGGCCCTAAATGCAATATAAAGTAGCAACGGTTGCATTGCTTTATTCATAATTTGTTGAGATAATAAATTTAACACTGCCATCAGCCATCAGGGAAGTTTGTATATACATTTTCTAACTATAGTACTGAAATTTTCATAATCTAATGAACATGATTAGTAAAAAGATGAATAATATCTACAACTTACCAACACGTCCATGACCGTGGCTTACATGCCCTCGAAGTTTTCGAGTTTTCTTCAGTCGAGCAGTCTATGTTTGATTGAAAAAATATAGATGAAATATTCCATGTAATTCAAAATAAATTGCTAGAACTCTTGTTAAGATATTAATATACCATTAACGAATAACCAAAATATCAGATGGCACCCATTCGTTCGAGATTATAAAGGATTTAAGATGAAAAACAAATTCTAAAACTCACCATCTTACCAAGGTGATAAAAGAGAAAGAAGAATTAGTAACCGCTCCTTTTCACTGCAGCTATTGGTCAGCGGTAAGTCGTACAAAAGTACGTCGAGACCACTGAGCTATATATAATATAATACCACCTGGAGGAAGTGCTCGGCAGAAAAAAGTGAAGCAAAAAACATGGCGGATTTTGGCCTTTGCTGACGCCATAATGACGCCACTAGTTCCTTTTTCCCATGGTAATTACCACTGGCCACCGATATGTACTAAGACTGGATAGTGCATCTATTGTTTAGAATTGAAGCCGGAAGTGAGTCGTGTTTTGAGAACGGCCACCATGTTTAATGGCCCCAGATGGCAGCATATTTCTATTGCGGAATTTGTAGTTTTCGTTTTAAAACGCTTGTTTCTCTTATTGGACCTTTTAACAAACCCTGTTTCAGGAAAGAATATGCATCATGAATGTCTCGAAAAGTAAATTTGAAGTTTTTAAACCCTGAATCGTAGAGAAAACGAATCTTTTGCGTCGTGTTATTAATATACAAAAATAATTGAATTATATTGTATTCTGTAGAGTATAGTGATGTGTTCGGACGGTCAGTCGCCGAGCTCTGACATTTCGTCAAAATCGGTGGTCAAATTATTTACTTACGATTTAGTTTCTTTCAACATTCAAATGTTCTTCATACTTCTATGATGATTGCTTGTTCTTGAAATACCAGATTTGACTTGATTTCTTCACATACTTCGCAAGTATAAGGCGAAAACCAGGAAAAATGTCAATTTCACAATAGAAAATTATAGTATTCACTCCTCAAGCGGAGCGGGGTTATCAAACATGGCCGCCGCTCTCAAAACACGACTCACTTCCGGCTTCAATTGCTATTAGGGCTCTGTATTACGATGCACTATCCAGTCTTAGGATAGAGTAAGTCTTACTACATATCAGTGGTCCTAACCCTATTCCTTGTGACGCAGGGCTCTCAATATCCCATTTTCACCTAATACGAATGCTAAAAATCCCTACGTCTCCCCTACGCCTCAAATGCAATTTCCCCCTACGTTCCCCTACAAATACTATTTCCCCCTAGCCTAGTTCCTCGGCCTTCCACCCGCGGGCGAGTTACAGGCTTCACGGAATTTGCCGGCTGCGCGTTCCCGAACAAATCCGAACTGACAATCCCGGTCAACCCGCATGCCTTTAAAAAATCACCCTTAATAATCAGGCGCAAGCGAAAAGGCCGAGGAACTAGGCTAATTTCCCCCATAATTTCCCCTAATTGTTTTGCCGTTGCGGACTTGCGGGTTCGTAGTATTTTATATAGTTCAGTGGGCGTGTTATAATAATTCTAGGAAATTTAAAGTTAATGTTATTGCGGTATGAAAGATTAAATCTAGGCGAGTTTTAATTGTCCAGAAGTCCTTGCGCAAAAACAGCGTATTCTGCGTGTGCCAAACAGTGATGTAAGTAAGCCCATACGCTACCCTACAAATTACTTGTTTTCCCCGTAGGTATCCCCTACCCCTAAAAAACTCAATAATCGATCCCTACAAATACCCTACGAGTGGCAGCCTCGTTGTGACGTCTTTCGGTATAGCAATCACTGATCTAATAATAGACTGGATATAGCTTCTATACCTATGAAAAATGAAGCCAAAATAATCGGCGCAAATCTACTTCCGGTTACCACTTTGCAGCGAAAACAATATGGAGTTGTATGGGGAAATGAGTCGGCGAGGCTGGTTTTTCACAATTTTGAGACATTTCCAAGTGCTGGACTAAACCGTTCGTCTTGTAATGAAAAGAACAGGATATTTTCTTACTTTTGGAGAGATACTTTTGTAGATTTCGGTAAAAAATCACCGCTAAAGACGTTTGACAAGTTGCATACGCGAAGTCCATTTTCGGCCAAAACTCTCTGCCACACTGTCTTTCATGCTGGCATTTTCGCTAAACAAATACTCTGGCTGGATAGAAACTCAAGTCGAATGGATTAAACGAAAGGTAAGCAATGTATAATAAGCGTTTTTCTTTCTCAATCAGGCGAGAAAGTATAGAATATCGGTGTTGCTCTCGGGTTATGTTTTGCTATGCCTATATGAACATTTGTAGCAACAATAGCTTCATATCTATATTGGCTAATTGCATTTTGTATCTCAGATTGGAGTTTTGGTTTTTGTTCTTGACCGAAAATACATTTAAATAATATATAAATGGATTCGTTTCTAAAACAAGCTCTGTATCATTCATATTATAAACTGCTTCAAGTGTTTTTATGCAGATATGATACACAGATACAGTACTAAAATTGTAAAAAGGCCATGGGACAAAGTACTTGTATGAGCTCAATCAAAATTTGATTTGCAAACTTTTAAATAGTTGTTGGTTCCTAAAGGAACCGGTTTTTTCTTTTTTCACATCGAGGAGACACAGTGAGCTTTCTACAGCAATCCAATACACTACTTCATTCCATTCCTATGTATTAAAGTGGATAGTTTCATCACTGCGATTCACTGGTCATTAAACAAGACAAGTTTATTCAACTTCTTTCTCACTTCTTTCTCACATTTTAGAAACCACTTCCATGGCTGTTTTCCCAAGTTGGTAGAAGCGGACTTTACTATAACACTCTGATATAATCTTTATCAACTTGAATATGTGGTTATCATCAACTTGAATATGATGGTTATGAGTTATCATTAGCTAAAACAATGGAAAAAGTGCCCCTTTCTAATAGAAGAGGTGCCCTTAAGACAAAGTGCCCCCCAACTTGAAGTTGCTTCCTATGCCTATGATACTCTGTCTAACACCAGATAATTCTACTTGTCAAGGGAAGCATTATGCACCTTTAATGGGTTAATTAGTAGAACTCTGTGCATTTTTATGAAACATGAAGTAGCATGTCAACCATCTTGGTGGTTTTGACATGACCTCAAATAAGCCAAATTGCCAAGCACAAATATTTAATGACCAGTATTTGTTACCAACAAGGAAATGCATGAGAACAACCAACAGAACACACAAGACAACCAGTTGCAGTCTATGGTACTCTTATGTATGTGGGAAAGTGATATATTTCCACACTTAATTTGCATACATGTAATGTATACTTTACGGAAAAGGTCAACATTTTGCCAACCCCACCCATGGCCTTCTCTCCCTTCTGCAAGAACCCCTGAAAATGTTAGACTATGGAATATTACAAGAGAGGAGAGCAGCTCACCAGAATTTACTAGGGGTCTTAATCTGGTGAGGGAAGACCATGGGCATGGTACAGTAAAAAGATAATTATCAGTTTATCCATACTATGTTAAAACAACTAATTTTTATACAACATCTTTAAAAACATGAGTCACATAGCTATTCATGTTCATATGATTACAAAATGTTCATCTACTTTGGAAAAGGAACAGATAATTTATTGTTCAATGATACAGTCACTTCAACAAGCCACTTTCTATAATACGGGACCTCTCTGCCATCACAGCGGATCAGTGGATCAGAATAACATGTCTTAATAATGTTTTCTAATTTCAATGTTTTAGTCTCTATATAATAAAAATTTCAAATGTGAGAATTGACTAGTCAAACTTGGCATACACCATTTTAATATGGTGTATACTAGTGCTCCATACTACTCTCAGACTCTACTGGATTGCAAGTTTTCTGCATAAAAACACTTGAAGCAGTTTATAATATGAATGATACAGAGCTTGTTTTAGAAACGAATCCATTTATATATTATTTAAATGTATTTTCGGTCAAGAACAAAACCAAAACTCCAATCTGAGATACAAAATGCAATTAGCCAATATACAGTAGATATGAAGCTATTGTTGCTATAAATGTTCATATAGGCATAGCACAACATAACCCGAGAGCAACACCGATATTCTATACTTTTTCGCTTGATTGAGAAAGACAAACGCTTATTATACCTTGCTTACCCTTCGTTTAATCCATTCGACTTGAGTTTCTATCCAGCCAGAGTATTTGTTTAGCGAAAATGCCAGCATGAAAGACCACTTGGCAGAGAGTTTTGGCCGAAAATGGACTTCGCGTATGCAACTTGTCAAACGTCTTTAGCGGTGATTTTTACCGAAATCTACAAAAGTATCTCTCCAAAAGTAAGAAAATATCCTGTTCTTTTCATTACAAGACGAACGGTTTAGTCCAGCACTTGGAAATGTCTCAAAATTGTGAAAAACCAGCCTCGCCGACTCATTTCCTTATACAACTCCATATTGTTTTCGCTGCAAAGTGGTAACCGGAAGTAGATTTGCGCCGATTGATTTTGGCTTCATTTTTCATAGGTATAGAAGCTATATCCAGTCTATTATTAGATCAGTGATAGCAATATATAGATATTCATCACAATTCTCGGTAGCTATTACTTGGAAATACATATCACTTCCACGAAATGCCATGTTTAATACTTCCGTTTACAAGAAATGCTATAATTTGAACCTTTTTGCGCTATATACACATATTAAAATTGTTATTTTAACTTTCCATATTCTTGATCTATAAACTGATGTTTCGAATTGCTATTTCTGTGAAATATATCAACATATTTTGAAAATTGCTTAATTCCCAGACAGGAAACGAAAAACCTGCAAGGTCCATTATTTGGTCTTTGAGATCACGGCTTAATCACGAGATGTTGTATTCCGTAATATATTCAGATCACTGATTCAGAATTCAGATCAGTGACAGTGATTCAGATAGAAAGGAAACTCTGGAATGGAAATAAGGCATTGAGATAATGAGAGCAAGCTACGAGAAACCACAGGAGAAACATTGTTGCTATTTTACGAAAATTTCTGGTAAGTTTGTTCATATTTTTACATATATAAGTGTGTAGGCATGTAATGTTAGCAGTATTTATCCTACAAATACAGAAAGCAAAGCGAAATACTAAACTATTGAAAGCTACAGCAAGGCGCGATTAATAATTTAGAAGCAACACACAGCACACTGGCAGCATGCTTTGGTTACATATTCAAGTGCTGTTCGAAATTTTCGATTGTGAGTTATTTTTAATGACATACAAGCGTTTCTAGCTAGCTGCGAATCTCTTTGTGCAAGGACTAGTTGTCGTTAGTGTAAATATGGCTTATAAATAAGCGATTGTTGACACGTAAGCCATAGTTTAGCTATTAAAGACAAATATATTGGCCCATGTGGAATGTACAATTTATCTGCACCGGACAACACTTTCGACTTTAGGAATTGTGCGCCGTTTTCTGCGCCAAAAAGATACAACTACACATAACAAAATATAACAAAATAAGCTTCTGTGCGCCGATTTGTGCGCCAACAAACACCGTTGTGCATCGGATATGTCCGGCGCAGAGCCTTTTCATTCCATGCTGGAATATTGGGTTTCGATATTTGAAAGACAGACAACGTTAGATATATTCTGATAATCACATACTTATATCGCACATCCTAGTTCTTAGACTAATGCGTGTGTGCAGTTAGGGATGGGCTACAGAACAGAACAGCAGATAGTTGACAGTCAATCTCGTTCCCAGAGTATCCCGTTCGCAGGTTATGTGGTGGGCATGACTGATGACTCTGGAGTATGGGCGTCCAAAGCGGTCAAAATTATGAACACTCAAATCATACACCAACACATTCAATGACCATTCGAGCACGCTCAATCTAAACTCGAACACTCACAATATATATTTGAACACCGGAAATCAAATACGAAATGCGCCTATAAAATGTCAACAGTCAACACAATCTGGTTCCACGTTGCACACACACAATATTCGAAGTGTCGCACAAAACATTCGAAAAATAAACTAGTTAATTTATGCAGCTATTGATATATTTAGACTAATCTTTGCAGCAGATAATTTATTCATACGGGGGGGATAACTCAGTTAACTCGCTAAACTAGTATACTGTAAAAATTATACAACAAGCATGGCGGTTCGTAGCCTCCTCCGCAGGTATCTCTCGAATCCCCGGGGTAGTTTGCGTCAGGTAGAAAGTCGGGGAGATGCCTGCCAAAACCCGACATGGTTGAGCCGTTTTGCGCATCTTGTTTGCGCAGCGATTTTTGTCTTCAGGGTAGGTACGTGGGGAGGATTTTGAAATCCAAAATGGCGGATTGCATGGAGTGGAGAATTTATTTTATCTTTAAGTTCAGCTTTTTTGGACAATTTAAACATGTATAAAAGACTTGGTTGAGGTTTTAAAGGTTTTAGAATGTTTGTCGGTAATTTTTCGTGTACTTTTTTTTTATTTTTTTTATTTAATAACTTTGCCATACATTCTACGGAACATACACGGGGACAAAAGAGACATGGCGGGGTTGACATCACAGCTCCATAGGACGTATCCACAGAAGCCAATTACGATGGACCCTTACACAATGTTACAATAGAAGAACATTTAAATAAGTTTATACATTAAAAAGTTTACTTTAAAAACAACAGGCCTTTATATTAAGGTGTCCGAGATTTCTGGCGGAATGGCATTTTACGCATACTGTCTTAAATGTTATAGGATGATCCGGATCATATATATTCCTTAAGTGTTCTTGGTATTTTGTGTTGAATTTACGTTTAAAAGCCATAACGCTTTGAGAGAGATCTCTTTCCTCTGCCGATAAGCAGTTCCACACACGGCCTGTGCGTACAAATAGCTGTTCTGAAATGCCACTGTTCTGCACCGGGGAATGCTAATCAATGTTCCAGACTGAGAGTTGTGTTGGCGAGTTGTTCTTGCCGGCTGCTTGATTTTGACCAAACCTTCGGTAGTGATAAAAACGTCCCCCCGAAGGATTCGGAAAAACAAGGTAAGATCCTGAATTTCGTGCCAATATGTTATTGGCAACAACTCCAGCCTCTGTAGCCGCTGCTGGTATGGAACATTTGTACGAAAAGGTAAATTCAGCAAGAACTTAGTAGCCCGTCTTTGTACTCTTTCAATAAGGCTTACGTATTTAATCTGCTGTGGAGCCCATAACTGGGAAGCATGCGAGAACATAGATCGTACTAGGGTCAAATATAATGTTCGTCTTACGCTTAGGTTAGTTATTTCAATCGAGCAGCGTCGAATGTAACCAAGGAGACGATTTGCTTTGAAACATACAGCAGTAACGTGGGTTGACCAAGAAATGTTACTCGTGACCAAAATTCCGGCCCTTTAAAAAGCCATATTGAAAATTGGAAAGATTAACTGAGACATGGTCGATGATCTTATTAAAAATACATCTTTCAAGCAGTTTTGATACCAGAGAGAGCAAAGAGATTGGTCTGTAGTTTTCCACTTTTTCGGGTGGAGATTTCTTTAGCAATGGTACAATGTTGGCGGTCTTCCATTCAGTTGGTAATGAACAAGAGCTTAGCGATAAGTTAAACAGGTCCGTAAGCGATGGAGATAATTCCGCGGCACATTCCACTAAGATTCTGGCTGGGATCTTATCTGGGCCCTGAGCTTTGCTACCGTCAATCGATTTCAATGCTGACAAAATATCCTCGGAGTTCAAAGTGATCTCAGACAGCGTTGCAGACTCGCGCGAGAAGTGGGATTGGAAGTTCTCGAGGGAGTATGAGCAGATGTTGTCGTTGGGATTTGAGAATGTAGAAAAAAAGAACCGGTTGAACATGTCAGCTATCGACGTGGTCCCTCGGCGTATGTGTCTCCTCCTGGCCCTTCACAACTGCAAACTTTTTCAGGTACGCTGTGTTTTTTTGTCTTGAAACTGAAGACCGACCAGAACCGTTTCGGACAAGACTGTAAGGATGCTGCCAAAGATTTATAATATTCTTTGCGCTTCTGTGAAATAAGCTTTTTAATACGAGATCTTAAATCTTTAAATTTGGCCCACTGGGACGGGGATTGTGAAGTTTTAGCTCTAGATCTAACGCTGGCCTTCTTTTTGACCAGGTGAATTATTTCGCCGGTTATCCAAGGAGGGGAATTTTTACTCTTCAGTTTGGATTTTGGAATGAATTGATCTACCTTTAATAGTAAAGATGATTTCCAAGTATTCCAGGCGCTGTTGATTCCCGCTGAGTCGATCGAGGGCGTGTCGGTCGCGAGGGTTTCTACAGACTCTTTTAGAGCAGGGAAATTGCCTTTACTGTAGTTATAAACTGTCCTAGTTGGATTAACTTTACTCCGAACTACTGTATGAAGAACAAATTGAAGGAAAGAGTGGTCAGTGCGAATAAGTGGTTTACCGACGACTATACTAGATATCCTTTCAGGTTTATCCGTAAATAACAGGTCTAAAATGTTGTCGCCTCTGGTGCTGTTAGTGTTTACTTGCGTAAGAAAATAGTCATCCACTAAAGATTTAAATAGGTCCGCGTCGCCCACGTTTGCTTTGGGAATTGATGCGTCATTAGCATTGGAATAGTTATCGAAATTCCAACGAATACTGGGATAATTAAAATCACCAGTGATTAAAATTGCTTCGAAGTTGTAATTTGAATATACTTCGTCAACAAAATTTTCAAAACTTTGAATCCAACTAGAGTTAGGCGAAGGTGGACGATAGCATACGGCTATCAAAGTTTCTTTGCCGTTAATGGCCGCCCCGCTTACAGCTACGATTTCCAGGTCGACAGAATCTAGTTCTCGAACTCGCTGGATGCCGAGGCTGGACTTTGTCGCAATCAGTACACCGCCGCCTGTTCCGCTTCCACGATCCCGTCTGAAAATATCATATCCGACCGGTAGGATTTCACTGTCAAATATGCTTTCGTTAAGCCAAGTCTCTGTAACACAAATTATATCATAGTCTTCGCTATAGACTTGACTTTGAAACAGAGTTAAGTTCGATACATAAGCTTGGCTATCGGGGTCCTTGTGGATGCTCTTTAAGCTTCGAGCGTTGAACACAGCAACTCGGAAATTGTTAGAATGAGAGATTGTTGGGCCGGGATTTAAAGATATGTCGTTGCATTGCAGTATAAGGTTAGCGACAATCACCCTCCGAATAAGATGGATGAACCAGATAAACTTTTCCCCATTCTGTGTTGAGATGACATTGTTACTAG
Organism: Trachythela sp. YZ-2020; assembly: GCA_016169945.1. Taxonomy (NCBI): domain Eukaryota; kingdom Metazoa; phylum Cnidaria; class Anthozoa; order Malacalcyonacea; family Clavulariidae; genus Trachythela; species Trachythela sp. YZ-2020. The sequence goes on from JADLSH010000052.1 coordinate 264,175, forward strand.
ACGCCTTTGATCTTAAAACGAAATACGAGTTTGTCGTCTGATTTGAGTCCTTAATATTCTCGATAGAAGCTAATATGCTATATATATTTGATGCTGTAAATCTTTTAACAAGCATAAAGGTAGATTTGGTATTTCTATACAATGAAAACCATTAAATTATAAATTGTAATTTTTTTATGAATCACATAATTATATAGTTTGTGCCATATCTATTAAAACCTGTACTCTGTCAGTCTGTCTACTCTGATTACTTCATATTCATAGACCAATAGACTCTTTCGATAATTACGTCATTTGGCCTGGGAGCCTCACTCCCACGAACAGTGGGCCAATCACGTTTCGTCTTGATGCACGAAAGCGAGGATCCCAGGCCAAATAGGCGGATGTGACGTAATTATCGAAAGAGTCTATTCAAACCACAATGGGAATTTTCTATTTTTCTTTCTTTTTATTTGCATGGCAGGCACAATTTCTTAATATAGTATCATTTGCTATGTACAGTTTTTGGTTTCTAAGAAGATGGAAAGTGGGTTAATTCATTATTAAAATGAAAGTATCATAGTACAACTGTACAACTCAATATAATGTATGCCTGATTTAGCATTAGAGGACAGTTTCCAAATGTAAGAAATGAGGACAAAATTGTGCTATCTACTGTAGCATATCAATTTTAATAACAAGAAATCGATTCAAATAAAAAATATATTTTTGACAACAAATAAGGCAAGAGCCATAATACCAGCAGAGAAAAACCTTGTCTGGTATTTGTTGCCAAAATAGCTAAATCTGGCAAGTAGTGAAGCAAGATCCTAGCCAACATAGCCATAATGAAATAATCATGTATCCTAATTATAGTTTATGGAATATTTTAGCAGTCATTATGTGTATGGCAAACTTGCTGCTGTCTGAACAGTTTCAATTTTCTGTTCAGCATATAGCCTGCACCATATTTTAACACATGGGCATCCAACCATTGAAATTGAAAACATTGATCTAGCTATTATAAACAGCCAGCTGGGTATAAAAGTTGTATGACCTACCTTACAGCAGGCAGTACTAAATTAATAGTAAGCTTTAATTGGGTCTTTAGGATTAAACTACCAATTTTGAGCCATTTATCTGGAAGTTAGTGAAATTCATCTAGAAGTTAATAGTCACTAACTTGCATTTTTCAGGTAGTTTGACCATAAACACTTAATTGCACCACATGTTCAGAGTTTGATAAAACATTCGCATCCGATCTCTATCTGATATATAAACGCTCACCTTCGGCTCGAGTTTCTATATCAGATAAAGATCGACTGCTCATGTTTTATCTATAACATAGAAGACTATCAAAACTTAGGTGAATAATAAAGAATTCTGGAGTTACAAGCCAATTTGCAAAAAAATTAGATTCACTTGCTAACAACTAGAATTTGAGCCAGGTTGAAGAGGAATCTGCCCTCTGAGCCGCACCCATTCTCTGCCTCAGCCCCACAGCTGTGCCGGCATAAGCCTAGCTCCATGGAACACTGAGCGCTCAAGCAGTACACAGTCATGCATAAGTACTCAAGTACAGCATAAAAACATAGCATAGTAAATTTTAAGTGTGTTCTTGGCTGAAATATCTCAAAAAAATCACAAACCAAACCAGTTACAAATTATCTTTTGTCTCATCAAGTAAAATGAGTATTATATTCCACCAGCATCAATTATATCTTGCACTTAAAACTTCGACATTTTACTATGCTTGTACCTTCTAACCTTCTAGAGTACATTGTTTCCCAAAACAATTTATACTGTTCCAGTTCAACGCCATTTGTGTGTTAGCTATACTCATATATTAAGTTATATTTTCCATTCGAACTCGGCGCTCACAACTCTTCATACTTTATCCCCGAGCCGGCGCGAAGCGCCGTGCGAGGGTACTAATTCCGCTCGGATATTTACACCCGGGTATGTGAAAACATAGCGGAATCCAAAGTCGTCCGCCGCGATGCCATGGACGGTTCAGGGTTTTCTACGTTATACGCATGCGCGAGTCAGGTCGAGAGAAACATACGGATAAACATTTAAAGATTTACGGATAAATATTTTGCTAATATATGCATCAAAAATTATTTTTAATACTCGGGCTATTGGAAAAACATACCGATGAATAAGAGCCTTCAAAAGAAGATAAACGAGAAACAGTCGAATGGCTGAAAAAAGCACACTTTTGAAGTGTTTTAAACGGGTAAGTGTCTATTTTACATATTTTAGTTTGTGGATTTGCAAAAGCGTATGTCACTCTGTGAGGTTATTATAATATCGATTAAACCTAAAAGGTATTTTAGCAAGTTTAAATTTGAATTTTGAGGAAACAACGTAATGTCAGAAACTATTTTAAAGATAAATTAAAAAAATTATACTGTCAAAAAACAGTTGAAGTTTTCTGAAAATTTTTGACGTTTTTATGAAATGTCTAAGGTTAAATTTTACAGCAAACCAAAGCTAAAAGAGTACGTAATAACATATCTACTTTATATAGTGGGGCAATTCATAAGTTTATAGCTAAAAGTACAAATATTATATTACTATTTTATCATTTTGTACCAAAAGTAAAAAATTGCGTGTTGCTATGGTTACAATGACTGACGGAATACTTCATGTTACAATACATTTTGGGAAGTATGTTCCTGAGTTCGAATAGGCGAGGGGATTCTGCATGAGTGTATTTCTAGTACAGTTTCTAAGGTTTGAACATGTTTACTCCGTCGAACTAAGACCATTAGGGGAATCCATTTAATACACACTCTCCGTTTATTAAACAAGCAGCTTTAGCAGCATCAAACGACGTAGTGTAGAAGCCAAATCAGTCTATGATTAAAGCCATTCGACTTCTATTTTCATGACTTCGATCCACATGCTTTATCTTTAAATATGTCCGCAACTATTCTGTAGCTTTTAAAGCGCAAGATACTAAATACTTTTTTAATATTTGTAACATAAAATGTTACAGTATTCTGGCGAACGTTTATCCGTATATATAATTTTGCAGTTGTTTTTATGAACAAATAATTATCCCGTGGGAGTGAGGGTAACACAGCTTTTGACATTTCTCTTTAGTTTTAATATATGAACAAAATATCCCGTGGGGGGTGGGGGTAACATGACCGGTCCATAAGGGTAACATGACCGGTCCAAAGTCTTCGGGTTTTGGCAGGCATCGACGATTTTTTTTTCCAGCAAATAATTTCTGCCCGCCAATTTTAAGGCGATGCCTGCGGAGGAGGATAGGCGGTTCGCTGGTTGCCTAGCCTGCGTGGCAGGCGTTTTATTGTGGGGGAGGGAGTTTTGTTTAGAGCGCGCGCTTTTTTTTCACCTAGCGCGCGCTCTAAACAAAACTCCCTCCCCCACAATAGAACGCCTGCCACGCAAGCTACTGGTTGCCTGACACAGAAAATTTCTTTCAAACTGTGGAGGCAACATTGGTACGATCAAGGCAACAGTTACGCATCTGTGATGTCGAGTGTGCCCAGTATTGGGTCACCAAATTAGAAACGTTCGAAGAGTCATTTAGTTTGCTAAGAGCACGAGTCATTCAGGCCTATCCTGAAAGACGAAGACTACACGAACGAGTTGGAAATTTATTGCAAGTAATATCATGGCTAAAGATTCAGTTTGGAATTACAGCCTTGCATATTTCCGATCAGGATTCCGCAGACCGGCAGAACTGCCAGAACGCACATATGAATCGGCTTGTTCAACATACTGGGGAGGTTGGTCGGCCTCGATGTGGTAATGCGTTGGAGGAGCATCAGCTACGTTTCCTTCGAGATGATCTCGGTCTTCGATGGGCTGACATTGCGCGATGTTTGGGTGTTTCAGAGAGCACTCTTAGAAGAAGAAGGTACGAACTTGGTTGGTTATCGCAGGGAAATTATGCTAGCCTATCCGATGAACGTCTTGATGAACATGTTAGGGCTGTCTTGCAAACAACTCCTCGAATAGGATTGAGTTTGGTGCGAGGGGCTCTCCGATCAAGAGGCTTGAATGTACAACGAGAAAGGGTTAGAGAAGCTATTGACAGAGTAAATCCTCTTGCTCGTACTGTTCGCCAAACGCAGTTTATAACACGGCGAACTTATAACGTGAGATCACCTAATTCCTTATGGTAAGTTAACATTAAACAGGGACGCCGGAGAGGGGGGCGCGGGGGCAAGCGCCCCTCCTGCCCTTTCCTAAGGGGGGCAAGGGGGGCAAAAGTGCCCTTATAATATAAATGAAACAATAATAATACTGGCAAAGAAGAGAGAATACAGCTGTAAATTAGACGATCAGTGCATAATGGAAAGCTATTTATTGTTTTCGTTCCATAGAAATAACAATTAAATGAGTTGAAATTTGAAAATCATCAAAATCCCATCCAATTAAAGGGCGTGGCAGCCCTTTTCGACTGCCCTTACGTTCGCATTGCCCCCCCCTGCCCTACTATCGCTCCGGCGTCCCTGACATTAAATCGCCTTTCTATCCATATTTTCCAAGCAATAATTATAAGGGGAGCAGAAAGCAGTCAACTCCCCCACCTTTATTGTTTACGTATAAAGCCGGGTGACCTGGTTAATTGAGAGAAGTGCCCTGTTTCATACAAACCTTTAAATTCGGATTTGCGCGAGATTTTTGCGTGGATATACACGAAGACTCGAAGAACAATGTTTTTAATTTTGATCTCTTTCAAATCTAAAATCTTTAACATAATATCAGAACATGTACTGGTTTGAAGAAGGCTTATGACCCATGGATCGTTTATAAGAAAACAATAAGCCAGCGGAGTGGCCATACTGATTGTGTAGAGTGTAAATTATTCCATTGTTGAAAGTAACAATTTATAAATATCATAACAAACTTTATATATTGAAATATATGTTGACATAATTGCTTTTAACAAAGATATCTACAGTTCTTCTGTACCAACAAGTGCAGAATCAGTGTTTATGGAGACATGTTTCAGTGTTTCTCTCATAAATATTTATACAAATTGCATTATAAAATATAAACCGTTGAGACTTTTATACGAGACTTGAGATGAAACTATATTCTCTCAGTCATTAATAAATATGTTGATCTGGTGACCTACCATATTGTCTATAAATGTTGCTGATATCAGTGTTATGCTCCTACACCCCCCCCCCCCCCACCACACACCTCTCTAAGCGACCTCTCTAGTAAGTTCAACCCTTCCACTTTACCACAAATCAAGGTATTCATTCACATAAACTGAATCGATTTATTATAAATTATGGAAATTCATGTCAGGTTTTATGTTACAACGTGGCTGAACCACTAAGCCACCACATTCTATTGAGATCTCCCTTCCAATAAATACCCATTCAATTTAAACATGCCAGGAACGAATAAGCTCCTTGAAGTTTAACAGGGAATTTAACAACAGAGGAGAAGGATATTCGCCGTGCATTGTATTTGGCAGTTGTACGACCAGCCGCTACGCCACTCAGGTGTGGTCGCCGCAGTCGGTCAAGCTCATCAATCGAGTAGAACGTGTTCAACGCCGAGCTTCAAAGTTTATTCTAGGCCTTCCATTCATGTGTGACATATCCTATAAAAACAGACTCATCTCGACAGAACTTCTTCCCCTATCATACTTCTTCCAGAAATCTGTATTGAGCTGAAATTTAAATGCACTATTTGACGCGTGCCTCGGCGGATCGCGGTGTATAAACGTACCTAGCCTGCGTGGCCGGCCCTCGTTGGAGGGGAAAAGAAGAACAGGGAATGAGGGCCTGCAAGAAAACCCAGCTTTCATGACTAAACGCCGTTCAATTTTTGAACGTAGACAACACCAAGAATTAATTGACATGTTTACGCACACAGGAATATATTATTACATTTCTTCGTCTTGATTGACATGTTTATGCACAAGCGAATCATTTCCTTCGCTTTGGGGTTTCCCTTATAGTCCTGCTGCATTTGTATTGGTCAATTTTAATGAGCCTTTATTAGGGCGTTTAGTCATGAAAGCTGGGTTTTCTTGCAGGCCCTCATTCCCTGTTCTTCTTTTCCCCTCCAACGAGGGCCGGCCACGCAGGCTAAAACGTACCTTAAATAACCTTATTTCTGTTTTCTATATTTATATTGATATTTTGTAAAGGGCCCACTGTAATTGGTGTTAAGCTGTTGTGGTGTCCCAGCTTCTTTTTTTTTTTATAAGGAATGCTTTGTTGGAAACTAGAACTATGAACCCCTCCTTGATGTGTTAAAGTTATTGATGCCAGAACAGAGTTTCTGATGATGTCGTAGACGATAAAAATTAGTTTTTATAATTTCTAGTAGCTCAACAGTCTCATTCAATTCAAACCAACATAAAATGTGAATGATCTTAAGACACAACGTCACAACCTGCAGGCATCATGCATAATGTGTCCACAACACAGGGCCTTTTTTAAGAAATCGTTAGTGGGGGGGCCATCGTCGAAAGGGGACGTAACAAGTAGGTGGTGTATTACAGGTGTGGGGAGCTGAAAGGAGGTCTGGGGTCCTCCTCCAGAAACATTTTGTATTCTTGAGTCTCTGTGTCTTGATTTCCTGCATTCTCAGAGAAAATTTTTGATATATCCCATCTAAATGGAGCCAGGTTTAGTTGTGAGAATACCATAACTTTCCTCTAAACTCAGTTTTCCCCCCTTTTTTTGCTTATACTTTGGAAAAAAGGGACCTTCACTGGGGGGGGGGGGAAAAATAGCTTACTGGGGGGCCAACATGGGGGCTGGGGGGGCTTTGGCCCCTCCAGTACATTAGTTAAAAAAGGCCCTGCCACAACAATTACTAATTTGACTTCTATACCCAGTGGCAAACACTTCACAAAATTCAGTGGGGGTGGATGAGTTTAGGCTGCCAGTCTATTACTGCTCTTTTGTTACATTGCAAATCATAGCTAGTCCTTAAAATGTTTGTGGCTTAAATTGAATGATAATTTGCTTATATAAGAGTCAATGTGGTGGTAAACAGTCAATGTGGTGGCAAACAGAAGAATTACATCATAATTCTATAGCAAGAGGGTCATAACAATTCCTGCACAATTCTTCCATTCACCAAGAGTTGCCAGCGGAGGAGGCTAAACAAGGATTTTTCGGTTGTAAAATTGTCACTATTGTTACAGCAATCTTTCAAAAGCTTTTGGAAATTATTGGGAGCCGATTCCCCCCCCCCCGTCGAGGTCGAAAGTCGAGGTCGAGGGTCGAATGTCGAGGTCGAAAGTCGAGGTCGAAATATTGATTTAATTGGTACTGTTGAATTTGAGTAGAATGCTGAATGGTGTAAAAACTTTTTAAAACTATACTTTTGTCAATTTACAGAACTTCTTTTCGTAAATATTATATAACACGAAATATTGATTAGTATGTTAAATTAATGATACTAAATTTAGATATTATAATTGTTGTCAAATTGACAAGGTCGCTGTCATAACTATTTTTGAACTATTTTCATAACTATTTTTAGTTATGACCGCGCGCGGCCATAAAGAAGTACAATCTTGGATGAGCAAATTACTGCCGACGGCCCTGTGGCTGTGGTTGTTTGAAATTTTAAAATTTAGCGAGCAAGTTACTTTCAAATTCTACATTTTAACTGACGAAGGTCAATTTAGCGACATTGTTTTAAGCAGCCCCCCCCAGCCCCCACCCGGTTGCTACGGTAACTGCTTCGTAGTTTAACTATACATCGTATATATTTACTCCAGAACTTTTAGCACAAAAATATATAAAATTTTCGATGATTTCAATGTAAAAAGAACAAATTTTCGATGAAAAATTCCAAAATTTTGTTTATATGATCACGAGCATGCGCATATCACCTATTCGTATGAAATCATACGAAACTTCATTCGATTTCCCCAGAGTCATGCCCACTACCTAACCTGCGAATGGGCATACTCTGGGAACGAGATTGGTTGACAAGCAACCGCAATCAACTTCATGAATGTTTACCTAACCTAACCTGGGTTGGGAGGGAGGTTTTGTTTGCAGTGTTTACTTATTAGAGTTGCTTAAAGAATATATTTCTGGAATGTTTGTAGAATAATAAGAATACAGTAGGGACACTTTATGTGTTTGTTATAATTTATAGGATATATCAAAAATGTAATGTCATTCTACATTACAATATTTGGATAGCAATGTTCTATCTTAATCTATTCTATTCTTAATTCTTCACAGATTACCAAAAGAAGAAAGTAATGTCGATGGTGGTGACTATAGTAAAGTCTTAAAGGAGATCCTTCTTGGATTGTGTAATTGTAGGTAAGGGCGAGTTCATTATAAATTATGTTGGTGGATGCCATTTTTTATAACAAATGTCTATATTCAGTTTACTATGATACTATATATTGCTTTTAAAAGCTAAGTTGAGTTTTTTGCGTTAGGTTTGAAAATAATGCTGACACAAGCAATAAGAATTATTGAAACCTTAATTTAACTCGCGAGGGAATATTGTAATTGTATCGACTTGAAATTTGTTTTGAATACTTGTTATAATGACATACAAAACATGTTAAACAGCCAGCTTTATAGGTTGCACGTTAAATATTTTAGAGATTAGTCACGTGATGGTTCAAAACCTGTATAGTTATAAAAGCCTTCCTATTCAGTTAACATTGCTATAGTTAACACAATATAGATGAGTGATATTTAACTTGTTAGAAGATGTCACATCCAAAGCACTTTAGAACTCCTGGTCTTATGAGCATGAACTGATTAGAAATCTATAGTTAACAATTGAAATGTTAATCTTATATATCAATACACAAGCCACGTAATGCTATTTAGTAGAAGAAGAGGCGCTGAATCGAAGCATGTCTTGTATACATATAAAATATTTGACCAAACTACATTTATCTGCACGCTTTTAAATTCGCTTTGAATTCATGAATGACAATATTATTCAGAATATTAATTCTTGTCTCGTTATTGAAAAGATTCTGAGAGCCATTTTTAACAATTTATCAGATTTCTTCAATGGCGGCCAGATGGGAAGATGATCTACAAGGTTATGATGTGAGTCGTTTCGAAGGAGAAGTCAGAGAAGATCTACTCTGTTCCATTTGTCAAGAAGTGCCAAAGGACCCCAGACTTTGCCAGCACCGAGACCATCTATTTTGTTTCGCTCATATATCAAAACATCTCATTCAAAATTCTCGAACATGCCCGGTTTGCAGAGATCCCCTGACTCCAGAAACCCTGAGACGTCCTACAGGATTTTTGAAGAACTATTTAGAAGACCTGAAAATCAAGTGTGATCACCATGATCGAGGATGTCACGATTATGTCCGCCTTGAAACCCTTCAAAGACATGTCGAGAAATGTGAATACGCACCTGTCATGTGTGGCAATGAAGGCTGTGAGACGGTGGTCAATAGAAGAGATAAAGCAACCCATGAGAAAGATCTCTGTCAGTTTAGAATCGCCAAATGTCACGATTGTAGAGATATTAAGGTAAGTCAAGATGAAATGAAAGTTCAGATCGCAGGAATGGAAAGAAAACAAGACCAAACTAGAGGGCACTCAGAGACTGGATACTTCCGCCAGAAAATTTAGTGAAGTATTCAATTCTGCTTAGCCGGCGAAAGCAATTCTTAGATAACATTTTAACAGTCATTCTGTGATTCAGGACAATGTTGATAAGATGAAACGCACCCAAGCTGAAATGAAAGCTGGAATGGAAAGAAAACAAGATCAACTAAATGTTAAAGTGAATGAAATGAAGGTAAGACAAGATTGTAATTATATTTGAAAAATGCTTCACAGTGACTAAAAATTTTAGAAAAACGTTTCGATTGGAAAACTCCAGTTTTCCTCAGCCGGTTTAAAAATATATATGTATGGTCGTTCGGCAAGACAGAAAGGAATACAAGATTTTTTATTTTTTGTAGTCTTGCCTGGCTATCTAAGACAAAATCTTTTTGGAAAAAGATTATACAAGATATATATTTATATTCTGCGGTATTAACCACAGTTTGCCGCAATGTATACAGTGTCATCTCTGAGATATCTTAACACTTACACTGTAATTCAGGACAATGTTAATGAGATGAAACACACCAAGATATGAAAATGGAAATGAACGAACGAATGCTAAAATACTTATCGCCTGGAAAACTCCAGTCTTGCTTAGTTAAAAAGTATACATACGAAGACCGTTCTGCAAGACTATGCTATATGCAGAAAGGAATGCGAGATTTTTAAAATCTCTTTAGGATTTTTTAATTCTTAGCACGTTTGCATGGCGAATAAAATAATAATTGTTTTGTAATTGTATTGATGGGACCGCCCCATTTCAATTTGCAAAGCTTTGGTTCCTAGGCTTTGGTCACTTCACTTCAGTGATGAAGATCCGAGCTTACAAACTGAAACCTTTGATGACGCATAGTTTTTAAAAGTGTATACAGTGTCCTCTCTGAAATATTAATGTAACACTTACATCTAGTCACCGATGTTTTAAATTTTGAAATTCAGGAAAATGTTGACGAGATAAAGCGAACTCAAGCAGAAATGAAAGCAGATCAAGTGACGTTTAAAGCTGAGGTAAGACAACAGTTTGAAAGAATGACAGAAATGTTTAATCGGTTATTGCAAGGAATCAATTTAAATAACAATGGTGCTCAAGCTATAGATGCAGCAGTTCCAACCAACAATCAAGACATTGTTATTCTTGGCGGTTATTATTGCTCAAGATTTGACCTGGTTTTAAAAACAGTTGAAAAACTCAACATAGTCGAAGGAAAGTCGGCTCAGCTACCAGCAATGAATCACGCTAGAGGGTCACCAGCATCATGTGTTTACAACAATAACGTAATTGTCTCAGGTGGTTACGATGGTAGAGATGGTACTGACGCCATCGAAATGTTAAGGATGAACCAGCGTCCTTTGGAATGGATGATGTTTGGAGGTAAACTGCCTGTCAAGTTATCTGGTCATGTCGCCATAGTTTATCGAGGTAAACTCTATGTTATTGGCGGACAAGACTGGACTGCCAATAAGATGTCCGATGCCATCTACCAGATAGGCCTTACCCCGTCTTCTACTGCCAAGCTCTTGGCTCGAATGTCTCAGCCAAGACGAAATCACAGAGCAGAACTCTTGAACGGGAAACTATTTATCCTGGGAGGAAAGACAACAGGCTGTACTATTGACAGTGTGGTTGTTTATGATTTTCTTACGAATGAATGCAAGTCATGTGCATCGTTACCTACGCCTGTCTGGGGCATGTCCACAGTCACTTGGGGTAATATGATCATCGTTGTTGGGGGTATGGATAAGAATGGCCAGGTATTAAATGACGTCATCATGTATGACACTGAGACTTGGCGATGTGAGAAATTGCCCTCCATGATTTACAAGAGGCGGGGTTGCTCGGCTGTCATCGTGAATGACGTCATCGTCGTGATGGGCGGAAGGAATGAGGAGCAGGGACATCTCAACTCAGTAGAAAGTTTCGCTATGGGAGCCAATCGTTGGAAAGAACTGCCAGGAATGAAAGAAAAAAGATGTTGGGCAACTGCTGTAGTGGAACCTCACAACTGAAAAGTGTTCTCCATATAAACTTCACAAGGAGTGAATAATAGGTTCACTGGACTCAAAATTAGGACTGGGTAGACCATCCTTTTGAATTGAATTAGCCATTTTTGAAGCCAGAATATTTATAGCGAAAAGAGATTTTGAAACCTCTCAAATTCTTTACAAATTGAACTGTTGGGTGTTTAAATTCGTTTTATAGTGAAATAAAATGGCTTTTCGCATTAAACTTGAAAGATTTATCTTACCAAATCTCTCTGAATAAGTTCTAGAACGCTAGACATTTTAAATACTAGATACTGTAATGAGACTTATGGCGGCCATATTGGTGTGACTCATTAGCTATTCACTGTCAAATTTAAGAAGAACGAGGGGCCACTGATGACCAATTTCTATCTAAACATTATTTGTTCTTTCTTACAGAAACTGTAAGAAGCCCTTCTAACATGTCAACAACATCGCTGTAGATATTTAGTGGTCACACCAATATGGCCGCCATTGACTTCAGACCACTATCCAGCGCTAATTTTGAGATCAGCGAGTAGATCTAGATTCCCCATTAGACTAAACATGAAGCTAGATTTTTTTAACAAAGGTATCAACGATCTTGTGAAGTGTAAATATTGTACATATAGTATACATATATAACTTGTGTTTTATTAAAACAAGTATTTTATTCTGAACATTGACATTAGTAATAATCAATAAGCAAGACGGTGAATTAATTTGAAATATAAAGTATGTAAAATGTATGTCATGTAAATGTAGTTTAAATAAAGATTAGTTTTTTGTTGGTCAATATAATTATTTTGTTTTTGTGAAAAAAAACACAAAGTTTATTTAATATTTGGCAAAGCTTTCAATTCTTAAGCCAAGAATTTCGTCAGATCAAATAATACACATTGTTAAATAATATGTCGTGCAGCTAGTGCCAGTCCTTTTTTACAAAATGGCGTCGAAAAATATAAGTTGAAAAATCGATAAATTTGTTGTTTTTGTCCTACAACCCTACAACATACTGGGACAAAATAACTTTCAAGTCAAGTATTTACAATAAAAGTTGTCAAACTACCGAAATATTACACAAACAAAACGAAATTCGGTCATGCAAAAGAAGCACGCGAAAATTTTTACACCATTGTTTATACTGTATGGAAAAGTGTTAGACTCTATTTTTATAAAGTGATATTTAAATAGCTTCAAACATGACTACAAAAGATTGGTGTTTCATATATGTGATATATGAGCATTGTTTTATATTGTTCAAGAATACGGTTGAGTCAACTGCCGAACAATACTTAGACATATTACTTTCATATTAGGCTTAAAATGACAACATTTATTCACAAATATTCATCATGCCAATTGTCGCCTCGTGCATGGCTTTGCTTGATTAGGCAGTTTTCAGACGTCTTGGCTCAAGCTTTGCCTTCGAAAGACAACAAATTCAGGGCTATTTTAGATTTTTTCGAATATATATTGGACAACTAGGCAGTTCAACTTGCAGTGTACAAGGTATGTTATTGCAATACGTTTTCCGTTTGGCTTTTACCTATAGGCTATAGTTTTAAAGTTTTAATATACAGAAGACTTGTACTCTTATAGCAATCTAATGTATTGGTGGTTTTCACGTCGTCGATCCTTGCTGGTGGAAAAATACCTCAAAACAAAGAAATATCCATAAATTATTTGCCCTGATAAACATCGGTACTTTGAAGTTGTCCATCAGCATGGCCGCTTTGACGTCACATGAAAACCATCAATAGACTGTAGAGTGTAGTAATTGTTATTTCGTTAAGAGTATGGCATTTAACAATTCATTCTGGACTTGCTTTCGTTTAGTATGATATACTTGGTGGTTTGTTAAAAGTATGGCGTTTAACAGTTCTTTTTAGAACTCTATATCTGTGATATATTATATAGAACCCTTGCCTTGTGTTTTTTTGGCAGCCAAAAGTCTTTCCAAGCTCTCAAAAGAGCTTCGTTATTGTGATATGCATTGTTGAATCACAATGTCGAAATTTATTTTTTGTATAATCGGAATTTGCCTGCCAACAAAATGTAAACAAACCAAAGGGTCTATTTCCTTGGTTTTGAAACTTATAATTTTTACGTTGGTAATTTGCATTTAGATTTGATTCTTTCGATTATATCATTGAGTTATATATTGCTCAACTTGTAGTCTTGTATCGTATATGTATCATATAGTTCGACTTTGGGCCAAATGTTTTGGAATTGCTAAATAGCGTAATAGAGGCACATTGGTCATAGCCTAGCCTAGGGTGGCAGAGAGTGGTCATTTAAGGCTTCTGCGGCAGCACTTTCTTGCAATAGTAACTCCTACTTACACTATATGTTAGGGTTCAGGGTTGGATGGGGTTTGGGTTAGTGTTATATAAGTTTCGATAAGGGTTACTTCAAGTCCCTACCCAAAAGTAAGGATTCAAAGGTTTTCAAAGGAAATTTTCTCAAAGGGAATTTACCAAGGCACAATGAAAATGTTTCACGGAATAAATTAACGTAAATTCTTCACTAAGTCCCCTCTCCCCTTATGTCATGTTTCAGTTGTGAGCTTTGCCACGGGGGAATGCGTATTCGAACTCCCCACCACTTTTTCACCAAGCCTACTTTTGTAATTCGACCAAATCTGGGGAGAAACCGTGGGGGCAGTGGCGGAAATTTCGGTGAGGTGGGTGGGCGACCGCCCCCCAACTTTACGGAAAATTGACAATTTGTCGCAAATTTTGACCTAAAAAGTGCTAAAAACAGCCTATTTTGAGTGTAAATGGGGGTTTGTCGGAAATTTAGGAGGCTTTGCCCCCCCACCGGAAAACGTGAATTTCCGCCCCTGCGGAAAGCGGTGGGGGTGGGGGAGGGGGGCGAAGAAGTAAATGTCGTAAGAGCGTATGTCAACAGCCTTCCAAACACTTGTCAGTTGTCACCAATCTCGTAAATGTAGCCTGCCCCGTCTCTCTGATAGGTACCCCTCTTTCTTGGAGGAAAAATTATTAAGCCCCTTGTCTATATATTATTAAGTCCATTTCCACCCCCTTCACAACAAAGAAACACAAGAATCTTTGTTTGTGATTGTCCTGGAAATTACTGTAAGTTTTATTTCTACAATAAGTCCCCCTCTCTCTCCAAAAGGCACCGCCCTTGTCTGAAAAACGTTAATCCTCGGCACCCCCCTGACACACCTTCGAAGTATGACGTATAAGCCACGCGACATGTTGTACAATATACAAAATAAACAAATGAATGAAATCGAATGACTATAATATTATTAGTCGAAGGAGTGCAAAGTTCGATATAGAAGTACTCGCAAACCTTGTCTGACCTTGTAATATGACACGATCCAGGACTTTGGTTGCTTTCTGATCGATAAAATACAGGAACCTTTCCAGTTTGGTAGCATTGCTTGTTGAAACGTCTAAATACGAGTGCAAATTATGTCGAGGGAAACTGCTGGTTCTATTATAAAATGTTGCTCAATAACGTATTGCATAGTCTTAAACGATATTTAATTTCAAGAAATATGGTTGAACCAAAAATAAAAGAGTTCGGCTATAATTTATGTCGTAAATATCTTGGAGGGGAATGGAAGAAAGCACCATTAACAAAGTTTGAAATAGAACGTGTTCAGTAAGTATTATAATGAATTATTGCATACCGTGCAACTTAATTTGATGTGCCATTTATTCAGATAGCATACTTTACATCCCCTTGATTCCCTCACTAAGGTCTATAGCCCCATTGACACGAACCTGGGTTGGCTATCAACCTGGCCCCATTAGCCATTTTCACACTAGAAGACGGACAAGTCGTCTTGACGAACAAATTGTCTGGCAATTTGTTTGTCTTATATTAATTCTATAGACAGACAAAAACATAGTTTTGACATAGTTAAACACATTTTGTTTTCCCAAAATACTGCTATTTCCATTCTCCTCGCGATTGAGAAAATTTTGAGATACCGCAATATTTTAATTTGTTTGTGTACTTTGTTCGACGTGTATGAATCCAAGATGTTTTTCGATGACTTGTTCGTCCAGACGATTAAGTCGTCTTCGAAAAATCGTCTTAACAGACGGACAGAGGGTCGGACAAACTTAGATGATTTGTTCGTCTGAAATTTTGTCCAACTCGTTTTCACATCAGACAATTTGTCCGACTGAGACGATTTGTTCGTCTAGACAACTTGTTCGTCTTCTAGTGTGAAAATGGCTATTGACACAAGCCTGGGTTGGCTATCAACCTGGCCCCATTGACACAAACCCATGTTGGCTGTCAACCTGGCCCCATTGACACAAGCCTGGGTTGGCTATCAACCTGGGTTGGCCTCCTTGCCCGGGTCAACCTGTCTACTAATAAATTTATGTTAGCGTTTACATGATAGCCGGGTCAATTAACGCTTTCACACCTCGCCAACCCAGGTAACCCTTCTCGAGACCCCGGTTAGTGAGGTGCAAATGCATGAAAATTGTGCTTATTTCTTTATGTAAACCTGGGTTGGCTTCGTGTAAAGCGAATATGGTGCATAAAGTAGACACACATATAGATAAAACAAAGTAAAAATAACATTTAGAAATGCCTTACAACAAAATTTAATGTCTGAACCTAATTTACCCAAATTACTAAATGACATATATTTATCGTAAAAGCAGATATTGTTCTTCAGCTTTGGCCTCTACAGGCACTAGCACTCATCAATAATGCAATACTCATATGTTAAATGTAAGACAAGGGTCTCGTAAGATTGCCTTACAACAAGTACACAAATTTGGCTGAAATAAGGTTGATGGTAGAAATGTTCGAAACATTAATTTGTATAGGTACATTTGTATGTGTAATGAAAGAGTTATGAACCTCAATTGAATGTCAACCCAGGTTAGCTCAAATGTCTATTATTCCAGCCAACCTGGGTTCATGTGAAAGCAATGGAAAACAAGCACAATGAGGTCTTTTAACCCTCAGGTTCAAAATCAGCATGGGCTCATGTAAGCGGTATCTATCGGGGCTGTTTATATGGAAGCCAGGCTGTCTTGCAGTTAAGGGTCTGGTAATCGAGTTATTTTTATAGTAGAAATTACCTTGCTGTTTATATTGGCAACGTGGCTGGCCTAAGGACAGCCCTACTCAGTAAGCCTTCAGCAATCTGGACTATGTCCCCTCTTCGAGCGAAGAGAAGTGCTTTGTAAAAACCTGTTTACTAAAATAACATCAGACAGTAACCATAAACTTCGCACGTTACTACCTCCTAAACATCAAGCTCAATACAATCTTAGACACAAGCGCACATATGAACTTCCAATTGCGTTCACTAATCGCTTCAAGAACACCTTCATACCATCCATGTCACGCTGCATTAATCGAGTTAGCATTTTGTAAATACAATGATTTTTTATGTATATATTCAACTTGCAACTACTTAAGCTTTTACCTTTATAGTTCATATCCTTGTAAGATCTACGTAATTCAGCCTCCACGGCTGCAAGTAGTTTTCATTAAAACATCTATCTATCTATCTATCTATCTATCTATCTAACAAAATCGTCCTGGCAAGTGGGATGGAATTTTCTCATAAATAGAAGACAAATTCATCCCACTTACTAGGTTGTCTCGCTAACTGGGCCAGCCCTACTTCCCTTACCGCAAAAGGTGGAGAAGCGGTTAATCTGCAATCCTGGATCTTGATTATTAGTATTAGTGTAACTTGAAAATATGCAAATACCGGTTCCCAATGGTTAAGATCCAGACTTATGAATCAAATTACATTGATCAAAGTTTATTCAATGATACTTATCAGTAGTTTGCACTTGGTGGTGGGAACCCAAGGTTAACCAGCCCAATATATTGTAGGTAATTATAATATTGGCAGTGTACATGGACAGATGGCCTATTAAATTAATGTCCAATCTTTCCACTTGATGTGTAAAATTGTCTGCTGAAAACAGTGCCTCAATAGATTAAAAAATATATCAATGGGACATCAAGAAATAGGGATGTTCTGTATACCGAGATAAGAAAAATCGACTTTCAGATTTCCTGCATGAAAATTTAAAGGAGATTTTACTCCATCTTTCCACTAAGGAATTTCTTCTCTAGCTAACAAAGGCCAAAAACTGGTATACCGATAATATATGTAATATAATCTTTCTGGAATACTGATTGTTTCCAACAAGCAAAATCATGTTCAACGCTGTGGGTTTCATTAGATTACACAGGGGAGGTGGAATAGGGGGGCTATAGCCCCCCAGAAGTAGAAGTGGGGGAGCTAAGAACCCCCCACCAAAAAAAAAGAGATCAAAGTGGGATAACTTAATAGGAAGGAGTAAGATTTTTCGTTGCCTGAAATTGTTTTGCTTGTCAAATCTTCCCCAGAACACAGGAAATGCCATTTCAAAGACAATAGATTTCAAAATTTTCCGGGGAGCATGCCCCTGGACCACCCTAGAGTTTGTTTAGCCCTGAGATTACAATATTAATAATTGACTGGAAAATAAACGATTAACACACATTACAAATGATCATAATATAAAATAATAATACCTGAAGGGTGGGTCTCTGCAGCTTGTAACTGCGCACTTCTGCGTTGTTGTTAGACCCTCTGGCAGATTCCGGTGCAGCGCTATAACCAACTGAGCTACAGAGTCTAGTTGCTGAGCATTAACCGCAAGTTTGGTATATATGATGAGAGTGATGCCAGTATATGGTGTATGGGTAAATATCAAGATTTTTCTCAGCATCTCATTCAACAGGATTAATAGTAGAAGGTGTTAGTAGATGGAATACTCGAACGAAAATTTATATACATTTTTTAGACCTAGCCAGGAGCAGTTGCGAAAAATGCAAAAATGTGTCTAAAAAATGTGTCTAAAAATGTGTCGAGTATTTCATCTACTAACACCTTTTACTATTAATCCTGTCGAATGAGATGCCGAGAAAAATCTTGATATTTACCCATACACCATATACTAGCATCACTCCCATAATATATACCGAACTTGAGGTTAATCGCAGGGCCGCAGGTTGAATTTCTGCCAGAGGGCCCAAGTTGCATATTTTTCCAATTGCTCCTGGCTAGGTCTAAAAAATGCATATAGATTTCCGTTCGAGTATTCCATCTACTAACACCTACTCTTAATCATGTCGAACGTGATGCCGAGAAAAATCTTGATATTTACCCATACATAGTATAATCAAATTAAATTAAGTAACAAAATTTATATATGAATTAAAGAAATATGAAGTTAAGTTGAGTATTTCACTATACTTAGGAAGAATCTTCTGCCAGAATTGGACAACATTTCTGAACCACTCGTTCATACTCTCCTGACTTCGTCTTTATCTTTACGTTCCGTATTACACCGTCTTTACTGGGATAAATTTCGATAACACGTGCCAAGTTCCATTTCCCTCGTTTAAGGTTTTCGTCAACGACTAGAACAATATCACCGACTTTGAACTGCCGTTCTTTCCCGCTTCCACTTCGTTCGTCACATGAAAGTTTAAAGATACTCTCGCTGAAACCGAATTCAGCGGAATCTTCAGCGGTGTGTTAAATCTCCATTTCAACTTGTGGCTCACACCGAAATCTTCAATTTCCGGTTTTCCTTCCTTTAAAAGCTTTCTCAGCTCACTCTCAGCTCCAACAAACGACGTTCCGTTGTCTGAAATAATGGCTGTAGGCTATCCGTGATGAGCTGCGAAACGTCACAAAGCATGGAGAAAGGCTTCAGTGACAGTGGACAAATCCTGAACGATTTCTAAGTGTATAGCATGAACTGTCGTGCATGTGAACACAGCTCCCCAGCTCTTAATCTTGGACCAAACAGATCTACTCCAGTTCATGGCTGCAGAAGTTAGGGAGCCATGGAGCGACGCTACCTCCATAGTCTAAGAGGCTATAACTCCAAATTCAAAATGGGCACTTTTGAAGAATTTTCACAGCTTGAAAAACGACCCTGAAACATCTTCCATTTTCTCCGATAACCCCTTGGTATCGTTCCGACATAGTAAAAATATCCGCGAAACCCTAGTCCATAGCTCTCTACCACAGGACTAGTCGTCACCTAATGGCACGTTTCCTTGTGGTATGAAGATATGTAAAACCTGTAAGTATATAGATTCTTCCACTACAATTTCGGCACCAAAATCTAAGTATACTATTAAGCACCATTTCACGTGCACTTCCTCTCATCTCATCTACTGTATTTCATGCAGTAAATGTGGGATACTCTATATTGTTGAAACTGGTAGATATTTAAGGATAAGGTTTGGTGAGCATCGTCGTGGTGTCGTAAACAATGATGCTAAACAACCTGTTGCCAGACATTTCAACACTGGCAATCACAGTGTTTCAGATATGAAAATTCGAGCTCTCTGTCCCATTTCTGGCAGCAACGATAGCCGTAAAAGGCAAGAAATGCGTCTTATTTCCCAACTTAGCACCATTCATCCTCACGGCATCAATGAACGCTACTCTTACATTTAACTCCTATCTGTTTATGCCTGCCATCAGCAGATAATCTCATCTCATACATAGTTCTGTAATTTCTCCTCTTCTTGTTTTCTTCGCTTTTCTTTACATGCTAATATATTTTGTAATGTGATTTCATATTTTGTTTATAGTTTGTTTTGATTAAATCCATCTGATTGGTTTATTTTTTATCGCGTGATCGCTTTTGTATTCACTATAAAAAGGGTCTTCGCTCGAAACGTCGAAGTTCTTATTGTATTTTTCAGGTAGATTGATCCAACTTAACCGCAGTATCTTCGTACCAGTGAGCTCTATATATATCTGGAGTAAGAACTTCTAATGTTCGGCCAATAGGCCAAGTGAAGCCAAGATGGCGGCAATTGACGTCCAAACTCATGAAGGTCATAAACAGTTTTCATACCATTTTTCCCTGCTAATTCCAGTTGTTTCTAACAGATCGCATCGCTAATCAAGTTATTAGTTCATAAAATCATGATGTTATTGTTTAAATCGGAGTAAAAACACGAAATTTCGGCACACTCCTTGCCGGCTTGTGCAAACCGCGCGGTCGAAAACAATAGAAAGGGATTGGCACTGGACGTCAATTTCCGCCATCTTTGGCTTCACTTTTTGGACATAAGTTCTCACTCCAGATATATATATATAGAGCTCACTGCTTCGTACCTACACTGGCACCACACGTTCGAGATATTACTTCAAAAACTTAGTTGAATTTAGATTCTGGTGTTACAGGCCAACGCCAAAAATCATGTGGAGACAGTTGAGGTAGCTATCTAAACCTGCAGTTACTGGTTAACAACTCCAAAAATCGTGTGGAGCTTAGCCCGCGTGCAGGCCCACTGATGGAGAGGAATAGTGGGCCTGCACGGAAGACCGGGTAAAATCTAAAACACCCCTTTTCTAAACACGCCCCCTTCGCGCGTCAAGTGTCAAAAAATAACCAATGACAGCAAAACAAAAAATAAACAAACTCGCATGAAAACATTGCGGGATTTTCTCTGAGTATCCAAAATAAAAATAAAGTATGAATGGATATATCAACTCCAAAAAAGCAAGCAAACAAGTCTGATTTAAATAACTTTTGCCGAATTTGCAAGTGCTCATTCTCAACTAAATTCGGAACAGGCAAGTTCGGACGAATTTCGACAGAAAATATATTTAAAACGTCAAATCGTGAGGGAAGCCGTGGTACCACATTAGCATTGATTTGCGCTTCCATCGGCATTGTTATAAATAAATCGTCACGTTTATCAGATCGTGTGTGCAATGCTTGTGGGCGGAAAGTACGAAATTTGTATCAATTATTCAATTTGGTAAAGAACACGACAAACGAAGAGAATGTTGAGAGTCCCGCTCGTTTCAAACGGCAATTTCAAACGGCAATTTCAAACGGCAATTTCAAACGGCAATTTCAAACGGCGTTTCAAACAGCCAATCAGAATGCTGCGTTCGTGTACGAACGCGGAAAACATAAAATACCCGGTCTTCCGTGCAGGCCCACTATTCCTCTCCATCAGTGGGCCTGCACGCGGGCTATGTGGAGCTAGCATCTAAGCCTGGTCGGTTTGGTTGACCCCAGTTTCCCGCGACTGCGCCAGCATAGCCTAGCTCCATTCGACGATTGGCTACCTCCACAAAAATAGAATCTACAGGCATGCTCCAGTTACCGAGAATGGTGGCGAAAACAGCTTTAGCCTCTCTGGAGGTAGTTCGGCTATCAGTGTAGTGTGAAGATATTGTCGGGGTTTTCGACAGGTAACGCAATCTCTCACCATTTTCTTTACTATATTTCTGCCACGAACAATCCAGAAGTTTCTTTGGGTTTCACAAAGGGTACGTTCGCGATGATGTGGTCCGCTGGCAAGAAATCGGGTGGTTTTCGTCGCAGGATAAGGGTGATCGGGTTAGTCACGAATGATCCCGCCTTTCTCAAAGGGTGCTAAATCCTTATAACGTTCTTTCCAAACTCTTAGTTGACATTGGACTGACTTGACCCAGTAACGTTCGGCTGATTCTATTTCTTCTGGGAGCAGTGGACCACATACGTGTGGGGATCTTCTGTTGTTGATGAAAATCGAAAATAATAAGCTGTCACTCTGCAAAGTCTCTGCCAATTTGTAAACCTCGATGGGGCGATGATGCAGTTGTTACAGAGCGAATAGGGGTTTGTTGACTTTCACTTCGGGTATTTCATGTAATTCTTTGGCGAATTCTGTAGGCCATTCTTCGGGATTCTTTCTCAGGTATGAAGGAGTGAAGGACCATTTATCCATCGTCCATTCATTTCATGAACCGAAATGCCACGACTAAGGTCGTCGGTTGACGTCGGCCAGATTAAGGTTTGTTGGAACATATCGCCAAATGGTGGGTTCCCTAGACGCTTGGATTTCTGCAACTCGTACACCAACAAAATATTTGAGTACGGTAGATTCTGAACGAAGCCACGCGAGGACAATCATGGAGTCCAACCACAAAATCATCTTTCCGGGTTTAATCTTGAACTCGTCGTAGATGGTCTTGGCTACTATTGTCGCTAATAGAGCTGCCATGAGTTCTAAACGCGGAAGAGGGGCACCTCTGGCTTTGGCAGATACGAGACGCACTTCTCTCCCACTGGAGGAGCACCAAACAAGATAGGCTGCTACTCCGTATGTAAGAATGCTAGCATCAGCGAAAACGTGCAACTCTGGAGAACCAAAGGCAAATGGCGGTTGAGGGCATCCTGGGAACTGTACGCTCTTTAGTTCTTCTATCTCTGCGAACAACCTTCTCCAGGCTTGTTGCATTTCTTTCGGCGGTGGGTCATTCCATTCAAATTTACTCATCTTCCAAATTTCATGAAGCGCAATTCTTGCTCTAATCGTGAGTCGTGACAACTGACGCTAGACCCAATGGATCGAACAATCTCGAGATGTTTGATAGGATTACTCGTTTGGTGTGATATTCCTTTTCACTTAGTTTCACCTTGAAATTTATCGTATCAGTGTTTGGATTCCACGAAACTCCGAGCGTTTTAACTCCTTGTTCTCTGTCCAAGCTAACATGACTCGCGTCAGGCGGTTCTTCCTTGGGCCCAGGAACGTCGGTAACTGGGAGGGAATCCGAGTCTGGCTTGGGGGTTGGTTTGCTTCTTTCACTCAACTGTTCTTGTACTGCTTTGAAGAACTCTTTAATTTGGAAGCTGCCGGTATTGAGTATATTCTCCACTTCTCCAATTCTCTGTATGACGTCATTTGCTGATGGACACGAATAGATCGTCCACATATCGATCTCGTTCGATAATCTTGGATGCCTCTTGAGCGGTTTCTCGGTGTTATTTCACGAAACTAGCCTGGGGAAGGTTTATCACCAAAGGTAACACGAAGGAGAACATAGGTTGTTGGTTCTTGGGACGTTTCCATTTCTCTCCACAGAAATCTATGAACTTGACAATCGCTTGACATTTTGAAATGTCTCCTGCAAACGCAACTGCTTCTTCTCGAAAACGGAGTAGCACACCAAGCAAGCTTCCAATTAGGCACGGGCCTTTGTATAGAAAAAATTCTACAATTGTAAAATTGAGAATTTTACAAGACGACTCAAACAGCTTCATTGCTTCTTGGCATCCGGGGACATGGTTTCTGAATGTGAAAATGTTTGCCATGAACGTTGTAATAATGTGAATTTTTCGACTCCAAGGATCGAAGGTCGTCACAACGTTTATGAATGACGTTGAGATATGACATTGCTACAACGTCGCTACAACATGTGTGCTTTTAATATACATTTGATAACTTGGATTATTTTAAGGTGCATTTATAACCAATTTGTGCAGTGATAAATGAGAAGGACACTTAAGTAATTTAAAAATGACCCTTAAGTTAAAATGACTATTAGTTAAAAAATCTTAGTCTTAGTTAAAAGAACACGTTAGGAGGAGGGGGTGTTGGGGCTTATAAGAAACCGCAAAACCGCACAAAAATCATCCCAAACCGCAAAATAGCAATAAATTGCGATAAAACTGGAAACACAAACAGAGGTTATTTAGTTTGTCACACATTCCTCTTAAATAACGTCTTAGTAGTTAATTAACGTCACATAATTGAAGTCAACATTCACAAGTACATTAAAATTGTCTCCTGATTCATTTGTACCTGAGTGAAATTTCAGTTAGACAGTATTATGCAAGACTTTAATTGCCAAAGCTCAGAAAGGTTCAAAATATCAATAATATGTCTAAGATTGAGTCAAATTAGGACCGCATACAAATTAGCCTGCGTGGCTGGCCCTCTTTAGAGCGGAAAAGAAGATCGGGGAGTAAGGGCCTGCCGTAAAACCCGGCTTTCGTGACTAAACGCCGTTCAATTTTTGAACGTAGAATTTGATTGGTCAACACCAAGAATTAATTGACATCTAGGTGATCTGGAAACACGGAAAAGGACTGGAAATAGTCGTCAAATCGAAACCATTTTCATATTAAAATTGCTAATGTATTTCATTTTGTTACTAAATTTGTCATGGACTTGTGGTTTCCATCATTAAACATATTGACAAAGTTTCAAATAGTTTCATAAAAGAAACAGAAAGAAACAAATGATTAAATACAGCAAAATGAATTTCTATTCCTTTGCTAGTTCCAGGCCCTTTGCTCTCCGCCAGATCACCTGGATGTTTACGCACAAGCGAATATATTACTACATTTCATCGTCTTGATTGACATGTTTACGCACAAACGAATAGAATTCTTTCTGTTCGGCGTTTCCCCATAGTTCAGCTGCGTCTTTATTGGTCAGTTTTAGTGAGCCTTGATTAGGGTGTTTAGTCCAGCAAGCCGGGTTTTACGGCAGGCCCTCTTTCCCCTCCACGCAGGCTACATACAAATTTGTCGATACAACAAATTGTACGTGTAATGCTTTCATAGAAAGGTATCAGTATTCCAAACTCTGATACAAGTTAAGCGAAACAAAGTAAAAGTAAGAAAAACAACTTATAAGCAAGAGTAAATAAGAAATGATGCAAATAGGAACAGTTCAATTTTAGTCCTGATCCTGTACGTGATGGAAAGTTGTCAATCCTATACTCAGTCTCAGACTCCGAGAGTAAGTGAAATAGAATGCAAGCGAAATGAATTCTATTTTAGAAAGACAAATTTCAATAAACTACGTCGGCAAAAAGAGCCGAACATGAGTCATTACGTTATATATTATATCGCCGGATACTGCATGTATATATTTCGAATTTATATCAAGTCTGCATGCGTTTGGCGAAAGAAATAGTTATAGTTAAATCTCATATACCAGTAAGCTTCGCCTTAGGGCTTTTAGGATCAAACTGCCTGAAAAATTCAGCAAGAACGTCCTTCGTCTGGAAGTTAGTAGCTCGCGGTACATTAAGGAGTTCGTCAAGTTTTTTGCAAAGAAGGATTAAGCCTTATATGTTCTTTTTTATAACTCGAAATATATCCCAACTTCCCGCGTGCTCAATAACGCGATTGAAAAGATTCTTAATTACACGCTAAATCATGAAAAGATTATTAATTCTGCCTCCCGTAATTTGACGACGGCTACGAGAACGACTACGACTACGAGATTTTTAAATATCTGTTAAATATCTGCTAATACAAACTCAAAGTTGTACTCGCTTTGGCTCAACTGTTGTTATAAAGATGTGCTGTGCCAAAGAGTATTAGCAGATATTTAACGGAAAAATCTCGTAGTCGTAGTCGTTCTCGTAGCCGTCGTCAAATCTAAAGTTCCCTATTAATCCCTCGACACCCGCTGACACACAATATACAAAATAAACAATGAATGGAATCGGCTATAAATCGAATGAGTGCAAAATTCGATCTAGAAATACCCGCACGCCTAGCATTGCTTGTTGAGACGTTTATAAATACAAATGCAAATTATGTCCAGGAAAACTGGTGGTAGTATTATTAGGGCCATAGAGGCCACGTCCATATTCAAGTTGCCACGCAAAACGTCAAATTGACGTATTTATCTAAACTCTCAAGCGTGGCATACCTTAAACGTGGTTAAGGCAGATTTTTAACAAATATTTTGCTGTGATAAAAGCGTCACAGCATAATAGTTTTGACCCACCAATGTGACTATAGATGTGGCCACTAAACGCTTCTCAACAAGTTTGCAAAGTCTTAAACGATATTTAATTTCAAGAAATATGGTCGAACCAAAATTAAAAGAGTTCGGCTATAATTTATGTCGTAAATATCTTGGAGGGGAATGGAAGAAAGCACCGTTAAGAAAGTTTGAAATAGAACGTGTTCAGTAAGTATTATAATGGAATTATTGCATAATAATCATAGATATTAATGTGATTGTTTCAGACCGTGTGCAATGTATGTGTCGAATTGAACTATTTCACGGATTAGGTTTGGCGAAAGTTTGTTTGAATCAATCAGGTTTGGCAAGTATTTGGAACAGCATATGAATTGTCTTGCTCTTGCCATACCATGCGACTTAATTTGATGTGTCATTTATTCAGACAGCATACTTTACGTTCCCTCACTAAAGGTCTAGGGACCGAGAATGGCTCGGTTAAGGGGCTGGAAATCGAGTTATTTTTATAGTAGAAATTACCTTGCGAGTTTGTGTTTATATGGGCAACCGGGCTGGCCTAACAAAATCGTTCTCATATAAATAGAAGACGAATTCATCGCACTTACTAGGCTGTCTCGCTAACCGGGCTAGCCCGGCTTCCATATAAACCGCCACAAAAATATTCAAATTGTTGAGAAGGGGTTAATCTGTAAGCCATGGACCATGACTATTAGTATTATAGTGTAACTTGAAAAATGCAAGTAACAGTTTCCTATGATTAAGACCCAAACTTATATATGAATCAAATTACATCAAAAGTTTCTTCAAGTGCACAATTGTGCTGTTGCTTGCAAGCATACAAATAATTTCTTACGAAATGAGATACGAGATAAGATAAGGTTGAACGTTTGGCAAATATCTTGCATAAATACATCTATATCTGAAATTTAACGCACGGATGAATATGATGGAGATACACTGTAATGACTTTTTATTCCCATCAATCAAGAGACAATAGTTGACCTCATGCAATTATGCGACCAAAGGGCCTGTTCATATGAGCTGGGCTGGCCCGCTAAGCTGAGGCAGCTTGCTTTGCTGGACCAGTTTGTCATTTGCTTCACATGAGGTGCGCTAGCCCGGCAAGCGCTAGCAAGAAATTCCCACGTGATTTTGGCGGGAAAGCGAAATCTATTTTTTCCTTACTTGTTTTGACTTTTTAGACGATTTTTTGGTCGAGTAAAGCATGCGCTGTGACACGATTTCCAGCTCAGTTTACCACGTGCTGGCCCGCTAAGTGCATTCATATGAGCCCCGGAAGGCAGGATCTTGCCTAGTTCAAGCGGGAGCCCGGCAAACCAGGCTGGCCCGGTTCCCATGTGAATCAAATTTCAAAAACATATAAAAATAATTCGAACGTGCGGTGCCAGTGTGGCTAGAGTGTAGCAAATATTCGGCGGTTGATTGTTGTGTAAAACTACCTGAAATATATAATGAGAAATAATGAGAAATTCCGTCGACGTTTCGAGCGAAGGCCCTTCGTCTGGAAGTTAGTAGTCCGCCTTCGGACGAAGTTCTTATTGGATTTTTCAGGTAATTTTACACAACAGTCAACAGCCGAATATAAAAATAATATACGAGGCGAGAGCCCCTTGCGGGCCAGCCCGGTTCATATGAAAGGTAAGGATTACCTTTTTTTTATACATGCACCCTGTGATTCACATGTGAAAATGATATGTGAAATTTCCACAAGGGTATTCGTCTTGTGCAGTCACGCGAGAATATTACGTCATGCTATATATTGCGAAATACCGAGAGTTATAAGATAATCTATACCTCTCTACAATCCTTGAACAACGGTAAGTATTTTGGTGTATAGTTTGTTGCTTTAGCATGTCTAGAACTCGAGTTATTCCGGGAAAGTTGGCGTACGTATTGATGTAAAAAATTGTCAGCCATGTTGAATTTGATTTTAATTAGTTTGAAATTATCCAATGAAAATGGTGGAATTTGCCACCCAAAAAACCGGAAGCCACACAATTTCGAGTTGTGACGTCACTTGCACAAGCCAAATAGACTGAATAACACAATAAAGTAGGGACGATTAAGATCGCATTGGTGCACGTTGCGATTTATCGGTTAATGGTGAAATTGTCTTTTTTGCAGCGGTGGTTTGACGAATCATCTATTTGTATGTTCCCTGCCCGATGTCGCCAGTAAGAGCAACCCTGGAGGTATTAACAAAGTCCTTCTTCGTCTATATGGAGCATTCTATAGTGACATGTCTGATAGTACTGTAAGAATGATGGAAGAATGTATTATATGTGGTTTGTTGGCAGAGAAAAATATGGGGCCTGATCTTTATGGAATATTTCCCGAGGGAAGGCTGGAGCAGTTTATACCTGATGTAAGTATTTTAATCTGTGGTAGTTAGTGTCTGAACTACCTGAAAACGATTCAAAATACTTTTCTATGTTTCAAATGACTGCCGTGAACTACCTGAAAACGATTCAAAACACTTCGATGTTTCGAATGACTGCCGTTTGTCTGGAGGTTATTAGACTACCAACATTAGTTAAAGGATTAGTGTCACACCAGGGTATTGCGGGCTCGCATTCCTGCTGGCGGCCATTTTCTGGGCAGACTAGATGAGAAGATCTGGAAAAATCGTTATAATCCGTCGTATATTTAAACCATTCTTTGATAATCCTTGCTCCTTTTATCTGATGTTTATAGGCAGCCGATCCGCACGTTGTATGCCAGTAAAATTACTGGTTACAACGTCTAACAATTCCAGTAACTTACTAGAATTGTAATTTTACGCATATGTAATGACCCTGACCCAATCCCCAACCCTAACCCTAACCCTAAACAATCCCAGTAAGTTACTGTAAACAATTATGTTACTGGGTCACAACGTGTGGACGGGGTGTTATAGGAAATGTACTAAACAATAATTTTTATCGTTGCTTTTGCTGTTATGAGTGAAAATGCAAAAAAATTACTTATAATTTACATTTATTTATATACTGTACTTATTTGCTAAAAATGTATTGGCCGTCTGCCAGGAAATTGAACCTGCGATCCTGAGATTGCGGTGCAGCGCTATCAAATGTGTAATGCATAGAACATTTTCTCGGAATTTTCATCCATGAAAAAACCTGTAACATAATACGTTCAATCCAAGTGCATCGATATCGTTCTATTTTCCAGGTTCGATCGTTGACAAGTACAGAAGTGCAACTGCCTAAATTATCCCGGCAAATAGCAGAACATGTCGCTGCTTTTCATAAGCTGACATTACCTCTGTCAAAGGAGGGAACCTGGCTTCTTGAATCACTTGCAAAGTAAGGACAGTCGTGTTTAAAATTTTTTAATGTTTGACCGCGCGTAAGAGGACTGAAACTGACGCCCAAGGGCGCCACATTGAATCCGCCATGTTTTGCTTCACTGTTTGAGTTGGAGTCGCCCTTCCATATAATATATACAGTTCAGTGCTATCCTTTTCTACTGCGATCCTCGCGAAGCATTCTTGTAGTTGTAGTCACGCACTCCACGCAAAGAAACGTCATAATGTATTTAAGGTCTATTCAAAGCCTCAATTATATATATATTTTAATGGCCGAACGGAATGTTTAATAGCAGGATCTTCGCTTTCCTTCCATAGTAACACTGCACGTTTAGGAGATGGCTGTTATTCTAGCTCTAGGGAGAGCAGTTTACTCTTGATCTACAGCTATAATATGAGTAAAATCTAAGTGGAACCTTTCCATACGGACATCTCTCTAATACGGACACCTCTCTAATACGCACAGTTTTCTATTTTCCCAACAGAACTATCAATGTATTTTCTTTAATTAACAAGCCCTTTATAACACGCACCATTTCTAATACGGACAAGGGACACTAAATGGTCTCCAGTGATTTCCAGAGAGCAGAAACATTTTTATTACGGACACTCTGGTGTCAGGGAACGGTTGTACGAAAGCTGAATAGCGCCATCCACCGGATGGTGATTTTTCCAACCGTTATAAAAATGCAAAACGTTTTGAGGACGGATAACGGAACCCACATTGGATATAAAAAACCTTCAAATTCTACATACTAAACTTTAATCTGGGTTTTAGAAACAGCGAATTTTAGAAAGCTTGAAAAGTCACTATACGGCGGATAGGCGCTATCTGGCTGGCCTTCGTACAACCTACCCCATGCAGGTGTTATGCATAGTTAGTAATATATGACTCCCCGCGTTTGTTGTTACACCAACATCAAAATTTTAGTTTTGTTTTGTTTGAAAACAGTGATTCGTGTATTACAGTATATAATTGAGATGTAGAATGTATAGTAGTACGTTAATAGACACAGAAGCGTGGTCCTGTGTTGTTGAACAATTAAAAGTGGAGCCTTAAACGTGACTTCATAGTGGTGACGTCTACGGAACGGACGCCTCTCTGTCCTTTCAGTGTCCATATTAGAGAGGTTCGACTATATATATTAATATATATAATATATTAATAACGGCGGAACGGAACGCTTAATAGCAAGGTCTTTGTACGTTTTCTTTGGGTACTTCGGTTTCGTTTTCGGTTAAGCATGTAGGACGGCAACGCGATGACGACGGCTAAAGAAAACTTGTCGTGTATTATCAAACGTATGAATTTAATACAGTTTAAGAAGTTTAAGCCATGGGCTTTGTGGCTGAGAAGAGTCGCTGTGTCGCCGTCCTACATGCTTAAGTTCTCTACTGCACCTTTAAGAGATGGCTCTTACTGGACCTCTAGGGAGAGCAGATAATGTTAATGATAACACCTACAGTTAACCTACGCCGTATAGACGTCAGCAGAAACACGTTTCTTGAGGGGTCTACGAATCAACGAAGAAAAGCTTGCCCAGCCTACGTCACATCCGTTTCAGGTTTTGGGTAAATTATCTTTAATTTATTCAAATTTATTTGCTGCGCGTCTGTGTAAATTTGGTACTAGTAAAATGAATCATCACTATTCGTGGCGAGCTTTGAGAAATACAAATGTATTCTTTGCTTCAAAGTCCCTTCAAATAAAAGCAATATCAATTTCTTGGACAGCCATGAGAACATACGTAGAGAGTTAGACGTCCTTCCCTTCTCCATCTTACTCTCAAATAATATTTGTAACCTTCAATGACCGGTTATGTGAGCTGGACAAGACTCTAACGAACGTTCACGAAACAACATTAAATGCTATTGGCATACAACTGAAAGTCAAGCGAAATGTCGTGGGAAATTGGGATTTTAGCCGACATATGAGAAAACTTCATTGCCGCAGTCGCTGCCGTTCGACTTGTCTTATGTGACGTAGCCGGGCAAGCTTTTCTTCGTTGTTGCGTAGACCCCCACGAGAAATGAAGTGAGGGTGTACACCGTAGGCTAACCTACAGTACGATCAGGGGCGTAGCGTGACCATTTTGACTGGGGGGTGTAACGTCTAATTAATGTTAACGTCTAATAATTAATAAATGTTAACTTCTAATCTAATTAATCAGCCGTTATCAATGCGCAGACACTTTCACCGTTGCCTCATCATGCACAAGTGTTTAAACAATAACGTCGACTTTAAATTTAACTTCAAGTACTCGTCCGACATCCACAGCTACAACACCCGAAACAAACAAAACTTACATTTGGAGCGCGTCAAGAGAAATTGGGGGAAACAGGCTTTCAGCTACCATCCTGCTAACGACTGGAACAGTCTACCGATTCACATCCGGGATACAGAACAATTTACAACATTTAAAAATAACTTAAGAATCATTTGTCACTATAAGACATACCGTTTTACCGACCGTTCACCCCCCAACACTCCCCCGCACGCTACGCCCCTGAGTACGATTAAAGTGACTAAGTTTCTGTTTATAGTTGTATAGTCACATTTGTTTTCGTGATTTTGTATTCGTTTTATTTTTATGAGTAGAAGGTATCCCTCAGTAACATATTATTGACAATATTGCGGATTTGGTGAAAATGCGGCCAGAGGTGTTACTGTTTAAAAAATTAAATTATTTTAAACCGTAACTTCTCTGGTTTCATTTGCATCAAACCCACAATATATTCTATTTTTAATGCGTAGGTTTGTAGAGGAAGTGAAAAAAATCAAATTCAGTGATCCTGCCAAATCCAAACAGTTGGAAGAAATTTTTAACAGATTTGATTTAGATGATAGCCTTAAATATATCAGGTAAGATGTCGACGTTTTACAGTTTTGAGATTTGACTTCAGAGAACAACCTTGGAGGAGAGTCAACAACTTGTTTTAGGATGTGTTCGCACTGCTTGTTCCCTGCTTGTTGACAAGTTGTCAACGGCTTGTTTACAACTTGCTACAAGGTTGTTGACTCAACAGACTTGTTTCAAGTTGTTCCAACAACTTGTTATCGTCCTAATGCAATTCAACACCTTGTTAACAAGTTGTGAGTGATAGCCTTGTAGCAACTTGATAAAATGACATTGTTAACACATCTTGTTGACAAGCTTGCTACAAGCCTGTTGCGAACACATCTTGTTGACAAGATGTGAGATTTTTATGTGTGCTAACTTGGCTTATAGCTGTTAGGGTGCCCAGTATTTTGTTATTCTGTTGTATGTCCCAGGCAAAGTTTAATAAAATATAATTTTAGAAAATAACATTAAAATATACTGAATGTATGTTTCTAGCTCAGTCGCACAAAACAGTGATTCTCCTGTGCTGTTTTGTCATAACGATGTGCAACCAGGTAAGGTTGTTGAGGAGCAAATTGATTTAATTTAAAGTTTAAAAATATTCAAGATATTTCATAACGTTATTAAATGAGGTTGAATTATCAAGTGTCATCTTCCAAAGCCGAAGGTCTTAAAATAATCATGTTAAAATTAAAGTGTTGGTAGCAAAGTGGATAGTCCATGTGTCATTCACCTCTTTAGCTGGTGTTCGACTTCTGCGATAATTATGTAGTTATGATAATTATGTAGTTATGATAATTATGTGGTTATGATAATTATGTAGTTATGATAATTATGTGGTTATGATAATTATGTAGTTATGATGATTGTGTAGTTATGATAATTATGTGGTTATGATAATTATGTAGTTATAATAATTATGTAGTTATGATAATTATGTAGTTATGATAATTATGTAGTTATGATAATTATGTAGTTATGATAATTATGTGGTTATGATAATTATGTAGTTATGATAATTATGTGGTTATGATAATTATGTAGTTATGATGATTGTGTAGTTATGATAATTATGTAGTTATGATAATTATGTAGTTATGATAATTATGTGGTTATGATAATTATGTAGTTATAATAATTATGTAGTTATGATAATTATGTGGTTATGATAATTATGTAGTTATGATAATTACGTAGTTATGATAATTATGTAGTTATGATAATTATGTAGTTATGATAATTATGTAGATATGATAATTATGTAGTTATGATAATTATGTAGTTATGATAATTATGTAGTTATGGTAATTATGTAGTTATGATAATTTGTAGTTATGATAATTATGTAGTTATGATAATTATGTAGTTATGATAATTATGTAGATATGATAATTATGTAGTTATGATAATTATGTGGTTATGATAATTATGTAGTTATAATAATTATGTAGTTATGATAATTATGTGGTTATGATAATTATGTAGTTATGATAATTATGTAGTCATGATAATTACGTAGTTATGATAATTATGTAGTTATGATAATTATGTAGTTATGATAATTATGTAGTTATGATAATTATGTAGTTATGATAATTATGTAGTTATGGTAATTATGTAGTTATGATAATTTGTAGTTATGATAATTATGTAGTTATGATAATTATGTAGTTATGATAATTATGTGGTTATGATAATTATGTAGTTATAATAATTATGTAGTTATGATAATTATGTGGTTATGATAATTATGTAGTTATGATGATTGTGTAGTTATGATAATTATGTAGTTATGATAATTATGTAGTTATGATAATTATGTGGTTATGATAATTATGTAGTTATAATAATTATGTAGTTATAATTATGTGGTTATGATAATTATGTAGTTATGATAATTATGTAGTTATGATAATTACGTAGTTATGATAATTATGTAGTTATGATAATTATGTAGTTATGATAATTATGTAGTTATGATAATTGTGTAGATATGATAATTATGTAGTTATGATAATTATGTGGTTATGATAATTATGTAGTTATAATAATTATGTAGTTATGATAATTATGTGGTTATGATAATTATGTAGTTATGATAATTATGTAGTTATGATAATTACGTAGTTATGATAATTATGTAGTTATGATAATTATGTAGTTATGATAATTATGTAGTTATGATAATTATGTAGTTATGATAATTATGTAGATATGATAATTATGTAGTTATGGTAATTATGTAGTTATGATAATTTGTAGTTATGATAATTATGTAGTTATGATAATTATGTAGTTATGATAATTATGTGGTTATGATAATTATGTAGTTGTAATAATTATGTAGTTATGATAATTATGTGGTTTTGATAATTATGTAGTTATGATGATTGTGTAGTTATGATAATTATGTAGTTATGATAATTATGTAGTTATGATAATTATGTGGTTATGATAATTATGTAGTTATAATAATTATGTAGTTATGATAATTATGTGGTTATGATAATTATGTAGTTATGATAATTATGTAGTTATGATAATTATGTAGTTATGATAATTATGTAGTTATGATAATTATGTGGTTATGATAATTATGTAGTTATGATAATTATGTAGATATGATAATTATGTAGTTATGATAATTTGCAGTTATGATAATTTGCAGTTATGATAATTATGTAGTTATGATAATTATGTAGTTATGATAATTATGTGGTTATGATAATTATGTAGTTATAATAATTATGTAGTTATGATAATTATGTGGTTATGATAATTATGTAGTTATGATAATTATGTAGTTATGATAATTACGTAGTTATGATAATTATGTAGTTATGATAATTATGTAGTTATGATAATTTAGACAGACTGATTCAACGACCCAATATTTAATTTAGTATTAGTTTTTATTGTTTCCACGTTAGCTGCGGTGTTGAAATAATATCCGTTTGGCATGTTCTCGGCAGCCTGGAAAAGTTCAAAAGATAACTTACGACGTTTCAAGTAATCACCCATATAGTCAGAGAGAAACTTGTAATGCGTGAAATCGCCCTAATTCCAGCCAGGATTGATAAAATTTTTCATATGTACAGTTCCATATAACACTTTTCCCACAATTTGCAGGGAATCTTTTGGTCAAGACATGTGAAAGCCTTGACGTTGCAAAAATCCAAGTTA
The DNA here is from genome assembly GCA_016169945.1 of Trachythela sp. YZ-2020. Taxonomy (NCBI): domain Eukaryota; kingdom Metazoa; phylum Cnidaria; class Anthozoa; order Malacalcyonacea; family Clavulariidae; genus Trachythela; species Trachythela sp. YZ-2020. The sequence goes on from JADLSH010000052.1 coordinate 299,640, forward strand.
TCGATTTTGAATATTCCTGTTACAATTACAGGTATGTTAACTATAAACTATAAGTAAACTTATATTCATTGAATGTTAAGGGCCGATCAAGGCTTATCCACATGACAGAGTATAATTATGAACCTTGTAGCAAGATTTTTCAGGAGAGGCTAGTGGGTGTGGTGGTTAGTGCATGTGACTCAGTTTTAAAGCCTATTCCCCTAATTTACGATTCACGGTGAAAGGCAGCGCTTGTCAAATTAAGTAAATATCTCGATATAGATTGTATAGATCATCCATACATCTCGTTTTGTTTTAACACTCTGTGATGTTAGTAGGTAACCCCCCCCCCCCCCATCCAGCGCCGGAAGTGACGTCAGCAACGTACATCGAGGGTAATTTTCCCGCCATATGACGTCATTTGCGTACGTACGGAATTAGAAGTAATTAGTATTCGTGTGACGTCATTTTGCGTACGTACGCGTGCGTACAGAGAGAAAATAAAGAACAACAGAGAGTTTTGTGTTGGATTTTATTTAAATTACACACAACAATTTAAATGTTTCTTCTAATAAGAGTCGTTTTATAGTTTTGACTTTATTGTTCGTTAGCCATGGTTTCTTTAACAAAAGCTCGAACCGCATTAACATACTGGGTTTAATCATCGCTTTCTGCGTCATCTTCCTCATCAAAATCGTAATCCTTTAAAAGTCTTTTTATAAGAAATTTCCTCTTATCAATAGCAGCTTCTAAAGCTTCCCCTGGATCAAAGTCATCGTTTTTCACAAGCGCATCCTTTGTCTGCATTATTTTTCTATGTACGGGATCTTTCTTTAGTTGTTTCATCCGCAGGAGACGTTGCATATAAATATTTTCAAGTTTCTTTTGGAGTTCAGGCAGAATATTGGAGTATGCTTGATCTCTAGCAGATTGCTCATCAAGACCGCTGTTTATAAGGCTCTCTTTCATTTCCTCAAAAGCTGTATTACTTATTTGCTTTGCTTCTTCTATCTTCTTGTTAATGAGCACTTTTATGAGCAGACGCTTAAAGCTCTCATAGGTCGACTCCGAGAGAACCCCCAGGGAACCCCTACAGGACACCCAGGGAACCCCTACAGAACCCCGAGAGAACCCCTACAGAACCCCTACAGAACCCCGAGATTACCCGTACAGAACCCCGAGAGAACCCCTACAGAACCCCGAGAGAACCCCTACAGAACCCCGAGAGAACCCCTACAGAACCCCGAGAGAACCCCTACAGAACCCCGAGAGAACCCCTACAGAACCCCGAGAGAACCCCTACAGAACCCCGAGAGAACCCCTACAGAACCCCGAGAGAACCCCTACAGAACCCCGAGAGAACCCCTACAGAACCCCGAGAGAACCCCTACAGAACCCCGAGAGAACCACTACAGAACCCCGAGAGAACCCCTACAGAACCCCGAGAGAACCCCGAGAGAACCCCTACAGAACCCCTACAGAACCCCTACAGAACCCCGAGAGAACCACTACAGAACCCCGAGAGAACCCCTACAGAACCCCGAGAGAACCCCTACAGAACCCCGAGAGAACCCCCAGGAAACCTTAAGCATGCACAGTTGTCGTCATGGCCGGAATCATACCAGTCTCCATATACGAACTCCGAAAAGCCAGGAGAAAAGCGTGTAAGCCGAAGTGCACACTCATTGCCAGCTAAGAAACCAAAAGCAGTACAAGCTAAAGCATCTTTGACCATCAAACCCTATTCGGAATTCAACTTCCGCCATATATTTTCGCTATTAGTCGTGGGTCCGAGTCAAAGTGGAAAAACGTATTTTGTCCAACAAAATAATCGTAGTGGAAAACAATCGTATCGTGTACGAGGAGTTGTTTATTTATAATCAATGGCAAGATCGTTACGACGAGTTGAGAAAATCCCTTGGGAAAAGCATCCGGTTTGAGAGAGGTCTTCCCGAGCTGTCCGATGATATGAGTGAGATCAATACCAAGTACAACAACATAATCATACTGGATGATCTAATGGCCGAAGCGACAGACAGTCCTGTGGTAGCTCGATTATTTACCCAGGGTCGTCATGGAAACGCTAGTGTTATCCTTTTGCTTCAGAACATGTTTCCTAAGGGAAATTTAATACAGATATTAGCCGAAATGCCCAATATCTTGCTCTCTTCCGAAGTCCTAGTGATAGAAAACAAATTGGAATTGTTGGAGAACGAATGTTTGATAAGAATAGAGACCGCTTCATGACTGCCTATTACAAAGAGACCGAAAAACCGTTTGGATACTTATTGGTCGATAACAAGCCTGACACACCAACCGATAAGCAAGTTCTTGGAGACCTATGTGGCGACTGCCATGTTTATCCCTTCACCACCCAAACTAAAGTGACTACGCCCACACCGGTCTTTGGCATCGAAACCAAGCCTGGAAGAAAACAACCTAAACATCATCGGTATATTACCCGGTCGGATGTAACTATCCCCGAGTCACAGAATAGGAAATGACCAGAAAGGCCACTCAGCAGTGCAACGTGACACCTTGGACATAGTGTTGATCCTAGCCATCCGGGTGTCTACATCAACGGCGAACATTATTGGCCTGTCAAAATAAGACACCAAGCTACAGGTCGTATGAAGTGGGTGAATCTGCACGAAGAGGAGTCTACGGTCCGAGACTTTGTTAAAGAAACCATGGCTAACGAACAATAAAGTCAAAACTATAAAACGACTCTTATTAGAAGAAACATTTAAATTGTTGTGTGTAATTTAAATAAAATACAACACAAAACTCTCTGTTGTTCTTTATTTTCTCTCTGTACGCACGCGTACGTGCGCTAAATGACGTCACACGAATACTAATTACTTCTAATTCCGTACGTACGCAAATGACGTCATATGGCGGGAAAATTACCCTCGACGTACGTTGCTGACGTCACTTCCGGCGCTGGATGGGGGAGGGTTACCTACTGATGTTCTTATTGGTGTATTTTTGTAACTTGATCATATTTCAAATCTAATTAAGTTTTACTATATAAAGTACCCATAATAGAAACACCAACTCATTCTCTCGACTTGCTTGAAGTCCCTCTTTCTCTGTCGTCTCACTATATTTGCACAGAGAACTTAGCATGTAGGATGGCAACGCGACGACGACGGCCAAAACAAACTCCTTCAAATAAATGTCAGTAAAGAAAACTTGTCGTATATCAATCGTACGAATTTAATACAGTTTTAGAAGTTGAAGCCATGGGCTTTATGGTTGAGAAGAGTTCTACTGAACGAATTCAAAGTAGCGCTTGATGCGGCTTTAATTGCAGGCGTTGTATACAAGATGGTACTTTAATTATTCATTTCTTTTCATCGACTCATTGCATTAATAGTCTAGGACCTGTAAAGAAGTTTGTATGCATTTCATTTAGGACAGATTATCTCAACTGTTTTAGGGTAAAATGACCATGGCGGTCAACATGGCATATGTGCCAAAACCCGAATCCGGGGCGAAAGTCCTGAAAATGACCACGCCCAGAAACGGCACTGTCGACATAGCTCTAAATCCTGAACCGCCAAAGCTACAGCCTTTTTGAATTGCTTCTAGTGTTTAGAATGGTTGCTTTTAGGGGTGGCCACTGGAGGGTTGAAATTTGTCTAGGTATCATATTTTACAAGAAAATGACTATGCACCATCCCAGATCAACTGCTAATTATGCATCAAATTACTCATTCACCTGGCAAAGTCTATGTTTTCTTATTTCCCAAACATTTTTGTCATAGGATGAAAAAATATGCTTATTTTAATATAATTATTATATATTTCATAAGGAATGATATTGTTTTGTTGAGATATAACACATTTCATTTCACTTACCCCCCGCCAGAACACGATTTCAGCCATATTTTGCCGATTTGTTTGCTTTTTATCGCCGAGCCTCGCAAGTATCATCCAAATGTTCTGCTTTAACACAATACTAGTTGACTAAAGAATAATTCAACCAAGTTTCATCGGGTTTTGGAGTAGTGCCATGTATTTTATATTCGATTTTGTGTCCTTCGACATTTCCTCAATTATGTAGCCATTGCAATGTCTCGCCGCTTCTCTGCCCGATAAATGCCACTTCTTCGTACACATTTGTATTTATATTACAGTATCCAAAAATAACTGATTGTAGAATAGCCCCAATCGAAAAATTGAAAGCATTAGTCCCACTTCGGAGTAAAAAACCTTCCCTCGTTCATCAAGAACGAGAATCTAAAACAAAAGGTTCAAAATAATTTGAAAGTCTCGCGCAATCTTCACGAAAACTCCTCGTGGGCAACATTACAGGGGGGGTGAACATTTTCACGAATACGTTTGGTGGTGCATCTCTGGTTTCTTTTTTATAGCTAAAAGAAACCAGAAAAATACAAAATTACGCGAATATTTGTTTATTTTGTCATAAAACATATAAACAATTAAACACACGAACTTTACTTTGGGAGTTTAGGTTGCTGTGGTCGCGAACAAACGTATTCGTGAAAATGTTCACCCCCCCTGTAATGTTGCCCACGAGGGGTTTTCGTGAAGATCGCGTGAGACTTTCAAATTATTTTGAACCTTTTGTTTTAGATTATCGTTCTTGATGAACGTGGGAAGGTTTTTCACTCCGAAGTGGGACTAATGCTTTCAATTTTTCGATTGGGTCTATTCTACAATCAATTATTTTTCGATACTGTAATATAAATACAGATGTGTACGAAGAATATGAACTCCAAGAGATTCAGTCATTGTAACTCGGTTCAAAAGTTTACCACCGACAGAGATACAAGGATTGTCAATAAGATTATTGATGTTGTGCCTGGATCCTATTAGCATATATTCCGTTTTACTAAGATTCAGACAGAGCTTATTTGCCATAAGCCAATCGTTTACATTATTTAAATCATGATTCATGGCAGACGAGATTTCGTGTGTTGATTTGCCGCACACAGTGAGTGTGGTGTCATCTGCAAACATCCTAGGCGTACAGTAATTTAGACAATTTGGCAGATCATTTATGTACACTAAAAATAATAGTGGCCCCTTAATCGATTTGGAAATTGATAAAGCACCATCTACAACGCACTTTTGTGACCGATTAGTTAAGTATGACTCAAGTAATTTTAATGAGTGTTGTTCTACTCCATACATATTCAATTTTTCAATCAAAATCTTATGATCAATGGTATCAAAAGCTTTTTTTAAGGTCTAAAAAGGCAACAATATTAAGTAAACCTTTATCCATATTTGAATACCATTGATTAGTGCTATCAAGCAGAGCCGTCTTTGTAGAATGATACCGTCTGAAACCAAATTGGTATTTCGACAGTAAGTTAGCATTGTGTAAGTAGCCATATAACTGCTCATAAAGTAAACTTTCAAAGACCTTGCTGATAGCTGGAAGGATAGATTGGGGATAGATTGGGGGAGGGGGGCTAAAAATCTCCAATGCATGCATTTTGGAGGGAAGATTTAAGAGCAATATTTGGTCGAACGAAAAGCTGCTGACCACCAAACCTACCGATCGTACCTACGCAACGAATCAGTTTTTACTGCCAAGATTGAAGAAAATATCAAAGCGCCTAATTTGATACCTAAAACATTCGTACTTTCTAAAAAAATCTGAAAAGTAGCACCAAAAAGTCCGATGATTCTCTGCTAGATTTAAGTAAACAATAAGCATTAGACATAGCAGAGATAATAATGTTTTCTTCAGTCTAACTTCTTTATGGTTGTGAAAAATTATATTAGTTATGTTTAAATATGTGTAATCTACTAGAAATCACAATTGTATGACCCTGCTCCGCGGTCCCTGAACTGTCATCCTCAAGTCCAAGCTATTGTTTCGTGTGCACTCAAGAAAATTCGGGAAGTGTCTATTTAACGTTAGTAAGTAATACTAAGGATAAATAACTTAATTTATTATATAAACATAAGTGTTATATAGAGTTTGATGCCACGTGTGAAAATATCATTTTTGCAAGCCAATCAATATTCTCTTCAACACTCGAAATAAATTCCATATTTCCGCGCAACCATGTAATATTCTCTATATGTTTGTTACAGAGGATTTGATATTGGAAATCATTTCTGCGAGTGGGTAAACGACTATAATTACCCACATTATCCATATTTCATTGGAGATATGAGCAAGTATCCATCACACGATCATAAGGTAAGATACTCTGTGATTTCGAAACTCGCGGGTCTTGTGCATGCGCAATTTGGAAATCGCGTATATTGTTGCATGACGCAAAAATACTCAGAAAAATAATCTCGTAGTTTCTCTACAGAGGTTTTGCACCATCACGTGATTAAATTTTAAAATCTTTAACGTGCAACCTATCAAGCTGGTTGTTAAACATGTTTTGTATGTTATTATAACAAGTATTCATAACAAATTTCAAGTCGATACAATTATTCCCTCGTGAGTTAAAAAGGTTTGAATAATTCGTATTGCTGACGTCGGCATTATTTTTAATGCTGTTAAAAGCTACGTTTTTTCTAGACCTCACGCAATTGTTCTTCGTGAGATCGGAAAGTTCGATGGAAAAAGGCCATTAATACAATCTGCACAATTTTTCGCACTGACCAGATAAACTTCAGAAGGCGCCCGTGCCAAATTTATCCGTGCTCAGTGGCTCTAATTTGGTTCAGACTGGTGCTTATCTTTTATTTGAGCCGGTTACAAAAGCTCAAATAATTTGTTTAAATGGGACTCAACTATATGTACCTCCTCAGCTTTTCCTGGTCACATAAGGTTTTAGACCAACGTACAGGGGCGTAGAAGCTCATTTTTTTGTGGGAGGGACGACCAAAGCAAAAGGTAATTATATCTGTATTGAATAGTATGACTGTACTAGAAATACATGCATGCAGAATCCCCTCGCCCATTTGAACCAAACAATTTACTCCCCAAACCTTATTGTTACATGAAGTACTGAGTCGACGAATGTAACCATCGTAACACGCAACATTGCATGTAATTTGTATATATTTTTATATTTTTTATTTGTTTTTAACTATAAAATTATCAATTGCCCAACTATATAAAGTGGGTATGCTATTATGTACTCTTTTAGCTTTGATTTACTGTAACATTCAACCTTAGACGTTCACAAAACGTTTCGAAATTTTTCAAAACACTTCAACTGCTTTTCGAGGAGTATTTTTATACTTCGCACTTGCTTTTGAAATGAAGTTTTTGAGATTTAATATTTTTATTTTTCTATATACTCTTAAGATCAGTCAATGTTGTATTGACCACACAGAATGATCTACACATTTTCAAATTCACAAACTACTGCATGCTATGTTAAAAAATCGGCAAAGCAAGCATGCAAAATAGACACTTGCCTGTTTAAAACGCTCCTTTTCCGGTCTTTCGACTGTTTTTCCTCTTGTTAATTTGTCCTCTAAATAATTTTCATTTATCTTGTTTTGGAGACTTAACATATAAACTTACTTACATAGAGACTTGCTTATAAAATGAGTGCAAAAAGTCTTGGGACCGTTCATTATTTATGAGGAGGGGGGGGAGGGGGTGAACGGTGGATTTTGGGGGTGGGCCAAAGTTTTAAAAATGGTTTTTGGGGGTGGGCCAGGGTAATTATACCTAAGGAAAGGGGGTGGGCCTACCTGATTTTTAAATAATTTTTAAGGACCATAGTAAAATCGCACAAAGCCTGTGGGTGCGGGTGGGTGCAACCCCCAAATATTTGTTTTCACCCCCCGCCAAACGAAACGTTCACCCCTCTAAAAAAATTTCAACCACCCCCAATTTTCGCCATAATAAATAGTCCAACATGCAACCCTATAGAACCCTATGGGGGTTTACAGGACCTGCCAAATTAATTGACTTGACAACTTCAAAAACCTTAGTTTTTTGCTTCGAATGCCTTCTGATCTGCTCTAGAAACCTTGATTTTTTCAAAATTTCCCAGGGTGCTTTGCTTTCTAGCCTCCCACCAGCGGCTCCACTCCTGGACCTCACTGGGGGCTGAGCTCTGCAGCACAACGTTTGGTGGCGCCTTGTGTTACCTCACCAGCTCACCCCCTAAAATTTCTGGCACCCTCCTAGTAATAAATATGAAAATCCGTCTATGTTTAATAATGCAGCCATCTGGGAAAAGTAAAAAGTACAAATGAAGTTTTTCATATTAAAAAACGTTTTATTGAAGTATCACTCAAAGATACTTGTTTCTATTTCTAAACAATTGGTCCAGTTTTATCATATTTTACAATAATATTTTTATTCAAATCTTGATAAGGGGAAATTAATCAAACTATATTGGGGGTGGGCCATGAATTTGTGTTCAATGACATGGGGTGGGCCAGAAAAATTTAACCGTTGTTCATGGGTGGGTCAGGAAAATATTGTAAATCAATGCTGCAAAATTACCGGCCCACCCGGGCCCCCCCCTCTTAAATAATGAACGGTCCCTTAGTGTGACTGTGTGAGCTCCAAAATTCCTCAGATTTCCCCAAAATTCCTTAAATGACTTGTTTATCCTTGTAAGTACCCCATAAGGCCAAGATCAGCCGTAATCCTGGTTTTATTGTTTTAATTAGTCCTTTACAAAAAGTACCTTTTGCGCTTAATAAGCAACATACAACAGTAAATATTAATTATTAAATATGATGTTTCTGGTGTTACTCTGAGTGTGTTATCCACACCGGGCAGGCTGAAAAATTTGCCTGACAACGGTGGGAATCGAATCCTCGACTTTTGGGATACTAGTCCAATTAACATACTTGTTATCAAAAAGTCGTAAATTAAATTAGGATTAAAAGTGAAACAGAATTTTGTAAGTTTACGCAACATGGCCAATTGTTACTAAAATGCATATAAAAATCAAAGGATACTCGTTTTTCTGACAATATTAATATTTTGAAGGCCTTGGTCGAAATCTTAAAAAATCCTTAGAAAATTCCTTAAAAATGGAATTCCTTAAAAAAATCCTTAAAACTTTGCAAAATTCCTATTTCTAAGGAAAAATCATCAGAAGTGAGAGCACTGGTCACTATTTCAAATAACAAATTGACTGACAACTTTTTAAACATCTACACTTACCTCTACTAATTGTTATTGGTGACAGCGATGATCTTTATACGTAACTGGAGTAAAATCAATGTTCAATGTCTGAAAAAATGCAACCGTCTTTCTTTCTTTTTTTTTTCAATGTCAAAAACAAAAAACTTCATTTGCCGTACACAGTCAGTCACATCCTCTCACGGGCGCGCTGAAAAAAACATGGGTGAAACACGACTATGGCACTATGGCACCCTTGATCTATGTGTGATTCGCGAACCCCCCATATTTGTAGAGATTTGACAAATAACGTAAAACAATTACAAAACTAAAAAAGAACTCAAAATTTACTCTCTTTTCTTAAGAAATATTACAATGAACTGCATCTTTGAACCACTGATGCTTTCGGCGAAATTTCACTTGATCCGAGTCCTGCCCTCTAGGAGTCCGAGATCGAGCGCGCGGAGAAGCGGCGCGCGAGGTGCAACAACGCGAAAGTTTGAGGAGAGCGAGACGTCTCCATTTTCCATTTTTCGCAGCGCGTGGCGCGTTTGATTCAGCCGCTCGCTCTCGACTTCAAAGAGACGGGATCTGATCCAAGTCTACCGAAATCGGAGCAAAGTCCGTCTCTCTAGAGTCCAGGATCAGGCGCGCAGAAGCCGGCGCGCAGAGGTGCTCTTTTGCGGGGAAAGTTTGAGGAGAACGTCTCTCCCTCCATTTTTGCACCTCGCGCGCCGGCGCGCTCGATCTCGTCGCTTCGCGACTCGGACTCTGAAGAGACGGACTTGATCCAAGTCTACCGAAATCGGAGCACAACTTTCTATATTTCATTGTAATATATAGATCAGTGTGATGACGTTTTAGCCGCCCGTGTTCAAAATCTCAGCGGATTTCATAATCATTTGGATTATGCTCTAGCGCTCTCTAGCGCGCAAAATTAACACAAAGCAGCCATTTTGAAATCAGCCAAACTTTATTTTATTTTCTCGCTGATTGAAGTTTTATAAGTGATGACCACAATTTCTTAGTGTTTATGGTTTATATAATTTACTGTTCGCTGGTGAGTGCTGAGTGGTGAACGTTCAAACTCGTTTGTTTAGGATTTGTGGCTTTTATAAATATACTACCTGCTATCACAGTTAATGAAATAAGATGGTTTGGCTAGCGGGCAAACTTCAAAGGGTTTTCGCAAGCGGCGGCAAATGTGTTGAGGCACAAAGGGAAAAAATGTCACGTGACGAGATAAGGGGGTGATTGTCTCAAATTACATAAGGGATTATATTACAGATGGCAATCTTTTTGTCTTTTCTCGCCAAAATATTGCACTAAAATAGCTCGGCTTTCTGTGATACAAAAGTATAACTAAGTAAGGGTAATGGACGAAGATTTGGAGGCAATTGTATCGATTCCAGAAGAGATAGAAAGCGAATGTACTTCGAGCTTGGTTGGCGAGGAGTGGGAGTTTGCTGAAGGTGAAGATATCTTGCCGTTTAACTTTGACATCGCTTTGTCCATAGTCGAAGGAAGCGAAGACCCGATGGAAGAAGAGATTGATGATGCTATAAGCGAAATATCCGGCGAAAAGTCGTTCCCTTGCAATAGCTGCGAGAAGATTTGTAAGTCGAAAGGAGGGTTGACTAGACATATAAACGCAAAACACAAGAACAAAGCTGGACATGAAACAAGAGCGTGCCTTCATCAGTAGCTAAACTTACAAAAGAAGAGCTATCCTCAATTATTGAAAAAATAAAGGCAAAAATAACGAAGGATGGTTTCTGGGACGATGAAATGACTGCAAATATGGCGAGTATATCATCAAACGATGCTCTATACACCCATATACAGCCTGTTTATGAGCGATTTTTGTAAACGTAACCAAGACAAATTTATAATGGAATTTTATGAACTTATTCCAGAGTCGACTATTATATTACAATGTCAAAACCAACAACTATGTAGTCTGATAATGATATCCATGCCAGACTATTTGGTGTCATTGTTCAAGGGTGTGTTTATACTGGTGAACAACAGCCCTCTACTTCCAGTGGCAGTGAGACTGGTGTAACACTTTCATCAGAACTTACTGAACATGAACGTGGGCCTCTATCTTATATAGCAGGTTATGTGTTGGCTAATCTGAGGAAGAAATGTATAAAAAAAGACAATGACGAGCTTCAAACCATATTACAAAGCATGATTTGCCCTGATGTGGAAAATTCTTATATTGAGGCTCGCAGCAGAGGTGGTCTTGTCACACCATCTCAAGATCTTGTGCGGGTATTAGAGGTTGTCGAGAATTTATTCAGAGAATTTATCCAGAAGCAGACAAGTGTTGTAAGGAGTATACCTTGTCAAACATTATGCAATGATGCACTTGACTTGCCATTGTTGAAATCACTATGGGAAAATATTACGCAAGACTGTAGTCAAGAAATTTCAAAACAAACAAAAAAGCTTTGCCTGGAAAACATTGTAAAACTGTATTTAAGGGTTCGAAGCTTCTCATATGCGAAAGACTATATTAGTAATTTTAAGATGCAGCAAAAAGCACTTAGGAGCAAAAGCCTACGGAAAGAACTTAAAAGAAAAAATGAGGACAAGTAACTTGTTGCAAAATGTACCATTGTAGTAATGGTTTCTGATCTGACTCTTACCACTAATGCTGTTACCTCATGTCACACTCATGCTAACCTGTAGTATGTATTTTGTATTGTTTGGTTTGAATTCAGTCTGGTTGAACAACATTTTTGGTTGACCCCTTTTTAGTAGCCTTGGTGGTGAGGATCATGTAAAAATTACTACAATTCAATTTGCAATTTACAACATAGTAATGCATGAAGTTGCAAGTGTGTACTGTGTCATAATATAGGTTAGTTTGTATATAGGCAGTTTTTAATTAATCAAAAGGGGTTTGAATGTCACATAAAAAACATTCATTATTAAAATATCAGGAAACATGTATAAAAGGCATTAATTAAGTCCACAGATATAGGTGAGTTTTAGTTTAATCCTTTTGAGTCAAACATTTATGCCATATAATTTTAATTGCCAACCTTGATTAACTGAGAATACTAATTGACATTATGTACTGAATTGAATACAGTTATTTCAATTATGGTTGTCACTGAACAAAGCAGAAAAGTTGAACGGCAAGGCCACAAGCATGGAAGGCTTGCTGGGAGATGCAAAAAATTAATGTAATTTTGTTCTTGTATTGGACTTTTCCATTTTGCTCAGAAACTACCTTAATTGAAATAGCTGTACATTGAACACCAATAAAGTAAGCTTCTGCAACAATTACAGCTTTTAGTTTATGCATGCAGAAGGGATGGGAAGTAAGGTATCATATTGTTTCAAAAGTTTTTATTGAAATTTGGCGGGAAATGGCTGTTTCGCCCAATGTCAGGGCTCATCAGCATGCCTAGGAAACAGATATTACCATACCATATGGAAATCCTGTGATTCCGACATGGACAGCCTTTGGAAGGCTGCCTGAGCAATCTGGTTTTAAGGCGCCAGAAACTCGCCTTTCACACCTTTGCCAAACAGCAAAAGGAGTTTGGTTAGAAATGGGTGACTATTTTGGGACACTTCATGGACATGCAATTGCTCAAATTTTGCACATCATCCCAGTCAATTCTGACCCCTTTACCCTCCCACATGTCACCTCATCACATTAGCTAATATAGAAATAAACAATAGGTCAGATTTGGGTGCATTGCAGGTTGAATCTATGTGCCTCTATGAGTCTGAGTAAAAATTGTCTGGTGTCAGACAAGTAAAAAATAAGTAGGGTACACTGGGGGGGGGGGGACATTGCGGCTCAATGGGTTAAATCACTTCTTTTTACGCTTTTTCACGGGATCATCAGAGACAGTATACCACTTTGCCTTGCCATATCGACCTCCAGTGTTACCACTCACAGACGGTGCAATATCCCTTTTGACAGCAATTGTTAGATCATTATAGCCAAACTGTTCTGCTGAAGGGTTATCTGATCTTCCTCGCTGAGTTCTTTGATGTCCAAAATAGTCTTCTATGACATCCTGCATGAACCGTTCTGTAAGAACATAGGAAAATCCTTCAGAAAGGAGGAACTTAATGGCCTCAACATGCGAATTAGCAGAGATCTTAAATCCTTCATAGGTCTGGTTGGACAGAAACATCTTCTCTCGTTCAGCTGCAGTAAATGGTCCCTCTCTGGCTTGAATACTTGACTTCCAATCCTCCAAGAACTTTAGAAATGTATCCTTCATCCAGACTAATCGCTCATCCTGAGTACTCTCATAGGGTTTGATCCTTTCATTTCTCTTTCTTTCATGCTCTGATGTAGACCTCACATTTGTACAATCGAAAAATCGTTGACCATCTGGCAGAACATTGCAGTACCAACAACACTGGGGTCATTACATTCCAAAAGGCATGTTGAAACTGTCCTGCTCAAAACCTGAACAGCAAGTTTCACCTTCATCTTTGAAAAACTGGTCAGCACAATATGGTCCAATGTCAGTTTAGGTAATCTGTGAAGGGCGAACTCTTGATCGCGGTAATACATATCAGCGATATGTCTAAATAACAGATGATGGCCATTGTTCCACATATATCGACTGCATGATCCAGACCCAGAGTTATAAAGGCAGTTTCTCGCAGTCTTTATCAAATGAGGTACATCAGCGAAGAAGTAAATTATTCGGGCGAGACAGAAAAGATTGGGTGTTTTGTATACAACACCATCAGGGAGTACACCACCAAGTTTTGCATGGAGGTTAAAAAACTTCCGATTTGGAGATGCGCCATCATTCACAGCTGCAATCACCTTTAACTTTACTGTGGATTCAAGCACTGCAACAACTTTCCAAAACAATGGCATTAATTGGAATGATGTTACATTGCCAGTAAAGAAATAGGCGACAATATGCTTGAGATGGGTAGCCAATCCTCTCACCAAAAACGCAAGTGCATGGGAAGCAACTGGATCACTGTCCTCGTTGACATTAGCAAAGGTAGTTACTGGATCACCAAGATCAATAAAGCCGATCAGCTCACCTGATGATTTGTCGAAAACAAGATTCTCTTGAATTTTCATTTCATCCATGACAACAGCAACATATTGTTGAATGCCAGTATAGGTTGATGTTTTCTCTTTCAGTTCCTCAATGTTCTCTTTTGTTATACCAGCTCCCGGTTTAAAATAGTTTTTATAATCTCTAAGAACACGCTCGCTGGGTAATATGAGAGCTCCACTCTCTCTTATCTCCCTATAGGCTGATGGGGATTTGCAATGAATTGACAAAGCAAATCGGATGACTTGGGGGTGGTATCTACGTCCCATTTTATTTGTTTGCAAAAGACGCATTTGCTGTTCCCAAAAGAACTTCATATGAGGTGTTGAATCCAGATTTTGTCCGCTCATTATGGTCAACAAATCTTTCTCCAGTGGCTTACTCACATTGACACCATGCTTTTCTATTTGGCGTTGCATTTTTTCAAGTCTTGCCTCAAGGTCTTTCAAACGGACACGGTCAGCAATCACTGTTGCTCGAAGCTTCTCAGCACCACATGCAGCCAAAGGAGCTTTATCTCTTGCAGGAGCATTAGATGTGCGCTCCTTCCTCGCTTGCTGCTGGTTTATTTTCTTCTGAAGCTTGAAACAGGTTTCATAAATCACTTGCTCCTTACTAACATCCTGATCGAAAAGGACCATACAATCAACAGAGCGCAAGATCACCATTACTCTATAATTTGTCTCCATATCAATATTCTTTGGGACAATATGGCGAACAACATCGAAACACTGTATGAACTGTGACTTGGGTCAACAGGATCTTTAGCAATGGAATTCAGATAATCATTTTCTCGCAAACCTTCGCATATCTTGTATTCACTGTTTGAAATACACTGCACAAGTTCCAAAATTTCGCCAGAGTTAATCCTTCGTCTGTAGCTTGAATAGATTTTGTGCTGATCAGGGAGAAGCCAATTGAAAACATGTAAAGAAAAATGTAAACACGAATCTATAATCAGGACGTATTTTGGTATAGAATGCTCGCTGTCACGAAGTACAATCCTGATTTCAGTATCGTTGAGTGCTTCTATCATCCAAGGGTCAAGTGAAACTTCCTTCAGATGCCTTGTGAATTCAATAAACGTTTCCTGCACGACGGGGGGCGAAGGAGATGCAAGGCTTTCTGAGGAAGGGCCACTTTGCTGTCGTACAAGAACACGACGTGTGCTACTGGGCTTCGCTTCGTGGCTTCTTACCGGAAGGTTTTCAGTCGGAACAGCTCCTGTATCTAGCGTTTTGCGCTTACCATCTGCAAAGAAACAAAACAGTTTTTACTCGACTAACCTTCGACGTGAATTTATTAATATTCAAATATGAATTTGAAACAAAGACCGACAATTATCATATCATTAAAGCATATCGTGCGCAATAAAAATGACTTGATACTTACGATCAACGATGAACTCTGCTTTAAAATGAAGTTGACACAAGAACAGATTGTTAGCATCTATTCTTTTCTTTAAATCTGGGGTCAATTCTCGCGTTCGTAAAACCACACGAAGCCATTCTTTGCGCGCAGTTTCTTTCTTAGCCTTTGTTTCGTCTCCATCAGCCTTCCCAACAGAAGGTATTTTAAACAAAGACAGATCGCTCGTTCGGCTAGTCGAACAGCCAAAGAGTGCACAGTTAAAACCTGGCATAGTCCAGCTATAGAAAAAACTCTGAAATTCGCTGGAAAAAGCAGTTCGCTTGAAGATTTCGATGTAGCAATAACTCCGTCTCATATTACACTCTATACATTGTTTGTCATTCACCCCCTTATGTCGTCACGTGACCATCAATTAAGGAGAACAATAACATATTTTGGGGGTGTGTCCGGCTAGCCAAACCATCTTATTTCATTAACTGTGCTGCTATCCAATAATTTAATATGTCTGATCATTGCGAGGAGATGTTTTCAACATCGAGCAGCTTGGACTTAGCAAGAGAAGAAAGAACACATAAACCTTGTGAATGTGATGTTTGTAAGAAGAGATTTTCAAGGTCTTATGATTTGGTAAGACATCAAAGAACACACACTGGAGACAAACCTTATGAATGTGATGTTTGTAAGAATAACTTTTCTCAATCAAGCAGTTTAGCAACACATAAACGAACACACACTGGAGACAAGCCCCGTGAATGTGATGTTTGCAAGAAGAATTTTTCTCGACCCAGCTCATTAGCTGTTCATAAACGAACACACACAGGGGACAAACCTTATGAATGTGATGTTTGTAAGAAGAGATTTTCTCGGTTATATCATTTGGTAACACATAAAAGAACACACACTGGGGACAAACCTTATGAATGTGATGTTTGTAAGAAGAACTTTTCTCAATCAAGCAGTTTAGCAACACATAAACGAACACACACTGGAGACAAGCCCCATGAATGTGATGTTTGCAAGAAGAATTTTTCTCGACCCAGCTCATTAGCTGTTCATAAACGAACACACACAGGGTACAAACCTTATGAATGTGATGTTTGTAAGAAGAGATTTTCTCGGTTATATCATTTGGTAACACATAAAAGAACACACACTGGGGACAAACCTTATGAATGTGATGTTTGTAAGCAGACATTTTCTCAATCAAGCAGTTTAGCACAACATAGAAGTACACACACCGGAGAGAAACCTTATGAATGTGACGTTTGTGAGAGGAGATATTCTCAATCAAGCAGTATAGCAAGACATAGAAGAACACATACTGGAGAGAAACCTTATGAATGTGATGTTTGTGAGAGGAGATATTCTCAATCAAGCAGTTTAGCAAGACATAGAAGAACACATACTGGAGACAAACCTTATGAATGTGATGTTTGCAAGAAGAAATTTTTGCTGTCATATGATTTGGTAAAACATAAAAGAACACACACTGGGGACAAACCTTATGAATGTGATGTTTGTAAGAATAAATTTTCTCAGTCAAATGATTTGGTAAGACATGAAAAATTGCATTTGTTGTGTAGCACTTGTAGTAGAGAAATCACTCAACTACAAGATTTACAAGAACATTTTTTCAAGGATGACGTCACTGGAAAATATGTTTGCAAAAAATGCAGTGAAAAGTTTGGTAACGTCAAGAAATTAGTTCGACATATAGCAAGGCAACATGGCAATATTACAAACTATCAATGTGGTTTATGCCAAGAATTGGAATCAACAAAACCAACTGGTATTGGATATATTTGTGGTGTCTGTGACATTGAGTTTGATGTTCCAAGCAAACTTGAAAATCACATGGTTACTCATGACTAAATAATACTATCTAAACTGTTTTCGTTTTTGAAGTTATATTTACACTGAGTTTATATGGATATTGTTGCTTAAAACTATCTTGAGAATGTATATAAACTATTTTCTGAAGTGTATCATATTTGGGGATCATGTTTTGACCTTGAAAACTGTTTTCGTTTTTTGATGTTACATTTTTTTGTTAATTAATAACACTAAGTTTATATTAATATTGTTGTTTAAAACTACTTTTAAGAATGTATATAAACTGTTGAGTAAAATCTTACTGTAGTTGGGAAAAAGTGTATTATATTATTTACGGGTCGTATTTTTACTTGACATATACTGGTATTCCATTAGTTCAATCACAGGCGACCCAATTTCAGGGTGAATGATCAGGAGTTGCGGGTTTTTAACGGCTTTTATATGACAAATTTTATACTCAACCAAAACTATTCTACACTTAAACAATAAAATATAGTTGACATGATAGTATAATGCCTTTGCATTCTTTTAATTACTCCATGAGCTCATTTAGAGCGGTTTATGCAACCTTTTCTGCAGTGGCGCCGTGGCCGGGGGGGCCATGGCCCCCCCTATCGTCGAGACCCGTCGGAAAATTGGAAATTTGTTATGTTGTCGGAATCTTCGTGGTCAAGCATACCTGCATATACGAGCGGGAATTTTACTTCTCTTCGTTGTTTGACAATGCGAAACATGTTTGAATAAAAAAATATATAGATGAAATCAGTGGCGTAGGAAGCGGGGGACCGGGGCGGGCGCGGCCCCCCAATATTATATGAGGGGGCGAATATCTTTCGGCCCCCCCAAAAAATAAAATAATTTTCATGAAAATGATGGAAACAGCTTAGTTCCCTGAACAAGCTTACTAAAAGAGGTAGATAAGACTCTGAAACGGCCGTTTCCGGCGATCTGGGGGCTTCAAATGTAAATTTTTTTTCGCTCGGCGCCTACCATGGTGGCGCCTCGTGACCTTGCCCCCCCCCCACTATTGAATACGTTACTACGCCCCTGGATGAAATATCGGAAATCGGACTCAGTTTACGTTTCCCAATATAAGTTTATAGAATAATCAATATTTAAGAGTTATATGCTTTATACGATTCCACACATGTAACATTAGCATGGATTGCCGGGCTTTGCCCCTTTACGGCTACGCCCCCCCCCCCATTTTTTCTAAGACTGATCAAAAGACTGTTTGTCGGGAAAATGCTGCCCATGGCCCCCCCGAAAACATGGGACGCACGACGCCCCTGCTTTTCTGTGGTCTATATCACTATATGTTGTGTCAACTTAATATTAATTATTAAATATGATATTTCTGGTATTACTCTGAGTGTGTTGTCCACACAGGGCAGGCTGAAAAATTTTCCTGACAACGGTGGGAATCGAATCCTCGACTTTTGGGATACTAGTCCAATTCACCACTTGCATGGTGGTCGCCACGTGTACTTGGCACGTGGTCAAAAATGTAAACAAACGGAAAAGTTCGGACTATGGGTCACGCACGCAATATAGTATTATATAGTAAAGCAATAATAAAAAAGCTATTTTACATAACCTGCGTCGGTTTTTGATCGTTTTATTGTCAGTGCGGTTTAAGTAAAGATGTCGGGTAAAAATGCAAGTGATAAGTTCAAAGCAATGAGCGTTAGAGAGCTTGAAATAGAAAACTATTTATCGGATCACGGAGTTACAGTGAGCGGCCATTTAAAACCTGCATTGATCGATATTGCATCTTCTGTCGAAAGAATGGGGTTGCCAGTTGATCCAAATTTCACAAAGGATGACCATGAGAAAAGTCTGGAACGTCGATTAAATATTCATGATATTCAAATCAGCGACCCGTTTACCATGAAAACGGAGAATAACTTCGTGCAGTCACCGCCATTCGTCTCTGGCCATTCGGATTATACGACATATTCAATCATTTGATATATGTAATATATGATTGGAAAATGGAAAATAATGTAATTTTTTTTTTTTGAGGTCCGTAACTCAGGTCCGTAACTAAAATAGAGCCTTTTGATTGGCTGAGTACGAGGTCCGTATCACACCAGTACGGACCTCTCGCAACTTTTCGCGCCAAAACAAACAAAGGAGTGAAGAAATAAACACGAAAAAATAAACACGTTATTTACCGTTCTGGTCGGTCCGTACTGGAAAAATATTTTCCCTCAGTCTCAGAAGCGGCCCTCGACCTTCGGTCTCGGGCCGCTTCTGAGACTTCGGGAAAATATTTTTTCAGTACGGACCTCCCAGCCGGTAAATAACATATATTTATTTTTTATCTATGAAAATAAAGCAATCTGATTGGCTAGCGAGCGTTTCAGAGCGGTCCGGATTTTTGCATCCGGCCCGCTCTGAAACTCATCCGGCCCGCTCTGGATTACGCGACAAAACACAGGAGTGAAACACTTTTTAGATTAAAGAATCTACCCAAAAAGTTCAAAAAGCTAGCCTAACGATAGTTAGAGTACAAAAATGAATTGGATCAACTTCAAAGGCTTCATACTAAGCACGATGCGCCGAGAAAAATGCTCGTGTATTAAAACTAATACATTTGTTTTATTGCTCATGTATTTCAGTATTTGGCCACATTAAAGTTAAAAAATACAGTTTAAACAGATATCATAGAAGAAAAAACTTTTCTCCATACATAAAACTTTAAAATATGGGCCAATTGTAGTGAAAACATGATTTTTCTGCCCATTTGTTAAAGTACTTTTCGTATACATATTGTAAACAAAAAAAAATTAAAGCCGTGGCCCTTGGCAAACAGAGTTGAGGCTATATGTTTTTTTACCGTGAAATGACCAGAAAAAAATTACAGCATACCTCATTGTCCAGTTTTAGTAGAAAGCGTTGGTCGAAGTCAAAACACATGCATTCACTAGCTGCATGATTCACTTTATGAGTTTTTTATGGCCAAAGCAAGTAAACACGAAGATATCCTTGTCGAAGAAACACGGAATACCAGAAAACCAGGCCAAAACCTTTCATTCCTATGCTTTTCTACTTCCATATTTAAAAATATCGTGTACATTTTTACAGAAACTATGTTTTTTTGTGAGTTTCTTGCCAGTTTTCTTGAGTTTTCGTCTTCGTGTTTTCTTTTAACGTTCACGTTTTGTCAGCCTCGCTTTGAATTCATAATTGCACTGATCTCAAATTATTTCGCTACACTGGAATTTTCAATTTTAATAAATTCTTAATATGATAAAAAATAAACACGTTATTTACCGGCAGCGTCGGTCCGGATGAGAAAAACTGTGCCCTCGGTCTTGAAAACGTCCCTCGCCCTTCGGGCTCGGGCCGTTTTCAAGACCTCGGGCACAGTTTTTCTCATCCGGACCTCGCAACCGGTAAATAACATATATATATGAGTTTGCAGTTGTATACCCTGTAGATATATGTATATAACAATATTAAATTTATTGTATTGAATTTTGTGTATATATAGATAAAAAATTAAATTTGAAGATCCAGGATTACAGGTACATAATAGGAGAACTGATATTTATTGGAATGACTTACTTTATTATTCATTTAAATAGTTAATCTTTATCCTTGATAATTGTTGGTTGCAGGTTCACCAGACAGGAACACACATTAACAATAGCTGTTATATAAGGCTTAATAGTCAGTGGGATTGGACTTCTTAAAATCCTAAAACGTTTTAGTTTCCTAATCATCCTTTCCACATGAACCCTTGCTCGAGCAACTCTACGAGTTAAAGTCACTGCTTGTGCAGATATTTTGTTTTTTGCCATGATTGGAGGAGCCAACAAATATACATGACGAAGGGCTAGGATGTCCTGAATGTTAAAACCTTTGTCTGCCATGACAACATCATCAGCTTCCAGGGCATCAAGAAATCTTTTTTGAACAATGGATTTGTCACTGATTGACCCACTATACAATTTGGAAACAAAATTAAAATGACAAATAGGAGAAAGGGAAACCAACAACTTGAATGTATTTCCTGACTTGTATCCACTATATGTTTGACATTGGCTGGATAATCTGGAAGGTTTTTCAATGTAGAATTCTGTACAATCAATTATGGCCCTGAGATTTAGATAATGCCTGAAAATCGTTGGTCTTCGCAAACCCTCCATGTCAGAAAGTGTAGAAAAAGGTAATAGGAATTGTAACTCCTTTTCTAAAAACAACACCCAGGTGGTAACTAGTCTGCTACAGGTGGATTCAGAGATTCCAAAGTTGTTTGCGAGCATAAGCATTGTTGGGCTACGTTTCAGTCTCACCAATGTCATTACAAACTGTTCTTTAATGGTGAGGGTTGTTAGTTCAACTTTTTGCTACTTAAACAAAATAGAGAACCAATTACGCTTTGGGATTCAATGACCATTCGTGTACCAGTCTACCCGAATCTATATAGTGATCACCGTAGTCTATGTAACATATACAAGTACATAAATATCTATACCTTAATGTGCCTTTTATCCATCTTGGATTTTTTTCGAGAGACAGTAATTTTCCCTTTCCACAACTTTAACTTCTTTGCCTTTGGCTTCAAGTGGCCGTACAGCAATTGTATTGCATTTTTCGTTAAACCTTAAATAAAATAGTCTTTAAAATAGTCTTGTGGAAAAGCTATCTATACACTATTAGTACATGATATATATCATATATGTTGACGGCTAAATACAAAATGGTACATACCTGTGTAGTGGAAGGTATTTTTTGGGTCATCTACTAAAGCCATGAACAACTGTCTTCGTAACCGCTTCATATTTTTCAATTCGGAGTCCTTATACAGCGAAATGTCTGCCAATTCAAGATCAGTCTACAAAAATATGTGCGAGAATGTAATCATGTAAATCAAAACCCTGCTGAGAAGATACGGTTTCCTCACGACAATACGAAACCGTAGTTACAACATATCGTACTTTATTACACACCTGTATACTGTGATGTTTCTCTGTAGTGATCGGCGAAGAACATCCAACTGGAGAAGCGAGTAGAGAAGGGTCTATACTCAGTTCATTGATGTTCGAATCGTCACCAGTACAGCAATCAATATTACCGGTAGCGGTGCTTTCATTTACATCAATCGCGTCGATTTTTTCCTCGCCCAAACTTAGCAAACTCTCGGCCAGAGATAATTCTTCCAATGCTGTTTGACGACAAATCAATTCTTCCAGTGCTGTTTGACGACAAATCAAGAAGGGCCTCAGCAACTTCCTTCTCAAAAGCACGTTGTTTTCGTTTGGTAGGGCTACGCCGCTTCCTTTCAAATCGTTTAGCCTCAAAACAAAAGTACAAAACACAAACTGTTTTAAATATAAAGTTTGAACACGCGTGCGGTCGACGTTGAAGTTTTGTATTCGCTTTTAAATTACAACAAAATATTTTATTCATATTACCTTTTCATTGCTCGTGACGGCGGACACTGGATCTGGGTTTTCCTTCGTTGAAGCTGTCTTTCGAACAAACGAATTCGTCACCTCGATGGCACGCTATTATCCATTTGTTTCCTTTCTCTCGACCGTTTTGGACCAGGAAAATGATGAAATTTGACTGGATCATTATTTGTATTTCTCTTATAAAGATGCGGATATCTTGTATCATTTTTACAAGTTCCCCAAGCACATCTTTTAGTCGCGACCATATTGCTTTACTATATAATACTACATTGCGTGCGTGACCCATAGTCCGAACTTTTCCGTTTGTTTACATTTTTGACCACGTGCCAAGTACACGTGGCAACCACCGTGCAAGTGGTGAATTAACATACTTGTTATCAAAAAGTCGTAAATTAAATTAGGATTAAAAGTGAAAACAGAATTTTGTAAGTTTACGCAACATGGCCAATTGTTACTAAAATGCATATAAAAATCAAAGGATACTCGTTTTTCTGACAATATTAATATTTTGAAGGCCTTGGTCGAAATCTTAAAAAATCCTTAGAAAATTCCTTAAAAATGGAATTCCTTAAAAAAATCCTTAAAACTTTGCAAAATTCCTATTTCTAAGGAAAAATCATCAGAAGTGAGAGCACTGGTCACTATTTCAAATAACAAATTGACTGACAACTTTTTAAACCTCTACACTTAACCTCTACTAATTGTTATTGGTGACAGCGATGATCTTTATACGTAACTGGAGTAAAAATTCAATGTTCAATGTCTGAAAATGTGTAACCGTTTTTCTTTGTTTTAATTTGTTTCAATGTCAATGGATTTTCGCAGCCAAGCCGTACACAGTCACTTATGCTCGTCCAAATATGACAAAAAGTTTGATTGTTATACATCAAGTCGTTCGTGTTCTATATCAAGTGTAGTGTTTTAATAATCAAGTCGATCGGGTTTTATATCAAGTGCCGTGTATTAATAATCAAGTCGTTCGTGTTTTATGTCAAGTGTCGTGTTTAAACAATCAAGTCGTTCGTGTTATACGTCAAGTTATGTTGCATACTTGCATATTTTTATATCAAGTTCATTGTGTTTTACATCAAGTGTTTCCCGTGTAATAATTCAAGTTTGGCGTGTGTTTTATATCAAGAAGGGAGAGGATAGATTTTGATCAGTTCATGACACCAGGGGGGTTATAATGCTGGCTCTACCACCGGGGGTGGGTAAAGTCGTGTGCATATTTGTCATGGGGGGAGGAAGGCTCACCGGGCAACAACATGGAAATAGATAGTTTTCGCATTTTACGTCGTCCCATTGCTTTAAATTCCGTCCGATCATGTTTTATTGGGAAGAGCTAGTTATTGCGAAGGTTTCGGGTGCAAATTGTACAGTTTGTGCTGAAGTATCGCCCGGTAAAAGTTGTGTGAAATGGTCACTTCACTCACTTGCTCGGTTCGAGTCAATTTGGCCTCGTGGATGGTTTCTTTGGTATACAAATCTATTATTCGCTCGATTCATGCGGTGACATAAAGACAGTATATTTAGAGGACATAGGATTTCAAGCTTTACATAATATATGCAGATATGGCGCTGGTAACATACAGTTAGTCCATTTATATGCATTTATACAGTATAACTAGTGTGAAACTTTAGGAGAAAGAACCATATTTATCAAAATGATTTTTCTATTATTTGTTGTTCAATCTCCCCACTCCTGTCAGTCCTGTGAGCCCTAAGCTCAAGATTAATCCATTGACGATCAGAGGTATTCTCTTGATTAGTAACATGGTCGACATACAGGCTAGAGTTACACTACACCGGATTACTTTCTATGCTGGATTACTTTTCATACCAGACGGCAAGAAAAAACTTTGTTTACACTATGCTGCTCCGCTCTGTATCAAGCTCCTCCCCTTTACCGTTTCCAAGGAAACAAGTAACAATTAGGTGCCAAACGTGGATTTTGTACCGAATCGTAGCCCTGTTTGGGGGCATTGCTTCTTCAAGAGTTTGTGCCAAGGGAATGCCAGAATGGTCATTGGCAAGGCTATTGCCATACTCTATTTCCCCTGTCAAAATTCCTTCCTAAAAGACATATTTGGACGATTTTCTCTGGTTTTAACTTGCAAATACTACTTTTACTATCTCTAATTCACTTGAACATCCTCATTGGCTAATACTGGATACCTCTATCAGTTCTGTCTTTCTTAAAGTTTTCTGCCTTTAGATATACCAATGTTACCAAGAATGGATCCAGCTTGATCTGATAAGGGGTGTGCTAAGCGGACTCTTGTCATGAAGCAGGGTGTAACCGGCGACCATAGGCGGATTTTCAGATTTTGCTCTGGGGGGGGTGCCAAAAAGTTAGGGGGGAGGTGAGCGACAGGGTGCGTAGTGCCGTCGAGCAAGCTGCAGCAGGGGTCTGGGAGCACAGTTGGCAATGGGGGTAAGGGGGCGAAGCCCCCAGATAATTTTGAAGTTTTTGGTCTTATTTAGTTCAAAATCCTTGTTTTTAGTCTTACTTAGTTCAAAATCTTTATTTCAATCACACTACTTTCTTTTATCCCAATGAGCATTTAAATTTTTTGGGGGGGTGTGCAAATTTCTCTAGGTGGGGCACCCCCCAGAAAAACCGCCTATGCAGGCGACTGAGGCAGGGTGAATCATCACTGAGGACCCCCGCAGGGTCAAATCAGCGGTAAAAAGCTGCCTGCCGGCCCTTATAAAGGATACGCCTTGGATAAGATAATATCCTAATAAATGAGAATGCGCTAGATAGTAATAAATGAAACAAACTTTGCATTCTTCACCTATTTGTTCTTTATTTATTATCCAATATTAATATCGCTTTTACATTATTTTTTTATCAAGCTTCTAGCGCATTCTTTTATTTATTATCCAATATTAGCGTTATTTTTTTTAATTTTTTTATCCAAGCCTCTGCGAAGGAGAGAGCGCCCGCCCCATTTTTGTAAAAAAAAGTGATGAAAACAGAAATATTTTTTAATTGGCCTAATATTCTATTTTACTTAAGTCTTCCAACAGACATGATAAAATATTACCAGGACTGGTGCAGTTTGCGATTGGGGTATTCCATTTAAAATCCGTACCCCCCTGTCGAGGACAGGGTTTTTTCTATACCCCTGAAGAATTCCTGACTTTCAACAGCCCCCCCCTGAATAATAGGGTATTTACAAACCTACTCCTGAAGAATTCCTGTCCTACAGCTATTATCTCTGAAGAAATTGACTGCTACCCCCTGAAGAATGCAATTTTTTTACTCAATCCCTGAAGAATTCCAAGCCTAAATAGTCACAACCCTGAAGAATTCCAAGGCAAAATAGCTCCTTACCTCTGAAGAATTCCAGGGTCCTCGATAGGGGGGTACGGATATTAAATGGAATAGCTCATTGCCTGTTATGACTCGTCTTTATATCACCACATAAATCAAGCGAATACTAGATTTGTATGACAAAATAACTAAACTATTTCCTCATCCTTTTGGAAAGGCTTATTCCGAGAGAGTTCTAAGTTAAAGAAACCATCCACGAGGCCAAATTGACTCGAACCGAGCAAGTGAGTGAAGTGACCATTTCACACAACTTTTACCGGGCGATACTTCAGCACAAACTGTACAATTTGCATCCGAAACCTTCGCAATAACTAGCTCTTCCCAATAAAACATGATCGGACGGAATTTAAAGCAATGGGAGTATGGGACGACGTAAAATGCGAAAACTATCGATTTCCATGTTGACTGTATAGGTTTTTTTACCCGGTGAGCTTCCCCCCCCGTGACAAATATGTACACGATTTTACCCACCCCCGGTGGTAGAGCCAGCATTATAACACTATAACCCCCCTGGTGTCATGAATTGATCAAAATCTATCCTCTCCCTTCTTGAAATAAAACACACGCCAAACTTGAATTATTACACGGGAAATACTTGATGTAAAACACAATGAACTTGATATAAAAATATGCAACATAACTTGATGTATAACACGAACGACTTGATTGTTTAAACACGACACTTGACATAAAACACGAACGACTTGATTATTAATACACGGCACTTGATATAAAACACAAACGACTTGATGTATAACAATCAAACTTGATATTTTGTCATATTTGGACTAGCATAGTCACTCTCACCGGGCGCAGGGCTGAAAACATGGGTGACGAAACGACTATGGCGCCCTTGATCTATGTGTGATTCGCGAACCCCCTGTATTTGTAGAGATTTGACAAATAACTTAAAACAATTACAAAACTAAAAAAGAACTCAAAATTGACTCTCTTTTCTTAAGAAATATTACAATGAACTGCATCTTTCAACCACTGATGCTTTCGACCGAAATCGGAGCACAACTTTCTATATTCCATTGTAATATATAGATCAGTGTGAATGACGTTTTAGCCGCCCGTGTTCAAAATCTCAGCGGATTTCATAATCATTTGGATTATGCTCTAGCGCTCTCTAGCGCGCAAAATTAACACAAAGCAGCCATTTTGAAATCAGCCAAACTTTATTTTATTTTCTCGCTGATTGAAGTTTTATAAGTGATGACCACAATTTCTTAGTGTTTATGGTTTATATAATTTACTGTTCGCTGGTGAGTGCTGAGTGGTGAACGTTCAAACTCGTTTGTTTAGGATTTGTGGCTTTTATAAATATACTACCTGCTATCCAATAATTTAATATGTCTGATCATTGCGAGGAGATGTTTTCAACATCGAGCAACTTGGACTTAGCAAGAGAAAAAAGAACACATAAACCTTGTGAATGTGATGTTTGTAAGAAGAGATTTTCGAGGTCTTATGATTTGGTAAGACATCAAATAACACACACTGGAGACAAACCTTATGAATGTGATGTTTGTAAGAAGAACTTTTCTCAATCAAGCAGTTTAGCAACACATAAACGAACACACACTGGAGACAAGCCCCGTGAATGTGATGTTTGCAAGAAGAATTTTTCTCGACCCAGCTCATTAGCTGTTCATAAACGAACACACACAGGGGACAAACCTTATGAATGTGATGTTTGTAAGAAGAGATTTTCTCGGTTATATCATTTGGTAACACATAAAAGAACACACACTGGGGACAAACCTTATGAATGTGATGTTTGTAAGAAGAACTTTTCTCAATCAAGCAGTTTAGCAACACATAAACGAACACACACTGGAGACAAACCCAGTGAATGTGATGTTTGCAAGAAGAATTTTTCTCGACCCAGCTC
This sequence comes from Trachythela sp. YZ-2020, assembly GCA_016169945.1. Classification (NCBI taxonomy): domain Eukaryota; kingdom Metazoa; phylum Cnidaria; class Anthozoa; order Malacalcyonacea; family Clavulariidae; genus Trachythela; species Trachythela sp. YZ-2020. The sequence goes on from JADLSH010000052.1 coordinate 327,592, forward strand.
ATTAGCTGTTCATAAACGAACACACACAGGGGACAAACCTTATGAATGTGATGTTTGCAAGAAGAAATTTTCAACATCAAGTGATTTGGGAAGACCTAAAAGAACACACACTGGAGACAAACCTTATGAATGTGATGTTTGTAAGAAGAGATTTTCTCGATCAAGCCATTTGGTAGAACATCAAAGAACACACACTGGAGACAAACCTTATGAATGTGATGTTTGTAAGAAGAGATTTTCTCGGTTATATCATTTGGTAACACATAAAAGAACACACACTGGAGACAAACCTTATGAATGTGATGTTTGTAAGCAGACATTTTCTCAATCAAGCAGTTTAGCAACACATAAACGAACACACACTGGAGACAAACCTTATGAATGTGATGTTTGCAAGAAGAAATTTTCTCATTCAACCAATTTAGCACAACATAGAAGAACACACACTGGAGAGAAACCTTATGAATGTGATGTTTGTGAGAGGAGATATTCTCAATCAAGCAGTTTAGCAAGACATAGAAGAACACATACTGGAGACAAACCTTATGAATGTGATGTTTGCAAGAAGAAATTTTCGCTGTCATATGATTTGGTAAAACATAAAAGAACACACACTGGGGACAAACCTTATGAATGTGATGTTTGTAAGAATAATTTTTCTCAGTCAAATGATTTGGTAAGACATGAAAAATTGCATTTGTTGTGTAGCACTTGTAGTAGAGAAATCACTCAACCACAAGATTTACAAGAACATTTTTTCAAGGATGACGTCACTGGAAAATATGTTTGCAAAAAATGCAGTGAAAAGTTTGGTAACATCAAGAAATTAGTTCGACATATAGCAAGGCAACGTGGCAATATTACAAACTATCAATGTGGTTTATGCCAAGAATTGGAATCAACAAAACCAACTGGTATTGGATATATTTGTGGTGTCTGTGACATTGATGTTCCAAGCAAACTTGAAAATCACATGGTTACTCATGGCTAAATAATACTATCTAAACTGTTTTCGTTTTTGAAGTTATATTTACACTGAGTTTATATGGATATTGTTGCTTAAAACTATTTTGAGAATGTACAGTATATAAACTGTTAAGTGGCAAATTTTCTGAAGTGTATCATATTTGGGGATCATGTTTTGACCTTGAAAACTGTTTTCGTTTTTTGATATTACATTTTTTTGTTAATTAATAACACTAAGTTTATATTAATATTGTTGTTTAAAACTACTTTTAAGAATGTATATAAACTGTTGAGTAAAATCTTACTGTAGTTGGGAAAAAGTGTATTATATTATTTACGGATCGTATTTTTACTTGACATATACTGGTATTCCATTAGTTCAATGACCGCTAATGAGATAAAAAATAATCCAAGATGGCGGACAGCTCATTGTTTTAAGTCAAAATATTTCAAGAACTAAGCAAAATACGCAAAATCGGTAAAGGAGATTTATATATAATTTTAAAAGTTATTTCAAACGAGATAAACTTAATTTTTATTGCCATATCCCTTTAAACAGTCAGACTACTACTGTGCAGTATAACTTAAAGAGTTTTCACACAGTATGGAGGCAGGCATGTTAACCCAAAATTATACTTTGGTCACAGTATAGAGACGACCAGTAGGGCCACTCATTTGATTTGAAATTATGTGTGGCCGCTCATTACGCATTGGCAGCCAGTCAATTGCTTTTTCTGGCCAATAAGCAAGCTGGACTAACTTTCCTGACCAGTAAACTGCATAATTTTGCATAAAAAGCCGGCTACATGTTGCATCGCCGAGTGGCCCTACTGGTCGTCTCTATACTGTGCTTTGGTCACTAGTTCTCTCGGTTTGAAATCGCGCATGCGCATAACTTAAAAAAACGTCCAGTCCAGTGGTCCAGTCCAGTCCATGACAAAAAAAAATGGCGGACAACTTTTCATTCCACAATGTTTTCACATACCCGGGTATAAATCTTCGAGCGGAATTGGTACCCTCGCACGGATAATAGTAACTGTAGATGACCGTAGCCGTGGGAAAACTATGCCGCAGATCAAACTATCAAGAGAATTACAGAATGACTTGCAATGAAATTGATACGTAATCCTTAATTGGGATTTCGCCCTACTTTATAGCTTTTTCCCAAACTTTAATGGTAAATTCCAAGTTGTTGTTGGGGGGGGGGATGGAGCTATCCCTCCACCCTTGGTTAACATTGATGTAGAGGCTCGGCTAGGGGCTTCCTACGCCATTGGACATCAGTATTATATTTATGATAATTACAATTATTAAAGTGACAGTCAAGTCCGTTCTGCTCAGGCGCAATTAAACTATAATTCCGATCTGTGGGCCCACACAGTAGCTTATTACGCATTCAGAATACATTACGAAAGGTAAAGTTGGGCTGCTAAAGAGAAAATTTAGCCCCAAAAGAGGGGAAGATTTAAAAAAGCATCTCTTAAATAGTATAGACCACTTTCATAATTCAGATGAGTTTTTAAAAATATTCTTTTATGTGCATCTTATTAAGCCTTATCAGCCTCGTTTCTGTGACTGAAGTTGAATAGAATTTATTAACCTGAACGAGGTCAATGAGGCTTATTAAGCTCATCCGAATTATGAAAGTGGTCTATAATAAAGTAGGTGTTTGTGCATATTTTAAGATTATTTCAGTGTGTTTCATGACAAAATACGTAAACAAACCACACCCATGACCATGACATGAGCAAAACGAGACTTGATTACCACGACTCGGACTTGACTGCCGCGACTATTACAGATTTTCGGACCGGAACGAGTTATAAAGTACGACGTTTTGGAGGAATCTCGATATGTACGAACGCATTACACAAGATGCTGCTGCAAGAAGTAGCTAAATAGGCATATTGAATGTTCGTTTATCGTAAAGGTCGAGCTAATCTTTTCATAATTAATCTATTTCAGGTTTTCTTTGTTCGTACTTATTTGCAAGCATTCAAAGAAAGCAAGGAGGTGACTGATGAGGAAGTCGAGAAAGTTATTATTGAAGCAGACAGGTGAATATCTTCTCAAACTCATTAATAATTCATGATCCAAACACAAAGGAAATCACCACCGTATCGTTGTCTTGATACCACGGTAATAAACACCCATAAATTAACTCAACTTTCGCGTTGAATTTCTCTTTAAACACTAGTTTGTTTGAGAAGCTATATCATACACTCGAAGTCGTTTATTATAGTAATTTAAAAACACCTCAAAGTATGTTAAAAAACTCGGCTAGCGCCTTGTTTTTCAACACACTTTTCGGTGTTTCAAATCCCTATAATAAACTCCTTCTCGTGTATGATATATTACTTAAGCTTCGGATCTTTAGGATCAATCTACACAAAAAAATCAACAAGGCCCTTCGTCTGGAAGTTAGAAGCGTGGGTCGGGGAAAAACATGTGCTTTTATATTGTATACAACAGCGATCACGTGATAAAAAGTAAACCAATCAGATGGATTAAGTCAAAACAAACTATAAACAATATATGGAAATCACATTACAAAATATATTAACGTAAAAGAAAAGGTGAAAAAGGCATGAGTAGGAGAAAATACGAACTATGTATGAGATGAGGTGAGAATATATGTCCATGTCTGCTAATGGCAGGCATGGACAGGCAAGAGTTAAATGTAAGAGAAGCGCTCATTAGTACGATAAGGATGAATGGTGGCAACTATAAACTCAGGTGAATATCTTACCTGAGTATATATCTTACCGTCGAGTTTGGACAGGATACCGCAAATTCTAATTAACTGATGCTGAAAATTTAGCCTGTTACAATTTTGTTTCTAGATTATCTTTACTTTCCCACTTCTTCTGGGCGATGTTTTCTATTCTTCAAAGTTATAAATCAACAATAGATTTTGGATATCTGGTAAGTATTCAGCATGATATCTCGAACTTGGGGGTCCAGTGTGTATATGTAATATTTTGCAGTAAATGTTTTACCTGAACAAGATTTAAAACACGAGAGACGGCCCTTCGTTGGATGGGATGTTAAAGAAGCCCTTCAAACATCGACAAAGCATTTATTTACTTCGTCATTGACATTCGTGATGAAGTGATCCCATCTGATTTTAAGAATGGATCTTAGATGTCGTTGATTGACCGTTCTGAGAGGCTTAATGTGATGACGTTATAACAGACCCATCGCTTCCAGTTCAGCCAATTAACATCGTTCTGTGCCATGTTTTTGGTCTGCCTTTCTTTCTCTCGCCAGCTGGAGTCCACCTCAGAGCAGCTTTTGGGATCCATTCATTGGCAATCCTTATAAGATGTGACCAAGCCATCTGTTTCTTCTCATTTTAATCTCTAGAGACAAGTTAGTGCTCACAGCCCGTCTTCTTATGCAGGTTTTCAATAGGGACTTTACGAACATAGACAGCGAATACAAACAACTTAAAATAGACGGTTGCAAAGAAAATCTGTCGTGTATTATCAACAGGGCTTTACGGTTCAGAAGAGTTCTACCAAGCAAATTTTTTACTACCACAAATTTTATATCATTCATTTTATTTTTAAAACGTTATGAATCTCATTGTATTAATAGCCGTCGTCGTCACGTTGCCGTCCTAAATTCGTAAGATCCCTATTGAATATCAAGTAACGGCAGCACCTTTTTCCTCAATTAAGACGAATGTTGCATGGTCCAGCCGGGATTTGAACCCTGCATTACCTCCCGCTTCATATTCCAATGCTCAACCAACTGTCAATATATTTTTATTTTCTGTTTGCAGGAATACGCATTGTATCGCCTGGAATGTTTTGAACACTTTAAATATTTTGCCCAAGACAAAAGAAGCAACGGCGAAAAGACGTTGCGCATCAATGGCAAGTTTTAAGAGAAAACTATCCACATCATATGTGTTAATCTAACATAAAGTATTAATCAATATTATATTAATTGAATATAACATAAGTCACACTATACGTGCAAGGTCTATCAAACCACGGATCAAATATGAATCTATATAGACGAAATATAATTCACTGAACTTAATACACTAATCTGGAGCATTAATATTTAATCATTAGGCGAGGGAAATGTGATTGTGCGAGCTGCCACACTGCACAGAGATTGCATAATATTGAAATTAAAGGTATTTAAGTTCATAACCTTAAATCAGTAAACATTTCTATTAAAAAGAAACGTCGTATGTTTAATATTCATGTTGTCATCCAAATCACATTTTCGTATGACTTACATGCTTAGTTATCACTGTCATCATTCTATAAGTAGAGATTGAATGGAACAAAGGTAACCACGCATTTAGTTTATGTAATGCTTATAAGTCATTTGGGTTAGAACGGCCATTAAAGAGCGTTAGCTGATTGTAGCCTAGTTCCTGGCCTTCAGACGCGAGCGTGAAACTCACAGGTGAACTGATGCACGCTAGAAGTCCTAGCACATTTTGAAAATCCTTAACGCCTGATTTCATGCTATTCCAACATGGCATTCGAAAGTTTACATATCAATGAAAGCAGATTCATCTATATTGTATCGTAAGTTACAATTTAAGTGCATTTGATCTGTTTATGTCTTATTCATATCAATGAAAGCAGATTCATCTATACGTTTCTAGAAGGGAAAAATTGCGAATTGTGCTAGGCCTTTTCGCTTCTAGTCACTCCCCGGAAGCCAAGCATTGCGGAAGTGAAAGGCCAGGTACGAGGCTAAGCTGGTTGGCTGTGTTCTCCATCTGAAAGGTTTACTGGTTCGGGGTTTGTAAACTTAAATTATTTTGAATAAATGAATTATTAAGTTACTTTTATACGTAATTCCTCGTATACATAAGATAAATTTATAAGCATGATTATGTAAAACCTGAATATTAATTTAAGAATCGTACACAAATCTTACACACGAATATCTTTTAAATTATAAAAATGTATCACGCATGATGTACCCAGAACATAATTCATGTAAATTATAAAAGTATAGCGCTGGGGTTTATTGTACGTTTGAAATATAACAGAAAAAATAAAGCTCACAAATGTGTCAGTAAAAGGCATGTAGTTCTTTGTTATCAATTTTAATGTGTAACTACATTCCGCCCCTGGCCTTTGAAAAGCTATGAACGAACTCCTAAATATCGCCTTTTCAACTGAGGTATAGTTATATGGGTAGTTTTCGAGCAGTTTTCGGAGGTGTAACTAATTTCATATTCCTATTTAAATGTGGAAAGGTTGTACCGATTATATATTTTGAGTATGAAATATTGATGACTTCTGAAAAGTAATTTCTGCCGGCTTTGGATTTTGGTACAGGCAATTTAATGTAGAAAAGTACTCACAGTTAAGATGTTCCCCGTGCTCATAATTTCTCTGCATTTAAAAACATGGCTCTGACTGTGTCAGAAATTGAGTTGTAAGGTGCAGCAAAAATTGCCTCATGTAACGTGGGCTTAATGGCCAGCAAAATTAGATCGCAGTGGATTATGAGACGTTCGCCGAGGACATTTTTAACTATCGTGGTACTATGTAGCGTCTAAATAGCCCCATTAATGACAACATTGACAAGATTTCGTAAGAGATTTAGCGGCAAGGCATAGCGGCTTTTTCAAAGTAATAAGGTTTTCAAAAGCTGCATGATTGTCATTCCTTGTTTGTGTCTCTAATTACATAAATTTGATTAAATTATAAAATCGTTATATATACACTTATAACAATATGTACAGTAAATATTTCATAAATAGTCCTTGTTTCTATAAAAATAATTACAAAAAGATATGCAGGAGATTTGCTAAAATTGCAAATTAAGCATAATCCAATAAAATTGGGGCAGTGTTTTATTGTCGTTATGAATGGTGATTTAGCAGGTGACAGGAACATATCAATTTATCGAATATTTCTGTTTGTCAGGCCCTAAATTAAATGTCAATGAGTAATCGTAATTTTTATATGTAAATTATATGTAAGTAACTCGTAATTTGTTAAACAGCGTTATTATTGTTTTTCCGAATAATCGCGATTCAACAAACGGAATCAATATTAATATAAGTAAAATGAAGAAAAAGTGAGGAATAATTTAACATTTGTTTTATCACGGCGGTTGACGATATACACGACTTTCTGCATGTTCAATCCTTTTTCTAGTAAAACTGTGAAAATTAAACACTTTACCATCCAATGTAAAAATATTAAAATGAACCTATAAAATGTACTACATAATTACGAACTTTCCATAATATTGTTTAATTACGTTTACATAAATTTACGGATATCTATCTATAGCAAAGAGAATAAACCATTAAGTTATAATAGTATATACATATATATATATCTCCCGTGTCTCCCGATTGCCGGTTCGGTTGTTTTACCACACAACGCCGAATCACGAATCCCGTTGGGAGTTCAGATGATTTTTCTGAATACTAAAAGCTTGAGAACAATCTTTCCTTAATATATATCCAAGCTTACAATATGTACTATATCACATTACACATATGTTGAGACTTTAAGCACAAAGCACGCATATATCATTAGTAGGAACCAGGTCTCTAAATAACATCACCCTATAGTCTAGTGGTAAAACAACCGAACCGGCAATCGGGAGACACGGGAGGTATATATATATACTATTATAACTTAATGGTTTATTCTCTTTGCTATAGATAGATATCCGTAAATTTATGTAAACGTAATTAAACAATATTATGGAAAGTTCGTAATTATGTACTACATCTTCAAACGCGGGAAATATTACGCGAAAAATCCTTCAACACTTTGTTTGCATTTACATCTCTAAAATCGATAAAAATCCCCAAATTTCTGCAAAATTCAAAAAATTCATTGGAAGTACAGACTCTAAAAAATCTTTCCAAAATCCGAATAATCTCTTTTAAAATCCCCCCACAAAATCGAGTAATTCAATATCTCAAAAACAGTAGAAAAATATCCCCTATGCATAACATATAACACAGACATTTTAAAATTCCAGAAATCTTCGTACGTTTTTAAGAGTAATACGCCCATGCAGGGCATCGAAATGTGGGGGTCATGTTGTATTTTTTTGGGTCCTTGAATTATTTTCTTGTGCAGGTACAACCAATCATACCAACTGGAGGTAAAAACATCAAAGCATACAGAGAACATATAGGAAATTTAAAAAAATATAAGCCTACCTAATAAAACAACTGAGATGGATAAACAAGGGCGCAAGCGTTATAAAATTAAAAGAAACCAAGTCTATTTTGGAAGTGTAGAACTTATTAAACAATCTAAATTAAAAAGAGAATATTATTTATTTGATGACATTTTTAAATTATGTAAACACAAGGAAATGAAAAACGGAAAGTAAGTGTCTTTTTATTATTAAATTTAGTTTTTGTTGACTGAAAGTGTCTAAATATTTTATTACCGATCATATATAAGCACTTTTCAAACTTCTGTTTTGCTAGACGCTGTTTGGAACTGTGTCTTTACATGTCTTATTGTTACCTTTGTATCTGGTGAGTATTTCTTCTATTTCTACTGCATGCATTTTATCGTCAAAAGGTGAGTTAGCTCAAAGCACTGTTTTAGGGCCTGTTTATATGGGGGCGAGTTACCCGGCATGCAAGGCGAGTTACTCGCCATGCCGGGACAAAGAATTAGCGATCTGTTTATATGGAACCGAGTTACCATGTATTTGAATGAATGCATTGTAATTACGTCCTCTTTTGTACACTTTTGGGGGATAGGTTAAGCTATGTTATTTATCAAAATAGGAAAACAAAGGAATCATGCATGCTCTATTGGCGAGTTACGTGGTTGTGTCATGTAAATAGTCACCTGGGAAAATTATAAGTTTCCACAAGAGCCGGGTAACTCGCCTCCATGTAAACAGGTCCTTAATTTGTATGTGTGTGAAGCACCTAGTGAGACTTTTCCCGTCTCCCTGGCGAGTTTCTAATTACCTCGCTTGGAGTTTACACTACCTCGTGAAGATTTTGGGTAATTGTTAATATTTAGGACCTAGTAAGCTGTTGTGCATTCTAACCCTTTGGTGGGAATTTTTACCGTGGCCAATAATTTAGAGAAAACCTGGTGAAAATATAATATATTTTAATTTACTTCTTCCAGATGCAAGAAATGGCCTCCTATTCCTTGTACATTCTCCTGGTCATCGCCGGATTTTTGTCAAGAAAGCACACCGTAAGTACTTGTAATTAACTACGATGTTTCTTGATGTTTCTTTTTCACGTTCGCATGAATGTTTAGTTACTTTACTGTACGATTTTCTCAGGTTACTTTTCACTTCGACCTTCTTTTCCGTCCCGAGTATGGTAAGGGCAAGCATATCTTCATTTATCAGATCTTTCAATCTTCTTCCCAAATTCCATTTCTCTTTTACTTTGATTTTTTTTTAACGTTAATGGTTCATTTTCCCATTCTCTTTGCATGCGGACAAAAAATTAATTATTGTATCCCTTGCCTTTTCTTTGATATTAGATATGCCTACTATGTTTCACCTTCGTTCCTTTCTTAACTTAAGTGAAATACCTGTTATCCATGTTACCATTCTCTCTGACTACGTTATTTACGATATATACGTCTTGATACTGTCTTACATACTTGAGGCTACTAAACTGACTTCCAGACGAATGGCCTTTGCTCGAAACGTCGAAGTTCTTGTTATATTTATTAGGTATAGTTTGATTCTGTAATCCATCACGTATATCGTTTATGACTAGCTACACTGGAATCTCGCATTCAACATTTTAATGATGTGTTAATTGTATACACTTTTTCATTCTCAACCTCAAATCTTCTCTGCTTATCTAAAAACTGATTGTGGTAAGTGAGCAGGCGCTCATTGTTTGACAGTAAGTAAGGTCTTGAAGATCTCAAAGTCCCAAAGAACAACCTTAAATATATGATCGAATAATGGAAGAGTAAAAGTACGTGCTTCCTGCGGCTAGTGGATATCGGATTTCAGTTTCACTCCCGAGCGCGTTCTATCGAGTGGTTCTATCTGGTAAACCTCATTACGGATTTTCGGTATTCGTTCTCCAGAATTTGGGTGAAAAAAAACTTAATTACGTTTGCTTGCTGAAAGAACTATTATTGTTTTGCTTTGTGGAAAAACCATGTCGTGTAATATATTTGACAAAGCTTTCGATCCAAAAGCCCGGGTCGTCATCAATGAAAATTATATTGCGATAATAATTTTCCAAATAATAAAAAAGCTTTGCCAAATAGATTAAACGTAGTGTTTCTACAAAACAAACAATAAAAATTCCTAGTAGCTACGTGTTCTCTTAACACGAAACTGTGTTGTTATAGAACACGTTCTCTATGCTTTAAAAACGAATGCTCTGCTGTAACACTACTAACGTGTTCTCACAACACGTCAATAGGGAGTTTGGGAAGTTAGAACGGCTACGGCATGCAACAAAATTACTTACATTTTTGTATTGGAGCAAAAGCATGCATTACTAAGAGTCTGTTTGCCTCTCAATAGTATTTATCTTCATTTTATTAAACAAGTATTAAGTAGCACTATTCAGCGAATTCACGTAAAGCACCCCAAACGACTTCAAACGTCACAAGTGTCGTTGTGAAACGTGGAAATGACGTAAATGACGTAGTAGTTTGAACAAGAATGGCATACTGGAATACTCAAAGGAATACAATTTATCGACTCCTTTTTCATAGGGTCATATTGGTAATGAGCACTTCTTCATTGACGTTGTTGTACTTGCCAAACTCGCTAATATTTATGAAAAAACGGCAACACGCCACAACATAACATGCGTTTGGCCCGTCGGTGGGTGAGACAACATTGGGTGATCTAAGGAAAAGCCACGTTTTCTTGTGCTCGTTCTTTTTGTGCTTTCAATCTGCTCATTTTTATTCATCTACTTTGTTGAACCGCTTTCATAATGATAGTAATATAGTTAATATCGATTAAACGGGGTGTAGTTGCCCAATTCACCCGAGCCAGAAGTTAATGACACACGTGCTCGACAAGTGGAGGACACCCCCCCCCGTTCTCCCTATCATGAAACTAAATCCGACAGTCACTTCGTCTTTTGTTAATACTTTTGTTTATATGTTTCCAGTGGAAGCTACCTGCAGTGCCACAGGCGACCCACACTACAGAACGTTTGATGGTAAATTGTTCCACTACCAAGGCAAATGTGGTTATGTCTTGTCAGAAGATGTTGATAACAAATTCAAAGTCTACTCTGAGAACGAACCATGTAATGGTGGCAGATTCACGTGCAATAAGGCAATTACTGTGAAAGTGAAAGGATTAACCATGTATGTTGCACGTGGAGGTCATGTGACGGTGTTTGGTATTGCTGTTGGTTTGCCATACAACAAACAAGGTATGTCAACAAACTGTGAATTGGTCATATTAACTCAATGATCGAAACGATACCACATTGATGAACCGATGAGCGCATTGTTTAAGTCGATTATATACTACACACGTACAAATGCACAAGTTGTAACAAACCTGCAGTAGACTTGTACGCCAATGATGTTTCAACAACTTGTTATCAGGATGTGTTCGCACTACTTGTTCCCAGCTTGTTGACAAGTTGTAAACGGCTTGTTGATAGCTCGCTACAAGGTTGTTGACTCAACAGACTTGTTTCAAGTTGTTCCAACAACTTGTTATCGTCCTGCAATTCAATAACTCGTTAACAAGTTGTGAGTGACAACCTTGTAACAACTTGATAAACTGACAACATTGTTACAACTTGTTGAGAAGCTTGCTACAAAATACAAAATGTGAGATTTTTATGTCTGTAGTGTTAACATTAGCCGACATGTTTTACCCACTCGGTTGGCTAATAAAGTAGTCTAAATAAACCAAAGTGCTATTTAGGCAGTAACCTTTACAATATGTGCAATGTTCATTGGTAAACGTCTGTATCTTTCTTTGCTCCTTGATATTCAGACATCACAATGAAATATGTTTAAGGATTTACAATTCAAGGAGGCGGTCATTTTGAATACTTCGTTTACTATCGATGGCCATTTGAATTGTTTAAGCCATGAATAGTATTAGGGGCTGTTTATATATGGAGGCGAGCCAGCCGGGTACCCGGGCTAACTCGCTTTCCCGAGACGAATTTCACCGAACAAATCTTCCAACAAACCTGAAATCATACTTTCGCGAACACGTTTTACCGTTATAGCCGACAGAAATGATCACAGAGATCTTGAAAGATCGAAATCTGTCGAGAAAATGTCTTTAGCAGCATTATATTCGCGTAAAAACAGCATTTATTCTCATCCCGGGTAGGCGTGCCAGAGCGAGATCCCGGGTAAGTCGAGACATGATCTCGCTTAGGCGGGCCAGCCGGTTCCCATATAAACGCAAGATGAAATTTAATAGGAAATAATAGCAAACGTGGAAGCTCGCCAAAACCGGACCAAGTCGGGTACCTGGGCTAGCTCGCCCCATATAAACAGCCCCTCAGAGGAGTATATAATTACCCGCAATATTACATTTTCCTGCTGCTCTCATTTGGAAGAATGGATTTCTTTCCGGATCCAGCTTACTGAGCTGAGGAAAGGTGATAATTGACGATTGACAAGTATATTTACTCAGCTTTCGAAGTAGATTTTCTCCTTTGGTGTTTTAGGGCTGAGTATATAGAGGGGGTTGCAAATGATAATTTGCCTTTCCATCCTCCGCTCACAGTAAGTCTAATTTAATATAATTTAATCAAATTTTAACTGAACACTAAATTGCAATTACATAAAATGTCATTTGTAGCAGTTATACAGTGCAACAGCATTCTAGATCAGACACGTTTTCGCTTGCTACTCTGGTTTAGGAAATGAATTCAAAGCCCCGTCGAATTGCATTCACGGCGACCCAACGTTTGGACACTCGGGTCTACTGTCTTCATCAAGGGTGATCTAATGTCGCATCGTAGCTCCTTGTATAATCGAGGGGTGACGTCATCGGCCAACAAGGTGAAGATACTCTTGTGGCAAATAGTTACCATCATCTCTATTCAAAACATAATTGTTCATGCTTATATGCAACGCTTCTAGACAACGTCTTTGGCCATAGCGATAATTAATGGTGATCCGCACTTTAGAGTTTCCCATGCGACGTACCCCATGCTTGGTTTCACACACATGTTTCGTCAAAGCTTAAACCATAGTAGCGAGGAAAACCTGTCTGATATTAAACCTGGTTGTAAAACGTGAACGAACAAACTTCAAAATTCTTGATTCCAGCAAATTTAAAACACCAACAGTCCATAATATTATGAAGGTGTTTGTAGATGGATACTCGAACGAAAATTTATATAATCTTTTTAGACCTAGCCAGGAGCAGTTTCGAAAAATGCAACTTGGGCCCTCTGGCAGGAATTGAATCTGCGACGCTGCGATTCCGGTGCAGCGCTCCAACCAACTGAGCTACAGAGTCCAGTTGCTGAGCATTAAGATTTGAAACAACAGTTTACCGAAGTTTCTATGTTACCGGGGTTCAAGAAGCAATGAGATCAATTTGAGTACATTTATTTCCTCCCAGGTGTAAACATTGTGAAACACGGAGCTCGTACAATACGAATCTCAACCGACATTGGTTTTACAGTACAATTTGACGGTGTATATAATGTCTATATTATCCTGCATGATCAATACCGAGGAAAAACTGTTGGTCTGTGTGGTAACTTCAATGGCCAACAAAATGACGAGTTTATTATGCCTGACAAGCAGATGGCCCACAACGATCAAACTTTTGCTGACTCATGGAAAGTTGAGCGATCCTGCCCTGATGCACCTCCTCTACCTAACCCCTGTACCACCGCTGGTGCGAATGCACAAGAGGCCAAAGCGAAATGCGCCGTCATGAGATCTCAACCATTTTCTGCGTGTCATAATCATGTTAAGGTGGACTCAGGGTTCATTCAGGATTGTGAATATGATGTATGTGCGTGCAAGGATCATCCATTGTCGTGTTTATGCGAGGAGTATTCCGCGTATGCCGACACCTGTTCTTTGGTAGGAGTAAATTTCCAGTGGAAACATCTGCCGCAGTTTAAAGAATGTGGTAAGCTAATTTATCTCAAAAATACACTGGTTTGGGCGATCTATTGTTCGCTTGCGCAGAAAATACATCCAATTAACATTGCTAGAAAATAGAATCCGCCATTACTAATTAAGAGACCAAATTTCTTTCTAAAACGTTTTCAAACTTCAAAACCATCCACATTATTTTGACATAAAACTCATTTCAAGTTATACTTTATTTTCTATAATACGGGAGAAACGTTATTAGTTAGTCCTTTAGTAATGGCTACCTTTTCAACCAATACATAGTCAATCCTGATATATATTTCCTGATCATCAGTGGGTAAGCTCATAAATATGTGTTAGTTGATTAGGTCTATCATTGCAATACCAATGGTAAATATCCCATACTACAAATATAACTTGAAGTCTGATCAACTATACTCTTATCTCTTTGCCCCAAGCAACAACAACAACTTTTACTTGACCCTTGAAAATTGACGACAGTTTCATAATTCTGAGTATTGAAATAATTAAAAGGGTGCTGGCACCCTGTGATAACTATAAAGAGCTAAAAATGTGAAGGTACCAGATTGCATGAGTATTTTGGAAGACGTTTGAGGACGTGAGATACGTATACATTATAGACAAATGCACGAACGAAAACGAAAACAACAACAACTACAGCTATCTCAATCAGAAAATTAATAGTTTGAGAAGAAAGTGCCTTGGGAGCGAGGTTGCTCCTTGGATTACTTTTTGTTTTTAAATGTGTTCTAACAGTAACTTTGTTTCTCTCTCCAGTCTCTCCATGTGCAGTGGCTCCATGTATGAATGGTGGTATTTGTGAAAACGTTGGTAAAGGCTATAAATGTACCTGTTCTCCAGGTTACCATGGTGATAGATGTCAGACTGAAGGTGAGACGCACTCTGGTGCTTCGTTTGTTTTTCATTCAAATACCACATAGTACAAATTGAGACAAACTTACTTTTCTTTGCCACCCAATGAGGATACGTGTTTATGTCCGTTGCCACCCAATGAGGATGCGGTAATTCGTGTACTTGTACCGGAAGTACGTCAGCAATACGGTCTGGTGCTTCGTTTATTTTTCATTCAAATACCACATAGTACTTACAAACAATTACATGAACAAATTGAGACAAACTTACTTTTCTTTGGTCTTAATTTTCTTATGCTTAAATTAACACGGGCCTTCCACGATTTCTCATCCTATTTCTCTTCTTTTTTTTAATTTTTTTCCACAGTAAAAGCGAATAAATTCACGAATTTCTCATGTGTTTTTAAAATTTCGCTCATTCTACTCTTGACAGTCTGCCATATATCTGAGATCAGTGATGTGACCACCCATACAACATAGCCACATAACTATGCTTTCCTTTACCCGAGTGTAAATGGCAGAGCGGAGTTAGTACCCTCGCCCCGGACTTATGCGCCGTGGGCTCGGGGAATTTATTCGTTCTCCAAATTGTAGTCGATATATTGAGGGAAGATGATCGGAATCACTATCACCTAGACGTAGGGGCGGCGGAACAGAGGGGCTAGGGGGCTATAGCCCCCAGAATTATAATTTGGCACCCCCCCTCTCTCCCCAAAAAATGATGAGAGTAGGAGAATTTAATACGACGGTGTCAGATACGTCGCTGCCTATAATGCACAATTAACAAAATAACCTGGTTTCTGCATGTCAAATCTTCTCCAGAACGCAGGAAATGCCATATCAGAGACTCCCAATCTTCCGCCGCCACTGCCTCGGCGACGAGTTATTATTTAAGTTCCTAACGAAGGTCCATTGCTAACTAATAGTCGAAATCATATATGTTTAACGGCGAGAAACAAACCAAATACAAAGAAATTTACATTTGAACGTAATTGTTAATTCATTCAACATAATGTTCTAATTATAGTTGAAGCTGTGTGCAGTGCCACAGGTGACCCACATTACAGAACATTTGATGGCGGAAGGTACGATTTCATGGGTATATGCCAGTATGTATTGGCAAAAGATCTCGACAATTCATTCTCGGTTATGACAAAAAATAATCGATGCAACGGCAGAGCAAGTTGTGTAGTAGCTGTGACTGTATCAGTGAAAGGTTTGATGATTGAAATGAAGAAAGGAGGTTCTCTGACTGTGTTTGGTGCCACAGTACAACTACCTTACAACAACCAAGGTAAATACAGTATAATATATCTTATTTATTTGATATATACGTACCGTTTTGCAGTTTGTCAGGTGAGTTACTAATGAGCGTGTTGTCCCACCCGATGTACAAATAGACACACATGTACCGGGTGTCCCAAAAAAGAGTATCGCTGTTTGATTTAATGTAGCACAAAAACTACAACACGTATTTCTCACAAATAAGTTTTACTGTATTCAAAAAGGCAGGGCCTTTTTTAACTAATGTACTGGAGGGGCCAAAGACCCCCATCTCCCATGTTGGCCCCCCCAGTAAGCTATTTTGGCCCCCCCAGTGAAGGTCCCTTTTGTCCAAAATATAAGCAAAAAGGGGGAAAAACTGAGTTCAGAGGACAGGTATGGTATTCTCACAACAAAACTGGCTCCATTTAGATGGGATATATAAAAAATTGTCTCTGAAAATGCAGGAAATCAAGACACAGAGACTCAAGAGTACAAAAATTTTCTGGGGGTGTCCCCCAGACTCACCTTCCCACACGTGTAACACACCACCTACTTGTTAGGTCCCCTTTCGATGATGGCCCCCCCCCCCCACTAACGATTTCTTAAAAAAGGCCCTACAAAAAGGGCTAATTTAAAGTTAGGCATACAGTATAACACTTGAAATTTCATGCAATATTGACCGAGATACAGATGTTTGAAGTTGTGGTACGCTTTTAAAATTAGTGAAAAATTGA
The DNA here is from genome assembly GCA_016169945.1 of Trachythela sp. YZ-2020. Taxonomy (NCBI): domain Eukaryota; kingdom Metazoa; phylum Cnidaria; class Anthozoa; order Malacalcyonacea; family Clavulariidae; genus Trachythela; species Trachythela sp. YZ-2020. The sequence continues at coordinate 344,479 of JADLSH010000052.1, forward strand.
GAAAAAACGGCTTATTAAATTTATTTGAAAGCGGTTGTCATTTTATCACGAGTATTGTCATTTTCAACAAAGTTAACTTTAACTTCACATTATTTCCTAGTAGATTTACTATTTGGCTAGTCTTTTGTAACCCTTTGGAATAAAAATGGAATAAATTATATACACATTGACATTGAAAATTTAGTTGAAAACTTTGAAGATAGCTTTGTGAGGCAATTGTTTTGGCATGTGGCACTTTGGATGAAGAACTGATCCAAAATTCTCTTAATGGCATTGTTTCCAGAGCAAGACGATGTATATCCATATGCTCAAAGACAAGCATTTCCAGATGATCAAATCTTGATCTTTGGAACAATATCGTTGTACATGCGTTCTTTTGACCACATAGAAATATTTATCAGGTTTAACCAAATAGAAATTTGATGGGGCCGTTTCATGGTAATTTTAGCAATTTCAAAAAAGTTTACTCAACTTCAAACATCTGTATCTCGGTCAATAATACTGCATCAGACTTCAAGTGTTATATACCAAAATTTAAGTTAGAGTCAAACTGTCAAACTTACTTGAGGGAAATGTCTTTCATAGTTTTTGCGCTACATTAAATCAAACAGCGATACTTTTTTTTGGGACACCCGGTATAGTAGTCATATATGTTTGAAGATTTGTAATCCTAATTTGTTCAAGTTCTCCGGATTTAAAAGATCTTTTATTGAGCTTTCAACTCGGTGCTTCGAGTCTTCTTCAGAATGTTTTTAGGAAATGTTTGAATGTTCGCGCTGTTTTATATATATGATTTTTTATATATATGAGCGTGTTTTGGTTCACGAAAAGAGTGCTCAATATCATAATATAGATTATATGATTATAACAAGATTATAACAACGTGACATATATAATTCATATTCTATCAATAAATCTCGTCAAACTAGTTAGTAGTATATATTTTCGTCCATTGCGAAATTTACGACCACAAACTCATTACGACTATACAACTAGTTACAAGTCCCATTATACTGCACGCAACACTTGTTCGTAACTTCGCATAGTATTCATTCATAACCTTTCCCTGTAGTAACAGCTCTAAATTAAATTCCATCCGTCAAAATCCTAATCGTATCGTGTTCGTAGCTCATTTAACCCTAATTTAACAATGGGCCAATGGGGTCGATGGAATCTTTAAATGCAAACAAAATGGCGGATGTAAACCAGTAAAAATATGTCTTTTACGATAAATTTTCGTTAAATGAATGCCACTATTTTATTAATTCTTCATTAAAATATTATTGGGACTTGTTTATTTGATTGTTTTATCAGTTGTGAACTTCATATATGTAACTCTAGTATGTATTTGTTTTGTATTTAATTCAATATAGAATCTTTCATAACATTGATATATTTTGGTGTCATAGAAAACAAATAATGAATGTTTTCATTCGTGCAATGCCAATGGTAAAAATATTTTCATTCGTTGAAAGATGGAATTTCCCATTCCACTCGGCTGTCGCCTCGTGAAATAGAAAATTCTATCTTTCACCTCATGAAAATATTTTTACCATTGCACTCATAAACATTCATTATTTGTATACTATTACACGATGTTTGGCTATTTCCAGCGCTTATATCTTAGAATTGCTTGAAATTACGTCATATCGAGAATTAGTGCGGACAGAAACGAAAGAAAACTAATGTGCAATTTTCGATATGACGACAGGTAACTAAAGGGTCACTAAAAGACACTGACAAGATATATAGAGATGCTCGCCTTTATATTATCCAAATATTAACATATGAAGAATCCCTGACCATGATATTGGCACTTCACGTAATTTCTATTCAAATTTCTTCCATAGGTGTAAGTATAGTGAGACATGGAACATATAGTCTTGAAATCACTGCGGACATAGGTTTAAAAGTATTGTATAATGGCTTCTCAAACCTCTTTGTAACTGTGAAAGGAAGACATATGAACAGAATGGCGGGACTTTGTGGGAACTACAATGGGAACCCGAATGACGAGTTTATTAAAATTGATATGAAACGAACCAATAGTGCGACCGAATTTGGAAATTCCTGGAAAATTGGTAGAAGTTGCCCAAATGCGCCTCCGCTTCAAGATCCATGTCTTACTGCTGGAAATGTAGCCCAAGAAGCGAAGAAGAAATGCCAGTTACTGAAACAACAACCATTTGCCACATGTCATAATTCAGTCATTCAGGATGCTGGGTTTATCAAGGATTGTGAATTTGATGTTTGTGCATGTAATAATCACCCGACTTCGTGTCTATGTCAAGAGTTTGCTGCTTATGCCACCTCGTGTTCCTTGGTCGGTGTTCCCATCACTTGGAAAAATATTCCGCAGTTTGCTGAATGCAGTAAGTATACCTTCATTGTAGATATGCATTCTTAATGTTCGTTTTCTTGTTTTGCTTCAGAAATAACGAAACCTAATTGTTTCGAGCTTCGTCAAACCAGTTACAAAGACCTAGATTGCTAGAAAAGGAGTTCAGTGTTGCTTGGATCCTGAATAGACAAATTCGCTACGCTTGGTGACACACAATTCACATCTTTGAATAACTCACATGACCAGTAACTACTATTCTATAGATAATACAAAAAAGAAACATTAGAATGATCTGCATTTGAGTGAATAACGCTTATACATAATTCCAGGGCCTTTTTTAACTAATGTACTGGAGGGGCAAAAGCCCCCCCAGCCCCCATGTTCGCCCCCCCAGCCCCCCAGTGAAGATCCCTTTTGTCCAAAGTATAAGCCAAAAATGGAAAATAACTGAGTTTAGAGGAAAGTTATTGTATTCTCACAACAAAACCTGGCCCGTTTAGATGGGATATATCAAAAATTGTCTCTGAAAATGCAGGAAATCAAGCCACAGAGACTCAAGAATACAAAAATTTTCTTGGGGAGGGCCCCCAGACCCCCCTTCGCCTTCCCACACATATAAAACACCACCTACTTGTTACGTCCCCTTTCGATGATGCCCCCCCACTGATGATTTCTTAAAAAAGGCCCTGCATAATTCTCATGCTTAGTTACCTTTGTGTTCTGTTCAATGTTTTCACAAAGTCGAAAAATAGTAACTAGGCATGTGAATGATAACCAAATTGTGAATTGGGTAGCAACGATGTAAACAGCGTTAGCCAAATTTGTCTATTTACCTTTTTCGAAATTGTGTAAAACAATGGAAAATTTGAATATGCATTACGGTATTATGTATGCATAAAGTATGTGTTGAAAACGTTCCTCAGTCTTCTTGCTAAAGGCGTTTTCCACGTCAGACGTATCGTAACGTATCGTTGCGTTTTCTTTTGTGTTGAAGTCATTAGTTCTACCCGAGTGCGCAGGAAACAAAGAAATAGGCTACGTTTCGATACGATATGGTTGAAGTGGAAAGCGGCCTTTAGGCAGATGACATCGTGATCCAGGATGTCACATTTTTCAGATATTCACGTCAACAGCAACAAGGAAAAGAGACAGAATCGAAATGCATTTTAGACAATAATTTTTATAATCTTGTTGTTTAGTGTCCAATGTCACTTTTGTTTAATGTCTCTATTTTAGTGTCAAGGATTCTCCAAAAATCAATATATATTTATTTATTTATTTACAAACTTAGCAATTACAAACATAGAGCTTATTGCTCCATTTCCTTTATAACGGAGAATTTTCTTACAGTTTGAAAAACGAAAATGTTCCTAATTACATAGTTCTGACATGTCTTCTAACGCGCGCACAGATTTTGATGTCGCTTATATAACGACGCCTCGAGCACAACAATTGAACCAGGGCGAGATCTTAGAAAAAACTATCCTAATTAAAATGCCACTAACCCCAAATATGGTTTTTAGTATGTGAAATATTTGGGTCATTCTAGAAGAAATGAAATATATCTTTATTATAAAAAACCTCATCTTGATAAACTATTCACTGTCAAAGTTGCCGGATATGATGTCATTAGTTGAATTTTAGCATAAAGAAACAAAGGAAAACTAATTTACAATTCATCTAATGACATCATATTCGGCAACTTTGACATTGAAAAAGTTGTTCAAGATGTGGATTTTTACTAAAAAGTTATATCACATTTCTTCTCAGCATGATCCAAATATTACACACAAAAACCATATTTAGGTTTGTAGCACTTTAAATATTTGTTTCCTTCCAGGTATGCCTTGTGCTTCAGGGCCTTGCAATAATGGCGGATTTTGTATCAATGAAGGAAATAATTTCAAGTGCGCATGTGCACCAGGATACACTGGAAAACAGTGTGAAGTACGAAGTAAGTAGAATTTAATGATTTATCTGTGTGGAAGGGGCGGGAGGTAAAGCAAGTGGGAAACATTTTGAATGGGGTGCTGGAGAAATTCTCTAAGGAAATAGCTTCAAGTGCGAGTGTGGACCGAAGTACACTGAGAAATATTGTGAGAGTATCAGACCAACCAAAACTAAGGACAGGGAAGTTACCCAACCTAACCTTCCTTTGACCTACATTGGCAGGCTTAACTCAGCGGTAAGGAGCAGCTCGCTAATCGCATCTGTCACCAGGATTTTGAAAACAGAAATTCAAGATCAACTTCTCAGTGAGAATAACTGAAGAGATTCTCAAGTTCGCTTTGAAATTAACCTTGTATTAAAACCATTGTTTGTAATTTAAGGTTCTCTCTTTTCTTTCCAGCTTGCAAAGTCCCGAAAGCATTGGGAATGCAGAGTGGAAAGATCCCTGATTCAAGAATGAAAGCCTCGAGTCAATGGAGTACAAGCTGGGGTCCAGGTTACGATAGATTACATAGCAATAAATGCTGGATCGCTCGTCAAAGAGACACTCAACAATGGCTGCAAATTGACTTCAAATATAAAGCAACGGTTACAGAGATTCTGACGCAAGGCCGTAGGGATGCCAATCAATGGGTTAAAAGCTACACTGTTGGTTACTCTGACGATGGCACGAATTTTAAAACGTACAAGGGAAATAATGGGCAGGATAAGGTAACAAGGCAACATATGTTTTTTCAGTTCCACAGCTCATGAAGCGATTGTGTAGAAAGTAGCTATAAAATCATGCATATAAAGAACCTCAAAACCCATAATCTTATTTCAACGAGTTATCATAGCTAAGATGATACTTCTGTGCTACTTCTGTGTTTCATTGCGATCAGAAATACCAAATACGATTTTACTGAAAATTACTTGCAGATCAGCTAAAATTTCCAGATCAGGGTCGAGGTCGAGACTGGCATTGTTTCATGCTATTGTTTCGTGTGAGTGTTTATAGGTGGGTTTCACTAAGCACTTTATATCGTGCAGCGGATGGTGGTCAACCAGCAGTATTTACTTCATAGCGGCCAGGTTTTAAGGTCAGGGTTGGGGTTGGGGTTAGGGTTGGCGTCAGTGTCAGGATCCATTATAGCCCCAAAAGATGGGGAACCTTCCCAACCAGCAGTAATCGGCTGAGTGAGAAAACAGTTCTTTTCTAATATGTAGTATTCTTGTATTTGATAGCAATTATATTTGAATTGAATTGAGTTATGTAGTTTAATTTGCATGCTTCTACAAGTAACAACACTTTTGAAGTCGATCATCTGCAGATTAATGAATGAATGACTTTATTTTACGAGGGTTAAACATGTGACAGTATAAAGTTAGTAACTCTATACTGTCACACGTGACAGTATAAAGTTAGTAACTTTATACTGTCACGTGTTTTACCCTCGTGAAATAAAGTCATTCATTCATTCAAGTTACTGATAACCTTGTGGCCCTCATATTATAACTACTATTACATTATTATAACCTACCTCTAACATATTACATCACATATCAAATTATTTACATAAAAAAAACTATAAGACGGCTATATAAATCTTAAAAATGTTTTCTGATACTCTAGAGAATGTTCTAAAAGTTTATGTCTATTTTGCATCTAAATTGTTCCAGTCTCGTATTGTTCTTACTGTGATGTATAATTATACCGATGCTAGAATAACGTATCTCTATAACGACAGATATTTTCAGCCAACAGTGACAGGAACAGTGTTGTTCGTCAAGAACTCTCACCCGTTGCTGTTGCAAGATTCATCAGAATCCAACCAAAGACCTGGTCCTCGTACATCTCTATGAGAGCAGAGGTTCATGGCTGTTTTGAAGGTAAGACGCAGCGGAAAGCAGCTGAGAAATTTGGCTAATTTTATCTGAATGGGATGAAAATATTCAGGTTTCTGCCTATACATCCACGTAAGATAGTCTGGTTAATTCAACCATAAATCTGTAACTCCAGATATATAAGATAGATGTGTGTGTGTGTGTTCATATAATAAGTCTGTATGCGATATAGTACATGTTGCAAGCTTGGAAAGATATTAACTAAGGATTGTTCTCAAACTTTGTATTCAGAAAAATCATCTGAACTCCCAACGGGAATCGAATCCGTGTCTCCCGATTGCCGGTCCGGGTGTTTTACCACTAGACTATAGGGTTTCAGACAGCAGTGCGATGTTAATTAGAGACCTGGTTCCTACTAATGATATACTATATATATATACATACAGATAAATATAAATTAATTTGACCCAAATAGTTAATAATGCTATTTTTGTTTGACCAGAAAGATGTAATCACGTGTTTTAGAGTTTTACATCTACGCTTTCTATGAAGTGAGATTCGAGCTCGTACCATCATCGGGTTTCTAGACTGTCGCTCCATCCATTAAGGGGTAAAGAAATATAGGGAAACAAGCGGGGAGTTTTCTCTGTCGGCTGTCGTTGTGCTGAGAGACTAAGTGATTAAAGAAATGAGTAAAATTATATTAATTTTCAGTTTTAACTTGTGACCTTCACTTATAAGTTAGCGCCTTGCTTTTAACCGCTGAGTTAAGCCTGGTACTGAGGTTCAATGGTAGGGTATTTCTTCTTGATAGGTGACTACTCTGCTCTGACTTTACGAGTTTGAAAACTCATCATGTACAGTAGGAAGTGCATGTTGTGATTGGTTCTCTCCTGTGTTTCGAGGGTTTTCATCTGGGTAGTGCAATTTTCCTACATCACCAAAAACTAACCCTTCCACCTTAGCTGTTCGTCGTGATGAAGACATGGGTCGTGTGGTGACAGCTATGGGCGCCCTGGTAAGCCTTCGACTCGGTCACATTTGAGCTGTGTCCTTCGCAATCGAGCTCTCAGCTGCAAGGAAAGATGTATGTTTACCCCAGGGCGCTACTCGGATGACCTGCCACCCTATGGAAATCCTTACCCTATTTCAGAACGAGACATAAACGAGTTTCCTTACTCTATTTAGGACCTGCCCCTACTTCACTCTCCCAACTTTAATCTTCGCCTTTATCATTTTTAGATCAACCTTGTTCAGAAGATCCATGTTTAAATGAAGGAAGTTGTGAACATGTTGGAAAGGACTTCAAATGTGCCTGTATCCCAGGGTATTATGGGAAGACATGCGAGCAGAAAGGTAGAGAAAACTTGTGCATGTGCTATTGTATTTAGACCGGACGAGTACACCACCAGTCTGGATTGACTATGGGAAACTTCCTAGATGTCCTAGTTCTCTGCCCGACCGCAGCTGCATTCGTCGCTTGTGACTGTATAGACAAATGCGGAAATAATAGTCTACGTTGCAAAAGTCACATCAGTGTGAAATCTCTGTCTCTAGCCTGTCGATTTTGCCTTTCCCGCGCCCTCTTGTCTGCCTCTGGATTATCAAGTTCGATAACGAACGGCTTTCGCCTCAAAATAATATAAGACAAACGTTTAGCTACACTCAAAGTTGCCTTATATTGCATTCAACACTCAACGCAAACATATTATTTGCATTGATGAAGATTCGGGCTTACGGAGCGAGAGTGTTGCGAAGTAAATATACGTGCATGTCTTTCCACAAAAAAACAAATCAATTAAGATCTTACCAAAAAGATCAGTTCTTAACAGTTCTTTATGGTCCACTGTCACTGCACGAAAAATTCGAATTACTTGTAGAAAACCTGCGGTGTTCGGAAAAGTCAACCTGGAGGCACTCTTCCGACATGCTACTTACTAGGTGTAAGGCGGTGAATAATTAGAATTTCAAAATGCATCTTAGAAGAATCGAATCCCGGTCGCAGTGGTCAAGGACTATATGGCACGTTCAACTCACTCACTGTGCACAATAAAACAACGCAACAACAAAGACCTGTTCAATATTTTTCAGATTGCAAGGAACCATTACGTCTTGGCATGGAAAATGGCGAGATCTTGGACTCACAAATCTCAGTCTCATCTGAATATGCCAGCAACTATGGCGCAGATAATGCAAGATTAAACCTACGACGTCCTGGAAAAGCTCACGCCTGGGTTCCAAAGACTACGTCTGGGTCATGGCTGCAAGTTGATTTTGAACTCCAAGCGACCATATCTGAAGTACTAACACAAGGGCGAGGGGACTATCGTCAATGGATCAAAAGTTATACTTTGTCATACAGCAGTAATGGTCTTGATTTTCATCCGTATCGTCAGAATGGAGTGCTCAAGGTACTTGAGTTTCTTTTTGCATTACAGAATTTTTTATTTTTGCTGTAATGAAAGACTTTTGCTGTACAACACAGCGTGAAAAATTTGAACATATGTCACCGGACAAAATAATGAGATAGAGCTCATTGTTTATCAAAATTGAATTTTCTAATGACGACAGCAATTGACATGCAACACGCGCAATGGCGTGAGAAACTCGCCAGGTTGATGAGTAGGCACGCGAGTTTCTTCGCGTGGTTCTTGCCATGGGATTTTAGGAGAATTAATATATCGAATTAATGTGCATGGCGAAATATTGCGGGATTGAGCTTAAGGCCGATTTACAATACACAACTTTTACCTGCAACTGTCGTATGCAACTTGCTTACAACGTGAGTTGCACCGTTTAAATTAAGCCCACAACACGCTTACGACAAATGCATACAACACGAAAAAAGTTGTAGGATTTTGAAACATGTTTTAAAATTCTACGACTGTCGTAGCCGAATATGGTAAAAAGTGGCGTGTCGTGCAAAAAAATATTCCTTTGTGAGGGTACCATGGGATGTGAATTTACTTCAAAATTGGTGGATGTAAACAAAGCTGCCGGTCCATCTACCGGCTCTGCAACCAAAAGAAAACCCAAAGAGTCAGTAAAGATATTTACTGACGAAGAAACTGAAAAGCTAATTAACCTGTGGAGTAGAGAGCTTGCCCTGTATCAATTTAAACACAGAGACTACTTCAAAAGAGAAACGAGAACGGCTGCCTTCGAGCGCATACTACAAGAGCTCGACAAAACTAACTTGTAAAACTGTTTCCATAATGTATACTTGAGCGTTGTACTAGGTTGTACGCGACTTTCACGTGTTGTGCGCTTCAACGATTGTGCATGTGTGGATCAGACGAAGTCAAGTTGTAAGCAGGTTGCATGCGACAGGTGTAGGTTAAAGTTGTGTAGTGTAAATCAGTCTTTAGGTTGCCACCTTTTGGTGCTCCAAATATATTTCCTTGAAACTTTCTTGCCTTGAATTTCATGCAAATTTGCTTAATTTATAGCCTACCAATGCTTTCGTGGTTGTAAAATTATCATTACATCTTTGTTACGCAATTACCCAGCTCTCATATTATTAGCCGTGTCCGCTTGTGTCCGCCACTGTTTTCTAAAATTTAACTTCTCTTCATTCTTCTGTATAGGTATTCACAGCAAACAGAGATCAAAACACAATTGTTCGTCAGGATATTTCTCCTGTCATTGTTGCAAGATACATCCGGATACATCCAACGTCATGGTATGGAAATGTTGCACTCAGAATTGGTTTCAGCGGATGTTTGAAAGGTATTATACCCAGTGATTCTAAGCGAAGCCAAAGATGCATGTGGTAATGGAAAAGATTCTTAGTCCTCCGCGTGCTCGTTACTGTTAACTTTCATACGGTGAGACCGCGCAAGGGACCTGAATGCCCGCCTCATTTGGCTTTTCTTTTCTATTGATTTAAGGCAAATTTGGAAACTAAATATGGCTTTAAGATCGATTTGCCTCATATTTATTACCGCACACTGAAAACAGGTGTGTATAATTACACACCAAGGTGTGTTTAATTACACACCACGGTGTGTAATGTTACACACCTGTCTACGCACTTTTGGAAAACACACCTAGGTGTGTTACAAAACACACCTAAAGTGTGTTAAACTTTTGAACAAAAGATATGTGTAATTTTAACACACCTTTTTTTAGATGAGTTATAAGTAACTAAAACGTTTTTTGGTAAATGACTAGTGAATATGAATCATGCATTGAATAAGGACGACGGTAGCCATCTCGAACAACGGCATTTCCGCTTCGTTGGAAATGCTCTTGTCTTTCAGGGGCCAGCTTTTGATAAAACCTGATGAAAACATTACACTGGAGTATCAAAACGTTTGGTCGTGAATGTAACTTCTAGGATTATGACACTGATGGTTGCCGTAAATTGCTTAGAAACGTTAAAAATGTCGTCCTCTAGCTGTCCCTCCAATTTTGTGAAATGAACGTGTATTGACGGCTAATTTTTTCTCTTTGTGAAGAGGTCCCATGTGAATCTAAACCATGTATGAATGCTGGGACATGCCTCAGTTACCATGGCGACTATCGCTGCAGTTGTACTGAAGGTTTTGGCGGGAAAAACTGTCAGATAGATATGGGTATGACGTTTGAATTTATTTGTTGAAATGGACAGTAGACCATATTCCGTGCGTGGGAATTATTTTAGACTCGCTTATATATTTTTCATAGTGTTTTCGTAAAAAAATATGTCTTCATGTAATGCTGCATTCTGATTGGTTAAAAAATGCAGAAATAAAACTGTCATTCAATTTGAAACATTTAAATACGCTACCGTTTCTATGATCTAACTTCCAAATACGGAGACGTAATTCACTTGTACAACTTCAAAAGAGCCTACGAAACGAAGTTTGCGACTTTCAAACAAACTTGCAGGATGGTTCTTTATGTAGCCCTACACGAATTATATCTGTCATTATATATAGGGTTAGGATTGGGGTTGGGGTTAAATTATGCATTTCGTGTAGGGCTACATAAAGGACATACCAACTTCCACACAGCGAAAACCTGTAATTTAACAGCATATTGAAACTTAGAGTACCGTGATATAACAACAATTGATCGATGTTCTAATGGATCTTTAGACTAAGAGCCTTACAGGGTTACTACCGGGTAATTTCCCGGTGCTGTCTCGATCCGTTCAATATTTGTCATGTAAAATATTAAAACTGTATATATGGCTATGTTGTTCCTTTAGGAGCAAAGCGTATATATTCCAAATTTAAGAAACTGTTGTTGTTGATACTTGTGTGCCTGGGGCCGGTTAAAGTTAATATTTTAGAGTTAACGACTATTTCTGGTAGTTAAGATTCTTATGCAACCGGCCCCTGGAAAATAAGTAAGAATTCCGACGTTTTGAGCGAAGGCTTCGTCAGGAGATCGAGTAAGTGGGAAAGTTAATAGTTCCCGTGCTCAAATGCATCGATGTTTACGATATGATTCATTATCAAAGAAAGTGAGACAATGAAGACATCCCGGAGCTAACGCTAAACCCCAGCGTTTAGCCTGTATTTTAAACTGCACGAGCCTCGAATGTGATTGTGATAAATTTGACAATGTGATTTCAATTTTCATTTCTTTCAGGACTCTGTGTACCTATGAAATGAACGAAAAGGCTGAAGCCCTATGCATGGACTCAAGTAAAATTGAAAGAATTAGGATAAAGTTAAATGGGTGCGGTGAACTTAGAATAATTAATCATAATTAGATGGCTGTAGTTTGTAGGAAGAAAATGTGGAATAAATAAATATTTAACTTTCTCAGCATTTAACTGAGCCATGTGTGTTTGTCTGTGTGGCAATTGATGTGATTGTGAGACAATTTTCTTACCTAGAGTAAAATATACTGCAACAATTAAAACGGACAAATTTTGTGAAAAAAAAACATGGATATAGTACAAGGATGTTTAAAGTTATAAGAAAATGCAACAAAATTGCTGCAACTTGCAACAAAAGCTGATTTCAACGCGTGTTAAATCAAAATGTTTGCACATGTTGCCTCGTGTTTTGTGACATATGTGCGAAAATGTATAATTAACATGCGCTGAAACCAGTTTTTGTTGCAAGTTACAGTTACAGATATGACTGTCCAACAGTTTACCACCTGAACCCTGATTGGTTGTTGGTTTCGAGCGGTATATCTTATCCCTCCTACCTCATGTGTACAGGAAGCTTCTGCATATTGCTTCTGCATATTGCTTCTGCATGTGTTTTCAGTACAAAAGAACGCACCCTTAAAGTTATACGCAACATTCAAACATGTATTTGAAACAGAACAAGAAGACCAAATAAATCATGTGGACATTAGACGAACATTTAAGCAAAAACGATCTATTTTCTGTAAACGTTTTCGCTACCTCGCGTTAATACAAACAATCTTCAGTATAAGAAAAAATTCAAAAGCATGTGAACATTACCTTTGATTTCAATGTCACTTGATACTCGTAAGATCTTCAGAGCTTTGAGGGTTCCAAATATGACAATGTCCCAAAATGCACTCCAGGCTGAAATCGCTAAAGCACAGACAACATTCCACCCCAACTCTTGAAATACGAGTTCGTTCCACTCGTAAAACACTCCGGTTTCTTTATTGATTGATTGATTTTGATTGATTGGTTTATTAAAATTTACAGAGCAGCTAAAAGCTGAATTGCGTAATTAAAAGTTATTTACAAAAATATTATATTATTATCAATATTATACTAAATTCAAAAACTACTATCTAACAGTATTATCTTTAAAGTTTTCTTGCGTTCTTCCTAATGCAACTCTGTACAATAAAAGTGTCTCGAAACCTATTAGTACGATATTTCGACAAATTGAATAAAGTAACGGCCACAACTCCCCAAAATCCAGCACATAATCCAATGACGAGTGCTGCCCAAGGTCACACTGCATCACAACCAGCACAAATAGCAACCTAAAAAGATAATATACATGTAATATTAAAATCTTAAACTAAAAATATACATGCGGAAAATTATTGTCATGCATACATGAGCATATTTTTTGAGGCCATCGAAATCCAGTCTATAGTATAAAGCCTTTGTTTGTTTCATATTATAATATCTATATTTTAGTTCGAACATCCTTTCAGGCGTTAAGGCCTTTTTATAAGAGTATTCAAGCATCGTAAAAATACACAACAGAACTGTCGAACACGAAATATGTTTCAAACGCTAAATTTTATTTAGGCTGTGTTTAAACCCCATTCAAACGACCTCTCTTTGCAGTGTTACATAATTACATGCATGCTATTGTTTAATAATCTCCACAAATCTAATCGATGTTCGCCATATTGGATGAAATTCGAATTGCAAACAACAAAAAAGCTCTTGTGAAATTCGCCGAACAAGGCGACGATATTGCAAGATGAGAATCACCATTTTGGGTCATTCAGATTTTCATTAGCTATAAATGTGGCTTCAGTGCAATGATAATCAAAATCGTTTAAACTTAAAGGATTATAGTGTGTGTCAGGGTCATGTATTGCTGACGAGATGCTGTATTATTTTTGACGATTTTATATTACGTGCATACCCTGAATATCGAAATTTTTATGTGAAACATTAGCAGGGTGTTACTACCAAAGTAAGTACGTTTTCAGTTTTCATTTTGACTGTAAATAGTTTTGTCGAAGCGTCTACACGAAAATGGCGCATGTATAGGCCTATTAAACATGGTCCCTATCTAAGTACTAAGTAGTTCTCTTTCAAACCCTATAACTTGAAGATAATGCTACTTCACTTGTACAACATATGTTTATGATCTAAAATAACATGTTAGTGTAGTTACAACTTTGTGCAATATGCCAATCTTGTACAAACAAGTTTTTTCACGACTCTACTTGCTCGACAAGAAGAAGATCAACATTTTAGTTGTCCTCACTTCGAACCCTGTAATTATAATTTGAATAAGTTTTAGGAATTCTCATTTACATATTGTAACCAGCAAAAGAAACGTGAATGTAGCTATCGCTTGTTCAAACTTCTCTTGGGTTTAACAAAGCAAAAAATCACCTTTGCAGCGTATTATTTTGAACTACAAAATAGCCGCCTTTGTTGTTGTTTCTGTACACATGCACTTACTGCAAACCCTGTAACTTCGCTTTAAATATATTTCAGGGTTTCCCATCTATATATATTGAACAAAAATAGAAATGTGAATGCAGCTATCGCTTTTTCAAACTTCTCTTGGGTTTAACAAAGTAAAAAATCACCTTTGAGTGCATACGCATTATTTTGAACTACAAAAACTCACCATTGTTGTCGTCGCTCTACACACCTACTTCAAACCCTGTTACCTTACTTTAAATATATTTCAGGGTTTCTCATCTATATATATATTGACCAAAAAGAGAAATGTCAATGCAGCTATCGCTTTTTCAAACTTCTATCGGGTTTACCAAAGCCAAAAATCACCTTTGAATGCATGCGTATTATTTCGAACTATAAAGGAACACGCCATTGACATTGTGGTTGTTATACAGCCATGCATATCACGAACAGTCAACAAATAACGCTAAAAATTTCTTGTTTAGTACATTTCCAATAAAAGTCATATATATGGAGCAAGGATTATCAAAGAATGGTTTCAATATATGACGGCGGATTAAAATAAAAATTTTCCTGATTGTTTCATCTTGTCGGCAAAAAAAATGGCCGCCAACAGGAGTGAACCACTGAGCTAAATATATCTGGAGGACGTGCTGCTAATGTATGCCAGGCAGAAAAGTGAAGCCAAAAACATGGCGGATTTTGACGTCAATTGACGTCATTACCATGACGACTGGTCCCAAATGCCAATGGTAATTACCACTGACCAGGCTCAATTCTGAGCCCGCTACAATATTCACACCCCCCTGGTTTTTGAAAAAATATAAATTTAACCAGCTTTTGCCGTGAAATCTCGATGTTTTGAAGTTTTCGATATATTTTTTCGACCTTTAACAATTTATTTGAAGACGTACAAGTCGTACACGATATTCTCGTCCATGAAAGACAACAAACAAAGATTAAAACCTCGAGAAATGTGGGAAAAGACGGTGTTTGAACTTTGAAGCGATGCTGCAGTACTTAGCCAGTATAGCTGACAGGTATATTTTATTAATTTCACCGTTCACATATACCTCGACATAACTATGGATATTTCGTGAAAAAATGGCAAGACTAATGATAAAATACACTTTATTTGTTATAATTGTTTATAAGCAAACCGTCCCCTTGTACAGCATGAGTATTAAAAATGTCCTAGATTTTAGCCATGAGTATTTGTAGAACTAGTCCAAGTGTCCAACCACAATACTATAAGCTTTGTTTTTTACTCGATGTTCCCCACAAAGCAAAGGGGTATTTTGTATAAAAATGTTAGAATTTCATATTTTCAATTTTATACTAGTTTGTCAGTTAGTTGTATATTTGGGCTTAGAAATATTTTTCTGTCAGCTGTATATAATGCTTAATTAATGGTGCCCTTAGGTTGGGGTGCCCCAATCTTTAAGATTCTTAGGTTGGGTATATTCTTCATTTACCACAACTGTGGTGATTGTATTTCCTACATTTTCTGATATGACTTTCTATCATGAACTAGTGAAGAGTATCAGAGATAATTGCCCACAAGTGCATGCACCCACAGTTCTAGTGTATCAACAATCTTTTGTTCTCTTGCCAGGATATAATAACATGCTTTACCCCTTTAACAACTGATTGTACCCTACCATGGAAGAGTAAAATCGTCTGGTATTTGACAGAGTAAAATACTCCCAGACACTGGCAAATTGTTTTGTTAACTCACTAACAGTGTTTTCAGTAATTATTGTCATAGCAGGCTGAATTTCAAAAATAGGTGTCTGTGCTCAAAATTTCCAGATGAAAGACAGATATAGATTTTGCAAATAAATAAAGAAATAGGCGGCTTTGAAAGGCCTAATAGCATAAACAGATTTTCATATTTATTACTAGGGGGGTGCCAGAAGTTTTAGGGGGGTGAGCTGGTGAGGTAACACAAGGCGTCACCAAACGTTGTGCTCAGCCCCCAGTGAGGTCCAGGGGTGAAGCCGATAATAGGCAGCGGTAAACCGCCGGTAACCGCCTCTTATTGAAAACACTGCGCTAACTGGCAGTACCCTGGTACATATACAAAGGAAACATAAAGCCTCCCCTTGGACTTAACATTGACAGGTGCATAAAAGGTTAAGACAATCACAGAGCAAAATGTGTAAAGTTTAACTGTAAAGTTGTCATTACATTGTTATGCCAGTACTTCTAAATATTATTTGATATTTCATTTATATACATTTCTATCTGTACTAGTGTGAAATTGTTCCATAATTATATAGGTTTTAATAGAGACAGACGATTCGGAAAAAGACTTGTCCAACAATCGGAAAGGCAATGAAAGCATGTGCCACATATCCAGCATACTATTCCTATATATTGAAATTATAAAATGTTATTAGGTGCTAAAACATGTGGGGTCATGCAAAATTGGGAAAAATATATTGTATTGGTGGGTTTCACCACATGTTACAGGGCAGCAGATGGTGGTCAACAGCAACTTCAGAAGTGTTGGCACTTATAGGAGCAAGAAAATTAAACTACATCTCTCAATTTTATATATTTGCTTTCAAATACAAGACTACTGTGTATAATGAAAACAATTATCATTATTTTTTCACTTTGATAAATGCAGGTTGACCACCATTTGCTGCATGGTAATGCTCAGTGAAACCCACCTACACTGTGGATTCAAAATTCTCTATAAATTCAAACAGTACAACATTATGACTTGAATAAATAAGTAATAGTACATATGTGATGTACAGTCTGATGTACAGGTAAACTGGCCCCAAAGGCCACATTTGTCACGACAGCGACCTAATTCAAATGAAGTAAAAATATTTTTTTAATATTCAGAGACTGGTTTGGGTGGGTGTGTGTATTCATAAAATTTTAGTGGATGCTGTCCATCCATAGCTTACATTTTCAATTTTTCATACTGAAAATATGTAACATATTTCAATTCCTATAAACCCCCTGCTTCTATTTCAGGGTCTTGCAATTTTGGTAAACCTAACCCTTTCTCCTTTTAGGGGTTTCACCTTTCTTGAGCCATTGAACTATATGAACCATTGAACCAACAAAATGAACCACTGAAGCATAATGGATCCATACAGTATTGGGTTAACCAGCTGGCCTATCTACCTTACATTACCTTACACTCTTGTAAACTCTATCATTAAGCCACATTAATGCAGCCTACTTTATTATTTTACTCAATTTAATGCCAGACAATTTAACTTATCAAGGAGAAAGTGTTGGGCATAAAAGCAAAATTATGCATTTAAAAGAGCAAAAACACGAACCTGAGAGTTCTGAGATATTGTTGACACAGCATCTGGCAGCAGCATCATTCTTTGCTCAACCTGTTGCATCCTGTCCACACTGAAATGTTCTGAGCAAAGATGACTTCCTTTCGTCGGGAATAAACTCAACTACTGCTTTATAGGTTTTGATGCCATTTCCCACATAAAATGAGAGTCCTATCCAGTCTATCTACTACTGCAAAATACAAAAAAAAAATGGAAATGAAAAAACTATTATATACAGCGAGAAATATCGACTGCTGCTATAAACAAACCTAAAATTTTGAATGACTATACAAAACATTAGCTAAATTTTATCAAAGAAAAGGGATAGCTAGGTTTATAGGCTTTATACATGGCAATTTTTTGTTTAAAAACAATTTTTTACGCCATTTCTGCTTGTACAACTTACACTACGTGAAAATTAAAATTGAGCCTTTGACCCTTTGTGTATAGGCCTGCAGTAAAAACTACAAAGTATAAAGAGTTTCACGGATTCTTACCGGTGAGAAGAAATATTTTTCTTTGATAAAGAATTGTGGCAGCCAAATGCGCAGCAAAAAGGCATTTTTCTCTCGTCGTTGTTGGATAAACAGCAAGGCCGGGAAAAATAAATAAAAATATTAAAATATTTGTGCAAAAACCAGGGGGGAAAAGCACTTTGTTTAAAGCTTAGGATCGCGGTTTGTCAGTGGTAATTACCATGGGCATTTGGGACCAATGACGTCAGCAAATGACGAAATCCGCCATGTTTTTGGCTTCACTTTTCACTGCCGTGCACGTCCTCCAGTAATATAGTATAGCTCAGTGGAGTGAACCCGCAATATCCTGATAGATAGATAGATAGATAGATAGATAGATAGATTTTAATAAAACACTTCGCAGCCACAAGCTGAATTGCGTATTTTTACATGAAATTTTAAAATGATTAAATTTTTAAAATAATTGTTATTACATATTGTTATAGTTACACTTAATCCTAAGATTATAGCTAAAACATTGTTCAGAACATCAGGTAAAAAGTTAGGTAATTAATTTGCGACATGAAGCCACGATGAAACTAATTAGAAAACGGTTAGTATTACATTTGGGCATTTCGAATTTCCTTTCATTCCTTAAATCGTAAGTCGGAGTATGTGAAGGTGGCAACAAAGGTCGTAGCACGTGATTGTCATCAGCGGTTATTGTCTGGAATAGTCTAGTGCATATGTTTTCGTGGTGGACAGACAAAGTTTTAACACCACAGGTACTTAATGCGTCTTCATACTTAATATTTGGGTAGATGATTCTCATTGCTCTTTTCTGTAAACTTTCCAAATCAGAACTATTTTGGTAAAGAATAGTAGATCACGGCCATACCGTAGTCGATAACAGATCTAATAACTGCTACGTAGAATAAAACCAGATCCTTCGGCGTAATGTTGGCCCGTTTGAGTTGAATCTAGTAATAAATTCGTTTGGACACTTTTTTAACTATATCATCTATGTGTGAGTTCCACGTTAAATTACTGTTAAGTGTTATGCCCAGGAGTTTCGCAGACTCTACAACTCTTACACATTTATCTTGAATAGTTACCGGGATGAAATCAAGAGGGACTCTTGAAAAGGAGATACGAAGCTCTTTGCATTTGTCTTGGATTAATTTCAATTTGTTATTTAGAGATCATTGCGACATTTCATCAGCAAAGAGTTGGACTCTACTCGGTGGTTTTATCGATTACTTTGGATGCTGTAGTATCGTTTACGTATTTCCACAAGTTGGCGTTGTTTATAGACAAGTCGTTTATCATGAATAAAAATAGCCAGGGTCCTAGTTTTGTGCCCTGAGGTACGCCCGAAGGAACATTACCCCATTCAGAAAAACACCCTTGAATAAGTTTTACTCTTTGGAATCTGTCACTTAGAAAGTCAATAATCCAATTAACAACGCTTCGAGGTAAATCCAATTGAAGCAGTTTGCTAACCAAGATTCTGTGATCAATGTAATCAAAAGCGTTTTGGTAGTCAAGTAACATTACTCTCACCGTAGAGCCTGTGCCATCAAGTCCGGAGGTCCAGTTGTGTATCATACTCAGTAGGGGGTAAATTGTTGAGGAATAGCTCCATACTGGTTTGAGTGAACAATTTTTAAGACGGCTGGTTTTACATAATCGTTTACCACAAAGTCTTCTGCGACTTTTGAATTACTAGGGGTTAGTGATATGGGCCTGAGTTCTTTCTTCAAATCTTGTATTACTTTCGTTTTGGCGATTGGTGCCTCTAATCTTTAACAATTGAAAATGTTGTGTAGTAAGTTCCATCTACGAGCAGTTGCGTTGTACGATATGAAGTTGGAACCCACCACCATAAAAAATACGATTAATACGTACGTCTAATCAATCAATTGGTGGCGTCTTAGAAGACGTTTAGGACGTCTGAGACGACTTACACCCGTTTTCAAAATTACGCGACCAACCCGAAAACAATCGACATGTACAATCCTGGACATAACTTGTTAATAAAATTCCAAGGTGCATCTGTCAGAGTATAAATCGTACTATAATTTCTGTATTTGACCTTGGATATCCCCCCTTCCCCCTAGACAATGTTGTTATGTTGCGTTTTAAGTCTGGGGATAATAATAGCAACATTGGTAGGGGGAGAGGGGGGCGAAAGCCTAATGAAGTTAGTCGAATGTGTGTTCCGGAAAATTTAAGCAATTTTATCAACTGTTATGTCCACGATTGTCTGTGATACATTGCAGTTTTCGAAGTGACACGCAATCAGTTACCGATAATCGTAAAGGCCCATTTTACACATTTGTTTAAGTACAGACCACTAAGCTTTCAAATGATGCTAACCTTTAAGTTTTTTGAACCATTTTTAATGTTTAAGCAAAGGCAATGCTGATAAAGACTATATATGTGAGTTGGACAAAATATTGCTCACGAGCGTCTTTAGTGCAAGTACATGCGTATGCAGTACATGAACCTAAAGTTTTAAAATACTTTGTAAGAAATGTATCAGGAGAATTTAATATCTGTGTTTTGCCGTTAATTGGGATGCTTTGTAAATATAAAGTGGACATAAATCGCATTTTGGGGCGAATAAGACCTACTGGTATCCAGTGGCGCCGAACGGTTAACCACGGTTAACCATAAGCAATAATGAGAAATTTGGACTTTGTGGCGATAAATGTGCCTGCATTTTAGCATATTGTGCTGTTTCTAAACATAGTGTTAACCATCGAAAAGAATCAAGTGTTCACAACAATGAATTGTTCAAACTACGACGGTTAACCACGGTTAACCACTGTAATTTAAATATACTAAAGACTCAATTATATATACAAAATAGTGGTTAACCGTGGTTAACCGTTGAATACGCCAATGGTAACAGTAATTGCTCCTAAAACGTTTCTTAAGGGTTCCTTTATATCTAATAAAAGAATCAAGTCCCAAAGGTCTAAATTTATAGCATTGCTTTAAATATAATTAAGATTTAGCAATGGTTAACCGTGCGGTTAACCGTCGAGTTATTACCATTGAGTCTCAATCAAGTGCGCATCATATTACATTCGACTTTTGCTACGGATATATGTTCGCACACACTCATATAACCTAAGTTATTCGAATTTATAATGCACTAGTACATAGCAAGTTCTGTTTTATATCCTATAAATGCTTTTAAACTCTCCTTATATGCTTATTATAAACACTGTATATAACGGTATAAACTAAGACATGGTGATTTCGACCAAGATTTAACAGGCCTATAATGCAAATTACTTCAGTTTCCGTCAGCAATGTCGGTAAAATTGGCTAAAATTGACTTTAAATTAGAGTGGCTTACACTGCAAGATGATAGTAGCCAAATAAGGACAGATCATACGTTCTATGTACGATATTGGCAATAGTTACCCTGCACGCTCATTACCTTGACAGTATAATTGTTACGCGCGCTATTAATTGCAACAGTCAATTTCGCGTATTATATGTTTATGCAACACTTAAGAAAGAAATAATCGCACAATCCTTTTAAATCTTTAAAACACGGTCTGTTTTATAACAATCTAATGCGTAGCAGAGTAATTCAGACGTTAAATCGTCAATATAACCCAACATATTCTCGCTATTTTAAGGTCCGTTCTCAGACAATCCTGGACATAACTTGTTAATAAAATTCCAAGGTGCATCTGTCAGAGTATAAATCGTACTATAATTTCTGTATTTGACCTTGGATATCCCCCCTTCCCCCTAGACAATGTTGTTATGTTGCGTTTTAAGTCTGGGGATAATAATAGCAACATTGGTAGGGGGAGAGGGGGGCGAAAGCCTAATGAAGTTAGTCGAATGTGTGTTCCGGAAAATTTAAGCAATTTTATCAACTGTTATGTCCACGATTGTCTGTGATACATTGCAGTTTTCGAAGTGACACGCAATCAGTTACCGATAATCGTAAAGGCCCATTTTACACATTTGTTTAAGTACAGACCACTAAGCTTTCAAATGATGCTAACCTTTAAGTTTTGAACCATTTTTAATGTTTAAGCAAAGGCAATGCTGATAAAGACTATATATGTGAGTTGGACAAAATATTGCTCACGAGCGTCTTTAGTGCAAGTACATGCGTATGCAGTACATGAACCTAAAGTTTTAAAATACTTTGTAAGAAATGTATCAGGAGAATTTAATATCTGTGTTTTGCCGTTAATTGGGATGCTTTGTAAATATAAAGTGGACATAAATCGCATTTTGGGGCGAATAAGACCTACTGGTATCCAGTGGCGCCGAACGGTTAACCACGGTTAACCATAAGCAATAATGAGAAATTTGGACTTTGTGGCGATAAATGTGCCTGCATTTTAGCATATTGTGCTGTTTCTAAACATAGTGTTAACCATCGAAAAGAATCAAGTGTTCACAACAATGAATTGTTCAAAACTACGACGGTTAACCACGGTTAACCACTGTAATTTAAATATACTAAAGACTCAATTATATATACAAAATAGTGGTTAACCGTGGTTAACCGTTGAATACGCCAATGGTAACAGTAATTGCTCCTAAAACGTTTCTTAAGGGTTCCTTTATATCTAATAAAAGAATCAAGTCCCAAAAGGTATAAATTTATAGCATTGCTTTAAATATAATTAAGATTTAGCAATGGTTAACCGTGCGGTTAACCGTCGAGTTATTACCATTGAGTCTCAATCAAGTGCGCATCATATTACATTCGACTTTTGCTACGGATATATGTTCGCACACACTCATATAACCTAAGTTATTCGAATTTATAATGCACTAGTACATAGCAAGTTCTGTTTTATATCCTATAAATGCTTTTAAACTCTCCTTATATGCTTATTATAAACACTGTATATAACGGTATAAACTAAGACATGGTGATTTCGACCAAGATTTAACAGGCCTATAATGCAAATTACTTCAGTTTCCCGTCAGCAATGTCGGTAAAATTGGCTAAAATTGACTTTAAATTAGAGTGGCTTACACTGCAAGATGATAGTAGCCAAATAAGGACAGATCATACGTTCTATGTACGATATTGGCAATAGTTACCCTGCACGCTCATTACCTTGACAGTATAATTGTTACGCGCGCTATTAATTGCAACAGTCAATTTCGCGTATTATATGTTTATGCAACACTTAAGAAAGAAATAATCGCACAATCCCTTTTAAATCTTTAAAACACGGTCTGTTTTATAACAATCTAATGCGTAGCAGAGTAATTCAGACGTTAAATCGTCAATATAACCCAACATATTCTCGCTATTTTAAGGTCCGTTCTCAGACAATCCTGGACATAACTTGTTAATAAAATTCCAAGGTGCATCTGTCAGAGTATAAATCGTACTATAATTTCTGTATTTGACCTTGGATATCCCCTTCCCTAGACAATGTTGTTATGTTGCGTTTTAAGTCTGGGGATAATAATAGCAACATTGGTAGGGGGAGAGGGGAGAAAGCCTAATGAAGTTAGTCGAATGTGTGTTCCGGAAAATTTAAGCAATTTTATCAACTGTTATGTCCACGATTGTCTGTGATACATTGCAGTTTTCGAAGTGACACGCAATCAGTTACCGATAATCGTAAAGGCCCATTTTACACATTTGTTTAAGTACAGACCACTAAGCTTTCAAATGATGCTAACCTTTAAGTTTTTGAACCATTTTTAATGTTTAAGCAAAGGCAATGCTGATAAAGACTATATATGTGAGTTGGACAAAATATTGCTCACGAGCGTCTTTAGTGCAAGTACATGCGTATGCAGTACATGAACCTAAAGTTTTAAAATACTTTGTAAGAAATGTATCAGGAGAATTTAATATCTGTGTTTTGCCGTTAATTGGGATGCTTTGTAAATATAAAGTGGACATAAATCGCATTTTGGGGCGAATAAGACCTACTGGTATCCAGTGGCGCCGAACGGTTAACCACGGTTAACCATAAGCAATAATGAGAAATTTGGACTTTGTGGCGATAAATGTGCCTGCATTTTAGCATATTGTGCTGTTTCTAAACATAGTGTTAACCATCGAAAAGAATCAAGTGTTCACAACAATGAATTGTTCAAAACTACGACGGTTAACCACGGTTAACCACTGTAATTTAAATATACTAAAGACTCAATTATATATACAAAATAGTGGTTAACCGTGGTTAACCGTTGGAATACGCCAATGGTAACAGTAATTGCTCCTAAAACGTTTCTTAAGGGTTCCTTTATATCTAATAAAAGAATCAAGTCCCAAAAGGTATAAATTTATAGCATTGCTTTAAATATAATTAAGATTTAGCAATGGTTAACCGTGCGGTTAACCGTCGAGTTATTACCATTGAGTCTCAATCAAGTGCGCATCATATTACATTCGACTTTTTGCTACGGATATATGTTCGCACACACTCATATAACCTAAGTTATTCGAATTTATAATGCACTAGTACATAGCAAGTTCTGTTTTATATCCTATAAATGCTTTTAAACTCTCCTTATATGCTTATTATAAACACTGTATATAACGGTATAAACTAAGACATGGTGATTTCGACCAAGATTTAACAGGCCTATAATGCAAATTACTTCAGTTTCCCGTCAGCAATGTCGGTAAAATTGGCTAAAATTGACTTTAAATTAGAGTGGCTTACACTGCAAGATGATAGTAGCCAAATAAGGACAGATCATACGTTCTATGTACGATATTGGCAATAGTTACCCTGCACGCTCATTACCTTGACAGTATAATTGTTACGCGCGCTATTAATTGCAACAGTCAATTTCGCGTATTATATGTTTATGCAACACTTAAGAAAGAAATAATCGCACAATCCCTTTTAAATCTTTAAAACACGGTCTGTTTTATAACAATCTAATGCGTAGCAGAGTAATTCAGACGTTAAATCGTCAATATAACCCAACATATTCTCGCTATTTTAAGGTCCGTTCTCAGACAATCCTGGACATAACTTGTTAATAAAATTCCAAGGTGCATCTGTCAGAGTATAAATCGTACTATAATTTCTGTATTTGACCTTGGATATCCCCCCTTCCCCCTAGACAATGTTGTTATGTTGCGTTTTAAGTCTGGGGATAATAATAGCAACATTGGTAGGGGGAGAGGGGGGCGAAAGCCTAATGAAGTTAGTCGAATGTGTGTTCCGGAAAATTTAAGCAATTTTATCAACTGTTATGTCCACGATTGTAGGTTTTATGTCAATGGGAAATTCAGGTAATTTACATTTAACCTTTAAGTTGTTCATTATGTATGTACTGGCTCTGTAGCCTTCATATAAAGTGTTTAGAATGTTCAGTGATTTCAATTTTAGTAATATTTATTGGAAAATTTCAATTTATTATGACTTAGCCTGCGTACGTAACGGGTGGTATTAGCGGGTAAGAAAGACTAGCAGAAGTAAATACTTCTTCTTCTGGATCTGTAATGGATCCTGACCCCACCCTAACCCCTAACCTAATCCCGACACTAACCCCGATCCTAAGTCGATATCGCGATTGTTCCTAATCTAGTTTTAAACGAGGAATAATGACAATAACGATATAATCTGAAAGGTTGTTTGGGTTTCTGCGTCGTTGAAAATAGTACAAAATAATATGAAATTGACATCTTGCAATATACATCGACATCACTATTATTAACTCTGATTGGGCTACTAAACAAACATTTTCGGTGGGCGGAACTCAAAATACTTAGATTTTGGGCCGGTGGTATTTCTTCTCTGCTCGTCTTTCCTACCCGCTAATACCGCCTGCTAGGCAAGCTAATTATGGGTACAACAAATATAATATGACCGCGATAGTCTAGCGCAACCGGCTGTGAAACACAGTTGAAATTGTGCTTTCCCGAACTTTCAAAGTCATTCACGAGTAGATTTCCGCCGTGATGTTTTTTAATTTTTTTCTTTTTTAGTTTCTATCTAGCTTTATTTCAGTTCGATAGTCTCAGTTTAGTTGTTGAATATGGCTTAAAAATGTCTGTGGTTTACGTGTGCTATTTTTAGTTCATTGTGACAAAAAACAGACAAGTCAACTGAAACTATTTTCGGGCCTAGTCGCGTAATTTGGAAAACGGGTATAAATGTCTGACAAAAATTAGTCGTCTAAATACGAGTAATTAGACGAGCGGAACTTAATTCTTAATATTTAAGTCGACTGACTAAAATAGAAGTATTTTATGTTTGATTCAACGGACGAACTTCTCATCAGTCGTATACTTAATTAGTGCTTCTGTTTGTGCTTCTGCTGGAAGTCGGGATTTTTTCTGAAAAGTGAAGGTAGAAATATCTAAATTCACACGTTATCATAACTTATGCATTTCGTACCCGTACGGCTCAAGTGAAGCACGGCTGTTTGAATCAACATGCGCATGCTTTTGCCATGAATCATGCCTGAACCAAGTAAACTATTACATTTAGCCGTGCTTAATATAAAGTGTCGTGCTTTTTTAGTCAGACGCCGTGCTTTACATGTACTTATTAAATTCATTGAATTGAATTCGGTTCATGAAAAGTGTGCGACGTCTATACACCTAATTGATTAGGTCTAACTGTTTTACATAAAGGCGATGCCGACTAATTAATTTTAATTACTCGAAATTTTTCAGCCGGCCTTATTAGGGTTTGACTGTCTATTTGAAAAAGAAAAGCTATTATACATGGACTAACATATATAATGGTTCCCATCATCAATATACATGAATTGTATAAGAGGACATCAGTTAATTTAAAAACTCGTTGAAAGAGAAGTACAGTTGAACAGAAGACTTCTTAGCAGATTCAAGAACACAAGAAGATTATGGCTAACTATACAGCTGCTGTTTTAGAAGATATGGGACTTGTAAAAATATGTAACACCTTAAATTTTGAAATGAAAATGATAGAAAATTTTCCTTCAAAAATTTATTACGCCAATGTTGTTATAGTTTGCGTTTTAAACACTTTCATAGCTGTCCTCACAATCTTCCTAAACCTTATCGCAATCATAACATTTCGTTCGTCGAATCAACTGCAAAAGAAAACGTATCAATTCTTAATCTTCGTTCAATCAATCAATCAACGATTTGGGAATCGGGATGATAGTTTCGCCTCTGCGTACTTTTGCTCTTGCAAGCGAGTTGATGGGAAGTGGAAATTGCGAAGTATTTTTGGCTTACAATCATCTTCTCTTCACAAGTGCCGGCTTCTCTGTAGTTATTTTATCGGCGATTAATTTTGAACGATTCTTTAGTATCGTACATCCAGTTTACCACCGCAATACAGTCAGAAAAAAGAAACTTTTGATTTACATAACTTGCTTTTGTTCACTGGTTTTTTTCATTTCTGTTTGTTCCATTCCAATTGGTCAAATCCTTCTGATCCTATTTTCTTGCTCTGTGTTTCTGTTACATTTTATTAGTACTGTATATATGTATACAAAGATTTTCCTGGTTGGCAAGGCTGAATAGCGTTGTCTCCGACCCCCCGCCAAGACTCAGACAAACATTGGCAACTCTTAATATAGATTGTATTATGATTGAGAGCTTGCTGTGAGTTATTTTGATAATTTGATAGTTTGTTTTAAAGTTTATTTGTGCGGAATCATACACACGTTGTACTTTTTGCTTTAGTCGAAGTGCCAGTGTCGATATTTTTGCTTTGGTAGTTGTAATATAGGCTATTTCATCGCTTTAGTATGGACTATTCTGTCGCTGCTATAAATAGGTCTACTACCCTATATAGTCTATATTAATATATTGTTGCTTTCGTGTTTATACTAAATTTGGACGCTTAAAAACCATTTTTTGTCGATTTAGTGCCCATTATTTTGCTCTTTTGGTGTTTTATATTCGCTTTTATAGTGCCCATTATTTTTAAAATTTACTATTTTGTCGCTGTATTAGTATCCACTATTTATAGTCTATTTTGTTTACCTTTTAGTTTTAATACTATAAAAGAAGCTAGGGCTAGGATTGTCTACTATTCTATCGACTATATTCTATCGACTATATTCTATATTTAAAATACGGATTTATTTCAAATGAAAGTTTAATTGTCACTTATACGTAAAATAATTTCAAATATAAACTCTTTTCACTGAGGAATCTTCCGTTGATAAGTAAAACTATTTTGCTTTGACAATAAAAAAATATGTTGAAAAAATATTTCACAAGCCGGTTAACTTATTGATTTAATAGTCTATTTTTAAATATCAGTTCTGTAAAAGAGAGAACCGCCCTTTGGCACTGTGTCTGGTTTAAAAATGAATTCTACAACTAGTGCTTCTCCGATAAATTTAACAACTCTCACTGAAAACGACGACGTTCCCGGCTCATATTTTGAGCATGATCCATCAGATTATACTGTCGATCAACTCAAGCGGTGGTTAAAATGTAGAGGCTTGAAGCAAAGTGGTAAACGCCGAAGGCCCTTTACCACTTTGGCCCTTTATCCGTGGGCCCTTTCTCGCCTGGCCATGAACTGCACAAATATATGTGTTCCTATTCATCATTGATACATCAAAGTTTTTCCGCGAACATGCTGAAACCCAGCGACGAGACTTTTCAATTCCTTGCGACGGTTTTGGAAAAGGTATAAATACCTTTTGCCCAGAACCTCTCATTTCCTGAAGCGATTTCGGCAATTTTTCTGGATATCTCGAATCACTTGCACACGTTCCCCAGCAACAGTGCTTAGTACTAACCATGTTCTAACTTTGGTGTAAATTTGAATGAGTTTTAGTGCAGATAAAATAAAAAAATATGCCAATGATAGTTCGCTGCTAGTATAATTCTATATTAAATAGTAGTTTGTTTGTCTGAGTCTCGTGGGGGGTCTTAGCTGAGGGAATCTATTTTTAGCTACTTGAGACAACGCTATTTGAAACGAAGCGAACCACGTACTAATGCAAGTCAAAACAATGCGCATGCCGAAAACCAGAGAAACAGACTTGAAAATCACCACGATAATCGATCAGGTAATCAAGTCAGATTATCGGATAATCAAGGCAGACCATCAGGTAATCAACGAAGATCGTCTGATAATCAAGAAACCAGTTCAGATAATCTCAACCGATCGTCATATAATCAAAGGAAATTATCAGATAGTCAATATAACAGTCTAGATAATCAAGATAACAATACAAATAATGAAGGTAACAGTTCGGATAATCAAGGTAATTCAAATAATCAAAGGAACAGCATTACCTATCAAGGACGTAGTTCTCTAGTAAATAATGGAATCGATGAACAAAGTGCTCGATGTGAAAACGAAAACAACCTTTGTCAACAACCCAACTTCAATGACAACAGCAAACCATCTAACAAAAGTTTACCCCATGCAAAATCTGGAAAGGAATTTTTAATGAATTTTAAACTGGCAAAATCTTGTTTAATCGTTGTGGTATGCTCGTTTATAACGTTTATTCTACCTGTGATCTTCCAACCGGTACAGATAAAGTTAAGTGAATTTGATGTACTGATATTTTATGGTTGGTGTGATATTTTAATTCTATTGAACTCGACATTGAACTCCCTGATATTCTTCTGGACAAGTAATTTGCTGAAAAATGAAGCTAAGAATGTTTTGAAAAATATTTGTTGTTGACTTGTCCTTATCAATGTAGAAGTATAGACAGTTATGTTTGTTGTGAATATGAACGTCTGGAGTCCGAAAACGGTGTGGAAACACTTGCTGAAAAATGAATTTCTGAGTGACTTAACAAGAATCGAAGGCAAGCTCTATGGTTTAACATATCAGCGCTGTGACTACTGAAAATCCTGATGAATTTACCGTCGGTTGATATAGAGAGTTGATTAAATTATTTACAATTCAAACCTAATTGATTCGGCCTAATTGTTATACGATGAATCTATAAAGGCGAAGCCAAGTAATCCCCGAGCCGGCGCGAAGCGCCGTGCGAGGGTACTAATTCCGCTCGGAGATTTACACCCGGGTATGTGAAAACATTGTGGAATGCAAAGTCGTCCGCCATTTTTTTTTGTCATGGACGGGACGGTTTTGTAAGTTATGCGCATGCGCAAGTTCAAGCCGAGAGAAGACTTCCATCACAGACCATTTTGCAAACTTTTTTCAAAAATAGTTTTGCACTCATTTTATAAGTAAGTCTCTATGTAAGTAAACAAGATAAATGAAAATTACTTAGAGGACAAATTAACAAGAGGAAAAACAGTCGAAAGACCGAAAAAGGAGCGTTTTAAACAGGCAAGTGTCTATTTTGCATGTTTGCTTTGCCGATTTTTTAACATAGCATGCAGTATAGTTTGTGA
Source organism: Trachythela sp. YZ-2020 (assembly GCA_016169945.1). Classification (NCBI taxonomy): domain Eukaryota; kingdom Metazoa; phylum Cnidaria; class Anthozoa; order Malacalcyonacea; family Clavulariidae; genus Trachythela; species Trachythela sp. YZ-2020. The sequence continues at coordinate 374,729 of JADLSH010000052.1, forward strand.
ATTTGAAAATGTGTAGATCATTCTGCGTGATCAATACAACATTGATTGATCGTTAAGAGCATTTTAGTATCGATTCAAATATGTTATAGAAAAATAAAAAACATTAAATCTCAAAAACTTCATTGCAAAAGCAAGTGCGAAGTACAAAAATACTCCTCGAAAAGCAGTTGAAGTTTTTTGAAAATTTCGAAACGTTTTGTGAACGTCTAAGGTTGAATGTTACAGTAAATCAAAGCTAAAAGAGTACATAATAGCATATACCCACTTTATATAGTTGGCAATTGATAATTTTATAGTTAAAAACAAAACAATATTTTGTACAAATTAAAATATAAAAAATATACAATGTTGCGTGTTACCATGGTTACATTAGTCGACTCAGTACTTCATGTTACAATAACTTTTGGGGAGTAAATTGTTTGGTTCAAATGGGCGAGGGGTTCTGCATGCATGTATTTCTAGTTATTTCAATAATGGACGAAAAATCAAAACATTTCAGCTGTTCATTTGAAAAAGAAAGACTCTTACATGTACTAACATATTTATAGTTTCCCATCATCTATATACATGACTTTAATTTTAAAAGTGTTGAATATCAATTTGAGATCAAGGTTATGGCATAAGAGTTTGATAAAGTGATCTTAATTTCCTTGGCGAGCCGTGGCCCTGGGTATTGAATGAAATCCTATTGACGGCAATTTGAAATAACGAATATTTTCTTTAGAAATTGGTTGTCATGTTGAAGAACTGTATTATAAAAGGAGAAGTATAAAAGTAGAAGTACTCGTTAAAAGAGAAGTACAGTTTTACTTACAACACACAATGTGAGTGCATTTTCGTTGTTGTATATGCATTGTGTTCTTCTGTTCTATTGCTGATAACACCCCATGAAGGCGAGCCAGCATGACTTTTAATGCAACAACTGTACCTAAGTTAGCTGTGAAATTATAGTTTCTCACCAAATTTGTTGTGTAAGTATTACTTAATATATACAAATGTCCAAAATAGGGATTGCCGAGAAGATACTTATAGTAGTAATGTAGGTACCGCTCGGGCCCCTTTTTTGAGGGGTGCATGAGGTTGCGCCCCTTATACAGTTAATGGATAAAACGGGAGAATAATGGATACAGAACGTGTTGTACATCCGATAATTTTAAAGCACATTTTTGCATCTATTTTTTAACCAAGTAAAATAAGGCCTGCTTCCAAGAGCGTGTTATTCTTAAATGCCATCACTCGCTTGGGAGTATTTATTGTAGGATCCTCGTAGCCGTGCTCTTTTTCACCTTTTAAAACCATAAGTTTCCATTTCTTTAACCCATACCGAGCAAGCACATCTCGGATATACTTGTTAACTAACCCAATTTCTATGACTACGACTACGACTACGACTACGACTACGACTACGACTACGACTACGACTACGACTACGACTACGACTACGACTGCGACACGACTACGACTAAGATTACGACTGCGACTACGACTACGACTACGACTACGACTACGACTAAGATTACGACTACGACTACGACTAAGATTACGACTACGACTACGACTACCACTACGACTACGACTACGACTACGACTAAGACTACGACTAAGACTAAGACTACGACTACGACTAAGATTACGATTACGACTACGACTGCCACTACGACTACGACTGCGAGGGTAAGGTAAGGTAAAACTTTATTTAGACAAGCTAACCCCTTCAATAATTATTGATTTCCATGGGGTGCGTGACTACAACTATGACTACGACTACGACTGCCACTACGACTACGACTGCGACTGCGACTACGACTACGACTACGACTACGACTACGACTACGACTACGACTACGACTACGACTTTGATTAGTTCCAACTCGAGGGAGCCTAGCTCCAAATCGGAACATGGATAGAGTTCAAGGTTGTTTAAAGTTATACGAGCATGCAACAAAATTGCTGCAACTTGCAACAAAAGCTGATTTCAACGCGTGTTAAATCAAAATGGTTGCAGATGTTGCCTCGTGTTTTGTGACATATGTGCGAAAATGTATAATTAACATGCATTGAAATCAGTTTTTGTTGCAAGTTGGAGCAATTTTGTTGCTCATAATTACTACTTTGCCTTAAACCACCAACTTCGCAGTTGTGCACATTTTTGTCATTTGATGTTTTTTCAAATTGTATGACGTGTCGCTAACATCGGGGCTGGATGCTTTATTTAACTGATGGCAAAACACTATTAAAAGTTGCAATTTGAGCTTCAACTTCATTTAATATATTCTATATATGCCTTAAAATTTACATTTTACTGGCATAACTTCGCAAAGATTACATTTCTTTTAGCGATGGTGTATTTAAAAATTTTAAACGTTAATATGGCTGTGATTGTAAACATGGTATAGCCCATTCCTTAGTTGCTTGTTTCTACAGTGTAGCCAGTGTTGGTGTTTCCATTAGTTAGATCATTTACCACTACAACTGGATGACCATTCATCTCATCAGATGACGTTTGCCATCCATCACCATAACTACCAAGTGGGTAAGCTGGTTCGCCATGTTTGGCAACATCAAGACCTGCGAGTAGAAAATATTTACATTGAAGCCCCGGTCAAATGAGAATGAGAGTTGATGAGAGTTGCAACTCCCGCTCGCGTTTTACCGCCAACTCTCATCACCTCAACTTTGAGGTGGTTCAAATTTTGATAAAGAGTTGATGAGAGTTTTTGTTCGTTTGGCCGGTACGCGTGGTAATATCCAGTCAACTCTCATCAACTCTCATCCTCGTTGGACCAGGGTTTAAGTTATCAAATTTTAATTTGAGCTCTGTTTCTCACAAGAAAATTATATAACAAAAATGAAATGTTTGTGATAACACTCTATGTGAACAGAATACGAAAACTGATATGACAGTCCAACAGTTTACCACCTGAACCCTGATTGGTTGTTGGTTTTGAGTGGTAATTCTTATCCCGCCCACCTCATGTGTACAGGAAGCTTCTCCATGTGTTGTCGGTACAAAAGAACGCACTCAGCTCAAATTAACTTAGTGGACGGAAATAAGTGTGAAGTTATACGTAACATTCAAACATGCATTTGAAACAGAACAAGAAGACCAAAGAAATCATGAGGACATTAGACGAACGTTTAAGCAAAAACGTTTTATTTTCTGTATACGTTTTCGCTACCTCGCGTTAATACAAACAATCTTCAGTATAAGAAAAAATTCAAAAGCATGTGAACATTACCTTTGATTTCAATGTCACTTGATACTCGTAAGATCTTCAGCGCTTTGAGGGTTCCAAATATGATAATGCCCCAAACTGCACTCCAGGCTGAGATCACTAAAGCACAGACAATATTCCACCCCAATCACCTTGAAATGCGAGTTCGTTCCACTTGAAAAACACTCCGCCACAACTCCCCAAAATCCACCACCGTAGTGTACTAGAAAATTTTGTAAGTCTGCATTATCAATGCTCTTAATGAGTGGGCAAAAATTATAGTTTGCTGCTTTTAATTGAGAAACAAGTTCTAAGTGATTTTCAAGAAAGTCATTTTAAACCAATTAATCTTCAAATATAGAATTAAATTTCTACCAGAGAAAGTTTTCCAAAAAATGACATGAATACAAGATTAATCGTAGTTTTACTTTTAATTGGAATGTTTTTGAATCGGATAGTCATGGGAGAAAAAGTATCTATGACTGCTGAACTTGCTCGTCTAATGCTGTCCCGTCCCGTAAGTATTTTACTCGTCTTTGTCTCGTGAGTAATGGGGATTATTCTGCTCCTCCATAGGTCTTGATCGTACTTTGGTTGTATGCTGTATTCGTCAACCAAGAAAACTTTCTGAGTAAACTTCCGTTTGTCTTTATGAGTAGATGGATTTCAATAACCGTCATTGTGCAACAGGTGGTGATCAATCGGCAGTATCGGGAGATAAAACCCCTTAATTCATTCTACATTATCAACCTTTCTATACAAGCTTTCTTTCAATGATTATTTGTAATTTTAATATTTTTTCTACAAATATCTCAATTTTTGTCGAAGTCTAACCAGAACAAAGTCGGCTCAAGCACATATTGCGGAGATAAAAACAATTTAAAAAATACTCATAACACAATAAATAATGGTAATTGAACTGAGTGGAGTGCATCAAGTCAAATGCGTGATTACAAAATCTTGCGATTTGTAATCACAAGCTTGATTTCAGACCAAAATTGCACGACACGAAGTTCAGTTTCCACTTTATTATATTCATTTTGAAATCTATAATCTAAATTTTTTTTTTAAACCGGAAGCGGTATTTAATAATACAATTGACACACCCACGATACTCCCTGAAATGCCGTAGCATAGCAACAATATGAACAGTAATTTGACAAAAAGACTCAGTATAACAAACACAATGTCAGTGGATTTATAGAAATAAAGACCGCAAAAGTAAGTTTAAAGATATCGTAGACTTTACATGTAAATTGATAAACGTTTCTTGTGATTTTGTGCATTCAAACATCGACACTACGATCGATTATTCCATTTTTTAATACCTTTTGGCTTTGTGTTCAGTTTTGGCTGTTGCTCAAATGAAACTTGTTTTTGTTGACATTTTGACAATGTTTGATTCAAAATTGTGTTGATAATTTGGCCAGTACTATTTGTGAAAAATTATTTGATGTTCTTTTAAGTTTGGCTCGCCTTTATGTAAAAAACTGCAGTAATTAAGAAAGAGGAAACGAGTCCGCATGCTTTGTGGTGTGTTAATATTCAATTTTCGTAAACTCGCGTCCTTATTGGTCAATTTGTACCACGTGTGTGCATTTTATATAGCAACAACGCACGGCCGTACCGTTATAGTTTATATCAGCACGGCAAGATGGCGCCCGAATTCACGATTGGAAAAGTTTATAAGATTTCTTTATTTTAAACCGAAGACAATCCCAAAACCACGAAGTAGCCAAATTTCTAAAATAATTTCGTATTTAAACGTAAACATGTGTTGTTTATTTAGTTTATTTTACGAATTTACGGAATATAAGTTGTGAATATAAGTTGTGAATCCACTCACAGAGTGCTTTAATCCTTAAATAAAGCACACCACAAGCTCGAGAAGCGTGTAAAACGCTTAAGCGTGTTTACACGCTTCTCTCGTGTTCTCCCAACATTCACCGAGTGCTTTATCACACGAAAAAGGCTCAAGACGAGTTTTTCTATTTCTTTTATATCATCCCCGAGCCAACGGCGCGAAGCGCAGTTTCGAGCGATAGCCCGGGGCGAGGTACTAATTCCGCTTGGCTATTTATTACACCCGGGAAAAAAGGAGAGCTATGCGAAACCAAAGTTCCTGGTGTGTGGCTATGTTTCATGGGTGTCATGGGTGAACTTTTCGTGGACATCGCGTGGGCTGTATTGTCAGGAGCGGAATGAGCGAAGATTTCATAAACATGAGAAATTCTGAATATTTTAGGGACTTTATAAAGAAGAGCTGTGGGGCAAATTTTATCCCTTTTGCTTTATATGAAAGGATAAGAAGAGATATATGAGCGAAAATATAAGGCGAGTTACAATTATGTTATAATTGTTGATGTATGTGTTCATTAACTTCATGGCATATTATCCCAGACTGGAAACTTTGCAAATGGCGCGGAGAAGAAAATTGGACGATATTGTTTGGCGCGGATATATATTAAAAAGACTAAAATTTGCGCGGTCAAAACTAGCAGCCAGATGAATGTTTTTTTCACGACGTTACTTGATTATAAAACGATGTATGTACAGTGACTTGATTTATAAAAATGACAACAAATGGCGCGGATTTTTTAGAGAAGAGAAATTTTAACTGCGTATGGCAAACAGTTTTTTTTTTTTTTTTGCGCGGATGCGGATGAAAAAGCGTGGCGGAAGTTCTTCTCCGCGCGCGCATTACATTAATTACAGTGATATTATTATCATTGTTGTTTTAAAAACTGTTGCCTAAATAGTCAGTCTCGTTTAATTCCAGTTTAATTTAAGTGTCCTATATTTTATGTTACAAAAAGCTATAAATTAAAAGGAAAGCGAAGCCAGTTTTACGAGAGAATTGTATGCTTTCAACCGCGTGATTTCATTTCAATAAGGAATTTATATATAAATGCAGTTTTGTTTTATGAACTTTACTTGTTTATTTTTGAACTGTTTTATGAATTTTACATTATTTTACAGGAAACGTTATAGGGTTAAAAAAGTTTAATTTTTTTTATGTTATTACGCATTCTAATATTTTATTTTACCTACATGATATATTTCAGTATTCTATTGTTAAAACCATTAATATTTTAACTACATTGCCGGTTTTGTAGTGTAATTTGTACGCTAAAAACTGTAAAAGAAATTTTCTTACTGATCGTGTTGCCATAACTACAGTGCTTCCACAGTTTGAAACAAATTTCCATTGTTTATCCTTGCAAAAATCCTTAAAATTCCTTTATATAATTCCTTTATATTTAAATTTTCTTCCAGTTTTCCTTTGTTTTCCATCCAAACTATATATTACAGTAATATGACTAAAATTGTCATGGCACATTTGAGATGAACGGAAACACTTAGTATTTATGTCAAGTACTACATTTAAATGGTAATAGCCTTTGGAGGAGGGGGAGATTCATTATCGTTTTCCCCGCCAAAATCTTGTCTGAAACCCAGATAACAGACTCGGTCAGTAGGCCACTAATTTACCGAGTGCCATTTCCAGCAGTAAAAATTTGGTTCAACTGCCAAATTTTCCAGTTAAGCAATTAACTCTCGTAGCTTCGCTTTACTCCTTGACGATCCCATTCTGACTAAGTCTATTCTGGTTTTGAGCAAATTATCCTTTGCATGCAGATTTTTGCGACGAAAAGCTTAGAAAAGTTTAGGAACTGTCGCTGTTTAGCTGTGGCGAGGGGTTGCTGCATGCATGTATTTCTAGTAAGTAGTATATAAGCACAGTAAACAATTTTGTTCAAAGATCAAAATTAGGGATTAAAAAGGTACAAAATCTGTTGAAAAAATTTCCAAAATAGTCCACAATGATATTATGAGAGATAGATTGGGTTTTCGTTGTTCTGCTTCACTTTTGTCCTGGATACGGTACGTATAAAAGCGAAAGTTTTTGTCAAGCTGCTTTGACGACATTGGATGTCAGGATGTCAAGTACCCGCTAATATGGGTAAAAGAATATAACATGACCCCAATAGGTTAGCGCAACCGGGTTTGAAACACAGTTAAAATTGTGCTTTTCCGAACTTTCAAAGTCATTCACGAGTATATTTCTGCCATGATGTTTTCATTTCTCTTTTAGTTTCTATCTAGCTTTATTTCAGTTCAATAGTCTTAGTTCAGTTGTTAAATATGGCTTAAAATGTTTTTTGTTTACGTGTGCTATTGACACGTCAACTCAAACTATTTTTGGACCTACAATCCCAGACAAAAACTGTTGTGACACTGCCCAAATATTAATTGAAAGCTTTATCCCCCTTCCCCCCTTCCTCAATGTTGGTAAAAATCGGCAAATCATCAGGTGAACGACGACAATATCATGAGTTTGCAACATTGAATAAGGGTAGCAGGGGAAAACCCTATGTGTCACAAGATTTTTACGCAGATTGTAGTCGCGTAATCTTGAAAACGGGTATAAATGTCTGCGACATCTTAGTCGAGTAGTAATATAGGGGCCGATCAACCCTTATTTTTGGGGTGGCACGGGGTGGCACGAGGTCATTAGCATATGAGGGTGGCGTGTTACGTAATTAACATCAAAAGGTGGGGTGCCGCAACTCATTAGCATATGAGGGTGGCGTGTTACGTAATTAACATAAAAAAGTGGGGTGGCACGTGGTCATTAGCATAGGAGGGTGGGATGTACGGGGTGCCGCACTAATTAACTTACGGGGTGCCGCAACTCATTAGCATATGAGGGTGGCGTGTTACGTAATTAACATAAAAAAGTGGGGTGACACGGGGTGGCACGTGGTCATTAGCATAGGAGGGTGGGTGGTACGGGGTGCCGCACTAATTAACATACGGGGTGCCGCAACTCATTAGCATATGAGGATGGCGTGTTACGTAATTAACATAAAAAATGGGGCCGCAACTCATCATTAACATAAACATTAATTATGTATTGACGTCATAATGATATGCAAGGCGAGTTTGGGCAAAACAGTCATTAAGCTGAGCTCAGCATTTTCGTCACAAAAAGAGTTCATCCTGACGCTTTTTATCACAATAGCTATAGCGTCCCTATATATTTTGCCAAGCTTTGTTTGAGCATCATTTACAAGTAATACGATGGAGTGTCTACATGGAAAACCTGCGTCCTATTCGACTACAAACCGTGGGACATTTTGGTTCAGTGGACAAAAACCTAGATGTGAGTTCTTTTGCCGAGATGAAGATTGTTATATGTTCACGAAAGCCTGGCAAAGTTACGTACAGTTAAAGAGAAAATGAAGCAAAACTATGGACGACCGTACTTTGTATGTTCTGAACGAGAAAATCCATGCAAATTTTGGCAATGGGGAGAGTATTCGAAGAGCCAAGACCTACGTGCCAACATGGAATGGTATGCTGTGAACGAAAAGTCAAGAAAGATGGACCCAACCAAAACCGTCTATTTTACTGCTGTCCCAAAGAAGACGCTTGTGGTTTCTTCGAATGGAAGAAGCAAGAACCTCGTGTGATCAATACTGGCATCGCACTTTTCAGTAATCCACTACAATACCGGTACAAGATTGAAGAAACAGGAGAGACATTTAATAGTACTAAATCTAACACTAAAGAGGCATACGCGGAATATACATTTCTTAAATCTGTTAATGCTTTAACAAGTGAACTTGATGAAATAGACATCTTTTAGCTGTATTTATATATGTGACAATAAATATGTTTAAAAAAAATACTGTGTTGTATGCTTTTTCGTTGCTATATGCGTCGCTAAGTCATTATAAAGCGACCCACGAATTTACATATTATTGAGATGCAATAACATGTATATCTCATTGCCTTTTAACCTTTATGGTGAAACGGTGAAATGGAGAATATAGATATAATTTATGACGAGTTAAGACGAAATGAGATTGATATTGATAAGCAAACCCAACTTGTATCTAATATCACCTTATACGAAACGGCTTAGACAACTAATATAGCTACGCTTAAGGAGGCTCCCTACAGTTTTAATTCTGTAGCACGCAAATGTGCTCTAAGGTCCATTATTTGCTCATTTTGCAAGTTATGGTCACGAGACTTGGCAATCAGATTGCCACAATATTGCGGATTACGAAGAACAAAAACTTTCAATATTTCCTGCCCAAGTCTACAGCGCAATTAAATATATTTTTAACAATTTTTTGGATTTTCCTTCAGTAAAATTTTTTTATTTTTTGCACACGAGCACCTAAAGTGCAAAGTATTGAAATATGCGACTTCAAAAAAATTCCTCGGAGCCGAATTTTTTGAAATCTCAAAAAAACGTTTTTTTGCAATATGTGTTTAGCGATTTGTTTGGTATTAGCCAAGAACAGGTGTGTTTGCTGAATCGATTGGTGGTATTTTCGTCCGTTTTGGGTGAGGGGCGCCAAAGATACAAGCGCTCAAAGTCATCATGCTTTGGCGATTGATATTCGACGCTACCGTTTAGAAAGAGACGTAACACGCCACCCTCATATGCTAATGAGTTGCGGCACCCCGTATGTTAATTAGTGCGGCACCCCGTACCACCATCCTCCTATGCTAATGACCACGTGCCACCCTGTGCCACCCACTTTTTATGTTAATTACGTAACACGCCACCCTCATATGCTAATGAGTTGTGGGACCCCACTTTTTTATGTTAATTACGTAACACGCCAACCTCATATGCTAATGACCACGTGCCACCCCGTGCCACCCCGTCCACCCCAAATATAAGGGTTGATCGGCCCCGATATTACTACTTAGTCGTCTAAATACGAGAAATTAGACAAGCCGAACTTAATTCTTAATATTTAAGTCGACTAAAATAAGAGTATTTTATGTTTGATTCAAACGGACGTACTTCTCATCAGCCGTATACTTAATTAGTGCTTCTGCTGGAAGTCGGGTAAAATTTGTACCGAAAAGGGAAGGTAAAAATATCTAAATTCACACGTTATCATAACTTCATGCATTTCGTACCCGTACGGCTCATGTGATGCACGGCTGTTTGAATCAACATGCGCATGCTTTAGCCATGGGTCATGCCTGAACCAGGTAAATTATATATTAGATTTAGCGGTGCTTAATATAAAGTGTCGTGCTCTTTTTATTCAGACACCGTGCTTTACACGTACTTATTAAATTCATTGAATTAAATTTGATTCAGGAAAAGTGTGCGACGTGCTAATTGATAATGCATAACTGTTTTACATATTGGCGATGCCGCCGACTATTATTTCTAATTACTCGAAATTTTTCAGCCGGTTTTTTAGGGTTTGACTGCCTATTTGAAAAGGAAAAGCTATTATACATGGACTAACATATTTAACGGTTCCCATCATCAATATACATGAATTGTATAAAAGGGCATCAGTTAATTTAAAAACTCGTTGAAAGAGAAGTACATGAGTTGAACAGAAGACATCTTAGCAGATTGAAGAACACAAGAAGATTATGGCATGGCTAACTATACTGCTGCTGCTTTTGAAAATATCGGACTTATAAAAATATGTAACACCTTAAATTTTGAAGTCAAACTAATAGAAAATTTTCCTTCAAATATCTATTACGCGAATGAAATTATACTTTGCGTTTTAAACACTTTTATAGGTGTCCTAACAATCTTTCTAAACCTTATCACAATCATAACATTTCGTTCGTCGAATCAACTGCAAAAGAAAACGTGTTATTTTTTAATCTTCGTTCAATCAATTAACGATCTGGGAATCGGGCTGATAGTTTCGCCTCTGCATTCTTTTGTTGTTGCAAGCAAGTTGGTGGGCAGTGCGAATTGCGAAGCATATTTGGCTTACTTTCATCTTGTCTTCCAAAGTGCCGGCTTCTCTGTAGTTATTTTATCGGCGATGAATTTTGAACGATTCTTAAGTATCGTACATCCAGTTTACCACCGCAATAAAGTCACAAAAAAGAAACTTTTGATTTACATAACTTGCTTTTGTTCACTGTTTTTATGCATTTCTGTTTGTTCCATTCCAATTAGTGAAATGCTTCTGATCCTATTCTCTTGCTCTGTGCTTGTGTTACATTTCATTAGTACTGTATATATGTATACAAAAATATTTCGGGTTGCCAAGGTTCAGTTGAAACGAAGCGAACTACGTACTAGTGCTAGTCAAAATAATGCGCATACCGATAAGCAGAATAACAGACTTGAAAATGATCACGATAATCGATCAAGTAATCAAGGCAGATCATCCGATAATCAAGTCAGACTATCAGATAATCAACAAAGATCTTCCGATAATCAAGATACCAGTTCTGATAATCACAACCGATCATCATATAATCAAAAGAAATCATCAGATAGTCAAGATAACAGACCAGATAATCAAGATAACCATTCAAATAATGAAGGTAACAATTCGGATAATCAAGGTAATTTAAATGCTCAAAGGAACAGTCTTACCTATCAAGGACGTAGTTCAAATTCTCTAGTAAAAAATGGAATCGATGACCAAAGTGCTAGATGCAAAAACGAAAACAACCTTTGTCAACAAACTAACTTCAATGACAAAAGCAAATCATCTAACCAAAGTTTGTCCCGTGCAAGATCTGAAAAGGAATTTTTAATGAAATTTAAACTGGCAAAATCTTGTTTACTCGTTGTAGTATGCTCGTTTATAACGTTTATTCTACCTATAGTCTTCCAACCGATACGGATAGAGTTAAGTGATTTTGATTTACTGATTTTTGAGTGTTGGTGTGATATTCCGTTTCTATTGAACTCAACATTGAACTCCCTGATATTCTTCTGGACAAATAATTTGCTGAGAAATGAAGCTAAGAAGGTTTTGAAAAAGATTTGTTGTTGACCTATATCTCTTCTCCTTATTAATGTAGAATATAGACAGTTATGTTTGTTGTGAATATCAATGTCTGGAATCCGAAAATGGTGTCCAAACACTTGCTGAAAAATGAGTTTCTGAATGACTTAACAGGAATCGAAGCGAAGCTCTATGGTTTAACATACTAGCGTTGTAACTGCTGAAAATCCTGATTAATTTACCGTCGGTTGAAATAAGGAGTTGATTAGATTATTCATCATTCAAAGCTAATTGATTCGGCCTAATTGTTTTACGATGAATCTTTTAAGGCGAAGCCGACTAATTATTTCGATAATGAACGAAAAATAAGTTGTCCATTTCAGCTGTCCATTTGAAAAAGAAAGACTCTTTCATGGGCTAACATATTTATAGTTTCCCATCATCAATATACATTATTTTAATTTTAAAAGTATTGAATATCAATTTGATATCAAGGCCATGACATAAGAGTTTGATAAAGTGATCTTAATTTCTTTGCGAGCCGTGAGTATTGAATGAAACCCTATGGACGGTAATTTGAAATAACGAATATTTTCTTATTCGGGTCTATTGCCTTAGAAAAATTTTATAGTGGGTGGGGACATTTGGGCAAGTTTTGGTTTACAAGTTTTTGTGCTCTATTCCTCTAAAAGAGTTGAGCCAGTGTAATGATTTCCTCTTGTGCCATAAATGATTAACAGGGTCGCCTTTTTTAAATCTAAGAATTTGTTAAAACCTACTGTTTACTTGTAGAATGAAAGAACCAAGGCACTCCAAGTAAAAAATATATTTACACTCTGCTTTAACTCATAAAAAAACTAGCAGATATGCAATTTAAATAATGCTTTTGTAAAATACATTAAATTTGCCTAAATGCAAGTCAAATTTTCGCGCCAAAACACAAGTAAAGCTCTGTGCTTGTACGTCACAAAGGCCATTGTTTACAGCATTCTAAGGCAGCTTTTAGTATCAATTTTAAAGGGCTTATGCAGCGAAAATTCGGTTCGAGTGAAACTCTCTTATTAAAGAGAACTTTTGAAGTTATGAAGATTGACGTTTGGATCATTTCCATATCCCACTTCGTTCTTGAGATATTAAGATGTATGATATGTAAATAACATCACTGTGACATCACATTGCATAATGAATTGTTGGAAAATCACGAATACCTCTGAGATTATTTAACCAATCGCCTTTAAACTGTCATTTGTTTCTGCCTATCGCAGGACACCATACATGCAGAGTTTCAAGTGATTTAATTCAATTATTTCAAAGATATTCGTGGTTTTCCAACAATTCATTATATTTTAGTATCAAACACATCTTGATATCTCAAGAACGAAGTGGGATATGGAGAAGCTCCAAACGTCAATCTTCATAACTTCAAAAGTTATCTTTAATAAGAGAGTTTCACTCGAACCGAATTTTCGCTGCATAAGCCCTTTAAGTCTATAAAACGTATGATCAATCGGTAAAAATACATGATCAGCATACATAGCCACCATGAGAATATTTCTACAGCAAAATCGTTTACTGACGGTCTCTTACAACATTACAACACCTGAAAACGTTGAGCAAATCGATTCTAAAACGATGTTTATGTTCGAATTGTGTTCACTCATGGCGCACTTTCAAAGCTGTTTTCTCCGTAATACGTGCAGAAAATTTCTTTTAATTTGCACAGAATTTAGCCAAGGCTTCTCTTTACACACAGCGATAAAAATAACAACGATCGCGACGTAGATTGGATAGAAAATTAGTCATTTGTTTTTTGAAACAAAATTACCGCCATTACAACAAAATTTCTCGTCGTAGTGAATTTGATACCCAACTACCGGCATGCATTGCGCCAAATTTTCGTTAGGTAATAGGCCTATTGGAAGATCACTCGTCCATTTTTTTGTAAATATTTTGGTGAAATAGCACTGTAGTTCAATAAAGAAACTGGTTGTTGAAGAACTGTATTATAAAAGGACTTCAGTTGGTTTAAAAACTCGTTAAAAGAGAAGTACAGTTTAGGAGACATCTTAGCAGATTCAAGCCCACATGAAGATAATGGCTTGCTGCCGCTGTTTTAGAAAATATCGGATGTGTAAAAGTTTGTAACACTTTAAATTATGAAATCAAAATGATACAAAGTTTTCCTTCAAAAATCTATTACGCGAATCATATTATACTTTGCGTTTTAAATACTTTCATACTGTTTTAACAATTTTCCTAAACCTTATCACAATCATAATATTTCGTTCGTCGAGTCAACTGCAAAAGAACGGCACATGATTGTTTCGCTATAAAACGCCCCAAACATACGGCTTAAATCATAACATGTGGTTATTTAACAATAAGCAACGAGGTCGAGTTGTCAACGCGGCAAAGCCGAGATAACTACTCGGTAAGAGACAACGAGGCCGAGTTGTCTAATTGTATTAGTATAAACTTACTAGTATATTTCAAGCTGCAGGTGAAAAATAGGGAAGCTTTTAGCGAAATTGAAGAGCATTCATGAGCACTTAGGTGGCTTCCTTCGACTTTCTCCAGATTGAAAATTCACTAAAAATGTACGACTTGTGAGTTTAAATATTAAAAAAATCAGATCCTATAACAACCATTGTATCGAAAGAAAGTTTCAAGTCATATTTGGCTAATAAAAAGAAAGAAAAAGAGCTTAAAAGGACCAAAACGTTAGTTGTTTTTAAATTTTAAATAATATGGCAGGAAATCTCGAAGCACATAAAATGTATAATTAAAACGGAGAAAAACATGAAATTTTATAGCTTATTGGATGAAAAGTATTTTTAAATCAAGAAAATGCCTTAAGCAATCCCAGATAAGTAGCAAAGCCACTAACCGTCCCTGAAACTGCCCCTCAAATAGTCTTAGGCTTGTGACTTCACGCCTGTCAAAAATGCACGCAAAAGCGCCAATTAGAAGTGTCCACTTTTCTTCTAATTACCGAGCGGAAAAAATGTAACACTGGTGACTAATTCTAATTTTGAAAATCGCGCTTTTTCTCTTGGCTGTGGTACGTTGTGGGATGTGTAAGAATATATAGGTCTATACCGGTGTGAAAGGGGATGTTCTGTGGATTATTTTCATAGATATAATAAACCTAGATTGCTGACTCATACGTAGCCGATGCGTGACCTGCATGATAAATCCAAGATGGCCGCCATTCAGGGCAAAAAGACTATAAACTCTACGGGGAAATCCATATTTTTTGCATTTTGCGTCGTCCCAGTGTTTCGAATTCACTTCGATCAAACTTTTTTGGCAATAACTACTTATCGTGAAGGTTTTAGACGCAAACTGGACAGCTGGGGATGAATTGATGTAAAAATATCGCTCGCCGAATTTTTTAAAAATCGTCACTTGGTCAGTTCGAGTGAATTACTTTGGTTTAGAGTATTTTATAAAGGAAATTTGTGGTTTTCAAGGCCAAAGACGTATACCTTGAAGGCTTTGGATGCAGAATGGACCGTTTGGGATGAATTATATTAAAATATCGCTCGCCGAAGCTTGACATGAAAATGTCACTTGCTCAGCTCGAGTCATTTACTGCAGACAAGTACTTTAAATGTACTTGGTTTAATACATTTAGTCATTAGATATTGAGGAATATTCTGAACATTACTTAGAGGATAAAAGTAATGTCTGTAACAAGCTTTACTTGCTGAGACGACTAGGATTACAAAAAAGCAATAAAAATAGCAATTAAAATTGGGAATGGAAAATGAGATTATGGTCCCTCCAACACCTCTTACAACCCTCTGACTTCTTTCCCCAGTTTTTGTTTCCTTTTATAGTATTTTTGGGGCTCACTTAAATCTGGGGCTCATCGAGCAATTCCTCCTGGGCAGCCTTGGAAAATATAGCTTACTAAATGTCGTGTTAAAAAGAACCATAAATAGAAAACACTAACATATTGCTAATCTGGACATTCATTCTCACTAGATGACATGTCAAGAAATTCAATTTTGGACATGCATTTTATTGAGGTTCAACAAAGTAGGAAAATTTGCCATTAATTACTTGAAGGATTAATATATTTTTACTATAGACATGATAATTAATAGTAGTATAACAATGTACGGATTTCATCCAAGCATACATGAAACTGTTAAGT
This sequence comes from Trachythela sp. YZ-2020, assembly GCA_016169945.1. Lineage (NCBI taxonomy): Eukaryota > Metazoa > Cnidaria > Anthozoa > Malacalcyonacea > Clavulariidae > Trachythela > Trachythela sp. YZ-2020. The sequence continues at coordinate 390,862 of JADLSH010000052.1, forward strand.
TTAATGAACTGAATTTATTTTATAGAGGTTTATATTTCACGACCACCATGGAAAGTCTGGCCGATGCATACTTGATATTTTTCAGTACATGAACAGGTTGCACACTGTTACTGTATTGTTAAATGTTAAGTTAAATGTTTTAAAACAATACTGAAAATCAGAAACAACACTCAAATTTGCAGTGCACTTGCCACAATTTTGCACACTACACACTGTCACACTTGAATTTTTCCCTGCTGCATAAATGTTTCCTTGTCGAAATCTGCCATATATTACCCAGTCTGGTCTCATGATCTCCCCGGGAAAAGCCTAATCAATATAATGTTCAGAATTCTTCCTTTCATGAGTAATGCTGTCTGCCATTTCATACAGTGAGTTCAAATAGGCTGCATTGCACACATACCATGTCTGTGTGTCAAATTTTACCTCTAGGTGATATTTGGCATCAGTTAACAGTGGACTTAACTTTTAAATACTGCTTTTATCCTCTAAGTAATGTTCCGAATATTCCTCAAAATATCTAATGACTAAATGTATTAAACCAAGTACATTTAAAGTACTTGTCTGCAGTAAATGACTCGAGCTGAGCAAGTGACATTTTCATGTCAAGCTTCGGCGAGCGACATTTTAATATAATTCATCCCAAACGGTCCATTCTGCATCCAAAACCTTCAAGGTATACGTCTTTGGCCTTGAAAACCACAAATGTCCTTTATAAAATACTCTAAACCAGAGTAATTCACCCAAACTGACCAAGTGACGATTTCGTACAAATTTCGGCGAGCGATATTTTTACATCAATTCATCCCCAGCTGTCCAGTTTGCTTCTAAAACCTTCACGATAAGTAGTTATTGCCAAAAAAGTTTGATCGAAGTGAATTCGAAACACTGGGACGACGCAAAATGCAAAAAATATGGTTTTCCCCGTAGATTTTATAGTCTTTTTGCCCTGAATGGCGGCCATCTTGGATTTATCATGCAGGTCACGCATCGGCTACGTATGAGCATAGTTCATAGAGACAGGGTTTGGAAGCTGGGGGTGTGGCCAAATTATGTTATTGTTCTATGTCACGTGACAATACGAGTGCATTGAAATTCGAGAAGTATATAAGGAAACCTTACTCTATGGCTATAGCTCGCTTAAAAAGCATGTTTTTTTGAAAGATCTTTTAGAAGGCAGGAGCTAATTGCTCAATTATGGTTGCGGAACTAGTAGAAAGCACGTAGGTGTTGGTATTTTTCGAATTCCAACAAAATACGACGATTTATCGACGAAAACTCGCGAAGCGTGGGTGCGCCTTGTGATAAGAGATCGAGAGATATCTTGCAAAATCAAATCGATCAACGAACCATTCGTATTTGTGAAAGACACTTCGAAAAGAACATTATCGAAACATGTAAGTTTCTTTCTTATCTGTTACCGATAGATTCTGAATATGGAATTATTGATATTTCAGTATTAACGCTTGAAGTTATCGCTCGTTGCGAGAAGCTTGTATAATTCAGTATGGTGTTTCAATTGTAGGGCATATGGAAATTTAATACTGATTTACATAATACGCTTCAGTAATTATGCATGGGGTTCAAACCATATGCTCAAATTTACCGGAATACAGAAATTCAGGATAAATCCCACTAAATCATAGTAAAAGTGCAATTTCAGAGAGTTATATCATTTAATATATGCCCAATTGCTTATGGATTGATATGAGCTAGCTGATATAAGCACTTAGTCAGAATATAAGATCTACAAGATAATTTTTATTTTCCTATATACAATTCATTGAAATGGTGGAGACTGGTAGTACTTATGTAAAATATACCTGTATATTAACAAGGTTTTTGGTCATGTTTATAGTTCCCACCTGCAAAAGCTTGTGCCTGGAGCTGTTCCTTCCCTAAATTTACCAGAGAAAAGCATACCCTCCACCTCCACAACTGCGCCCAGAAGTGAACTTGTTCGATACAAGCCCAAACCAAAACAATACCATTCAAGCCTCGAATATTTTAAAAAGAAGGTTGAGAAATTTGTGGTTGTAGGACTTGGAATTATTAACCTCAAATGTGACTGAAAAAAGCCCCCTCCTGGCTTAATAGAAGATTTATGGTTATTTATTCTGTGCAAGACAGAATATCTGTAAAGATGGACTATACAGATCAAGCAAACATTGGATAAACTATAAGACTAGAACATTATATCAAGAAACACAGTATTTATATTTGTTTGGGATTGAATTGATGAAATCAATTTAAATTGATTTCATAATTTTTTAATTGAACAAAAGTCTATATCTACAAAAATCACTATCAAATATAATTTTGGTCGACTCCTTCAAGAAAGAGAACAAATAATATGCAGAAATTAGTATTTACATTGTGGGTAGGCTCAGATTCAAGCTGTTGGGGTTCTCTGTGCCTGCTATGGTGCATGCGAGAGCCCCAACATATGGAATCCGAGCTTACATTGAAGAATAGTGTAGATATTATTTACAGCTGAAGTTCACTGTCAACCTTTAACTGTTTCCTTAAAGCCTTCTTTTTCTTTTTCAAGTAATTTATACTTGTTAAGGATATATCATGCAAAGGAGAATCCTCTGACAGTTTCGTATAGTTTGATAATGTTTTCAAAGCATAGGTTTTGACACTCCTTTGACACTGCAACATCACATTGTTCAACAATATTGTTCCACAAACTTTTTGCTAATGGAGAAGCTTGGACCTACTCAACAACTTTATCCACAAGTAATGGGGTAGGTTTGCCAATTCTTGTGTGGTTTCTAAACACAATTCAGGAATTTCTGCAATATTTACCAGCCAGGAATTGGGTGCCCACAGTGCTCCTTGGGAAATTGAAGAAATGTAGTCATTTTCTTCAGTAGGTACTTTCATTGAAAACAATAGTATTTTTCTTTCCATAATGCTTGGATTACATAGCCAGCAACATTTAAGCAAGGGGTCCAAGCTTGTCGGGTGTGATGGATAATTCACTCTAAACAGAAGAAATGAAAATATTAAAATGATTTTCTGCTTTAACCCACATACACCTAACAGTCTCATTGGTAAGTAAAATCATCTGGCATTAGACAGAATAAAAAATACAAATTTTAGTGCTATCAGGATTAACCCATTATCTGGTGTTAAGGTAGGGCACATACTAAAGTAGGGTGCATCTGGGTTCATTGCAAGCTAATAGGTTAACCAGAGACACTGGCAGATAGTTTTGTTAACCAATTAACTGGCAGCACCCTACCACTGATGAGCAAAAGGGCCTGGCATTAGACAGAGTGACATACTAAAGTAGGGTGCATCTGGAAGCATTGCAAGCTAATAGGTTAACAAGAGACACTTTTGTTAATTAACCATTAACTGGCAGTACCCTACTACTGATAAGTGAAATTGTCTGGCATTTAATAGACAGAGTAAAACACTGAAATAGGGTGCATTGCAAGCTATGGGTCAAAACATAGTTATTCTTTTGTCAATATAGTATCGAAAAATGATACACTCTAAGATTGTGGGAGAAGTGCGGCAGCTTTCACTTCACCTGTGAAATGAAGTGCAAGCTAATATTTGTTTTTATAAATATCTCAGCCTGTCACAAACATGCACTTTATATATAATGCAATATGCATACCGTATCTTCACAGGTAACTTCAGAATATTTTAATATCCGGGTGATCAGTCGTTCAGGCAAATTTACCAGCATCAGAAACACGACTTTGTAATCACTGAACGGATGAAAATATTCTTTCCATGAACGATACATTTTCCCGAAGTAGTCTTTCATGAATCTTTGTGAATGTTATCTAGAAGACCATTCACATCTTCAGATTTTCTACGAACGATTTACTGCGTTGCAAGTCAACTTGTTTCTCTGGGTAAACCTTAATCGGTGGGACTTTCTCCTCCGTGATGTAGCTTGGTATTTGTTTTTTTCCCTTTGTTAGAAGCTGTAGTAGCTTTAGCGGCTTCGACATCTTCGGTGTTCACGGGTGAATGTTTAATACTGCGAACATGCATTGCTTCGTATGCCCTCTTTAGATTTGCACACTTTTGAGCAAAATTCGCAAGGAAATTGCTTTAAACCTTCAACCTAACACACAAACAGAAGACAGAGATAATGTTAAAGGCATCTTACTTCACATTTTGTCAAGGAACACAATATAAAAGACTTACTTCTTCAACTGAACGCGATATTTCTTGTGTCAATTCTTCAGCGTCGATTTGCAGCAGTTCAATAGTTTGCTGAAAATTGTCCTCCGTGGTTGTATTTTCGACTTCGGAGCCCAGAATTGAAGGAATTTCGCTTTCTGAATCGTATGCTGAACTTGTCGAAGCCATGACAAGAGCCACAATGCCTTATTTCAGTATTTATAATCACAATATCGTATTTCAGTAATACTACACTCTAGTAATTTCTGAATTCGATGCACTCGTATTGTCACGTGACGCGGTTTCTCAACATCTGAAATTAATTGGCTCGAAAGCCTTTGAAGTTTGCCGGCCTTCCAAACCCTGTCTCTATTAACTATGGTATGAGTCAGCAATCTAGGTTTATTATATCTATGACTAGAAATACATGCATGCAGTAACCCCTCGCCCATTTGAACCATAGTTAAGTTTGAACCAAACAATTTACTCCCAAAGGTTATTGTAACATGAAGTACTGAGTCGACGAATGTAACCATGGTAACACGCAACATTGTATATTTTTATATTTTAATTTGTACAAAATCTTATTTAGTTTTTAAATATAAAATTATCAATTGTCCAACTATGTAAAGTGGGTATGCTATTGTGTACTCTTTTAGGTTTGATTTACTGTAACATTCAACCTTAGACGTTCACAAAACGTTTCGAAATTTTCAAAAAACTTCAACTGCTTTTCGAGGAGTATTTTTATACTTCGCACTTGCTTTTGCAATGAAGTTTTTGAGATTTAATGCTTTTTTATTTTTCTATAACATATTTGAATCAATACTAAAATACTCTTAAAGATCAATCAATGTTGTATTGACCACACAGAATGATCTACACATTTTCAAATTCACAAACTATACTGCATGCTATGTTAAAAAATCGGCAAACAAAGCATGGAAAATAGACACTTGCCTGTTTAAAACGCTCCTTTTTCGGTCTTTCGACTTTTTCTCCTCTTGTTAATTTGTCCTCTAAATAACTTTCATTTATCTTGTTTCGGAGACTTAACATATAAACTTACTTACATAGAGACTTACTTATAAAATGAGTGCAAAACTAATTTTGAAAAAGGTTTGCAAAATGGAAGTCTTCACTGTCTTCTCTCGGCTTGAACTTGCGCATGCGCATACCTTACGAAAAGGTCCTGTCCAGTCCAGTCCTGTCCATGACAAAAAAAAATGGCGGACGACTTTGCATTCCACAATGTTTTCACATACCCGGGTGTAAATCTCCGAGCGGAATTAGTACCCTCGCACGGCGCTTCGCGCCGGCTCGGGGATTATTTTGACACCAAGGTTGCTATGGTTACCCTATTATTATCCTGGCTTGCTCAGTCCTTCTTCCGCGCTTTCGCGCCAGTTGCGAAGTTTCAAGGAAAGTCGCTGAAATTTACAAATTTCGGCTAGTTATATCTTTTTTATTTTTGCTCTGATTGTGTTCGTTCTTTTACCTTTTAAAAGTTTGAGTGTCCATTTAGAATCGTATGTTTTTTGTTTTTTAATAATTGTGCAATGAAATTGTAAAAATGCCATGGAAAAGAGTGACACAACACAAGCGGTTCAATGTCGATTTCCCTCGATTTCCTTCAATAACAAGACGAAGCATTGTAGAGCAACAGCTAAGAAGTTTAAAAGATTGGATAAAAGGGTAAGATGAGCCTTTTAGTTGTTTTGGTAGATTATATAGTACATGATTTTAACAAATTGAGGCCTCTAGATCAGGTGTTTTATGCACGAGTCAATATTAACCCCCACCCCCCCCACCCCGGGCCAAGGTGGGGATTTGTTTTATGGCCAATGAAAACACACAACAAATCCCCCATACATGGGGAACGATTTTGACAACAAAATCCAACAAATACCCCATTACCTGGGGCCATTCTCAATACCAAAACAGAAAAAAAATAATTTTAAAATGTAACTTTTCAATTTCAGTTAGCATCATCAAATTACTGATGAATATGAATCAAATGCCTTCAGAGCATTATGACAAATTGAGTTCTGGATCCGTTTTTGCTTTGCTTTGAGATGATAAATTGATGACGCTAACTTGGTTGAAATAACAAAGAAAATATTTTTTTGTTTTAAGTTATATCATAACAAATATAAACTAGATATAACATCAAATATAAGAAATAACGTCAAAGCAGCGGTGCAGAAGTTCAGTTCAGAAGGTGAATGGAAGATTAATCTGAAATACAAAAAAAAATTACCTTCAATATGACAACTATATTGAATAGAATAGAATATAACTTTATTTCACGAGGGAAGACGTATTAACCATAAAGGTTATCTAACATACGGCCCTCACAATATTACAATACTTACAGAAAACTACATTTATACTGAACTAATACAATATATATATATATATATATATATATATATATATATAATATGTTATAATTTATTCATAAAATTAAGCCGTCACTACACGGTGTTTCACGCCTAACTTTATAAGCGAGGCGATCTTCAGGCGACATATATGTCACATATATTTCACCAATATGCGACATATATTTCACCAATGTATATATATATATATACATTGGTGAAAATATTATAGGAATAATGTAGTACATTGTAATTCGAATTGAAATAAGTATACTTTTGGTTTGAAAATACAAACCTTTACAAATACTACAGAACCACTTGTCTTTAGGGATATTATCTGCTGTCAACCCAACACACTCAACATGGAACCACTCAATTTGGCAGCTGGGACTGTCACATGCAATCATTGTCCCATACTCTCCTTCACCACAAGTACAGTAGAACTCTAAAAATAATTTAGTAACAATGTTTAAATTATATGAAAAATATATTTTATATAATTTAAAGTATCTTTTATTCATTCTGTTGAGCGTTAAAGCTTATAGCTACAAATTTTCTCTTACCCTTTTCTAAGTTCTGTTGAACTGCACTGTGTTTTTTTCTTCTTGTTGCTGCTGCCTTTTTCGCTCCTTCACGTCTTCTTTCAGCGACATCTGACAGATGATTTAACCACATTGTCACTTCTTCTACTGATAAAAAGGTCTGGCGGGCCAAGTCTGTTATCTCTCCTTCTGTAAGCTCATGGTTGTTATTTTGCGCTATATTCCTAGCTTCTCGAATTACCACAGACGGTGGCTTGAATTGCATATCAGTTTTGCCCTTAGCCCTAAAATGGGCTAGGTGCTCCTCAGGTTTAAGGTAATGTCCAGTACATATTCCAGGACATTGCGTGCATGGACCTCCCCATGGGCGAGAAGGGTCTGGAATTGATATAGGGAAGTACTTGAGCTCAGGGCCACCAGGAAACCATGTAAGAGGAAGATCAGGTTCTGCATTGGACTGTAAACACCTTGGATGACAGCAGCCACGTAGACAACAAGGCAAAAACATAAGGTACGGGCAAGTTCTGAACCATATGTCTATCGCGCAGTTCCCAAATTTCCTCGAAGTAATGGTAAAGTGTAGGTTCAGATTCCAGCAGTGTTTTCTTTGCTTCTTTCGTTCCCTTAAGAAAAATTGACAACTTTGGTCGCCTCTCAGTAAGGTATTTAGCATGGACTCCATTGGCACCCTTAAGAAGTCGGATAGGTTGTTGGCCACATGGGGCTCCATCCACCTTTCTAATATACACATCGGTTGCAAGTTCCAGATTTTTGGTAAGTTGGGCTTGATCTAGACCTTTGCCTGAATAGTTTGGCCCTCCGAGTGTTGATGGGATGAATAGATTACAATGTGCTACAGCTAGACATCCATTTTGAAGCTCGACTCGATTCAAATACGAACCACCGCTGTGTCGTGTTGTCACCAAAGTGCATGTACTCTTCTTTTCCAAGTGGTGTTCAGTCCAATAAAATTGTACTTCCTGATGAGAAGGAGCTTCGTCGGCACATCCGTCAACACGAATACATTCAATATCCTTGCCGGTGAACAATGATTGAAATTCAGCAGTTTCCTCCAACATTCTTAAATCAGCGGCATGTTGTGCTGGACTCTTTTCGAATGATGCATGTGCCTTGACAACTCCAGCGCAAATTTCCGAGGTTGTACTAGTTTCCATAAACATATAAGAACTGACTTGTAACATTGCTGTATATTTGTTAAGATAATCAGATCGTGTTGTCAGCTCTGGCTCTGACACAGTAGAAAACGATGCACGTTGCTTGTGAGTAAACGTGGTATCCAGTCTGAATCCAGCAGCATCGTCTCTGTTCAAAGTTAGAGTTTTACTACCGTCTGATAATTGCAGATAATCCAAACCACGATACATTGCTGTCGAGTAATGAGCATCTGGATTGAATTTGATGGAAAATCCCTTGCGAGCCTTGCGACATGTTATCTTGGCGATCCCTTTATAACGCTTAGAAGACATTTTCCTGTGGTTCCTTGCAACACAAAGTTGGACTATTGTCCCGTAACCAAACTTAGTATTATACTTTTCTTCCAGGTGTTTCTTAATTCGGCCATAGGTCACTCTCTGCCCAGGATTCTCAGTTGTTTTGCCATATGTGAACGTCAAAACCCCCGTCCGTCGCCATGCATCCGCTCCAACTTTTCTTTCTCGGACAAACTTTTCAATATCAGACCCAATGTTGGGATATTTTTTAAGAACTCTTGCTACTCTTTTCGGTAATTTTCTTTTCAAAAGACGGGATGCCGCAACTGCTTTAGCTACTTTTACGTTTGCCTTTTTTCTGTAAATCTTCCTTTGTTTGTTAATCATGTTTTTTGCTGCCTCTGAATGTAGATCAGTAACATCTAACCAATCGTCTGGGTTCACACTATCGCTTTCATCACTACTGTTAATATCTTGATCTGACATTTGACAGCTTAGTCCATTTAACTCGTGAGAACCTTCCTCGTCGTTAACTGGGTCACATTCATCATTTCCGGAGTTTGAGTCATCCGAGTGGTTTGAATCTTCTTCCTCCGAGACTGTGTCGTCTTCTGATTCTGATTCATCATCAAGGACATGGATACCTAAAACTCTCAAAGAAGCCACGTTTTCTGCTTTAGATAGTTCCAAGATGCTTTTCCTAATAGAGTGTGCCATTGCAATCGCATCCATTATCTTTTCCTCTTGTCCATGAAAGTTTTCGAATCCATAAAGTTTCCTTGCTTCTTTAGAACTCAGACCCTGGCTTTTACACGCTGTATATTTAATCAGCAATCGATCACTTTCTGATGAAGCAAGCTTACATAACAAAGACAAACTTTCTCTTGGTAAGTTTGCCATTGTTGCCTTGGAAGTATTTGAATTGTTCTGTGAAACCAGAAAGTATTCAATAGATTTGCAGAATGTCAACATATCTACTCCTTGTCGTAGTTCTGTGACGTAAAGCCTTTGTGAACCAGGTCCAGTTAGTTTCATTTCGAATACTACTACTGGAAGCTGCATTAGTCTTCTAATCAGTGGCGCCGCCAGGATTTATTTTTGGGGGGGCAAAGAAATTGCAGGGGGGTCCGGGGGCATGCTCCCCCGGGAAAATTTTGAATTTTGGGTGTCTAAAATGGCATTTCCTGCGTTTTGGAGGCACTTGGACATCCCTACGCAGCACAGTTCATTCTCTATACACCCCGTCACCCCCCCTTTGTCACCAGATTTGGACGAATCTAGAAACCCATTCTGTAAAATATTGGGGGGGCGGCCGCCCCCCCTCGCCCCCCCTTGCCGGCGCCACTGCTTCTAATAGCTTTATCGGATTGATACTTAACATCAAACAACGCTCTAAAGAGTGTTGACACCTCACAAATTCCTTCATGAGTTTGTAATTTTCTTGCAATTTGTAACAGTGGCAAACATTTGCTACAGTTTTCTGACTTGCAATTATGGCTCATCGCTCTGCAGTAAAGTTCTCTAGCTTTTATGAACTCGCATAAACTCAAGTTATTAATGCTAGATATATAAATTCCTTCTTGTGGACGTTTGGCAGTTTTGGCAATATTTACATGTGTCAAATAACGAAGTAACAACTCGCTTTCTTCATCTTTAAATTGGTTAGAATAGTTAACGTTATCTGTCGTATCAACGACATCTGAGTTCTGAGCCCCAGGTTCTACCACTCTGGGGCTACCTCGTCTAAAAAAGGATGTGTCTCCAAATCGTCTTCGTTGTCGCTGAACCTCGTCGAAGTATCTTCGCAGTCAGGTACAGGTATACCCTCCTCACTTGATGTTGGTACTGAACTCAACCTTTCAGAACACGGAGACGAGATTTCACTAGGACTTAATAGAGCGCATTCTGACACTTCACTTAAATTAGAAGCCTCACTTTCTGTGGTAGTAACATCAGCAACTGTTACTGTATTGGCATGTTGGGCAAAAAAAGACGAAACTGTTCGTTGTTTTGACATTTCCTTTGGTTGACTGGTACTTGTCGCTTTTGCTTTAACTTTCTGGTGATATGCTTTTGATCTTGTTTCCTTGGACTTCAGAAGTGACAGCTCTTCAGTTAGTTTTCGCTTTTCCTTTCGTTTTTCACTGATTTGTTCCAGGACTTGGGCAGCTTGTGAGTATTTCTGTGTATTGGCAAGCTTTGTTCTTTCACTGTGAAGAAGACTCATTAGTTTGTCCAACGTTTCGATATCTTCACCAAGTTCGGAAATCCTCTTCTGGCGCATCTCTTCTGACAGCTTTTTTCTCTTTTCACAAGGATTGCTTTTGTCTTCCGTACTTGTGCCAAACACGCGTGAGCGACTTTTCTTCTTGGCATAATTATAACCCTCTGAATCGAGCTTCTTTCGAGCTAGATCAATCAATTGCCCTCTGTTATTAATAAGATTCGGGTCTTCCAAACAAAGCGTGTAGGCAGCATCATTCATACGCCTTTGATATCTAGTCAAATCCTCTTTCGTGTAAATGGTAGAGCCAGCTCTTATCTTTGCTTTGTCTACATCGACAGAGATTGTTTCGGTAATGTCTTGATGAACCTAAATAAAATTGTACTTTGTTGAATCCTAACAACCCAGTTTCTTTGAACATGGAAATCCATTTCTCCCTGCAACCCACACATATTTAAAATGACACAAAGTTGGATTGTCTACCTTGATTTCTGGACCAAGTTGGCTGAGATTACTTGTCAATGTTAACTGCCCTGTGCTACAAATCTTAATTCCAGTGGGACCACCGATGGGTGACTACAATGAAAGAGAATTCAAGTCATCCATGAACCTTTCATGTACTTGACCAAACAATGCCGTAATACTTTCCTGCTACAAGACTGAAATTACAAAACAGTAATGCACTAAAATTCTATAATTGTTTTTCCTGTGCTACAATCTAATAAGTTAAAACAAAGAAGCAACCACCACAGTTTATCAGTTAATTTAACTGTTGTATACTGTATCAATAAAGAGGGTTAGAAATGTTAAATATATTAACCTTTCCTTTTTGCTCTGGTGGCAATATTAATACATCTGTTGTCTTGTCTTCAGGGCATGTTGCCTTTATGAAAAAAAATATGAGGTACAGTAGTACTATTAGGCTTTCCGGCTGAGAATCGAAGATCTGTACAACATCGTCAAAGTATACATCAGCATTATATATAGCTAACTGGAATTACGTACACAACTCAGTTAACTCACAACATCAGTTGAGCATAAATTAGGTAATAGAGATGTCTGTTTAATAGCAAATTAAAATAAAGTCATGAAAATTTAAAGTTTAAGCAATCAAGCATTTCTCTCACCTTTTTTTTCTTGGGAGGTTCACATGTATCTTGGTTAAACTATGGTTATGAAATAAGAGTACAACCTAAGTTTAGAATATGAGCAAGTAAACTGATTATTTGTGAAGGGTAGAGGTTGGAGAGAAAACAAACAAACCTATCTGCATGCCAATTTCTCTTGTTAACCAATTGACTGGCAATGTGCCCAAATTTGCATTCCTTACTTTATTCTGTCTATTGCCATACAATTTTATTGTCAATGGGGGGAGTTGCATACCATACCCACTATAAGCAGCCTTAAAGGTAATGCATATTAATACCTGCTTTTAATATGGGCTAATATTCCAATTATGTCACCTAAGATGGTGATGCCCATCTCTTGCAGCATTGGTTTGGTAATTTCACAGAGATGTGTCTCTTGTATCCTTGGAGATATAAAAATACAACATAATGAAAATCACAAATGAACTTTATATAAAATACATTTATTTCAACTTAATTTATTACCACTGGAGTAAGACAAAGGATAAACTCTCTGCACCACCATAAAAATTGTATTATGTACATTAAATAATAGATATCACCAACACCTTTTCAATCAATATTTTCATGAATGTACCTGTTTTCATTAAAAAGTTGGGCATATTTGCCTGTTTGGTCATTTGCCACCCCACAATCAGCAAAAAATTTCTCCCAATCCATTTTCTGTTGATAAAATAATATAAGGAACAGTCAAAAAGCCTGCAAACTGGTACAGCTGATTGCTTTCTCCACATATCGCACAGTCAGCTGATAAACATACACCACAATCCATAAACTTTGACATATTGTTTGGTTTCCTATTTGCCAATTAATACTTTAGTAATACATATAAAATATTTATGAAATTTGATTCTGTATTTATACAAATATAGTACAGTTTTGTTTTTATACATTGAAGGGTCAACAACCCCCATGTGCAACCCTGCATTTTATTTAAAATATTTTTGGTGTAATATGGCTTTTTATATTATATTTAAAATATTTACAACAAACCATTAGGTTTATTATAAAGTATACAAATGTAGAGTATTAAACCTTTTTAAAATTATTTATAAAGTCCAGTGTATATTGTATATAAATGAGATGAATAATAATGAATATATTTGAACACCTAATATATTTTAAATATACATGTCATGAATTATTAATAAAATATACAATGTTAGAAATATTCATATTGTATGTTCATAAGATGACTAAAAATGATATATAGATATATATTCATATATAAAAGGAAACTTACCCAAGAAATTGAAGAAAGAAAACTCCAAAACACAGCAAAGATCTGTTTAAGTTAACACGTGTTTCGCACTTCCAGGTTCAAAAGTCAAAAAGCTCATGTTTCATATAAGTACTTCCAGGGTAAGATAGGAAATTTAGGGTTGGTTAGGGTTAATAGTTGTTAATAGTGTTATGGTTTGGATCCATTATATCCTTGCAAGATGAAGTACCTACACTGTTTCATGTGTATGGCTGCTGACCAAAAATATTGCAGATAATATACAAATGCCCCTACCCCTGGGGATCCCCAACGATCCAACTATTGCAAATGCCCCCAAACCTTGGGCACATATTTTTCTCGAATCCCCTGTTGTACCCCCTAGTATCCCCACCTTGGCCGGGGGTGGGGGGGTGGGTGGGGGTTAATATTGACTCATGCATTAGTATATATCAATAATCAACCTGATCGGCAGAGTGTCAAAGACCCCTTTGTTGCATGTATTTATTCATGTTTCCGGCAAGTACAATCTTGAAAAAGCACTGGAATGTGCTTTTCTGATGTGCTAGGACCTATGCAATCACAATAGAATGTAAATTCTGCTCTATTTTAAATTTAATATATATTTTGACCCCATTACAATGTAAACAAGACAAGGTCTGTTGTAATTTTACACAATGGGCTGGTGAAGTCATAACTTCATTTGACAGAGTAAAATATAGTGGTGCACATTAGTGAATTTAGTGTGCAATTTGGCTAAATGAAAACCTAACACTTAACTGATGTTAAAACCCAACATTTTTACCTTGACGAGTAAATCAGTCTGGCATAAAAATGAGTATAGTTAGATTGCAGGGTGCATTGTGTCTTAACCCAGTAACTGGCAGTACTGTACCAATGACAACTAAAATTGTCTTGTGTTAGACAGAGTAACATACTAAAGTAGGGTACATCCGGGCGTATGCCAGCTAATGGGTTAAAGGGTTAACAATAAACATTCGCAAAATGTTTGGTTAACACTTTCCCATATAAGCATGTGAAATTATCTGTTGTTAGAGAGAGCAAAATAGCAAGGTATGGCATACAAAATTTTATGTCCATAGTGTTAGGTTTGTTGTTAACCGCAAGCAATTCTTGTATACATTGCCAAAGTGACCAATAAGTGTTATTTGCATTTCAATATTTGATTAATATATGTGTGGTAACATTGTAGGCAGCATCTATACAGTAAGCTTTAGGTCTTTCTTTAGGATCAATCCAACTGAAAAATACAACAAACACTTTGATGGTTCGAGAAAAAGGGCCTTCGCTCGAAACATTGAAGTTTATGTTGTATTTTTCAGGTAGATTGATTCCAAAGACCCGAACTTTCGGATTAATAACATTTGTAGCCTTAATTGGCCACACTCACACTGTGCTTGTTTTCTTTAGATTGTTGCCTTCACATCACTACAGCATGTGGCAAGAACAGTCTTTCACCATTACATATGCCACAAGCTTTCAGTGTACTCTCATGTGCCAAGTATAACTTTGACAAGTCCAAATCCAGTATTATAATCCAAAGCCGTAGTAGGGTGGGGGGCTGCCATTTGTGAAATAAATTACAAATTGGATTTCAGTTTGTTAGTCCTGAAAAGCAGTTTAATACTTTCAATGAATTTCAGCCCCCCTCCCGGGCCGCCATCTGAAAAGACTTCCTACGGCACTGCTATTTTTTTTGTGTTTTTATCATTATTTTCCCATTTATTATAGAAAATACTGAATATACATAATTATGCTGCAATGTGCTCGACTTTGTTATTTAATTCTGTCTAATCACAGATAATTTTACTTGTTAAGGAAGGGGACTTATGCCGTAATTGGTCAACAAACCTGCCTGCCTTTGTTTTATGTTATGCCGCAATGTGCCCCACCTTGCTATTTTACTCGGTCTAATGCCAGGCAAATTGACTTGTCAAGGGAAAGGTCTTGCACACTAAATGGGTTGAATTATTGAGTGGGCAAAGCCAACCATATAGCTGAAGACACTGTAGTGGAGAACAACTTTGAATACTTTATTTTCCAAAATACTAAAATTTTAAACATATTGTATTCATTACTAAACTATAATAAGGACCTGTTCATACATTTACATACACTTGTTTCATCTACATAATTATACATATTGGCAGTACTTACTAAACCAAATAATAAAATGTATGAACCCAATAATTTAATTTCCTCAAATTCTGTCTGAATATTTCTAAAGTTTGGAATGTTTTGGGATCAAACATTGCAAGATATTACATCTGGACCCAAATTACAAAATAGCTAAATTTTCTCCACAGTTCTTCTGGAAAACATAAACAAAAACCTGCCAGGGAAACCAGTCAATCTCTCTGTTTGTTGCTTGACTCAACTTCTTTGCAACTTTGTCAGTCATGTTAACCCATTAGCTGGCAATGCTTTCACATGCACCCTACTTTAGTATTTTACTCTGTCTAATGTCAGTGGTGGTTAAACACTCAATGTTAAAACACAACGTACTAAATAAATACTTTATAATATCCAACTGTATTGTCTAACCCAGCAAATTGGAAAAATAAAAACAGGCCGTTAGACATCAGTTATTGTGACATCTTGGTGGCATATATGTAGATAAATTTTGTTTACAAATCAATTTAAATTTGCCTGCCAGAATGCATGCTTATTTTAAGTTTATATTTATCACATAAAACCAGAAATTATTTCACTTATTTCAGCATGCAATGGCTTTCCATATTCCTTCTCTACACTTTAATATACTGACAGGAACAGATTTGTAAACAAGATTTACTCACTTACATACCATAATATGATATTTACTCATATCAGATTTTCCAAATTCAAGAGCTGTGCTGACTCCTGCTTTTATATTTATATAGACTATTATTAGTATTATAGAGTGGCCACAATTCAATCACAGTTATCATAAAAAATCGAGTTCTTGCTACGATTTCTCCACCAACACTGCTAAAAAATCTTCAGTCTTATCTCTCTCCCCACTATCACCACAACTTTTATTCAAAATTTCGTCAATTACATCGCCCCGTAAATTTTGTTCAGTGAACTGATTTTGTTTGATAATTTTATCCGCCATTTTGAAAGAATATGCCTTTATACTTCATGTAACCGACAGAGTTTGGACAATTTCACAGGAATAACCGCTGGGCAACATGTATCGCATATTGGCGATTTCATTTTCGTATGCATTTTTGACAGGCGTGCTTGTCTGAGATTCTATATAAAGTCCTTGACTGTCGTTGCTACGAATAAGTGAAATCGTTATAGCTAAGGTATATAGTTCGAAATCGATTTAGCTTAAATTTATCTTTTAGTATTTTACGATATTCCAACCATGCATATAATTAAACGGGAAGTGCCGAAGCGAAATCGGTATATATCGCTTCGTGAGTTATATTAAGCCTTTATTTTCGCCACGCGTTTATGCCTAAAATATAGTCAGGGATAGATATGAGCATTTGCGCTTGGTCAATTCAAAGTTTTCGTGAATTTCCTGCGATCTGCAGACAGTGACACAGCTCCTTTAAGAAACGTTTTCTTTCGAATTTAGTATTATTCAACAATTTCGTCTCTGTTTACGTATATTAAATCGGAAACATGGATATAGTACAAGGTTGTTTAAAGTTATAAGAGCATGCAACAAAATTGCTGCAATTGCTGCTGATTTAAAAAATGTTATAAATCAAAATGGTTGCACATGTTGCCTCGTGTTTTATGATATATGTGCGAAAATGTATAATTAACATGCATTGAAGTCAGTTTTTGTTGCAAGTTTGAGCAATTTTGTCGCTCATAATTACTACTTTGCCTTAACCACCAACTTCGCAGTTGTGGACATTTTTGTCATTTGAGGTTTTTTCAAATTGTTTGACGTGACGCTAACTCGCATTGGGAATGGATGCTTTATTTAACTGATGTCAAAACACTATTAAAGTTGCAATTTGAGCTTCAACTTCATTTAATATATTCTATAAATGGCTTAAAATTCACATTTCTACTGGCATAACTTCCTAAAGATGACATTTCTTTTAGCAATGGTACTTTAAAAATTTTAAACGTAAATATGGCTGTAATTGTAAATTGTACTGCCCATTCCATTGTCGGTGTTTCCATTAGTTAGATGATTTACCACTACAACTGGATGACCATTCATCTCATGAGATGTCATTTGCCATCCATCACCGTAACTATCAAGTGGGTAAACTGGTTCGCCATGTTTGGCAACATCAAGACCTGCGAGTAGAAAATATCTACATTGAAGCCCCGCGGTCAAACGAGAATGAGAGTTGATGAGGGTCAATGAGAGTTGCAACTCCCGCTCGCGTTTTACCGCCAAATCTCATCGACTCTCATTCTCTCTCATCAACTCTTATCAACTTTGAGGTGGTTCAAATTTCCACTACAATTTCGGCACCAAAATCTAAGTACACTATTAAGCACCATTTGACGTGCACCTCCTCTCATCTCATCTCATCTACTGTATTTCATGCAGTAAATGTGGCATGCTCTATATTGGTGAAACTGGTAGATATTTAAGGATAAGGTTTGGTAAGCATCGTCGTGCTGTCGCAAACAATGATGCTAAAGAACCTATTGCCAGACATTTAAACACTGGCAATCACAGTGTTTCAGATTTGAAAATTCGACCTCTGTCTCCCATTTCTCGTAGTAATGAGAGCCACAAAAGGCAAGAAATGCGTCTCATTTCCCAAATTGGCACCATTCATCCTCTCGGCATTAATGAGCGCTTCTCTTACATTTAACTCTTATCTGTTTATGCCTGCCATCAGCAGATACTCTATACATCTCACCTCCTCTCATGTCTTGCTTTGTTCGCTTCTCCTTATTTCCATATTTTGTTTGTAGTTTGCTTCGATTAAATCCATCTGATTGGTTTATTTTTTACCACATGATCGCCTTTGTATTCACTATTAAAGCACATGTTTTTCCCCGACCTATTCTACTAACTTCCAGTCGAAGGGCTTTCGCTCGAAACGTCGAAGTTCTTATTGTATTTTTCAGGTAGTTTTACACAACAGTCAACCGCCGTTATAATAAATAGATAAAAAGGAAAGGATGAAACAAAAGTCACGTGACATTTTTAAATGCTTCTAACTTAACCGTTTCAACTTAATTTGATTATTTTACTGCGTATTTAGTGTTCTCGTAGATAAACAAAGATAGCCAGTAAAGAAAAAACTTAGATAAACCTGTTACTAAACGATTTTTAAGAGCAAGAATTATTCGCCATTTTCGCGAGATGTGTACCACGACTCCTCGCTGACGTCATGAAATCCCGAAGCCACCGTTCGGATGAAGTTCGGCACTCGTGTGATGTTCGGATTTGCATCTCGATTTTAAAAATAACTGTTATTTCACTTATTTGCCAGTCCCGTGATCGGTTTGCACCATCTTAGCGCGATTTTATTTATTGTAACAAAGTCACAAAGACAGATTTCACCACAAATTTACAGTGTTTGTGAATTCGATGACAATCAAAATGGAAGGAATTAAATAAAAAATATGTGGGATAAATTTGGATACCCTTGCTACAAGCTATGTTACCAGCTATAACTTAGATATTTTCTCTTGAGCTGCCGGGCATGGAATCATTTCAACGCGGGCCGTTCTGAATTTATTCAATAAATTTATTCGATCGAATCGAATCTCGAATCAAATTTTTATTTATGTATTGTAAAGTGAGGTATTTTAGTATATGAATATGTTATTGTTTGTAATAGAACCTTCATTTGCCTGCTATTAACTTACAGCGACAGTCTATCGAATTCAATTTCCACAACAGTTTAAATACATATGCATTGAAATTACGCATCACTTTTGAATTTTATATTAAGTCACAAGTTGTATAATAATATCCATAAATGGGTAGCTATGTTTTTAAAATTTTGTTATAAACAAATTAATTGTTCTTTGTTTACAAGTAGTAATTTAAATATTTAGAAATTATTCAACGGCCGTTTCAAATTTCATTACCCTGCTAGCAGTGGTTTCTGTAAAATTTCATATGTACAGTATTCAAATTACGCGTCGTATCTGTTGATATATCGAAACAAATAGCGCATTCCATTTTGTATTTGACACTTCATGTTTATTGATCTTATTCGGAATAGTCTGTAAGTTTCCTAACGCAATCTGCGTGTGTTGTCACATTGCAAAGTCGTTAATATGCATTGTCTCCTGTTTGAATTGTATGTTTGTGGTTGTAAATTATATGTTAACTTTTTAATATTAACCGATAAATACGTAACGAGAAAATGGCTAAAATTAGCTTGAGATGCATTTCCGAACTGTGATCGGAATTCTCCGTGTGGACAGGCTAGTCGTGTTAACATCGAACGATCACGTGACCCGTGTTTCATCATTTTATTATTTCTATTATTAATTCCATATGAGCCCGCATAACTTACCTGTTTAAAACTGTATAGTACTTCACATAGATTATTGTTCGCTGTTCTTGCTGTGGAAATCTTTCCAAGTAAAATTATTTTTTGATTATTTTACACTTGTTTTATACAGACATAAACCGTAGTTGGGCCCCCTGTGGTATAACGAGCAAAATATCAGTGGATTTATAGAAATAAAGACCGCAAAAGTAAGATATCGTAGACTTTACATGTTAAATTGATAAACGTTTCTTGTGATTTTGTGCATTCAAACATCGACACTACGATCGATTATTCCATATTTTAATACCCTGTGCCGTCAACTTGTGGCTTGTGTTTAGTTTTGGCTGTTGCTCAAATAAAACCTGTTTTTGTTGATATTTTGACAACGTTTCATTCAAAATTTTGTTGATAATTTGGCCAGTACTATTTGTAAAAAATAATTTGATGTTTTTTTAAGTTTGACTCGCTTTTATGTTGATTTTTATGCAAAAAACTGCAGTAATGCAGTCTAGAGTATTGACAATTTACCGTATGGTGAACATATTTCTTGATTTGCCAGATCACATTTTTCTTCAAATTGATTGGCTAGTTGAATTCTTTCATTCAATCTGATTGGTTGTTGTGGTGCAGAGCTTCAATCTGATTGGCTTAATACTCAAGCAATTAATGCGATTAATACTCAAGATGATGCGAGCAAAGCTAAAAATGGTTGCGATATCGATTTGGGAATTAATCGCACTATTTTTGACCAATCAGATTGCAAGAAACGCCATTGATTTCAAAAATGAATATAATAAATAACATAACAGAACGAAGTCTAGGATAAAGCTAGCGACATACGTATATTAAATAATTTTCCACAATGCGTTGCTCTTAATTGATATTTTAACGGCTATTTCAACCATATTTCAACACAATTTGGAAATGTATTTAATACCAAAACCGCGCGAAATACGGCCTGGATCGAGGTTGTCAAGCTATATATCTTGGAAAACGTCTATTTAACAATCTCTTTAACTTACCAGCCACTGCATCGAGAGGATCATCAATTTTCATTTTCTCAATGATAAAACTCCAGGCCATGTAGACAAATAAAACCAGCAAATGATCCAATGATGAGAGCTGCCCAAGGCCATACTGCATCACAACCAGCACAAATGTCAAATAGCAACCTAAAAAGATAATATACATGTAATATTAAAATTCTTAAACTAAAAATGTACATGCGGAAAATTATTGTCATGCATACACGAGCATATTATTTGAGGCCATCGAAATCCAGTCTCACGGTATAAAGGCTTTGTTTGTTTGATATTATAATATCTATATTTTAGTTCGAACATCCTTTCAGATCAAACAAGCTGCCGTTCGTCTGTACTCAAGCGGCGTTAATACTTTTTATAAGAGTATTCAAGCATCGTAAAATACACAACAAAATGTCGAAACACGAAACATGTTTGAAACGCTAATTTCATGGCGTTCGAATACCATTTATAGCTAGGTTGTGTTTAGACTCCATTCAAACGACCTCTCTTTGCTATTTTAACGCAGTGTTACATAATGTGGCTTCAGTGCTATGATAATCAAAATCATTTCAATTTAAAAAGGATTATAGTGTGTATCCGGGCCATTTATTGCTGGCTTTTGTTATCGTTTCTATCTTACCCAATAGCAACAAATAATAATAAAAATTTCTTGTTTAGTACATTTCTAATAAAAATCAGATAAATGGAGCAAGGATTATCAAAGGACGCGGTTTCAATATAATTATGACGGCGGATTAAAATATAACTTTTCCAGATCTTTTCATCTAGTCGCCCAAAAAATGGCCGCCAACAGGAGTAAACCCGCAATATGCTGATGTGACACCAATCTTGAAAAATTGAAAAAGTTGTGCAGTAAGTTCCATTATATATGTTGGCTAATTGCGCGTGCTTTATGGCGCAATAAAGCACGGCCACTGGTTTGATTTTTCTCCCTTCGTCCCTGCTTGTTAAATTTTCCTCGGAATTGTCAATACAATATGAACCAAATTATAATAGTTTTAAGTCTGTCAAAGGGAAAAAAGTACACCTAAACGCGATGGAAAAGGCCAGCCAACAAATGACAACGGGACATAAACGGCAAATAAAGAATCGTAGCTGTTTCTGAGTTTGAAATATACTTTTTTGCTTGAAAGTTCGCATTCAACGGCGACAAGAAACGCGAAAATCTGTGCTATTTTGACATTCAAAGGTACAAAAACTCTATTTAAACACAAACCAAACAAAATTTATCCACAGTTCTAGGTGCAAAAAAATTAAAATTAACCATTTTGGCATTGATTTTATAGATAACACTATGACTATGTCTATAGTTTTTAGCTGTCAAGATGCGACGACAAAAACCTACACAAATATGACATGTTTATAGATTTCTTGACAGTTTGTGTGAGAATTTTTTTTACCACCAACCATTGAACAACAAAAAACACAACAAAAATATTCAAACTGTACCTTCGAACAAAAACTGCCTGATATCGTTACCAGAAATTTGGGACAAGATGGCGGCACGCATACATAATTAAAGACCATTAAAATGGCGATTTCTAATAGGTCATTTTAGGCTATATCATTACGGGCGAGCAGAAGTGCCAGACTCGCGATGCATTCTACTATAATCAACCTAATTTTTGAGCTCATAAAAATCTTTATTTGTCTTTAACGTTGTACTTCCAAAAGCGTTTGAACTTGTTTGATTTTACAATCTTTGTGGTCGTTTACAGGTTAATTTAAATATGCATGCATGCAATATTTGAACGTATTCTAAAGAACACAATGACATGAATAATGAGCAACACTATAATCATTCGCATTAGAATATATAATTATATGCACAAAACTTCTGGTAATGATATTTTGTTCACGATGAAAAGTCCAACTTGACAGTCAATCTCGTCAAAGCAGTTTGACAAAAACCTTCGCTTTTATACTGAATCCAGGACAAAAGTGAAGCAGAACAACGAAAAACCAATCTGTTTATCATTGTGGACTATTTTTGAAAAATTTTCAACAATTTTTGTGTCTTTATAATCCCTAATTTTTGTTGAGTTGCACGTTTTTCGCTCTTCCGCCGGCCAGAATTCATTGAAAAGCTAGTGAGTGACGTCAATGATTACATGTTAGGAGAATATCAATACTGATCTTTGAAAAAAATTGTTTACTGTGCTTATATACCACTTATAATATAAAGGAAATAGAAAAACTCGTCTTGTGCCTTTATGGTGTGAGAACACGTTGGGAGAACACTCGAGAAGCGTGTTCTCCCAACATTCCCCTTGTGCTTTATCACACCATAAAGCATGCGGACTCCTTTTCTATTTCTTAATCTACGAGCATTTGCGTTGTGTGCTATGAAGTTGGAACCCACATATTTTAGAGTTTACAGCTTACCTTGTCGTAGTGACAACAACAAAAATTTCATATAAAGATAACCATAAACAGTACATACCATTCCAGCTAATGCACCATTAATTGTAGTCAATAAACTCCAATGTCCGTCGAAGATCCCTCCCATTAAACGTTTGATGGTCAGAGCTATAATTGCATCCCAGCTCCTGAAAATAGAATTTGAAGCCATTTCTTAAGCATATCTTTGTTATAAACTAACCCTTTGTATTGGTTTTCAAATCCGTTTCATAGATTTGGGCGTCTTTCCATATTAGTATACCGAAATGACCTTACAGCAGGCTTGGCACACAGTTTTATACTAGTTTAAGTTAGGATAGGGCCATATAGGTGTTATAGTGCTAGCATTGAGTTAGGATTAGGGTTAAGATTAAGTTTAAATTATATAAGTTAAGATTTGGGTTAGGATTATGATTAGAAGTTGGGATAATTTTTAGGATACAAGTTACGTTAGGGGTTAGGATATTAAGAATTTATTTATTTATTTATTTATTTATTTATTGTGCTTCGCTTCAAACATCATACATTAATAGTACTAAGACAAACAATATATATAAAAAAAGAAGCTGTGACACCACAACAGCTTAATACCAATTACAGTGGGCCCTTTGCAAAATATCAATATAAATATAGAAAACAGAAATAAGTTTATTTAAGGTATGTTTACACACCGCGATCCGCCGAGTACGACTCGCATTTCGGTGTATGCAATCGAGTAAGCACGCGTCAAATAGTGCATTTAAAATTTCAGCTCAATACAGATTTCTGTAATTGTGGCATCATATGAATTTCATACACCAGAACCCGAACTGCACAGGACAAAATCGCAATGTGTAAACGCCCCTTTAGTAACAGCAAGTTAATGGTCGGATGAGACTTCTGCTTGTGTTGGATTTGACACAGACAGTCTTCCAAGTTCGTAGTCAAGTAGTATGCTAATATTCCTCTCTTAAATTGAATAAAAGAAAGATTATCAAGCCTTAAATGCTCCGGGAGAGAGTTCCAAGTTCTAGTTGTTCGAAGAAAGAATGAGCGATTATAAGTTGTTGTTTTATGTTTTCGTTGACGAAATGAGATTGCGTTGACATTTGCAGATGATCTTGTGACTCTTACGGGAGCAAAACGTTTAGGTAAGGTACTTTGAGATATCGATACAATGTCAGTAATAGCTTTGAAGAAGAATAGGTCGATTAGTATTGGCGTTAGGAATGTAAAGATTATAAATATTTAAAAGTTAAGGTATCGCTCTGTTCAATTGTAGTAGCTATAGACTAATAAGTTGTTAGTATGGAAAATTATCTACTTGCTTATCAAGCGGGGCAAAACGCAAAATCGTACCTGACAGAACTGTGTTAACCACAGCAATAGAAATGATAGATCCATCTCCAGTACTGGTAATAGAACCTTGCGAGCCACCATTGAATGCCAGAAAACCGAAGAACAATATAAAGCCACAAAGTGACACCAACTATAAGATAATTATATGAAATTTTTTGGCTATGGTGAAACATGAAAATTCCTGGTTGAGAAAGGTTTTACTTATACCAGTCACTTGTTTGGTCAGTGTTTTAATATAATTAAGTTTTGATGTGTGTGTAGTATGTGTCAATGCACTTGCATGCTTCTCAACCTTTCTAACGGCGTCCGATTCCTGCTGTAATAAATATGCTTCAGTCGAATGTGGTTGTGTTTTCCCAAGGGTGTACGCTACCTTATTTCCTCTTGTTGTGACACTGGGCAAAAGCTGCCATTATATTACTATGTAGATTTTACACAGGGAGAATCGTCTCAATCGTCATGGAAAACTTGGTATTAAATTGGTGGTTAATTTTTGGATAAGGAAAGGAAAGCTCTTTTATCTTGTTCGTGTGTACAGCAGACAAGAGAAAGAAATAATTATATTTATTTATTATTTTTCCTCGTATAAAATATTTCTTAACGAATAATTATAATATTCTTACAAATGATAGGGCTAGAAAGTTAACCTTGTATACATGCCAGACATGAAATATAGAAACTTGACAGAGAAAATTTGTCAGGAAAAAATCACATGCTCGAGGTTTAGAACCACAATCTACAGTATTTACCATACCGGTACTGTGTGTCCCTTTATTGTATTGACATTATTTGTGTCAAATCTCCCCAGACGTGGCCCCACCACATGGCTGCACCAATCAGAGCTAACATCCTGCCAACCATGTGAACAACTCCATTTCCGGCAAAATCTTAATAGGAAATATCATCATCTAAAATCATAATTTATTGGACATCCAGCCATGTTTTGACCATGCCCAGTGAGATACTACTGGGTAAATAAAGTCTGGAAAAGAAATAATATAATTACTAAAAAAACCTAGATAATTGGATGATTGGATAGATTAACTTATTGCATGAATTAAATGCACCATTCTTTACCATGCATACTAATATTTAACTAGTATATATATATTTGGACCACGTCGAATAAGTCACATAGTGGCAGTGCATTTTTGTAGAATTTTTCAGTGTTAGAGCAAAAATGTGCAAAAGTTAAATATAACCTGGAAATAAAAGATAATTTCACATTTGACATCAAACAGTTTGCTAAGAAAAGATGTAGTGATAACCAATTTGTACAGTGATTAATGAGATTTGTGCAGTTATGGACACATGCAATTTTGTGCAGTACTAAACTTTTCTTCAGCAATTTAATATTTAATATAATAAAGACTCTGATAATGTTAAATATATTTAATATAATAAAGACTATCATTTTTTCATGCAGTTGAGCACTTGACTGAACAACTGAAAAGCTACAGAGTTACACAGTGCCGCTAAATCTAAATTTCAGTCCGGCTTTTTGGCTCTATTTGTATAGTGATCAAATTCCGGGTGATATACTTTCAGCGATATAATCATAAAATTTTCTGCAATGCCTGATTAATATTCTTATTCACAAACCTGTGATAAAGACTGAATACACCAAGTACGCAACGAATTCAGTTCTTTCAGCAATGGCTCCACTCACAATAGTTGTAGCAGTGGGAGCGAAAACAAACTGAAAGAACCACCAAGCATACTCAGTGCTGCCCAATCATGATAGAGCAAAATTATCATGACCAATGAAACTGTCCCCATTTCCTTCAATGTCATCACCGTCACCACCGAATGCAAATGCGTAGCCAAATAACCAGTAGTCCTAGATAACAGCCCCTGCAACTAAATTTGAAGTATCCACATTTTATTCATTCATGTTCTATATTTAAGAAAACTGCCCAAATATGTATAATGCCTTGAATTCGAGCATTCGAGAAGAAGTCATATAATCGTATATCGTGTGTTCTTTTTGATTAATGGAATCTTCAGCACAATTTTATATTTCTTGTAGCTGTCGGCCGGAAATTAATGGTATGGCCTTGACTTTTAAGAATTCTGTCTATTGTGGTGTAGAAAGATATCGATGTTACATTAACTATTTGATTATATGCAAACCGAAAAGAAATTTAGGAAACCTCGACTGCAGATCAGTGTAATATTTAACCATTTTTGCGA
Source organism: Trachythela sp. YZ-2020 (assembly GCA_016169945.1). Lineage (NCBI taxonomy): Eukaryota > Metazoa > Cnidaria > Anthozoa > Malacalcyonacea > Clavulariidae > Trachythela > Trachythela sp. YZ-2020. The sequence goes on from JADLSH010000052.1 coordinate 417,405, forward strand.
GGTTGAGCATAATTGATGAAGAACTATCAAGGCGAAATTTGTGTTATGAGCGAGGTGGAAGGAACAACTCCATATTTGGCAGCCAATTGGCGGCCAATGAGTTGATATGACGATCTTGCCGATGGCTGTTAGCCAATCAGAAATAATGAATTCTTTGAAAAATATAATATTTAATTTACTGGTGCACACTTTTTAAGCATCTTAAACGCTCTACTGACGCCACATTAACAACCTTCTTTGTCTCTAGTGAAAATCGCAACAAAATCCAATTGAAATTAGTTAAATATAAATTTTATATTATTATAGATTCTCTGTAACTTTTTTTAATTCCTGCCGCAGCGAACGATCCTAAGGCAAGCGACCAATGCAGCAATCCTATCTTTGTATATAGGGGTGAAAGTTTGGATTTTTGTCAACGCACTGCATTGTGCCCGGGTCCCTACATGCATTTCGGTTGGCAGCTCGCCTGCTCGCCATGGACATGCAGTGCGACATAAAATATTAACTATATGATAGACGTTGTAAAATTGTTAAGTTGATACTACGCTACACAAAATATAAATATGCCTTTGTGATTTCCTGTAAACTTTAAGGTAATGTTACCCGGGACAAGTTGTAGCGACAACTCGCAATGCAAATGAGGCTATACGAAATTTGATTGGTTCGTGAACGATTTGTATTACGAGTTTGTCGCTAAAAGTTGTCCCGTGTAGTATTACCTTTAAGTTCATATTTTTCGCCAAATATCATTCATGTCTTTATGATTATTGAAAAATACGATTAATACGTCTAATCAAGACGTTTAGGACGTCTGAGACGACTTACATCCGTTTTCAAAATTACACGACCAACCCGAAAACAATCGACATGTAGGCCTAGGTTTTATGTCAATACGAAATTCAGATTATTTACATTTAACCTTTAAGTTTTTCGTTTCATTATGTATGTACTGGCTCTGTAGCCTTCATATAAAGTGTTTAGAATGTTTAGTGATTTCAATTTTAGTAATATTTAATGGGAAATTTCAATTGATTAAGGGTTAGCTTGCGTATGTAGCGGGCGGTATTAGCGGGTATGAAAGACAAGCAGAAGTAAGTACTTCATCTTCTGGAGCTGCAATGGATCCTGACACCACCCTAACCCCGAAACTAACTCCGATCCTCACTACCGATTGTTTCCAATCTAGCTTTAAACGAGCAATAATGTCCATAATGATATAATCTGAAAAGTTGTTTGGGTTCCTGCGTCATTCGAAATAGTACAAAATAGTATGATATTGACATCTTGCCATATACATCGACATCACTATTATTAACTCGCGTTCTGATTGGCATCCTAAACAAACATATTCGGTGGGCGAAACTCAAAATTTTGGGCAGGCTGTATTTTTCCTCTGCCCGTCTTTCGTACCCGCTAATATGGGTAAAAAATATAAATATGACCGCAATAGGTTAGCGCAACCTGGTTTGAAACACAGTTAAAATTGTGCTTTTCCGAACTTTCAAAGTCATTCTCGAGTATATTTCTGCCGTGATGTTTTGATTTCTCTTTTAGTGTTTTTTGTTTACGTGACCTAGTCGCGTAATTTTGAAAACGGGTGTTAACGTCTGCGACATCTTAGTCGTCTAAATACGAGAAATTAGACAAGCCGAACTTAATTCTTAATATTTAAGTCGACTAAAATAAGAGTATTTTATAGTTAATAGCCGTATATAGTTAATTATATAGTGCTTCTGCTGGAAGTCGGGTAAAATTTGTACCGAAAAGGGAAGGTAAAAATGTCTAAATTAACACGTTATCATAACTTATGCATTTCGTACCCGTACGGCTCATGTGAAGCACTGACGGCTGTTTGAATCAACGTTTGCATGCTTTAGCCATGAATCATGCCTGAACCAGGTAAATTATTAGACTTAGCCGTGCTTAATATAAAGTGTAGTGCTTTTTTCTTCAGACACCATGCTTTACATGTACTTATTAAATTCATTGAATTAAATTTGATTCAAGAAAAGTGTGTGACGTGCTAATTGATTATGCGTAACTGTTTTACATATTGGCGATGCCGCCGACTAATTATTTGTAATTACTCGAAATTTTTCAGTCGGCTTTTTAGGGTTTGACTGTCTATTTGAAAAAGAAAAGCTATTATACATGGACTAACATATTTAAGGGTTCCCATCATCAATATACATGAACTGTACAAAAGGACATCAGTTAATTTAAAAACTCGTTGAAAGAGAAGTACATGAGTTGAACAGAAGACATCTTAGCAGATTGAAGAACACAAGAAGATTATGGCTAACTATATTGCGGCTGCTTTTGAAAATATCGGACTTATAAAAATATGTAACACCTTAAATTTTGAAGTCAAACTAATAGAAAATTTTCCTTCAAATATCTATTACGCGAATGAAATTATACTTTGCGTTTTAAACACTTTCATAGGTGTCCTAACAATCTTTCTAAACCTTATCACAGTCAAAACATTTAAATTCGTTCGTCGAACCAACTGCAAAAGAAAAAGTGTTATTTTTTAATCTTCGTTCAATCAATTAACGATCTGGGAATCGGGCTGATAGTTTCGCCTCTACATTCTTTTGTTGTTGCAAGCAAGTTGGTGGGCAGTGGAAATTGCGAAGCATATTTGGCTTACTATAATCTTTTCTTCCAAAGTGCCGGCTTGTCTGTAGTTATTTTATCGGCGATGAATTTTGAACGATTCTTAAGTATCGTACATCCGTTTACCAACGCAACTTACATAACTTGCTTTTTTGTTCACTGTTTTTATGCATTTCTGTTTGTTCCATTCCAATTAGTGAAATGCTTCTGATCCTATTCTCTTGCTCTGTGCTTGTGTTACATTTCATTAGTACTGTATATATGTATACCAACATTTTTCGGGTTGCCAAGGCTCAATTGAAACGAAGCGAACCACGTACTAGTGTCAGTCAAAACAATGCGCATACCGATAAGCAGAATAACAGACTTGAAAATCAGCATGATAATCGATCACGTAATCAAGGCAGATCATCCGATAATCAAGTCAGATCAACAGATAATCAACGAAGATCGTCCGATAATCAAGATACCAGTTCTGATAATCACAACCGATCATTATATAATCAAAAGAAATCATCAGATAGTCAAGATAACAGTCCAGATAATCAAGATAACAATTCAAATAACGAAGGTAACAATTCGGATAATCAAGGCAATTTAAATGCTCAAAGGAACAGTCTTACCTATCAAGGACGTAGTTCAAATTCTCTAGTAAAAAATGGAATCGATGACCAAAGTGCTAGATGCGAAAACGAAAACAACCTTTGTCAACAAACCAACTTCAATGACAAAAGCAAATCATCTAACCAAAATTTGTCCCGTGCAAAATCTGAAAAGGAATTTTTAATGAAATTTAAACTGGCAAAATCTTGTTTACTCGTTGTAGTATGCTCCTTTATAACGTTTATTCTACCTATAGTCTTCCAACCGATACAGATAGAGTTAACTAAGTGATTTTGATATAATGATTTTTGACTGTTGGTGTGATATTCCGTTTCTATTGAACTCGACATTGAACTCCCTGATATTCCTCTGGACAAATAATTTGCTGAGAAATGAAGCTTGTTGTTGACTTATATTTCTTGCCCTTATCAATGCAGAAGTATAGACAGTTATGTTTGTCGTGAATATGAATGTCTGGAATCCGAAATTGGTGTCGAAACACTCGCTGAAAAATGAATTTCTGAATGACTTAACAGGGATCAAAACCAAGTTCTATGGTTTAACATACTAGCGCTGTAACAGCGGAAAATCCTTATGAATTTACCGTCGGTTGATATAGAGAGTTGATTAGATTATTCATCATTCAAACCTAATTGATTCTGCCTAATTGTTTCACGATGAATCTTTCAAGGCGAAGCCGACTAATTGTTTCGATAATGAACGAAAAATAAGCTGTCCATTTCAGCTGTCCATTTGAAAAAGAAAGACTCTTTATGGGCTAACATATTTATAGTTTCCCATCATCAATATACATTATTTTAATTTTAAAAGTGTTGAATATCAATTTGATATCAAGGTCATGGCATGAGAGTTTGCCGATAAAGTGATCTTAATTTCTTTGCGAACCGTGAGTATTGAATGAAACCATATGGAGGTAATTTGAAATAACGAATATTTTATTTTTCGGTCTATTGCCTTAGAAAAAAAATTATAGTGGGTGGGGAAATTTGGACAAGTTTTGGTTTACAAGTTTTCGTGCTCTATGCCCCTAAAGGAGCTGAGCCAGTGTAATGCTGTTCCTCTTATGCCATAGATACTCAACTTTCTAAGAAGGAATTCATGATTAACAGTTTCGAACGCCTTCTTTAAATCTAAGAATATTACACCATTAAGTTGGCCAATGTCCGTATTCCGATGACCGTAAAATGGTGCGGTCTAAATCCGTGTTGAGAATTTGTTAAAACCTACTGTTTAGGCACTCCAAGTAAAAAATATTTACACTCTGCCTCAACTCTTAAAAAACTAGCAGATATACAATTTAAATAATGCTTTTGTAAAATAGATTAAATTTGCCTAAATGCAAGTCAAAGTTTCGCGCCAAAACACAAGGAAGCTCTGTGCTTGTATGTCACAAAGGCCATTGTTTACAGCATTCTAACGCAGCTTTTAGTATCAATTTTAAGTCGCAAATATGGCTGTAAAACGTATGATCAATCGGTAAAAATAGATGATCAGCATACATAGACATCATGAGAATATTTCTAGAGCAAAATTGTTTACTGACGGTCTCTTACAACATTACAACACCTGAAACGTTTGGCAAATTGATTCTAAAACGATGCATGTTTTTGTTCGAATTGTGTTCACTCATGGTGTCCTAATTTGCACAGAATTTAGCCAAGGCTTCTTTTTACACACAGCGAAAAAAATAACAACGAATAGAAAATTTGTCATTTGTTCTTTGAAACAAAATAACTGGTTGTTGAAGAACTGTATTATAAAAGGACTTCAGTTGGTTTAAAAACTCGTTAAAAGAGAAGTACAGTTAAACAGGAGACATCTTAGCAGATTCAAGCCCACATGAAGATAATGGCTAACTACACTGCTGCTGTTTTAGAAAATATCGGATGTGTAAAGATTTGTAACACTTTAAGTTATGAAATCAAAATGATACAAATTGAATCAAAATGATTATATTTTGCGTTTTAAATACTTTCATATTGTTTTAACAATCTTCCTAAACCTTATCACAATCATAATATTTCGTTCGTCGAATCAACTGCAAAAGAACGGCACAGGATTGTTTCCTCATAAAACGCCCCAAACATACGTCTTAAATCATAACATGTGGTTATTTAACAATAAGCAACGAGGCTGAGTTGTCAACGCGGCGAAGCCGAGATAACTACTCGGTAAGAGACAACGAGGCCGAGTTGTCTAATTGTATTAGTATAAACTTACTAGTATATATTTCAAGCTGCAGGTGAATAATAGGGAAGCTTTTTGCGAAATTGAAGAGGATTCATGAACACTTAGGTGGCCCTTCTTTCGACTTTCGCCAGATTGAAAATTCACTAAAAATATACGACTTGTGAGTTTAAATATTAAAAAAATCAGATCCTATAACAACCATTGCGTCGAAGGAAAGTTTCAAGTCATATTTGGCTAATAAAAAGAAAGAAAAAGAGCTTAAAAGGACCAAAACGTTAGTTGTTTTTAAATTTTGAATAATACGGCGAGAAATCTCGAAGCACAAAAAATGTATAATTATAAAACGGAAAAAACCCCTGAAATTTTATAGGTTATTGGATGAAAAGCTTCTGAAGTAAGTGCAGAACCCAGTGACGAGGAAACGGCTAACTACCATAATCCCCGCCCTTCAATGGGAACAACATTTTTCTTCCAACAAATTATTATAGATAATGTTGCATTAGCCTTAACGAAATTTAAGTCAAACAAAGCAACCGGTCTGGAGAAAATTTCAGCTAAAGTTCTCAAGCTCTCTGCAGATATTATTGCTCCATCGTTGACGCATATTTTTAATCTATCACTCGAAATTGGAGTCTATCCTGATGACTGGAAACGAGCACGAGTAATTCCAATCTACAAATCAGAAGATAGACGCAAATGTGAAAATTATAGGCCGATATCTATTCTATCAATTGTAGGCAAAGTGTTTGAGGAGAGGTTTTTCGACAGTTGTATGGCTTTCTTTCTGATAATTCTTTATTATCTAAATTTTTGGGGTTTCGGCCAAAACACTCAACCTTATCTGCCTTAATACAAATGTGCAACGATTGGCTTCGAAATAAGGTCGATTGGCTTCGAAATTGTGTCGTGTTTCTTGATGTCAAGAAAGCTTTTGATTCTATTAATCATGAAATACTATTAGATAAAATGCACAATTATTTTGGCATCTCGGGAATCCAATTAAAATGGTTCCAATCGTATTTGAATAACAGAGAGCAACAATGCATGGTAAATGGACAATTATCGAGCCCACAAAAGATAAAATGTGGAGTTCCACAAGGGTCTATCTTAGGCCCCTTGTTGTTTCTATTATATATAAATGACATGCCAGACGATTTAAAATACTCAATTCCATCTCTCTATGCTGATGACACTGAAATATATGCATCTTCGCACGATTGCCCTGACCTCGTAGCGAAAGTAAACATTGATTTGCAAAATGTCCACAAGTGGATGGTACATAACAAGCTGCAAATTCACCATGCAAAGTCTAAATACATGTTTATTGGTTCGTCATATAATATTAAAAACAATATATCTAGCAACCCTATTCTAATAAATAATACTCCGATACCAAGGACTGATACCTATCCGTGCCTTGGCATGAATTTAGACGAGAAACTTACCTGGGAAAAACATATTGACACCATATGTTCAAAGGTTGGTGCTGGAATTGGGGCAATAAGACGTGTTAAACCTTTTGTTCCATTACCGACCCTAAAACTGTTATATGGTGCTCTTGTTCAACCCCACTTTGATTACTGCAGCCCACTCTGGGACAATTGTGGAATTGGCCTAAAAGATAGACTGCAAAAATATCAAAACCGCGCCGCAAGGGTAATTTCTGGGGCAACCTACGATGTTCGATCCGTTGATCTGCTTGAAAACCTTAACTGGAAACCCCTAGAGGCAAGATGCAATTACTTAAAATTAATCTTAATTTTTAAAATCCTAAACGGCCACACCGCACCCACCCTGAGAGAGTCGTTTCGATTAAACAATGAAATGAATATAACTTACCATCTCAGAAATAGAGAAACCGATTTAGCCCTTCCTATGCCGATAAAAAGATTTCGGAAACAGGGGCTTCCTTTATAATGGTGCCACACTTTGGAATAGTCTGCCATATGAGGCAAAAATTGCACAATATTTAAATTGTTTTAATACAATTATAAATCAAACAATGAATTAAAACTGGCTTGCATTGTCAATCGGACTATTAGCGATATATATTTTTCCCTTTCTCTCTTTGACAGTTTTTTTGCATGCATTGTCTGACCACACCCCTTATGGAAACCAGCATTTTTAGTTGTTGAGGCCAGCGTGCCAAAATAAAGTTTGTATGTATGTATATGAGCATTTGCGCTTGGTCAATTCAAAGCCTTGTTTTGTGAATTTCCTGAGATCTGCTGACAGTGACACAGCTCCTTTAAGAAACGATTTCGTTCGAATTTAGTCAGTCTTATTCAACAATTACGTCTCTGCTTACGTATATTAAATTTCAAATATCACATCTTGGCCTCAAAGCACCCTCAGGCGGTTTGAGACCATTCACTACAGTATATAAACAAGTTCAACTGTACTGGTATGTAAACTTTAGGCGTTTCTCTTCCCAATATATAATATGCATTTTACTTACAACACACAATTTGAATGATTTTCGTTGTTGTATATGCATTTGTGTTCTACTGTTCTATTGCGGATAACGCCCCATGAAGGCGCCAGCATAAATTTTAATGCAATAACGGTTCCTAAGTTATCTGTGAAATACATGCATGCAGAATCCCCTCGCCCATTTGAACCAAACAATTTACTCCCCAAAAGTTATTGTAACATGAAGTACTGAATATACCACTGTAACCATAGTAACACGCAACACTGTATATTTCTTTTATTTTAATTTGTAAAAAATATTGATTGATTTTGTACTTTTAACTATAAAATTATCATTATGAATTGCCCAACTATATAAAGTGGGTATGCTATTTATATGTGATATGCAACTCAGTGGCAAACGGCAAAATTATTTGGCAGAAATTGCTCAATATTTAACAGAGCGCGCCAAGAGATTGGGAGCTACTAATAAGGGAGAAGGGGAGGAGAGCGTGGCGGTAATGAAATTATCCATCACTACCACTGAAATCTCGTCCCCCGAGCTTGCGATCCTTTGGGAAGCCATCATCTTGCCAATAAAATTATTGCGTAATTCTGCCGTTTGCCACCGAGTCGCCGGCGGAGGAGGGTACAGAGGTGGACCGCACATGCACTTACTGCTTTGAGATTAATACCTCACAAAAGCCATATATTTCTGATGTAGCTTAAACTAAGGTAAAGTATTCTTTTATTCAGCGGTTGTCAAAATAGTCGGTAATTTTAAAAAATAACGATTCCACCGCTTCACAAAGCCGAACAGATCTAAACGTAAGTATATTCAAGTATTCTTGAAGAAAACCCCTCCAAAATAATCATAGTTACGTGCATGAAGCAAAATGCCTTGGCAACACAATGTCAACATATTTGAACTTCACCAGCTGACAATGAACTCACTCTCTAGAACAATATGCTATATAGCTAAGTATACCTTAGCGCTCAGCTAAGTACTCGTGTCAACTAATGTGGAGGAAACGGAATTTTAAATAGATTCTCCTCCTTCAAGTTTTTTTCACTGTTCCTTCGATTTGTTTACACAGTTACTTTCACAAAGGCGTCTTTCTCGTAAGTACTATTTGAATTGGTGCAGTTGGTTGTCTAAAACAACGTAGGTATTTAGTCTATAATTTTTCCGACTGAGTAATATGAACGAGCAATTAATTTACGTATTTTTTACGTCTGAAAATTTTAAAAGAAAATAATACGTAATGTTTGGAGAGTAAACTTGAACATATCAGTGGCCTGGTAGCGAGTTGACATATCTAATCTCTGATTGGTAACGCAATATACACAATACTTATTGAAACGTCAATCAAGTTAATTTTATAGACTGTTAGGAGCATTACAGACACGTACTGTTTTGAGAACAGTCAGTTGAAAGTTTAAGTTGCAAAGAAGAGTCAGAATTTCGAGCCGAACTTAGGAGTTTATAGGATTTGATAGAATTGAAGTCAGGAGGAAAGAAGATTAAACAGCATCAATTGAAAATCATTGCGAATTAATAAGGTAAGCCACACACGAACTCAGTTCGTATATAAATGCATATTTAGTAAATATATAGCGTTATTTGTATTTTACTTCTGGATAACAGTAGAACAGGGCAAATTGAAATTCACATGAATTACGAGTTTTTTAAGTGTTTTCAATGAGGGAATTTCTCTCCGAATTTGTAAAGAATGAAAATGTAAAGACATAAATAATATCTTTTAAAATATTTGAGGAACCATACACATTTTAAACCTAACCATGAGCATTTGTAAAAAAACAACTTTTAGCCCTCCAGCAGAAATCAACTGCTCCTGGGCTAAACGTCCTTCTACAAGAACCCTTCAACATTTTGTTTTATCGAACGAGATGCCCACATTTTAGGATATGATAAATAGTATAGTTAACTAGAACACACTCATAACGCAGCTGTTAGCTCAGTTGTTTGAGCATCGAACTGTGAAGCGCTAGGGCATTGGTTCAAGTCCCTGTGTCGGAGAAGCACTCAGGTCATAAAACAAGTAAGGGAGAAGATGCTGCCTTTGCTCGAAAAGCTGTAATTGGTTATAAACTTATATACCTTCCGTCAACTACTTTAATAAAGACGTTAAACCGTATGCCACCAGTATAACCTTTGTAGATATTGGGTTGTTAAAACCTGTTGGTGAACATAATTAGTATAGGAAATAGCACGGTTCGAGAAGTATTAATGAAAAATTGCACGCGTGTTTGGCGAAATATTTTTAATACTTATTAAAAATTTGGCAATACTTATTACTCGCAACAAACAAAATAACAAAAAACTATGTGCAAGTATGTAATGAAATCAACGTCGTGATACGTGTATGTCTCTTTCAGACAGTGTTTCCAAAAATATATATACAAATTATCGCAATTCTCTTGCAAGTTTGAGGGGAGAGAGGGGGTAAATTATTGGAGAGGGGCCCTAATAGAGAGTGAGCTTAATAGACAAGGGGTACTTAATAGAGAGGGAGATTAATAGAGAAGTGGGTTTATCCGAATTGAAAGAAATTAACCCAAGAAACTAACGTGAACGTCCACGATAATATATGTGTTTTTTTGGTGTGAAGGAGGAGGGGTGTAATATAGAGAGGGGGATTAAATAAATTAACTACTGTTAAAAGGTGGTTATTCGAAAGGCAGCTTTATTTGAGAGAGGGGGCTTAATAAAGGATTACGGTAATCATAATAGAAAATGAATAATTACTATTTTTCTTTCAGTTATTTGAAGAATTGTTTATAAAATATCGTTTGATTGTGCAATGGATATACTGAATACATCTCTGATGGTAGAAATGAATGGCACTCAAACACAAGGTTTGTGAAAAAGGTGACTGACATGCTTTACTATACAGACGAAAAAAGCGTTTATGACCTCCGCCATGACGCCGCCTTGAGCTGTTTGTGTGTTTGTGTGTTTGGTTGTTTGTCTGTCAACAGGTTATTAGAAAACTATCAAACAGTTTAATACAAACATAAAGTAGTGGAGTATAGATGGCCGTAGGCCAGAAACCAATCGGTCAAATTTAAGTTCAATTTGGATGAAAATTGCATGAGAAATGTACAAATGTTTGTCTTGTTTTCCTGGCCGAAAAGAAATGAATACGTAATTACGCATGTATAATTTATGCATGATACTTGACGAAGGTATGACCAATCATAGATAATATACAGGGTGTCCCCCAAAAAAGTCCCCCTATAGAAATCACTCTTTTGTTGTTAAACGTGCGTTGTTATAGCTCTGGGAATTTAAAATAGCTTCTAAAACGAACAGCAACACAAAAATGTCAAATTACAAATTCGTCTTACCGTCAGTTCGAGTAAGAATGGTTCAACTGACTACAGAGCAACGTGTATTTGTCGTAAAAACTTATACGTCGCGTTAAATTATTTGGACGAAGGGAAGTTGTAAATACTGCCGCCGTTCATGTACAATTCAATTAAAGTCCCAAAGGTATAATAACGCACAAGAGTGATTTCTAGAGTGGGACACCCTGTAGAGATGAAATGGTTAGGAATCTCGGCTTTCGCTTTTGTTCTATCTTTTTGTGTTTGCATTTGTGCACGGTCACAGTTAGTGAATATATTGTAGTTTATGAATCGACCAATAGAAACGTTTGGTCTTAATCTCCAAACCGTGTTTCTGAAATATTAATGAATGTAAAACAAAAGATTTGTGCACGGTGAGGTACCGTTCAACATAAATCCCATTCAATTGCTAGCTGCTTTGCAGTTTGACGAGTTTCCTAACCATGTTATCTTTATTAACTATGAACCAATCGAGATTTCCGCTACTGATGTCATGTGCTCGGCTTTTTAATTCTTTAATTTCTGTTTCGTATATTATATATAAATTCCAGCTAAATTCTTTGAATAAATAAAGAACTAAATAAAAATATTGAAATAATTTAGAAGTTGTGCATGACGTCAATAGGCGAAACATTGGCTTGTTGGCTTATTAGAAGCGCGTATTACTAAAACCCTGTCCAGATTTTTCTGACCAGTGCAGTATTTTTTATTCATTACCTAGGGTCAAGTTTTGCACTGATGTTGTCAAACAATACCAGTACAATATATAATCATACAAATCAAACAGAGACGGACGGTGATTGGTTGAAATTATTAGCATTTCGGGAGCGACTTAACTTATCAGAGAAAATTATATTAATTTTCATCATCATCTTCACAATTTTGGGAAATACTTTGGTTTTGGTTGTGACCTGGAGAGAAAGAAGTCTTCATCAACCAAATAAATATTTTATTGCTTGTCTGGCTGTCGCTGATCTTTTGGTTGGAATGTTTATAGGACCACTGAAGTTGTATTCACGCATTGTCGATTATGAATCGCTATTTACCATATCTATTCATCTGTGTGGTTTTATGGTGTGGATAGATACTTTTGCGTTAACAACATCTATATATACACTGACCTTCATCAGTTTTGACCGATATCTTAAAATCAGTAAGCCATTTCGGTACAAATCACGAATGACAACTTCTGCATCACTGAAAGTAATCTTCATCATTGTTTTCATTTCAACTGCCTTTGCCACTTACGCCGCCACTCCTCATTCAGGGAGCTTCGGAATTCTGTCTACCGGCGTCGCTTCTTGCTCTAGCGCCGAATTTAATAAAAGGAAAAGATTCTTCACTTTTGTGTCAATAAGTGCGTTTTTTCTACCCACCATAGTCATACTGATTATGTACGCTCTCATTTTTGCTGTTTCTCATAAACGACAAAAAATGCTGCGAAATGGCGAACTGGGCCAAACTTCCAATGATCAGAACCAACGAACTGCTTTTCGTCAAGATATGAAAGTGATTAGAATGCTATTGGTTGTCGTGGGAGTGTTTATATTTTGCTGGGGTCCGTCCTTACTTTATTTTTGTATTGCTGGTATATCACTATCCAACAGATATCGGTTCTCCACAATTTCTTTTGTAACACGCACACTCCCACTGTTTAACAGTCTATGCAATCCAATAATTTATGCTTGGCTAGACCAAACATACAGAGAAGCTTTCAAACACCTGTTTCAGCAAATTATCTGTCCGGCAGACTCAAGAAGAATACAACCACCAATAGAGTTACGTCCACCGAGAACCAGGTGAAAGAACTTATAAATTCACATGCGAAGTCACATTTTAGTTATGCTTTCGAAAAACATTTTCTACTAGTATTACTGATTAATCGAAAAGCTGCAGAGCTCTAAGTCAATCAGCGCGTTAGCGCTTTAAAGACCCTCAAGGACCAAGAAACGTTTAAAGACCAATAAACGTTGAGGCAAACGCCTTAATCCGCACACGTTTTTAAGCCAATGCACTTTAAAACAGGGTTAATAAATAAATACAGTTTCTATAGGTTAATGAATAAGGAGATTTGAAAGTCAAGGGACCGAAATTCTGCAGGAATTTTGTATTTAACATTGAAATCCCACGATATGAGTAAACTGAGGACAAGTTTAACCTCAAGTTTAACAGTTCATACCTCATATACATTTGCTATAAAATCAAACAAGAACACTGACCAATTATATGGAAACTGCAAGCAAACTATACCAGTCTGTGTTATCATTTCACACATTGCGGTGACATTATATTGTTGATTTGTATATATAAGGACAGTTTTTTGTGAATGTGTATTCAGACGTGACAATGTTTGCATGCAGGCAGATTAAACCAAAATTCCATATTTCTCCATTTTTTATCAAAACTTCTATTCAGTGTTTTCAATTTTTGAAACTTTCGTACAAAGGAAAACAAGTCACTTTCTGACTCTCACAAGTCTATATATAGCTGTAGAATGACTATACGTCTATACGTTTTAGATATATCTAGTTGATTACGCCTGAGGTGCATATATAGCCATAAGCATATTATATTAAGATCCTTAAATCCTAAGTATCTTATTGCAATTCTTATGGAGTGTCAATAATGTATATAATGTAATCAACACAAGCTGTATGCATGGTTTCATGCCAGTTATTAAGCAATTGGTAATTTGCTTGTGGTAAGCCACGCCGAGCTTGAAAATAATTATGTATATATATACTATAATTATTGTAGATAATTTAGTTGCGATGTAAAATAAAATAACTTCATAATTCTCTGCCGCTGGAAAGATCGTTTATTCTAAGGCTAAAGAGATGTATTTGAAAGCTAAAATGGGATTTTAGAAATAATATTGTATAAATAGGAATTGTACAATAAACGTAGTGAATTTCTTCAATGGTTGTTTTTTATACTATAAGCTCCGTTTTCATATCGTCTACAAATCCGAATAAATTAACGAACCATGAATGCCTCAATAAATGAAATCTTATAATTAAGCACATAATTCTCACTGGCTTACATTTGATTATTTTTCATGGTTCTGAACGCTAATTTTATGTGTTCATACACGATGAAGTCGCCTCCTATCCATACCTGTTCAATACTGTCGAATCGTCTCAATTCGCACGGCGATGGAGAGATTTGTAACTTGATATTTCACGTTATAATTCATCGGCACAGGGCGAAATTATTTGCGCAATGTTTCAATTTGTTCCATTCGTGAGATTCGTAATCGCAGGTTTGTTCCGATGTGTATATCATGGCGGCTGCATTATATACAAATTTTAGCACTTCTATCGCTTTATTTCTCGACTTGGATTTTATGCATGCATGACTATGTGCGCAAGGTAAGCATTATATAATCCTTATTTCTAGCCTAAGTTAAGTTGTTCTGAACTCTGACTTCCCCTTAACTATATATAGTTCCGAACAGACAGATCTGACGATTCGAACCATTGGACGAATCTTTTCAAGAAACACCGAATATAACTATATAGGCATGATAAGGAATTGATCCGGTACCGTGTAAACGGGAAGCCAACAGTAAGTACCATAGATATAGGAGACCTAGATTGCTGACCGTAATATAATCGTATATTGCTGACGCTCGCCAACATGAGTGATCCAAGATGGCGGCTCAACCGGGCAAAAAACCTATACAGTCTACAGGGAAAACGATAGTTTTCGCATTTTACGTCGTTCCACCGCTTCGATCTTGTTCGATCGTGTTTTATTTGGAAGAACTAGTTTATGCGAAGATTTTGGATGCAATTTGGACAGTTTTTTTGTTGAATTAATAGTAAAAATATCGATCGCTAAATATTTTGTGAAATGGTCACTTGGTCGGTTCGAGTCATTTGTTGTCGAAAACTGAAGGTTTCGTCAGCTTTGGCCTCTTGGATGGTCTTTTTCATGTGGAACTTTCTTGGAGCAAACATTTCCAAAAGGATGGAAAAATATTTTTAAATACAAATATATTTATATGTGGTCGTATTACTCGTATATATATAGACGGTTATGACTTTCACACGAGTGCTGCTGCAGAGGACCCAGGATTTCAAGCTTTTACACAGCAAAAAATCCATTTCTTAAGAAAATTTTTTTTCTCATTTTAAGAAAATATTTTCTCAAAATAAGAAAATTATTTCTTTAGAAAAGTTATTTTCTTACTTTAAGAAAATGTTTTCTTCAAATTAATAGGTTCTTTCTCAAAATAAGAAATACTTGCGCCATAAGAAAAAAATTCTTAATTGTTTTTGAAACAAAAAAAAATTTAAAAGCTCAAAAATATATAGAATTCTCATTACAGCAAAACCTTTATTAATTTTTAATAGACCAAATCTATTGTACTAACATATTTCTTGATTTTTGCGATGAATCTTGTTAAGACAGTTGTTTTTGTAATATTCTTAAAATAGGAAATACGTAATACGCGTACTAACGAAAATAAGATTGTTTAACCACATGGCTATAGAAATGCATGCAGAACTTTCTGTTAATTAACAGTGCAAAAGATTTTATTTTTTAGATAATATTTCTTATTTTGAGAAATTATTTCTTGTCAAGAAAAATTACAAGAAAAAATGTTCTTGTTTTAAGAAAATATCTCTTAAAATAAGAAAATCAATCTAGGCAAGCTAATCCGGGAGATTTTTTTCTTATTTCAAGAATGATATTCTTGCGTGAACTAACAATTCTATAAATTCGGTAGACAATGATATTTTCTCGTTGCTTCGTCTTAGTTTCAAGAATACTCGTAACGTTCATGTCTGTGTAATGTTCATGTCTGTGTAATGTCTCTGTAGTCGTAATGTAAATGGTTGTTGAAAAGCCCTGTAGGGAACAACTATTAAAATATCTATCTATCTATCTATCTATCTATCTATCTAACGTTATTGACACGCCTACCAGTTCGTCAAGTAATTCGATCGATTAGGTCAATTCGATCGACCGCAAACGTTGCATTTTTAATTATGTTTTGCGTCATATCAAAGAACATGCATTTTTAAGATCCTCCTGTATACTTTCAATTGCCAAGAGAGCCTTTTCACCCGTAGCCATATTAAACAAATTAAAAGTAAAAATCTATCCGGCTTTCAACAAAAGTATGATCGAGTTGAAAGAATTTTGTTTCAGTTGAGTTGTGGCCTCATGCGCGCGAAAGATTCAAATACAATGGTGAAAAACACATGGAATCCTGTAGTGCCTGCATACAAATAAAGATTAATGCATTTTTTTGGGGATATAATGACGAGTTTTCGTCAGAAAGACAGAGATTATCGTTGCTGATCATTGTTGCTTATATGCTGGACTGTTCAGATATTTGAGATCAGTGCCTTCAGTGGTATGCAGACGCGTTCCATATATGGGCACCCAGAAGGCTTAGCGAGCGTGCTCTCACAGCGCGTCCTTTCAAAAATTCTGTTGAATTAAAGCTTTAAACATTCCAAATATTCTACAAATTTTAACGAAATACGAAGAAATATTCCAAAATTTGAAGATTCAAACAATAATTTGGAAAGTAAGTGTTAAACTATGAAAATATTTTTAGATTTTGCGTGTAAATATAGAGTATATAATCGATTGTTTTCACGTATAATTTTAGCCGACGTTGGTCGTTGGGCCCATTTGGCTTCAAGAATATACTAGAAATACATGCATGCAGAATCCCCTCACCCATTTGAACCAAACAATTTACTCCCCAAAAGTTATTGTAACATGAAGTACTGAATAGACCACTCTAACCATAGTAACACGCAACACTGTTATTTCTTTTATTTTAATTTGTAAAAAAATATTGATTGATTTGGTACTTTTAGCTATAAAATTATCATTATCAATTGCCCAACTACATAAAGTGGATATGCGATTATGTACTATTTTAGCTTTGATTTACTGTAACATTCAACCTTAGACGTTCACAAAACGTTTCGAAATTTTCATAAAACTTCAACTGCTTTTCAAGCTGTATTTTTATACTTCGGCACTTGCTTTCGAAATGAAGTTTTTGAGATTTTATATGTTTTTTATTTTTCTATAACGTATTTGAATCAATACCAAAATACTTTTAAGATCAATCAATGTTTTATTGACCACACAGAATCGGATCCAACCTCGTCCCCAGGGTCTTGATGGTGACGGCGCGGTGAACGGACAAGACCCTGGACAACTTGGCAAACATGTCCAAGATTCTTGCAGATTTATCGCATGCGCAATAGCGGCAACACATCTGTTGCTGACTGGAATCAGCGCCCGCACTTACGATTTTCTTGGTATTGTTCTTTTAATGTTTTGTTATATTATTTATCTATTTCTCAAAGTTTGAACAAATTTTACGAAAAGATATTTAATAAGTCGGTTGAATATACATGTCCACCTTCGATTCTTCAACATTTATCATCATATATTATCAATTTTTCGAAGTATGGCGCTCATACTTGTTCTGTTGGCTATCGACTGTCGAGGTGAATAATACAAGTAGTACACTGTACATGAAGGCGACCAATTTTGGCGGAACATTTTTAAATGCTGTGGAATACATTTTTAAATGCTATTCAAGTGTTGCAATTATATGATTGGATACAGCTACCGAATTCTAATGGGCCCAGTAATAATGCATTCCCAAGCCGGTATTTTTTTATATTTTATAAAGGTAAGATGACTTCAGTTCAGTTTTATTTTCACATGCTACAAGACTCGATCAGTGGTGTGTTCTATATTTTCTGAGCAAAATTTTATTCTGTTTTCCATATGCAGCACAATTGCTATTTTCATTATCTGTTTTGATGCATGCTTTGGAGTGATATCTGTTTCTGTTATTCAAATACTGCAGTCACCACTCACCAAGATAAATATGTTACAACAACTACCCTTGATAAATATATTTTTAAGGAATCAATGTGTAATGGAAGGTGACATGCTGATCATCACAACCTCAATGCCCACACTGTGCTAACGACCTATGTGATGTACTTTTACCATAGATTTGCCATTACCAGCTCATTCGTATACAGTCCAACCTCTCTAATATGGACAATATAGGAACACAGCAAAGTGTTTGCATTAGGTGTCCTTTTCATAGAGGGTTTTTTGAAATTTAATATATTTTACTTCTGGATATTGAAAACTGTCCATATTATAGAGAGGTGTCCATATTGGAGATGTGCCCATAAGGATAGGCTAAGCTGTGTTCTTTCCTCCTGACTGCACATTTTGGGTACTTGAATACTAGTAACCACATTATATGTTCCATGAGCCATCAACAATTGAAAATAGTATGTAACTATATTATATATCTATTTAGAACAATTACAAGACTTACAATATACAGAATAATACTAATTTTAACATGACAATGAAAGTAACAGGGATATGTGATGTAAATACCAAACTATATTATCATTAGAAATATACAATATGAATCTTAAACTATAATTTTTACCATAAATTGTAAATATTCTCTGAAACAAGAAGGGTGTATTGGTGAACAAATGCATATACTGCAGCATTAGCAAGCTAGGATACTTGGTCAGCTATTGACTTTTAATACTAGTTAGCTAACCAGTATTAGCCATAAATAATTGGGTTGACCAGAGTATCTGCTCAGGTTCCTGGTAATCCATTAGTCCCTACTTTGTTATTTCCCTTGGTCTGAACCCAGATAATTTTTCTTGTCAAGGGGAAATTGTTGGACAATAATGATTAGTGGTTAGTGAAGTTTTGTTTGGTTTACTTGTAGAATATATCTAGGTTGGAGGCCCACATGGTACTGATGGTAGAACCTACCATGGCAAAAAAAGCTAGATATTCACACTAAACATGAGCTTGCTTTCATTCATGAGTTGCACATTACATGTTAATAGATACTCAGTTCAAATATAAACTATGTTGTAAAAGACTAAATTCCTAAATTTTAATGTTCATGCCAGTCACTGTGTTCAAGCTTGCTTTTTCTCAGGCCCATGTTAACAACATCTGAAATAGAAATGCCACAAACAATATTAGATGAGTAGTGCTTTAACACAACAATAACTAAGGAAAACATGCTATTAAAAACTTATAATTTGTTACATCTTGACCTTCAGACCTTCAATCAAACAACAGATTGTAAATATAACATACAAGAGCATATACTATTTATATTATTAACAATCTGTTGATTATACATGTAAACAAGATCAAGATGTACATTTCCTAACATCAAGATGTTGATTTTATACTTGATTATTATACGAGATATTATCTCTGCTATTATGCATCAGTCAATTCTAGCATTGCCCATGCATCCCCCCCGGGCATTTGCAAAGTTTCTTTGTCCAAGGGCCAGGCATTAGTACTTGCAAAATATCCCTGGGGCCGGGCATTTGTTCACCAGAAATTATTGTGGTTTCTGCAGCAGCTGCAACAAACATGTGCGCTGCCATGAATATAGATGAAAGTATTTGTGTCATATACACAAACAAAATTCATCATTGAATTAAGAATGTAAAACTATATCTCATGATATTCTGACGAAATCTATGTGTTGGTGTGCCCTGGGGCTGGGCATTTGTAATCATTTCTTTGCCCAGGGGTGGGGCATTGTTGCCCTTTTTCTGCCCAGCCCCAGGGAATTGTACACTTAGAGAAAAAATAAGTGCAAATGCCTGGGACCGGGAGGATGGGCAATGCTATAATTGACTGATGCATGAGGCGATAATTGGTCTTTCAAAATGGTCTTTAATTGTGAATGTTTGCTTTCATTGCAAAATGTTGTCGATATTTTTATTGACTTTTCTCAAGCAGTGACTCAAAAATCCGGTCAATATATACGTAAATTACGATAACTAAACAGCAAATTAGAAGCCACATAACCTAAACAATCAAATTCGATGCACATGTTACAGAATTATCGATACATACCTGTGAAAATACGCGACTTTTCATGAGAAAATCAGAAAATACGGAAGTCTGCAGAGCATTTCAAGATGGCAACCAATCACCGTGTTCTAGAAAATTGACCAATGAGATGACCGATGTTTTGCCAAGTTTTCCAGGGTCTTGTCCGTTCACCGCGCCGTCACCATCAAGACCCTGGGGACGAGGTTGAATCGGATCTACGCATTTTCAAATTCACAACTATACTGTATACTCTGTATGCTATAAATCGGCAAAGCAAGTATGCAAAATAGACACTTACCCGTTTAAAACGCTCCTTTTTCGGTCTTTCGACTGTTTTTCTTCTTGTGGATTTGTCCTCTAAATACTTTATCTGAGCCGGCGCGAAGCGCCGTGCGAGGGTACTAATTCCGCTCGGATATTTACGCCCGGGTATGTGAAAACGTTGTGGAATGCAAAGTCGTCCGCCATTTTTTTTTGTCATGGACAGGACTGGACTGGACCTTTTCGTAAGTTATGCGCATGTGCAAGTTCAAGCCGAGAGAAAACTGGTAACTAGCAACATCATGATTGGCTAAGACAACGATTTTGTTTTTATATGTATATGTCAGAAAAATAACTGCCATCTTGGCATTTTCTTTTTGGCATTGATATGAAAACTTTCTTCAAGTCGGGACATATTAGTTCAGACAAATATTAGGTCTCCAAAACAAGATAAATGAAAATTTTTTAGTGGACTTTCACTTACTAAAGTCAATAGGAAAAGAAATCAGTCGAAAGGCCGAAAAAGGAGAGGATTTTCGAGTTTTAAAAGAGTTTTAAACGGGTAAGTGTTTATTTTGCATACTTGCTTTTGCAGTTTTGCCGTCAATTGGCATGCACTACAGTTTGTGGTTTTGAAAATGCGTAGTTCATTCTGTGGTCAATAACAACATTGACTAATCTTAAAAATTGTTTTAGTATTAATTCAAATGCGTTATATAGAATAGGAAATAACATATTTTATCTCAAAAGGTTCATAGTATAAAAATGCTGTTAAAAAATAGTTGAAGTTTTATGACACTTTCGAAACGTTTTGTGAGATGTCTAAGATTGAATTTTACAGTAAATCAAAGCTAAAAGAGTACACCTTACAGTACGGTTTTTCCGCGAAGATACACCTCTGTATGTGATTACTCTGTGATACAGTATTACAATGTTCGCTTGCGTGTTACCATGGCTACAGTAATAGATTTAGTACTTCATGTTACAATAACTTTTGGGGTGTTCGGAAGAATAATTGTTTGGTTCTAATGGCGATTGGCGAGGGGATTCTGCATGAATGTATTTCTTATCTATTATTAAGAGATAAAAACGGAATACCAGGTGAATTATTGAGACTTTGACACTTGCTATATAATAAAACACTTATTTACTGAGACCGAGGGAAACAGCGTGTTTTGTGGCCCCGAGACCGCCGTTGTTGCCCGAGGCGAAGCCGAGGACTAATATGCCTGATGTCACGGAACAAGACCAAGCAGGGCTAGGCAAATTTTGCTGAGTCCAGCATATTTTGTCGTTACGTCTTTCCCAAATCTGATAAATAATTGCATAAACATAGCTTTATAATAAAGTCAAAGCCCTATTACCATTATAGCCAAGATAAATTTAAATAGTTTCGACCATTTATACAGAGCAAAGTGTGAAAAAGTAGGTACAGTAATATGTGAAACGTGGTGATGTTTTAAGCGAGTTTTCAACAGCGTATAAAGTTTTTTAAGCATAATTTTCATACAAACACTGTGTATAGTTTTTGGCGTTAGAGATCGTATTATTCTTAAATGCCATCACTCAGTTGGTACTATTTATTGCCGAGTCATCCTCGTAGCCGTGCTCTTTTCACCTTTTAACCATAACTTTAGATTTCTTTAGCCCGAGCAAGCATATCTCGGACATTCTTGCTAACTAACCCACTTTCTATCACAACGATTACGACTACGACTGGCTAGCTCCAAATCGAGGGAGCCTAGCTCCAAATCGAGAGACCCTAGCTCCAAATAGGAACATAGCAATTTTGTTGCTCATAATTACTACTTTGCCTTAACCACCAACTTCGCAGTTGTGGACATTTTTGCCATTTGAGGCTTTTCAAATTGTTTGACGTGACGCTAACTCGAATTGGGAATGGATGCTTTATTTAACTGATGTCAAAACACTATTAAAGTTGCAATTTGAGCTTCAACTTCATTTCATATATTCTATAACTGGCTTAAAATTCACATTTCTACTGGCATAAATTCATAAAGATGACATTTAATTTAGCAATGGTGTCTTTAAAAAATTTAAACGTTAATATGGCTGTAATTGTAAATTGTACTGCCCATTCCTTAGTTGGTTGTTTCTACAGTGTAGCCATTGTTGGTGTTTCCATTAGTTAGATCATTTACCACTACAACTGGATGACCATTCATCTCATGAGATGACGTTTGCCATCCATCACCATAACTACCAAGTGGGTAAGCTGGTTCGCCATGTTTGGCAACATCAAGACCTGCGAGTAGAAAATATTTACATTGAAGCCCCGGTCAAATGAGAATGAGAGTTGATGAGAGTCAATGAGAGTTGCAACTCCCGCTCGCGTTTTACCGCCAACTCTCATCGACTCTCATTCTCTCTCATCAACTCTCATCAACTTTGAGGTGGTTCAAATTTTGATGAGAGTTTTTGTTCGTTTGACCGGTACGCGTGATAATATCCAGTCAACTCTCATCAACTGTCATCCTCGTTTGACCAGGGTTTAAGTTATCAAATTTTAATTTGAGCTCTGTTTCTCACAAGAAAATTATATAACAAAAATGAAATGTTTGTGATAACACTCTATGTGAACAGAATATGAAAACTGATATGACACTCCCACAGTTTACCATCTGAACCCTGATTGGTTGTTGGTTTTGAGTGTTATATCTTATCCCGCCCAGCTCATGTGTACAGGAAGCTTCTCCATGTGTTGTCGGTACAAAAGAACGCACTCAGCTCAAATTAACTTAGTGGACGGAAATAAGTGTGAAGTTATACGTAACATTCAAACATGTATTTGAAACAGAACAAGAAGACCAAAGAAATCATGAGGACATTGGACGAACGTTTAAGCAAAAACGTTTGATTTTCTGTATACGTTTTCGCTACGTCGCGTTAATACAAACATTCTTCAGTATAAGAAAAAATTCAAAAGCATGTAAACATTACCTTTGATTTCAATGTCACTTGATACTCGTAAGATCTTCAGCGCTTTGAGGGTTCCAAATATGACAATGCCCCAAACTGCACTCCAGGCTGAGATCACTAAAGCACAGACAATATTCCACCCCAACCCTTGAAATGCGAGTTCGTTCCACTTGTAAAACACTCCGGTTTCTTTATTGAATAGGGTAACAGCGACAACTCCCCAAAATCCACCACCGTAGTGTACTAGAAAATTTTGTAAGTCTGCATTATCAATGCTCTTAATGAGTGGGCAAAAATTATAGTTTGCTGCTTTTAATTGAGAAACAAGTTCTAAGTGATTTTCAAGAAAGTCATTTTAAACCAATTAATCTTCAAATATAGAATTAAATTTCTACCAGAGAAAGTTTTCCAAAAAATGACATGATTAATCGTATAGTTTTACTTTTAATTGCAATGTTTTTTAATCGGATAGTCATGGGAGAAAAAGTATCTATGACTGCTGAACTTGCTCGTCTGATGCTGTCCCGTCCCGTAAGTATTTTACTCGTCTTTGTCTCGTGAGTAATGGGGATTATTCTGCTCCTTCATAGGTCTTGATCTTACTTTGGTTGTATGCTGTATTCGTCAACCAAGAAAACTTCCTGAGTTAATTAACTTCCGTTCGTCTTTTATCAGCAGATGAATTTCATTAACCATCATTGTGCAACAGGTGGTGATCAATCGGCAGTATCGGGAGATGGTAATTCATTCTATATTATCAACCTTTCTATAAGCTTTCTTTCGATGCATTATTTGTAATTTAAATATATTTTCTACAAATATCTCAATTTTTGTCGAAGTCTAAGCAGAACAAAGTCGGCTCAAGCACATATTGCGGACATAAAAACAATTTACAAAATACACATCACACAATAAATAATGGTAACTGAACTGAGTGCAGTACAATTTGGTCTGAAATCAAACGCTTGATTACAAAATAGCGCAACCGCGATTTGTAATCACAAGTTTCATTTTAGACCAAAATTGCACGACACAAAGTTCAATTTCGACTTTATTATATTCATTTTGAAATCTATTAATCTAAATATTTTTTTAAACCGGAAACGGTATTTAATTAGTCTTTGTTTACAATTGACACACCCACGATACTCCCTGAAATGCCGCAGCATAGCAACAATATGAACTGTAATTTGACAAATTTTACAAAAAGACTCAGTATAACAAGCACAATGTCAGTGGATTTATAGAAATAAACACCGTAGACTTTACATGTAAATTGATAAACGTTTCTTGTGATTTTGTGCATTCAAACATCGACACTACGATCGATTATTCCATATTTTAATACCTTGTGGCTTTGTGTTCAGTTTTGGCTGTTGCTCAAAAAACTATTTTTTGTTGGCATTTTGACAATGTTTCATGTTCTTTTAAGTTTGACTCGCCTTTATGTAAAAAACTGCAGTAATTAAGAAATAGAAAACGAGCCACCACAAGCTCGAGAACCGTGTAAAACACTCGGCTACGGCTCGTATTTTACACGCTTCTCTCGTGTTCTCCCAACATTCCCGGAGTGCTTTATCACACGATAAAGGCACAAGACGAGTTTTTCTATTTATTTTATATTATAAGTGGTATATAAGCACAGTAAACAATTTTGTTCAAAGATCAAAATTAGGTATTAAAAAGGCACAAAAACTGTTGAAAAATTTTCAAAAATAGTCCACAACGATATTATGATAGACAGATTGGGTTTTCGTTGTTCTGCTTCATTTTTGTCCTGGATTCGGTACGTATAAAGGCGAAGGTTTTTGTCAAGCTGCTTTGACGACATTGGATGTCAAGTTGGATTTTTCATCTTGTACCACAAATATATCACGCAGTTTCTGTTTGAAGGTATACTGTTTGAATATTTTTGTTGTGTTTTTTTGTTGTTCAATGGTTGGTGGTAAAAAATGTTCTCAGACAAACTGCCAAGAAATCCATACACATGTCGTATTTGTGTAGCTTTTTGTCGTTGCACTGATCTTGACAACTTAAAAGCTATTGACATAGTGTTAAATCAATGCCAATCTAAATCAATGCTGAAATGGTTAATTTTAATTTTTTGCACCTAGAACTGTGGATAAATTGTGGTTTGTGCTTAAACAGAGTTTTTGTACCTTTGAATGTCAAAATAGCACAGATTTTCGCGTTTCTTGTCGCCGTTGAATGCGAACTTTCAAGCAAAAAAGTCTATTTCAAACTCAGAAACAGCTACGAATCTTCATTCGCCGTTTATGTCCCGTTGTCATTTGTTGGCTGGCTTTTTCCATCTCGTTTATGTCTATTCCGAGGAAAATTAACAAGCGCGGATGAAGGGAGAAAAATCAAAACAGTGGCCGTGCTTTATTGCGTCATAAAGCGCGCGCAATTAGCCAATCAAATTGCTCGTTAGATACTAATAATATTATAATGCAGTCTAATATTGACAATTTGCAGTATGGTGAACAGATTTCTTCATTTGCCAGATCACATTTTTCGTTAAATTGATTGGCTATGTGAATTCTATAATTCAATCTGATTGGTTGTTGTAGTGCAGAGCTTCAATCTGATTGGCCTAAAAATGATGCGATTAATACTCAAGATGATGCGAGCAAAGCTCAAAATGGTACGATTTGGGAATTAATCGCAGTATTTTTGGCCCGATCAGATTACAAGAAACGCCATTGATTTCAAAATGAATATAACAAATAACATAACAGAACGAAGGCTAGCGACATACGTATATATACTAACTTTCCACAATGCGGTTGCTCTTGATATTTTAACGGCTATTTCAACCATATTTCAACAGAATTTGGAAAATGTATTTAATACCAAAACCGCGCGAAATACGGCCTTGATCGAGGTTGTCAAGCTATGTATCTTGGGAAACGTCTATTACACAATCAGTTTAACTTACCAGCCACTGCATCGAGAGGATCATCAATTTTCATTTTCTCAATAATAAAACTCCAGGCCATGTAGACAAAACCAGCAAATGATCCAATGATGAGAGCTGCCCAAGGCCATACCGCATCACAACCAGCACAAATAGCAACCTAAAATGATAATATACATGTAATATTAAAATCTTAAACTAAAAATGTACATGCGGAAATCATTGTCATGGATACACGAGCATATTTGCTGAGGCCATCGAAATCCAGGCTTTGTGTTTTTGATGTTATAAATATAATACGTATATTTTAGTTCGAACATCCTTTCAGATCAAACAGGCTGCCGTTCGTCTGTACTCAAGAGGCGTTAAGAGTATTCAAGCATCGTAAAAATACACAACAAAATGTCGAAACACGAAACATGTTTCAAACGCTAATTTCATAGCGTTCGAATACTATTTAGGCTGTGTCTAGACCCCATTCAAACGACCAATGCTATTCTAACGCAGTGTTACATAATTACACGCATGCTATTGTCCACAAATCGAATCGATGTCCGCCATATTGAATGAAATTAGAATTGCAAACAAGAAAAAAGCTTTTGTGAAATTCACCGAACAAGGCGGCGATATTGCAACGTGAGAATCACCATTTTGGGTCGTTCAGATTTTCATTAGCTATAAATGTGACTTCAGTGCGATGATAATCAAAACCACTGCGGGCTATTGTTACCATTTCTATCTTACCAAATAGCAACAAATAACCATAAAAATTTCTTGTTTGGTACATTTCCAATAAAAATGAGATAAATGGAGCAAGGATTATCAAAGTATGGTTTCAATATATGACGGATTATAACAATATTTCAAGATCTTTTCATCTAGTCGGCCCAAAAAATGGTCAACAGGAGTGAACCCGCAATATCCTGATGTGACAACTCCTGCGCAATATCCACTGTTTCGATTTTCTCCCTTCCTCCCCGCTTTTTAAATTTTCCTCGGAATTGTCAATACAATATGAACAAAATTATAATAGTTTTAAATCCAAAGTCTGTCAGAAAGGAAGAAAAAGTAGACGTAAACGAGATGGAAAAAGCCAGCCAACAAATGACAAAAAAGTAGCTGTTTCTGAGTTTGAAATATACTTTTTTGCTTGAAAGTTCGCATTCAACGGCGACAAGAAACGCGAAAATCTGTCTATTTTGACATTCAAATGTACAAAAACTCTATTTAAACACAAACCAAACCAAATTTATCCACAGTTCTAGGTGCAAAAAATTAAAATTAACCATTTTGGCATTGATTTATACAACACTATGTCTATAGTTTTTAAGCTGTCAAGATGCAACGACAAAAACCAACACAAATACGAAATGTTTATGGATTTCTTGACAGTTTGTCTGAGAAATTTTTTACCACCAACCATTGAACAACAAAAAACACAACAAAAATATTCAAACAGTACCTTCAAACAAAAACTGCCTGATATATTTTGTTCAAAATGAAACATCCAATTTTGTTGAGTTGTACGTTTTTCGCTCCTCCGCCGGTCAGAATTCAAGTTTGTGAAAACTTGTGAGTGACGTCAGTGATTACATGTTAGGAGAATATCAATATTGATCTTTGAACAAAATTGTTTACTGTGCTTATATACCATCGTTTACTCTGCTTATATACTCGTCTTGTGCCTTTATGGTGTGATAAAGTAATCGGGGAGCCCCTCGTGCTTTATCCCCTCGTGCTTTATCACACCATAACGCGGACTCCTTTTCTCTTTCTTAATCTACGATGTGGCATGAAGTTGGAACCCATCTATTTTAGAGATTATACCTTACCTTCTCAAGCATCACTACGCCAAACAATTTTGTCCTAGTGACAACAACAAAAATTACATATAGGAGCAAAAGTAAAACAGTACATACCATTCCAGCTAATGCACCATTAATTGTAGTCAATAAGCTCCAATGTCCGTCGAAGATTCCTCCCATTAAACGTTTAATGATCAGAGCTATAATTGCACCCCCAGCTCCTGAGAATAGAATTTGAAGCCATTTCTTAAACATATCTTTGTTACAAAGTAAACCTTTGTATTGGTTTTTAAATCCGTTTCATATTAATATACCGAAATGACGTCACAGCAGCTTTGGCACACAGTTTTATTTTAGTTTAAGTTAGGATAGGGCCATATATGTGTTATATAGTGTTAGCATTGAGTTAGGATTAGGGTTAAGATTAAGTTTGAATTATATAAGTTAAGATTTGGGTTAGGATTAAGATTAGAAGTTGGGATAATTTTAAGGATAGAAGTTAGGTTACGGGTTAGGATATTAAGAATAGGTCGATTAGTATTGGCGTTAGGAATGTGAAGATTATAAATACGTAAAAGGTAAGGTTTCGCTCTGCTCAATTGTAGTAGCTATAGACTAATAAGTTGTTAGTATGGAAAATTATCCACTTGCTTATCAAGCAGGGCAAAACGCAAAATCGTACCTGACAGAACTGTGTTAACCACAGCAATAGAAACGATAGATCCATCTCCAGTACTGGTAATAGAACCTTGCGAGCCACCATTGAATGCCAGAAAACCGAAGAACAATATAAAGCCACCAAGTGACACCAACTATAAAATATATGAAATTTTTTGGCTATGGTGAAACATGAAAATTTCTGGTTGAGAAAGGTTTTACTTATACCAGTCATTTGCTTGGTCAGTGTTTTAAAGTTCATTAAGTTTTGATGTATTTGTAGTATGGTCAGTGCTGTAGAACTAAATTCATAACCAGGGGGCTCTCTAGAAGAGCATGTTAATAAGAGTGAAAACATTCGGGGATTGATGACCTCATAATTAACCACCCAATCCCATGAAAACGTTTCTTTATTACATTCATGCCTGAAGTAGTCATAAGTGATGTTTGGAGAATGAAAACTATGGAAAAATTATATATTTTCAAGCATTCTTGCAAAAAGAAGGGGGCTCAGCCCCCAACCCCAAATGCTTGAGCAAGGGGTGCTCCGCCCCCAAGCGCCCCCCTCTTCTACATCACTGAGTATGGTCTATGCACGTGCATGCTTCTCAACTTAAATATGCTTCAGTCGAATGTTGTTGTGTTTTCTCTAGGGTGTACGCTGGTTTATTTCCTCTTGTTGTGACACTGGGCAAAAGCTGCCATTATATTACTATGTTGATTTTACACAGGGAGAATCGTCTCAATCGTCAGGGAAAACTTGGTATTAAATTCGTGGTTCATTTTTGAATAAGGAAAGGGAAACCCTTTTGTCTTGTTCGTGTGTAAGGCAGACAAGAGTTTTCCTTGTATAAACTATTTCTTAATTAAGGAATAATTATAATATTCTTACAAATGATAGGGCGAGAAAGTTAAACTTGTATATATGCCTGACTTGAAATATAGAAACTTGTCAGAGAATATATTTATCAGGAAAAAATAACATGCTCGAGGTTTAGAACCACAATCTACAGTATTTAGCATACCGGTACTGTGTGTCCCTTTATTGTATTGACATTATTTGTGTCAAATCTCCCTAGACGTGGTCCCACCATGGCTGCACCAATCAGAGCTAACATCCCGCCAACCATGTGGACAACTCCACTGCCGGCAAAATCTTGATAGGAAATATCATCATCTAAAAGTATATTGGACATCCAGCCATGTTTTGACCACGCCCAGTGAGTTACTACTGGGTAAATAAAGCCTGGAAAAGAAATAATATAATTACTAAGAAACCCTAGATAATTAGATAATTGGATAGATTAACTTATTGCATGAAATAAATGCATCAATCTTTACGATACTAATATTTAACTAGTATATATATTTTTGGATCACGTCCAATGAGTCACATAGTGGCAGTGCATTTTTGTAGAATTTTTCAGTATTAGGGCAAAAATGTGCAAAAGGGACAATGTTCATGGCCCTGCCACGATAGCTATAAGTTATAACAATTACAGTGTTGTAAAAATTACCAAAAAATAGTAGTGAGTAAAAATTACAATTATTTATCCGAAAAAGTAGTTATTACAAATTACTGATTACTTTTTTTCAAAAGTAATTAGTTACAAATTACTAATTACTTGTTAAAAAGTAATTAATTACTGATTACTTTTCAGATTACTTTTTATTTATAAGAAAATGTATATTTAGATTCATCCATATTCATGTTGTTTTCGCACTGTCGAAGCAAGGCTACACAACAGTACAATGTACATGTCATGAAGTATTTACCATAATCTATAATCGCTGATCAGTAACACCGCAGGCCTCTTCGATAAAAAACAATTGAAGCGAAATTCAAGCGAATAATTGAATAAGTATTGGTAATCACACGGGAAGGAGTGCAATTAATGATTAAAACTACGAGTGCTATTTGGCACATTTTTTCAAATATCACGAGTTAGTTTTAATCATTAATTGCACGACTTGTCCGTGCGATTATTTATTTATTATATGCATGACAAAATTATAGCTTATTCGTTCGCACCTTTCCTAATAAAAACTTTTGAAATGCTTTATCCAAGTATTCAGGTCGATAAATTTTTAAACGTTGGCACAGTGCTTTTTTGAACGTTAAAGGAAGCCAGACTTCCTCATTCTTGGTATTGTTTACAAAGGGGGCCGCCATTTTGTTTTTCCAAATCATTCATTGCACTCCCCAGGAGTTAATTGCACTGCTCTTAACCATTCAGATTGCAGTAATTTTGTCATGTATATAATAATACCAGAAACACTGAAACAGACTATATTGCACATGGACGAAACCGTCGAAATGTAGAATTTTGTAAGGTTGGAAAATAGTAAAAAGTACACAAGAAGCAACGCAAAATTACTTTTGAAAAATGTTACTTACTCATTACCTACAAAAAGTAATTAATTACGTTACAAAATTACTTTCGTGCAGAAAAAACTCAAAAGTTAATTAGTAATTAGTAACGCGTTGCTCTAGTAACGAGTATTTACAACACTGAACAATTATAGGCTATGACAATTGTAGGATGTCTTATATATTATTACTGAGCTTCTTGCAAATTTCAGAAAATATAGCTTAAATTTTAACACATAGGTAGGAGGCTGAGATTTGGGACAGGCACCAAAAGTGGATTTGGTGTCGGGGGAAATATGAACAATAGGCGATCAGAAAAGCCATTTTCTCCAGGTTCGAACTTATAGCCCCCCTTCCGCACCTGTGCAAAATGCATGTTAACTCCCCGGCCCCCGTATTTTTATGCCATGTGATTGCCGTATCATTACCACACAACACGCTATTTAGCCGAGGAGCCACTTAACAGCTGCTATGCAGACAAACAACTACCGAACAACTGTACTCATATGAGGGCTGAGGGTGGCGTGGAGACTCAACTACACAAAATTATTGAATTAATGTTTAGTTATATTATGATCTGTGATCACTTCATAACTTATGCTCAAAGGGCTCAGACACTTGGGGCAGCAAAACCCTTTTCTCGTTTAGTGGTGGGACAACATAAAATACCCACTGGGACAAATGCTCCACCACACTCCGGTATTAAAACGCCCTGCATTACTGCATAGTAGTTAAATATAACCTGGAAATAAAAGAGAATTTCATATTTGACATCAGTGATAACCAATTTGTACAGTGATTAATGAGATTTGTGCAGTTATGAACACTAAATTTTTCTTTAGCAATTTAATATTTAATATAATAAAGACTTTGATAATTTTAATATATAATATAATAAATAGTATCATTTTTTCATGCAGTTGAGCACTGGACTGAACAACTGAAAGGGTACAGAGTTACACAGTGCCGCTAAATCTAAATTTCAGCGATATAATCATAACATTTTCTGCAATGCCTGATTAATATTCTTACTCACAAACCTGTGATAAAGACTGAATACACCAAGTACGCAACGAATTCAGTTCTTTCAGCAATGGCTCCACTCACAATAGTTGTAGCAGTGGCAGCAAAAACAAACTGAAAGAACCACCAAGCATACTCAGTACTGCCCAATCCTGATAGAGCAAAATTATCATGACCAATGAAACTGTCCCCATTTCCTTCAATGTCATCACCGTCACCACCGAATGCAAATGCGTAGCCAAATAACCAGTAGACAACAGCTCCTGCAACTAAATTTGAAGTGTCCACATTTTATTCATTTATGTTCTATGTTAAGAAAACTGCCCAAATATATATAATGCATTGAATTCGAGCAATCGTCAAGAAGACATATAATCGTATATCGTGTGCTCTTGTTGATTACTCGAATCTTGAGTACACGTACGCACAAGATGTATTTATTCGGAGTAAGTATGTTTTGTTTTATATTTCTTATAGCTGTCGGCCGGAAATTAATGGTATTGCCTTGACTTTTAAGAATTGCTATCTATTGTGATGTAGAAAGATATCGATGTTACATCAACTATATGCAAACCGAAAAGAAATTTAAGAAACCTCGACAGCAGAGCAGTGTAATATTTAACAATTTTTGTGAGGTTGAGCATGATTGATGAAGAACTATCAAGAACGAACTTTGTATTATGCATGAGTCGAGGTCGAAGAACTTCTTTGTCTCTGGTGAAAATCGCAACAAAATCCAATTAAACTTAGTTAAATACAACTTTTATATTATTATAGATTCTCTGCAACTTTTGTAGTTGCTGCCGCAGCCAACGAGCCAAAAGCGAGCGAAAAAGGCATCAATCCTAATCTTTGTATGTATATATAAGGATTTATGGATTTATGCCAACGCACTGCATGAAATTTTGGATTTATGCCAACGCACTGCATTGTCGTCGGGCCCCTAAATGCATTTCGGTTGGCTTTTCTTGGCAGCTTGCCTGCTCGCCATGCACATGCAGTGCGATATAAAATATTAACTATATGATAGACGTTGTAAAATTGTTAAGTTGATACTAGGCTACACAAAATATAAATATGCCTTTGAGATTTCCTGTAAATTTAAAGGTGATGTTACACGGGACACAACTCGCAATGCAAATGAAGCTGTACGAAATTTGATTGGTTCTTGAACGATTTGTATTGCGAGTTGTCGCTAAAAGTCGTCCCGTGTAACATTAACTGTAAGTTCATATTTTTCGTATAATATATTAGGTTGTTCGTTTCATTATGTATGTACTTCATATAGCCTTCATATAAAGTGTTTAGAATGTTAATTAGAATGATTTCAATTTTAGTAAGATTTATTGTAAAGGACGGGCGGTATTAGCGGGTACGAAAGACGAGCAGAGGTATGTATACTTCATCTTGTGGAGCTGTAATGGATACCCTAACCGTACCCTAACTCCGACACTAACCGCGACCCTAACACGACCGATTGTTCCTAATCTAGCTTTAAACAAGCAATAATGCCCAAATGATATAATCTGAAAAGTTGTTTGGGCTTTCTGCTTCGTTCAAAATAGTGCAAAATAGTATGAAATTGACATCTTGCCATGTACATCAACATCACTATTATTAACTCGCCCAACACTTTCATAGCTGTCCTCACAATCTTCCTAAACCTTATCACAATCATAACATTTTGTTCGTCGAATCAATTGCAAACGAAAACGTGTTATTTTTTAATCTTCGCTCAATCAATCAACGATCTGGGAATCCGGCTGATAGTCTCGCTTTGTATTTGGCTTACTATCATCTTCTCTTCACAAGTACCGGCTTCTCTGTAGTTATTTTATAGGCGATGAATTTTGAACGATTTTTTAGTATCGTACATCCAGTTTACCACCGCAATACAGTCACAAACAAGAAACTTTTGAGTTACATAACTGGCATGACTAGCTTTTGAACTGCTCCTTGTCAAGGAAAACTTGTCAATTTTTTGCCGCACACACGGGCAAATAAAAGTTGCCAAAGAAAATCTGCTCGTCTTTACGGGCCGAATTTACCGCCGGTTGAAATAGAGAGTTGATTAAGTTATTCGCCATTCAAACCTAATTGATTCGGCTTAGTTGTTTTGTGAAGAATCTATAAAGGCGAAGCCGACTAATTATTTCGATAATGACTAAAAATTAACAAAATTTCAACTGTCCATTTGAAAAAGAAAGACTCTTACATGGACTAACATATTTATAGTTTCTCATCATCAATATACATGACTTTAATTTTCAAAGTGTTGAATATCAATTTGGTATCAAGGTCATGGCATAAGAGTTTGATAAAGTGATCTTAATTAGTTCCTTTGCGAGCTGTGGGTATTGGGTGAAATCCTATGAACGGCGAGTCGAAATAACGAATTTTTTTATGAAACTGGTTGCTGAAGAACTGTATTATAAATGGACTTCAGTTGGTTTAAAAACTTGAGTATAGTTGAACAGAAGACAATTCAAGAACACAGATTCAAGACCACAACAAGATAATGGCTATAATTGTACTGCTGCTTTAGAAAATATCGGTTGAGTAAAAATTTGTAACAACTTAAATTATGAAATCAAAATGATACAAAGTTTTCCTTCAAAAATCTATTACACGAATCATATTATACTGTGCGTTTTTAATACCTTCATAGTTGTTTTAATTAACAATCTTCCTAAACCTTATCACAATCATAACATTTCGTTCGTCGAATAAACTGCAAACGAAAACGTGTTATTTTTTAATCTTCGCTCAATCAATCAACGATCTGGGAATCCGGCTGATAGTTTCGCTTTGTATTTGGCTTACTATCATCTTCTCTTCACAAGTACCGGCTTCTCTGTAGTTATTTTATCGGCGATGAATTTTGAACGATTCATTAGTATCGTACATCCAGTTTACCACCGCAATACAGTCACAAACAAGAAACTTTTGAGTTACATAACTGGCATGACTAGCTTTTGAACCGCTCCTTGTCAAGGAAAACTTGTCAATTTTTTGCCGTACACACGGGCATATAAACTTGTCAAGGAAAACTTGCTCGTCTGTATGGGCCTTAAATCCTGATGAATTTACTTGAAAAAGAAAGACTCTTACATGGACTAACATATTTATGGTTTCCCATCATCAATATACATGACTTTAATTTTAAAAGTGTTGAATATCAAATTGGTATCAAGGTCATGGCATAAGAGTTTGATAAAGTGATCTTAATTAGTTCCTTTGCGAGCTGTGGGTATTGAGTGAAATCCTATGAACGGCAAGTCGAAATAACGAATTTTTTTTATGAAACTGGTTGTTGAAGAACTGTATTATAAATGGACTTCAGTTGGTTTAAAAAGTCGAGTACAGTTGAACAGAAGACATCTTAGCAGATTCAAGAACACAGATTCAAGATCACAAGAAGATAATGGCTAATTGTACTGCTACTTTAGAAAATATCGGTTGAGTAAAAATTTGTAACAACTTAAATTATGAAATCAAAATGATACAAAGTTTTCCTTCAAAAATCTATTACACGAATCATATTATACTTTGCGTTTTTAATACTTTCATAGTTGTTTTAACAATCTTCCTAAACCTTATCACAATCGTAACATTTTGTTCGTCGAGTCAACTGCAAAAGAACGGCACAGGTTTTTCCCCATAAAATTCCCCAAACATACCTTAAATCATAACATGTAGTTATTATTGCATGGCCAATAAGATAAAAATTTACAATGAAAATTTTCTAATATTGAACTATATTTCTGGTTAGCCTTCATATCAATTCGAAGAATGTTTATTTATTTTATTTAAACTTCAATCGCCAATTACAACAAACAAGTGGCAGGGTCACCACAACAGTATACACCAATTGCTGTGGGCCCTTTAAAAATTGCTAATTACAGTCAATTTAAGAATACATCACAAAACAACATATCAAAATGCAAAACTACGCGGCACAGTACAATACAATACAATACAATACAATACAATACAATACAATACGATACGATACGATACAATACAATACAATACAATACACTACACTACAATACAATACAATACAATACAATACACGATACGATACGATACGATACAATACAATACAATACAATACACTACACTACACTACAATACAATACAATACAGTACGATACGATACGATACGATACGATACGATACGATACAATGCAATGCAATAGAATACGATACGATACGATACGATACGATACAATACAATACAATACATAGCAAGAACAAGATTCAACTTCCACCGCCACTACCGCCACCAAATATATTAGTTTACCGAGCTAACCAATTACATGCACACCAGGTCAGCGAAAGGTAGCGGTAGTGGCGGCGAATGCCAAATCCCAAACTCGCTAAAAACAACAAGAGATTGGACTAGCCAGACTTCGAGCCTTGTTGCACTTTAGGCAGATAGATTTCCATGTCCGTGGATTTTCATGTCATGTTCATGATTGTTCAACCCAAAGTTAATATATCTAAAATGTTATCATATTTATAGATGCACTTACATTATCTTAAAAAGCATGCAATCGGCCAGATCAGCAGCAAAGCCACTAACTCTCCCTCGAACTGTTCCTCAAATAGCCTCACGCTTGTGACTAGTCTGAGACTCCATAAAGTCCTTGACTGTCGTTGCTACGAATAAGTGAGATCGTTATACCTAAGCTATATAGTTCGAAATCGATTTAGGTTAAATTTATGAATTAACCACAGAATTAAATGGGAAGCGCCGAAGCGAAGTCGTAGAACACATCGGGTTAATTATATACATATTGAGACCTAAATATTTGGTTTTTCATTCCGCTTAAGTTTTGTCAATGCTAGATATATAAGCTCTAGTCTCTCATTCTAATCTATATATCTTTTCATGTTATATATATTGGAATGGGTCATTCAAAAAAAAATTCAGAAGAGACGATAATTTTGGCAGAAAAAAATACACAAAGGCTCAGGAAACTCACAAAATCTTTGAAAACAAAGCGCAAATGCTTATACCTATCCCTGACTGTATTTGAGGCTTAAACGCCAGGCGAAAATGAAGGCTTAATATAACTCACGAAGCGATATATATATATCAGTGGACAGTTCGCCGAAGCTGGTAAGTGATTAAAAGTATAGTTGTTTCGAACAATTTTTTGCATATTATTAACATTGATAGGCTTTAAAAAACTCATTCGTGCATGTTATATTCAAATTGTCCTTGAAACCATGCTATTACCTATATGTACGAATTTTTGAGATATTTGTGATCAAAGATCGCTATACATATCTTGTGTTATATTCAGACCTATAATTGTATATAAGACGTGACAATTAACAAGGGTATAGGCATATATAACAAGTAGCACAACCAAACAACCATTTTGGACTTAGCATTATATAATGACACAATAGTTGCTCACTATAAAAATAATTTTACCCTGATTATGACTTCACGCATATATGCATGTTACCGCAATCAGGCAGAAGCATTTCCAAAATGGGAAAACACCAAATTCATGATTTTTGTTGATAATGAAGTGGAATACACGCAATTTACACCAAGAATGAAACAGAAAATCAATATATAAATGCATGTGACTTCCAAACGGTAAAAACACAATAATTATTAATTGCTATTTCTCTTTAGTAAACAATCTTGTGTCTTTTAACCATGCCCTTGTCAAAATAGGAAAATCGTTTTCGAGTATATATAGTTCATTTAAAGATACTTACAAATATCCAGAGTATTTTTTATCAAAATGTTGGTTGTGTTTTTTGATCTTACTGATCCAGCTTCAAGAAAAGCAAACCCTCCTTGCATAACTATTGGAAAAGAAACATTAAATGCAATATAATTGCAATACAAATATACAATGCAATACAATGATGTGTGCATAAAGTGAAAAAATCCAAATTAGAAATGTATCAAGAAATGTAAGAGCTGCATCAAGAACGAATAGTGTACAGCATATTTTACCCAGACCTTTCTGCATATAGATATTACATACAGTAAAAGCGCAAGATGATACATTGTAATGTTGTTGCGAGCTGACATTTTTAATGACATTGGGCGGGTACGTGGTATAAAAATGTAATCAAAGTACTATAGACTATAGTTAGTGCGAAAGTTTAACAATAAGAATCGCTTATTTTAGGCTTAACCATTATTTAACTGCAAAACGGGTAGTTAATAAGACAAGTAGTTAAGAGTTTTCTACACCACGCCACTCGAAAGGCGATTAGTTGTAACCCAGGGTTAACTATAATCGCAGCGCGCTAATAGACCTTTGAGCAACGCCAAATTAACCCAGGCCAAATCCAAGCGGAAAGCTACCTCGGGATTAAGGAATTTTAAGCATGGGTTAGCGTTATCCTGGGATAAATTAACCGGCTTTCGAACAACCCGCCCCAGCATTGCCAATCTAGACTTGTTCCAAAATTGAAACAATGTAATTTATACACCCATCCCAACGAATTCCAAAGGCATATATCGTGCGTGCATTGGTCATGCGACATTTCAATTCCTAATAAGGTTACTGTAGCTCGGTTGAAATTTACTGTATATGAAATGACAAAAACTTACAATTAAAAGCAATCGTGCATGTTCATGTTTCTAATTAAGAAGCTGTTTTAGACAAAAGATAGATATATAGAATTACTTACACAAGATAATAAATCCCTTCACAAGAAGGAAAAACTGATCAACATTTTCTTCGAGTTCTCCCTGAGTTTTAGCCATTTTGTATCCGAAGAAAAGATATTTCAAGCAGCAATCAAAGCCTTGTTTTGGCGCCCAGGTCAAGGTACACAATGATTGATTACTGCCTGTGAGACCTTTATTTAGTCACAATCAATATTGTTTCATTCAACTATAATTTCCTGTTTGCATGATTAGCGTAGGAACAGAAACAATACATGAACACCAAAAACGGCTTAATCACTTTTTGATTCTTCGCTCCGATTTACATGACGATCAAAACACGCAAGACTGCAAATATAAAAAGAAAAAGATAAATTGGTTAATTATAGGTTTAATACATAGTTATCTTTGATGTGAACACTTTTCTTAATCGAAACCGTTGGAGATACTTGGTTTAACCTATATAAAATTGTTTACCGCCCGCTTTGTTAGTTCCATTTGAAGCGACTAAAAGTTCAAAGTCCAAGTGCAAGTGTGATTCTTTTTGTCTTTTAAACCTATAGCTACATAATATATCATGCAGAGATTATTTTTGAAGGAATTTTAGGCCCGTTTACATTACGCTCAATATTTGGCACGGCACGGATAAAAATGTTACCCGTGCCACTTTTAACCATGCTAAGACTACCTATTTAGGTAGGGGGCTTCGGTGGGGGCCACTTATGGGGGCTTCGGTGGCGCAGTCGTCAGAGCAAGCGCCTTTCACCTCCGAGTCTTGAGTTCGATTCTCGCTGAGGACTATACTCATCACACTCATGTGAAAAGAGTAAGTCAACGCTCTGCCGAAAGTGGTGGGTTTTCTCCGGGCACTCCGGTTTCCTCCCACAGGGAAAGTAGACTGGGTGGGTTAGGATATACAGATTAGGAAAGTAACATCACAATTGTTGTAAAAATAAATAATGTAGGCTAAGTACATAACATAGGTAAGCAAGATACTTGATGTAATCGGTCACTGAAAAGCCCCAACGTGGAGTGAGCTGAATGCAAAAAGCCTGGGTGAAATTTAGCGGTATGTTAAACGGCAATGGAACACTGGGTAGCTCTGTAGCTTCTCAGTTCACAGTAGAATACACTTAATTGCACGAATTTGTTTAGTTAAATTTGCCTAATACAATTAATATATAATGAATATGAAATAAATTATATTGAACGTGATACTATGAATGATGAAGAGTCCTTTTAACTAAAAGAATCCGCTTAACTTAGGAGACTATTTAACTTATAAAGTCCATTAAATTTTGTCGTCTCATGTGTATTTGGCTATACGTATGCTTAATGATAAGTGCATGACGTGATGTTTATTGTGATTTTGAACACAATAAGCCAGTTCGGATTTTCGACTGCGCATCTAAATGACGCGTTCTGCGTCGGGATAAAGTTACTCGAAGAACAATTAGTTTCCGTACGATTGACTCGCTTTAATTATAAAATTTATCCCCTTAAGTCATAGTCTCTATAATACAGTGTCTGGAAACGCGGCAAACTCGAAAGTTTATAGCCGTGTGCATGGGTTGATGTTGAGGTTGTACTGAGAGTGCACGTTTTCTTTGTTTTACAAATATATCATGCAGGGATTATTTATCACTTATTTACTGAGACCGAGGGAAACAGCGTGTTTCGTGGCCCCGAGACCGCCGTTGTTGCCCGAGGCGAATCCGAGGGCAACAACGGCGGTCGAGTAAATAAGTGGTCCCGAGGTCTCAGTAAATAAGTGTTTTATTATATAGCAAGTGTCAAAGTCTCAGTAATTCACTTGGTAATAATAGATTAATATCTTCTTCTGAACGACTTGCAAACCGACCGGTAGACGCGAACAGCTCGCGGTCAATAATTGTTTCATTGTGGACCGGTTGCAAGCATAAAGTGAACATGACGTTTTGTGGACCGGGACGTGATACGGTTTTGTCCAATCGGCAAACAGGAAAATTGAACTTTGACACATGCTATATAATAATTGTATTTGTTGACCTGTATTTGTTGACCTTAAGAAAACCTGTATTTGTATTATTTGTATTTGTTGACCTTAAGAAAAACCTGTATTTGTTGACCTTAAGAAAGCTTACGATACTGTTGACCACACTATCTTATTGAATAAATTACAGCATTATGGCTTTTTGGGAAATGAATTAAGCTGGATTCATTCATATCTGTCTAATAGACGGATATGAATGAATCCATTCATATTTGACATTCATATTTGTCATTTACAAAGCATTGCCAAAAATGCTTTGTAAATGGAGTTTTTTCAAAGCCAGGTATAATAAAATGTGGTGTGCCCCAAGGATCGATATTAGGACTACTCTTCTTTCTGATTTTCATCAATGAACTCCCGGGCTGTCTCTCTCATACTACACCAAATATGTATGCAGATGACAATAGCATTACATTGGGAGATGAAAAACTTGATCTTTTGGAAAATAGAATAAACGCAGACTTGCAAAATTTGTGCATTTGGCTTAGAGCCAATAGTCTTAGTCTGAATATTGTCAA
This sequence comes from Trachythela sp. YZ-2020, assembly GCA_016169945.1. Lineage (NCBI taxonomy): Eukaryota > Metazoa > Cnidaria > Anthozoa > Malacalcyonacea > Clavulariidae > Trachythela > Trachythela sp. YZ-2020. The sequence goes on from JADLSH010000052.1 coordinate 458,705, forward strand.
AAGTGAATACATGATTATTGGTTCAGCTCGACGAATTAAACACCTAAGTAGGCATCCTTTGTTACTTATAGGTAATGCTAAACTGAGAAGAGTTAAATGCTAGGTGTTATCGTCGATGGAAACCTTAACTGGCATGACCATATAAATGATATCGCTAAAAAGGTCAAGAGAGGCCTTGCTGCCTTGAGACAAATTCGTGACCTTGCACCTGTAGATGCCTTAAAGAAAGTATACTACGCAATTGTACAACTGCATTTTGATTATTGTTCATCGGTGTTGGATAACTGTAATAAAGGTCTTAAAGAGAAACTACAGAAATTTCAAAATCGTGCTGGGCGGATAATCACGTGCTCTGCCTATATGATATTAGATCAGCCGAAATTTTAGATAAATTAGGTTTGCAAACATATTAGAACATAGGTGGCAATTGAATAAGGTATTGTTGATGCACAAAGTAGCAAACAATGCTGCCCCTACGTATCTAATATCGCAATTTTCCAAAAGGAACCAAGCGCATGACTACAATGTAAGGGGTAGCCAAGTGAATATTTGTCTTCCGAAACCAAATACAAATTTTCCCAAAAATAGTTTAGCCTGTATAATGGAGCAGTTACCTGGAATTCACTGACTGAAGATTAAAAATCAACTGAGGATGTTACTGCCTTTGTTACAGTCTCTGAGTGTCCTCTAGTTATTATTATTATTTACACAATGGTGCAGTCATGGACCAACGACTGAGCATTAACTTCTGAATAAATTTAAGCTAGGTACGTCCACACTAATCCGTTTTCGTGGCGTTTTCAGATTGTTCTCCATCCGCAAGGGAATATAAAACAATAGCCCAGTTTTCTGAAATCATACAATAACGCCACGAAAACGGATTAGTGTGAACGTTGCCTTGTGGAATTTTTCGTTGTGTTTTGGCATTAGTTTCGCTTGGCAGCTCACAACACAAAGATACGCAAGGCACGAGGACTTTAGAATCCCGGTAAAGTCCGACGTCGAGTATTTGTCGAGCCAGTTCCTGGTTCAATAGTACGATTCGTACTTGTTTGTAATCACAGTACAATTCTCTGTAATCACAGTGCAATTTTGTGTAATCAGAGTTCAAAAATCTGCAATCACAATGAACCAATCAAATTTGAGCTAAGTTCTGGGCAGATTGCTCAAAACAAAACAACATGTATACATGACGCCCGCTTGCCTAAACTGAAACATTTACTTGGTGTTTGGCGACAAATCCAAATGGTTCAATTCACTTTCAAATATTTGGCAATGCATACAAAGGAATGATATAGCTATATAATAGGAGGGAAAACTTTACCAGTGGACGGTTCGCCGAAGCTGGTAAGTTGAAAGTATATAGTTGTCTCGAACATTTTTATGTAAATTATTAATAAGTAAAGCATGATTTCTCGTGAAATTTGGATAAAAACATGCACTCGTGAGTTTTTTAAAAACCTCAAATAGCTCTCGTCCATCGGTCTCGTGCTATTTTGAGGTTTTTGAAAAACTCACTCGTGCATGTTATATCCAAATTCATTATTACTAATATCTAATATACAGTATAATAATTACCTATATTTGATGAATGATAAGAGATCCTTTCATGAATCACCCTCAGTTATAATATATTACATAAGCTACCATAGAAGAAAATATTGCTGCACAAAACGGCGTTAATAACTGAACAAATCTCATTTATAACTGCACAAGTTGGTTATCATTGCACCTTAAACTTTTCCTTATAATATATTATTTTACTCAACGCGAATTAATGCCGTATGCTTTCCACATTACTGCTACAGGTAGCGTGATGTTGTTTATGAATTTTCGTTGATGTGTGATGTTTACTCGATACAGTAGACGATAGTTTGCCTCGAGAAAACATAACCTATGGTATGATCAAAGTTGCAGGCATCAGTGCCATCACTGCGTGGGTCGTGTTTTCAAAACTTAATGGAATGATGTGAGTTAATCCACATTCAGTTTTGAAATCGAAATGCGCTTTGTGGGCTAAGTGAGGCGCTGTGTGGGCCTATTTCTGAAGTACGAGCAACGAGACTTGGATCATGCACGATTCGACCGTTTCTGATGAGCATGAGTTTATAAACTGTAATGTGCTGTAATTTGTGATACAGGCACGGTATGGCCTTATGTACGATTTTGGCTCACGTTCTTGCATTGTTTGTCTTAAGCGATTTTGTTACGCTATATGGGTCCTCTGGGAATAGTGTTTAGAGACCTTGAGGCTTGTCGATTGGTCTGTGTGGTTGCGGCGTGTTCACACGATATATTGCTTTATAGGTCAATCCAACGGTGTTGTCTCTACAGAAACAGCTTAAGGAAATGAGTGACAAAGCGGATAATGCTTTGGTGGAGACTGTCCTAAGGAATGTGCAACTTTTAATTTAAAAGCTTTTTGACCTTTATGCGTCTTTAGCAGCGCTCGAGCAATTGGTAGATTGTGCATGGGCAGCCAGTGACGACCAGGCAAAACGTTTCGCTGTGATTTTAAATTACGCCAATGCCGTCCGTTGCTGTATGGCCCGACATTGCGAACAGTGTTGACAAGGTTGGTTGCGGATAAAGAAGAGGCAGAGGTTTCTCGGGTCATTGAAAAGACGATGCGTCAATCCCGTCAAATTAACACGATGTGTTAATCTTTCAATTAAAAAATCAATAAAACTTCTTTGTGTGTTTATTTAATTAGGTAAGCATATTCGGATGGGCGTTTTTGTTTCAGGGTATTTCCGAGGCCGGAGAGATGGTAACGCAAGCGATTTGTCTAACATGGCATTCCCTTGTAGCCCCTCTAGTGGGCTGTAGTTATCGTCTTCCCTGGGCTTGGGTTCCCATCTGGTTGTATTTATGTTTTGGCTTGCCCTTCGTTTTCGATTTTTTTCGTTTATAACATATGTCCAACCGGCTCAAGTTATCCATCCAACCTTCTGGTTTGTCAGAGTTGGGTCATACCCCGTCAGGTCTTGGGCATGCATAATGGACCTTACTGGATGGGACCCCGAGCTTGGGGAGGACGATAGAGCCCAACGCCTTTTTGGCCGAAATTGATAGAGTCGTTTCTGGAGAAGAACATGATATTACTAATCTCGCCTTTCGTAACCCTGATTCGTTTCGCGCTGGAGAAGTTCATCAACACGCAGCTTTGTGGCGGCATTTAACTCGCGGTTACAAACGTGAGGCCGAAGCAAAGGAGTGGATTATGAACGGGGTTGACGTCACATCGTTTTTTCGTCCTTTTAAGGGGTCTTTTCAGGGCGAAACGTATGATAGCCCAACTCCTCCCGTGAAAACATTCCAAAACCACTCTTCGTGCAGCAAATTTTCTATGTTTATCAGTGACACCTTGCGGCAACGAATTAAGTCGGGCGCAGTCGTTGCTCTCGGACAGGTGGGGGAAGTCGTCCCACCACACATTATACTTCCAATTACCATAGAGCCTAACAAGCCCCGTTTATGTATCGATGCGCGGTTTCTGAATTTGTGGATGCGCGACACACCCTTCTCATTAAACTAGAAATACATGCATGCAGAATCCCCTCGCCATTTGAACCAAACAATTTGCTCCCCAAAAGTTATTGTAACATGAAGTACTATGTCGACGAATATGTAACCATGGTAACACGCAACATTGTATATTTTATTATTTTTTTTGAACAAATAAATATTGTATTTTTAACTATAAATTACCAAATGCCCAATATATAAAATATGCATATATATATTATTTTATTTTTGTTTTTATTTTTGATTTATATTACCATCAACCCTTAGACAAAACGTTCAAAATTCAAAAAATTTTTCTAACTTTTTTCGAGGCTCGCGAGGAGCATTTTTGAGATTTAATGTTTCTTTTACTTTATTTTTCAATTTTTTTAATAACAATACTAAAATCAACTCTAAAGTCAATCAATGCAATCATGATTGTACAGACCACAATCTCTACATTTTCAACAAATTATCAAATATATAATAAAAATGACAAAAAATGAAAAAAAAAAGCGCAAGTGCAAAAAAAAGCAAAAAAAAACAAGGAAACCTGTTTTTTCGCCCTTTTCTTTTTCTTCTTTTTTTTCCTTTTCCTCTTGCTTTTTTTTTAAGTTTACTTTTTTAAGAGTTAACTTATAAAATGAGTGAGAAGATCATTTATAAAAGAGTGCAAAACTATTTTTGAAAAAGTCCTGAAATTGAACTCCTTGAACTTGGAAATACAAAATCATAACGGAAAAAAAACAAAACACATTACATTATGGCAAATGGCTTTGACTTTGTTTTCCATTGCCATCGAACCGGGTAAGCGATTTAGCGGATTAGTACGCACGCTCGCTTCGCTTGATAAGTTAATCGATGTGCCACGATTCGTTCAAAAAGCTTCTTTTATGACCAAGATTGATGACAAATATGGTTATGATCACGTTTTGCTCACTGAGCAATGGGATGTTTGGTGGTATGTTTGCAGAACCCTGCCATTTCGATGGAAGAACTCTCCATTTGTGTATCAAACCCTCGGAACTGTCGCGACAAGTTTCTTTAGATCTCAAGGTATCCCTTGTTCGCTTTATATTGACGATCGGTTAAATGGCGAACTATTTACCAATAGTGGACGCTGGGCCTGTCTGCCAGGGGAGTGGGATGCGGTATATAGTTATAAATCAGCGGAGGCAGAGGTGTTTATCGTCTGTAGCGTTTTGACGCAGTTGGGATACTATCTTGGTCTTCCAAAATGTGTTTTGTCTCCACTCCAGCGTCTAATTTTCCTCGGTATGGTTGTGGACTCTATAGCCCAAGCGTTCTCATCCCGGAGGAGAAAAGGAAAACAATTTGCAGAACTCAGAGAGAGCATTTTCCAGAATAAACGCCCCCTCTCGGTCCGCTCTGCAAAAGTTGATGAGGAAATGTATCTCGTTTTCCTTAGTCTTTCCAGGCGCAAAATTTTACATTCGTGAGATGGCCAATTCACTTTCTAAGGCGTGGGGAAAGGGGAACGTGTCTGTCCAACCTGCGTTACTAGAGAAAATCGAGTTCTGGCGGTTTCTGGATATGTGGGATAGCTACATTCCTTGGAGAGGTGAGCAACACTGCACCTTGACAGCTTCAACGGATGCGTCTTACACACGTTGGGCAGGGGTGGTTCGCCTTTCAACTGGGGAGCAGGTAGTTGGTGATTATTTCGACGAAGCCATTTTGCAAGAACATTTTAATGTTGAGGAAATTTGGGCTGTCGCCAAATCCTCGAGTCATTACCGGAATCGATAAGGGACTGTCGCGTTGACATTTATGTTGACAACCAGGCGGTATTGCATACTTGGATGGGCCGCGGCGGTCGGTCAAGAGGTCTTGCTGCTGTTGCTCAACGAATCTTCCAGTTTGTTGTGCATCGTAACATTGCTCTCGATCTTAAATATGTTCCTTCGCATGCCAATCCTGCTGATTGGGTTTCACGTCAGCTGTCGAGGGCCGATTCAATGTTGTCACCACGGTGTTGGTAGCTGCTTCAGTCTGAGTTCGGCAGACAGTTGGGCCACAATCTGGAATTGATGTCTTTGGATTCAAATGTGCAAGTAGATCGGCATGGGTACCACTTCACCATATTATACCATTTCCGACCCCGTGTTCCAATGGCGTCAATGCCTTCAACCAAGATCTGGCTATCTGTGATGGCGTTAACATTAATGCGTATGTTTTTTCCCCATTTGGTCTAATCTGGCCCTTGTTGCAGTTCATCTTGGCACAAAGAGCTGTTATGACAATCGTTGTTCCATATCAATTTATCAACAATAGTTTTCTGTCTCTGCCTAACTATATTTTATTTAGAAGAGATCGGTCAATTTCATCTGGTGGAGGCGTGTGCATATTTGTTCAATGTAAAAGAATCCAGGAATTTGAATCCTTATCTATTGAATCGCTGTGGCTTTCACTTAGACCAAATCATCTTCCAAGATCAATCTCAGTTATACTCCTTGCTGTTATTTACCATCCCCCCTCAGCAAGTGCCTCCGAGAATAATGATTTGTATCGATAAGATTTTAAGAAAGGTTTTGATTTGGTCGACAACAATATTATTGTTCAGGAGCTTGAAAGTTAACCCTCTCATTGTTCTATGGATAAAAGCCTTCTAACAAATAGGAAGCAATGCGTTAGGATTGGAGAATCATATTCTTCTTGGAAAACAGTGAACGGAGGCTTGCCTCAGGGGACTAAGCTTGGACCGATCCTGTTTGCAGTCTTAATCAACCCTCTACTAAAAAATTGGCCAGGCAGAACCAAATTCGTTGATGATACAACCGCCATGGAAATAATTCCTCGCTGCTCGCCAAGTCTCCTACCAATCGTTGTTGATGAAATCAGTAATTTCTCTTCTGCAAGGGGCATGGAGCTTAACCCCAAAAAGTGTAAGGAAATGTTAATATCGTTCTTGGAATACTCTACCTCCACTATAAATCCGATTTATGTGTTCGGTCTTCCTGTTGAGTCCGTTCCTTCCTTTAAATTGCTTGGCTTAACTTTGTCTCGTGACCTTTCATGGAGTTCTCTTGTGGATTTTATTATGAGAAAAGCAAATTCTAGATTGTATGCGTTGCGACAATTAAAGAGAGCCGGTGTTGGACAACGTGATTTGGTTTCTATTTACTGTTCAATCATACGATCTCGTGTCTAATATGCTGCTCCAGCGTGGTCTAATCTCACTGCTGGTTTGTCAAATTCAATTGAATCAATACAAAAACGGGCACTGAAGATTGTTTTCCCTTTCCTTTCCTATGGAAGTGCTTTAACGTGCTCTGGCCTTGAGACTCTAGAAGCACGGAGAGTCAAGCTTAGTAAACAATTTATTGACAATTTGAAATTATCTCAGGATTCCGATTATAATCCACTGTCTCAAATAGTATGTAACCGTCCGATAGACTTGGATCATGATTATAATTTAAGGAGAGAGCGAGTTCATATACCGTTAATAAAGACTGAACGTTTTAAAAATTATGTAACTGTAAAATATTTTTGATTGTTGTAAATATTTTAGAAATAGGATTACTAAGTCTACGTAATACCGTGTAATTCAGTTTTCTCTGCAAAACGATTTTATTAAACTAATTATTATTATTATTATTATTATTATTATTATTATTATTATTATTATTATTATTATTATTATTATTATTATATCTCTTACCTCTTCCGCTTTGGTGGCCCATGTTAAGAGCGATGTCATCGCGGTCATTCCGGATTTCCGGTTGGCAGTTCAAGGTTCTCGAGACGCAATTCTCAGTCCTACCAAAAACGTTTTTTACATTCGGTTCTTCCTTTCGACTTATGGTTTTTCGTGTGGACAGATACGCGAGTGGTGATAGCAGGCTCATGCGAGTTAGGTTGGCCTCACAGGGAAAGCAATAATAAGTACCACCACACACAATCCTCTACTTTGTCTCAGTTTTTTACAGCCGTTGCCATTCGTCCCTCGGATATTTTTCCCGGCAGTGAGTTGCCCTGAATACTCGTATCCGAATGATGCACATTTTCGCTTTTGCCAAAGGTGTGGTTATACACGTCACATGTGTTCTCAACTCGATTTGGCCTCGTTAAAGGCTAAATCGAGGATTGGCACTTGATAGAACAACGGGAACTTGAACTCCGATGTCAGCAGCGTTCTCGTCCGTATGCGAAACAAAAATCTACATTAGAAAAGGAGATGTTGTCCTTGAGTAAGTCAGGATATGGTAAATTTCTTAGTTTGGAAGGATAATTTCGGAAAGACTAAGATCCATCGGGACGATTGCCGCCTATTCTGAACCAAGATCAACTCCCCATGTGCATGTCCCACGCGTTTAGGGTTTGGAACGGTGGATTCTCTCTTGGGGAAGCTACGTGCCATTTTCACTGCAGCTGGTAGGGGGGCGATGGCTTCTCACTTGGGAGATACGGTAACCCAGCTGCCGCCAAGCCTGTCAAAGATAACTTAGCGGCGATGCGCATGGAACAGTTACTGGCACGGGTTGTTTCCCATCAAGCGGAACCGTTTTTCCTGATTGACTTGGCTGCGATCTCCTCTTATATTGCCAAACAGTTGAATCAGACTGACCTCTCGGCAACCCAGTTATTTGTCTTAATCCGTGATCAGGCTTTCTTTAAGCTGCTGGGTATCGTGCAGGTGACCTTGGGGAGTCAAAATTCAAGAATTTTATACTTCCCAGAAAAGGAGGGAATCCTGTTTAATCACGTTTTAACCAAAACATTACGAGATGGGTCATCTAACTTATTCTCGGTAAAACGATATAAGAGTAACAGGTCGATATGCCCCGTTACCGTAATCGAGGCCTATTTGGGGGTGGCCAGGTTATTGGGTATTTCACTGCGGCAGGGCTACCTCTTTGGTCCTCTCACTCGGGAGATAGCGACCGCTCCATTCGACTCGTAAGCAGCACAAAGTCGCCTCTCCGTGTATGTTCAGCACCTGCCTCAGATATTTGGTGGACGGAAGATAACCCTCCATGGTTTACGTAGTGGCTGTGCAATTTCGTTAGCCATGTACGGCGTCGACTTGCATAATATTATGGCTCATGTGGGTTGGAAGACTTCGAACACAACCCGTCATTACCTCAGGATGGGCCATGTCCTGAGACCTGATGGTGCTGGCGATATTCTATGCGAAATATCCTTGGACTTACACCACATGTATCAGGCACAGAACGAACTATCGGGTTTTCGACCGGTGCTGGAGTCTGTCGGACCAATTTAACGTTTTTTTCTAAAGCTATGATGTATGAATAAACGCAACAGCGTGCTCTGTATTACATTTATTAAATTTAATTTAACGCACGCTTTGGGGATGAGGTTGGGTGAGAATTGGGAAGATGATCCGGGGTAGATTAGGTATAGAGACGGGTTGGGGGATATCGGGTAAGGTAACGGATACGAATAGATAGGTGAGTCAGGAGGGTATTCCCATACCTTAATGCTAATAACTCAGCAGGGGGGATAACTATTCAAACCTCATTGAATATGCATTATCCCTCGTTATGACGTCATTAACATTATTTAAGACAAGACTAATTATGCAAGGGTGTCAGTTGCAACGATACACGAACGGGTTGAAAACACCCAACCGCCCACCGTTTCCTGCCTGTTGTCTTATTGGCACAGATACTACTTTCCGGACGAGTTCGTCAGGAGGGGATTCCCATACGTTAATGCTAATAAGTCAGCAGGGAGGATACTGTACACTCGACACAAACGGTAGATATTTCATAGCATCAAAACACTGCACTGTAGATATATTACGTCTTCGGCTTCACAAACTGACAAACTTGACCTATTTCCGAATTTAATCCCCTGGATTTAAGTAAATATTGCAACTATACGCAAAACTAAATCATACACTTGCTTTCATGTAAAGTTTTGGTATCCATAAGCTACATACCCACGCGTCAGGATTAATTTCAGCGCTAACGCTAATTATATTTGACTATTATATGATTTGAATTTAACATTTGACGCTGATAACAACTAAGACATAACTAATTACTTAATTTTGCCCGCTGCCGATCGGTAGGGATGGATTCGGTGTCAGATTATGGTGGGTTATCCTCTTAGCCCTCGTAACCAAGGCGAGGAGTCATAGAGACCTCTCGACCAATGGTACGTCCGCCATCCCCTTTCGCGACAAGTCTGATACAGGGAAGATAATACTAACAACTAACCCTAACTACCCACCAATGTGTACTCTTACCTGAAATCAACCAAAATGAATAAACAGTATCTCAATACATATCCTGGTGTACATCGAGTGCTTGTAATAGATTATCAATACCCATTTGAAGGTGAAGTTGATTCGACAAGAAAAAGAAAAGTTGTAACGGATGACGAAAAGGAAGGAGAACACACCAAGGGACTGGTGGGAGGGAGACGTTGAAAGCAACTAAAAGCATGATTTGGAAATCCCTAGCTATTTATACGCTTGGCTATCGGGTTCCTCGCTCTAGGTCTAATCGCCGATACTGTAGTCAACCAAGTGAATCAGTACAGAATATTAACTTGTTTTTATTGATGTAAAAGCCAATTAAAATGCTGATTATGGGGGGGGGGAGGGAATTTCCGAAGAAAGGGGCAAAATCTTCCTAGGAAATATCCTGGGACACCGGACCCACTTTCTGAAAAATTAGGCACGCTAAGCGTACATCTATCAGCGCAAAATGATTTTCTAGTTGCTGTCAAAAACTGCATTCACATTTTGCCATTTCTCTAGAATAATGAAGATAGCATGGGACAATTTATAACCAGTTATACGTAGAGATCAAAGAATAACGTGACGTCATTTTAAGATAGCTGTCGTTGATTAGCTAAAGGTAACACATGTATCCCGACTTGATTTAATTCAATATGGCCGAACATGATTTTTAGTATATTTTACATAGAGCAGAAACTAAAAAGTAAAATTTGCCCACAGAGAAATTAGAATTCTAATTCCACGCACTCTTGCTGTCCAGAACGCAATTGGTACAGTATATTTTCTGTCAATCGCAATTTTATAAAGTCGATTTACCCGCCATGTGGCCATGAATGGCCAGAATTTGTGAATTGAAAACGGCAGGTTTGGCCCAAAAAATGTGCAAAAATGTACATAAAGTTTTAGAAATGAAAAATTATTGTTCAAGTATTCTTTTTGCTCAACGTTTTGGACCGTTAATTTGCTTTTTAGTGAAAACTTTGCCAAAAACGAGGCCTCGAACTTCCGGCGAGCAAAACTGTGATAAAATCTTGAAAGAGAAAGCAATGTTTCAACGTAAAATTCAAACTTTGAGAAATGGAGGTTGGTATATATTGTTTCCTTAAGTAGGTTGAACATTAACAGCAAATAATGTTACTGAATTATTGAAAATAGGCATGACCGAACATGGTTTATGAAAATATTTTGGCTGCCTGTCCTTTCCTAGGCAACATGAAGGTGACATGTAACTTGAAAGTATATCTGGATAAGACTATATACCAACCTGAATGTTATAAAGATGAATATTACGTAGGATTGTTGTTTTTTGGCCTTTAAAAGTTCGAACTTTTATCCCGCACCAAACACACACACTCTGTGGCCTTGTCTTTTCGCTAATATATTTACAAAATTGTTTGTAAGAATACAAGTTAGCTGTCCAGTAAAGGTAAAGAAAACAAAATAGCACAAATATTCTTAATTTCGATAACTTTTCATGCGTTATAGGCATTCTTTACTGCCCTTTTTTGCTTAAAACATTAAAATATTGTTTCTTGTCTTCACATACATCCAGTGACTTTTGCAAGTCAGTGGCTCAATTATGGCGTGGAAATGGCGTGGATTACACTTACTGGTAAAATAGCGACTCGCGCATGCGTATAAAAAATCTCAGACACGATTTTGGCTGAGTGAGACATCTGGTTAGATCATTAATCTGTTATGGTAACACGCAACCGACCCCGTATATTTCTTTTATTTTTTGTACAAAATGGCAAAACAGTGATAAGGTTTGTACTTTTAACTGTACATTTATCAATTGCCCAACTATATAAAGTAGCTATGTTATTACGTACTCTTTTAGCTTTGATTCACTCTAAAAAACTCAAAACTTATACTATTTATGAAGTTTTTGAGATAAAATATGTCGTTTCTTATTCGATAACGCATTTGAATTAATATTAAAAAACTTTTTAAGATTAATCAATGTTGTATTGATCACACAGAATGAACTACGCATTCTGAAAACCACAAACTATAGTGCATGCCAATTGACGGCAAAACTGCAAAAGCAAGTATGCAAAATACGCACTTACCCGTTTAAAACGCTTTAAAACTTGAAAAGCTTGTCCTTTCTCGTTTTTTTGACTGATTTCTTTTCCTGTTGACTTTAGTCTGCAGTGAAATTCCTCTACAAAATTTTCATTTATCTTGTTTTGAAGACTTTATTTGTCTGTATTATTTCGACTCCTGAGTACAAAACAACGTACAAAACTATATTTGAAAAAAGTTTTCTCTCGGCCTAAACTCGCGCATGCGCATAAAGTAGAAAACCATGTTCGTCCATGACATAATGGCGGACAACTTTGGAATCCGCTATGTTCTCACATACCCGGGTGTAAATATCCGAGCGGAATTAGTACCCTCGCACGGCGCTTCGTGCTCGGCATAAATCCTATACCAACCCTTGGGATTAGCATTTCTATTGCCAACATTCTATCATGAGAATATATTTTTGATTTAAGATCACAACTTCATTAACTATATGCAATTTAGTCTATATACTAGAAATACATTCATGCAGTAACCCCTCGCCATTAGAACCAAATAATTATTCTCCCCAACAACCCAAAAGTTATTGTAACATGAAGTACTAAACCGTTTACTGTAACCATGGTAACACGCAAGCGAACACTGTATTTTAAATACTTTTTGTATTTTAAATACTCTTTTCTGTACAAAAAACTGTGATATTTTTACTTTTAACAATAAAACTACCAATTGCCCAAGTATATAAAGTAGGTATGTTATGTTGTTCTTTTTTGGCTTTGATTAACTGTAAAATTCAATCTTAGACGTCTCACAAACCGTTTCGAAATTGTCATAAAACTGCAACTGTTTTTTGAACAGTATTTTTATGATTTTTATACTATGAAGTTTTTTAGATAAAATATGTTGTTTCATTTTCTACATAACGCATTTGAATTAATACTAAAACAATGTTGTATTGACCACACAGGATGAACTACGCAATTTTAAAACCACAAACTATAGTGCATGACAATTGACGGCAAAACTGCAAAAAGCAAGTGTGCAAAATAAACACTTACCCGTTTAAAACGCTTTAAAACTCGAAAATTCTGTCCTTTCTCGGCTTTTCGACTGCTTTCTTTTCTTATTGACTTTAGTAAATGAAAGTCCCCTAAAAAATTTTCACTTCTCTTGTTTTGGAGACTTAATATTTGTCTGAATTAATATGTCCCGACTCCAGAGTTCAATTTTGAAAAAAGTTTTCATATAAATATGCATTCAGTGTGACCAGATTTTTTCAGGACCAATTACTAAAAATGCCTCCGAAAAATTACTAAATCCAGAAAAAAATTACTAAAAGTTGCACACTTCCCAAAACAGCTCATAAATCAGTTTTGCATTGAACTACCATAATGCTTAGCGAGTATAATGAGTATAGATATCATTATTCATATTACTCCTATAATTTATTAACCCAAGATTGGCAAGATTTCAGGCTTTGGGCCAGGGGCGGCGGAGGCTGCGGAGCTGGGGGGGCAAAAGGGCTGTTGCCTTCAGATGTACATAATTTTTCGAGAGACCTTTGCCCCCCCTCCACCCCCCTAATGCCCAAACCGCTCCGCCGCCCCTGCTTTGGGCAAACTAGAAAGCATTGTTGCGGAAACATTTGAGAATTTCTGTTTTTTATTTTTAGTGTTTTGGCGCCAAAATGTAATAACACTTTATCTTCGGGCAGGCAAAGCTGAGCTGCCTTAGCTGCCCGAACTGCCTCCCGCCTGTGCGCATGCCTAAATAGCATCGACGAGGATATTATCTGATTTTCTCTCAAAATGTGACAGTGCTCATACAAAACAATTCGTAAAATTTGAGAAATTCATCTTTTATCTAATTACCAACAGATTACTAAATTTCCCAAAAAATTACCAAAAAATTACTAAAAATATTTAATTACTAAAAAAGTCCCAAAAATTGCCAAAAATTACCAAAAGTAATTAAAATTACCAAATCTGGCCACACTGTATGCATTATCAATGCCAAAAATAAAATGCCAAAATGGCATTATTTTTCTGACGTTGCATATAAAAACAAAATCGTTATCTTAGCCAATCATGATGTTGCTAGTTACCACTTTTCTCTCGGCTTTAACTCGCGCATGCGCATAACTTAAAAATGGTGGACGACTTTGCATTCCACAATGTTTTCACATACCCGGGTGTAAATATCCGAGCGGAATTAGTACCCTCGCACGGCGCTTCGCGCCGGCTCGGGGATTACTGGTTAAAAGTGCAGTGTGACGTTATTCAGCCCAATGAAACCTATTTATAGCATGAATAATTGATCTACATGCTAACATGAGGTATATATGAATGCAAATCGTGTTGTTTGAATATGTGCTTGTTATTATTACTTGCCTTAAGTTTATATCTGCTATATAGTTCATCGATATATGAACATGGCCAGAAATGGAGGACAGTCATCGCACCCCATCTCCAACAACACTAAACTGGGCTGAACATTGCAACCAGAGGGAATTTCGCCGGTTTTAAAGGAGTTTACATTACCAGAAAATATCGTTAAACGGACTTATTCGGGTAATAGCAAGTCGTGAGACGTCAAAAGCTATAAGACAACATTATTGAGGTAATTTATAGATTTGTAGACGTGCATGGGCACTTTCAAAATTCGACTCTCGTTCGGTATGCGCATCGATTTTATATTTCTCTACTGTTAAAGCTTAGTATTTCCGCCATTTTGAATTCGTAAAATTAGTTAGTTGTGTGCATAATCTGGCGAGCCAGCCGCCATGCTGTCCTCCATTTCTGGCCATGATTCTAATAATAACGAGTGCTATTTATCAGTAAATGTAGTGTGCAAAGTTAGAAGGTTCTTTCAATAATCAATATTCTTTACTAATCAGTTCCAAGTTCTATGTTGAGCTCAATGTCCGCAGTTGGTATTCAAGTATTCTACCAATCGGTTGACAAAGAAATGACAATTGTTGGTAAACAAATTGTATTTGCCATAATCCTTGGGATAATTGCGGGTCCAGTTCTCTGCATCACTCAAAAAGCATGTGCTCGTGCCTTTACTACCATTGCTCCATGTGATTGAACAGTGAGATGGGTTCCGATCCATTTTGTAGGTTTTTGGGTCGCCCAAACCCCACTCAAAGATCTTCCCAAGGAACATAAGCAGACTATGGTCTAGTTTCCATTGATAGACATGGAATTCTCGTTTTTTATCTTTAAACAGACTTGTCGTGCCATAGAAGTAATCACTTCCATAACCTAAAGTGCATACAAAGATTCTAAACTTTCATGGTTTTGGTTAATACTACCTGGAAAAGATTTAAAGCACTTCAAAGTTTTGAGCGAATGATTTCCGCAGAAGGTCAGTATACGATATAATAACTTCGCGAGGCATAGCGCTAGCGTCGAAACTCGAAGTGTTTCAATTTAAATCAAAAGCAGTTTGTAGAATACTATCTATATTCGTTAGAACCTAAAAATACATTAAATTGGCTGGATATATTATTTCTCATAAATCCCTGATGCAAAAATCGCGAAAACAAAGCTTCATTATGCTATATGAAGAAACCCGCGTGACCATTCGTTTGCGCGGAAATATGAAACCACAAAAAAAATAACGAAAGAACTTCCAAATGACCTGAGTTGCTCAAGCCATCTCGCGCCATTGCGCGTGTTGTACAACGTGTTGAATGCAGTGAACTCTAAGTAGACTGGAACGCTAACTCCTATGATTAAGCCCTATGATTGGGTGAAGCCAAATTGATGCATAATTTGAAGCAAAAGGCGGGAACCGCGCGACTAAAATGCACTTTCAAAGAACTAAGGCGAGTTTTGAGGAGTGGGAAATTCAGTCAAAAGTTTCTTTTTTAGCGAAAATGAGAAAGAAAAATAGCTTTTTCATCCTGGATAGTTCTAAGTAGTCTACATCCACCAACTGCAAAAACTTCAGGGGTGTCAGCTTTATATTCGAAATATTGGACAAGTTTGAACGTGCCGATGAAAACTTCGCTCTTCAACTTTAAAAAAAATAAGGTTAAAATCTTTCTACGGTTTTGAAACTTGTTTTTTGCTAAAGTTCAAGTATTGTTGTTTGTTTTAAGCCCTTAATCTTGCTCCAATGAGGATGTTTTGTGTAAGAAAATCAACGCTTTTTAAGCGGTGTATTTTCGGCTTCGGACCTTCAATGGCGGCCTTCAATTTGGCTTAAAAGATGGCGATCGAGTTATCGTTCCAGTCTACTTAGAGTTCACTGGTTGAATGTCTATAAATCAGGGACCGCGGAAGATTTTTTGGACTGGGGGGCTAAAAATCTCAGAGGGCTCAGTGGTAGTAAAATCGAATGCTAAAGACGTGAGATCTATAGGGGGAAGATTTTCCCCCCAAAAAATTAAATCTAAAGTCCCTGATGAAGTGCTACTTCGTGTAATGTTGTGTGAAGGCTTAAGAGCATTGTCACAAGAATTCGTTGTAAATATTTGGTCGAACGAAAAGCAGCTAGACTATCATATCCATCAATTGTACCCCCTTACGGCAATGAATCACGAAATGATCATGAAATGGATTCTTCTTTGAGACACGTCTATCATCCTGCTACGTTCGGAAAATATCAAGTTGCTGTACACCTGAAGCTTTATTGAGCCACCTTAAGCCTACTTAGCTTCTTAAGCTAAGAAATCGAGTTTTATAGTTTTGAGTTTTGATTTCCACAGAAAAACTTTAAATGAAGTAGCAGTATATTTTACTATGGCGCATAATGACAGGAATAAACTATCTCAGCCGCTCTGAGATAAGCGCACACAAAATATATCGGCCTGCATACCTCTGGTTTTAAGTAAAGCAAAATTGACACTATTCAGATTCTAGGTTAAAAAGTAACTGCTTGACAATGTGCTAATAGTCCTATAGTATGTACAGCTCATACAATGCCATATAGTATGTACAGTTATAAAACACACCATGGAGTGTGGCAAAACACACCTTTGTGGGTAGGAAAACAGCCATGGTGTGTTCAAAAACACATCTTTATTCAAAACACACCTTAAGTGTGTTAAAATTTGGACAACCCAAAAACACACCTTTTGGTGAGTTTTGTAACACCTTGAGACATGCGTTTTACCACTTTAAGGTGTGTTAAACATACACTAAGGTGTGTTGAACACACCTATAGGTGTGTTACAAAACACACCTAAAGGTGTGTTAAATGCTGGACTAAAAAGTTGTAATCTTAACACACCTTTTTTAGAGTGCGTATCATAGAAAATTCCGTAGTTTGAACGAGTCATGTATTGTGACTATATTTGCTATATATTACTGTATATAGCTGTAAAATTGATATCCTACCAGAAGGGGGTGTGCAGTTATTTTTAACAGGAGTCCGTCTTCGTCTACGACGTCACCACCAGCCACCAGATTCCACGAATGTACATTGAATCAGAACCAAAAAAAAGAGAGTAACAGCAAGTTGTGAGCTCTGAATTATGACCACCTTTAAACTCGGATTCACAAAATCTTATTGTGGAACATATATCTTTCCAATACAAAACAAACAATTATTACAGCTAAGTAATCAAAATCTTAACATAATTGGAAATAGATTAGCTCATGATCCAATCCGTAATCGACAATTTTTTTTCATACGTATGAAAGCGCATTGCCCAATTATGACAAAATATATGCTTATAGAGTTATCTTTTTTTAATTCTGTGTATATATCTTTGTATTTTATCAACTTTTCAAGTTTATTAGTTTATGGCAACCAGGTTTAATATTAGACATGTTTTCGGTTGCTATTTTGGTTTTAGGGAAATGATGCAAAACCCGGTCGAATTGCACTCACGATCCACACACAACCTCTGATGTATCGAAACGTTGGGACGCGACTGCAATTAATTAGACCAGGATTTGCATTAATCATTTACTTATACCAAAGTAGCAAGCAAAAACATGTCTGACATGACGTTGACTTGTATTTTCTTTCTCGGTTTGACCACACTGTACGCATACTTATTGTAATTAAAAGACCATTATTGTTAATGTATCACTAGGGCCAGGAGTCATAATCAATGGCCATACAGTTCAGATTTCAAGTAAGCTATAGAAATTTTCCGTTAGAAAACAGGTTTTGTGAAATAACGTTATGTAAGCGAATACATGATCTGCTGCTATTCTACTTAACTTGCGTGCGTCCAGTAACAGAATATGCCTGTCACGTTTTCCATAATTCTCTCACTAAATATCTATCTGATGACTTGGAAAAACTACAAAAACGAGCACTCGGTATCATTTTCCCACATATATCATATTGTGATGCGTTAGAGCAAGCTGGTTTGGACTCCTTGTACAGCAGAAGAGATACTCTAACGAAAAAACTGTTCAACGATATTGTTCAAAAGACATCTCATAAACTGCATGCACTGTTACCAGAGAAAAATAGATCTGGTATGAATTTGACACGTAAGAGCATGTTTAACTATCCAGTGTGTAAAACGAACAGATTCCAAAACAGTTTTATTATGGCAAATGTAAAGGAACAATACATATAAACTCAATTGTAGTGATTGCGCAATAACAAATTAAAACAAATTAACTTAGGACAGATACATTTTTTATAGTTTTAATCAAATTTTTAAAATGGATATATTTAATTAGTCATGATTGTAAAGTTTAAGTATAATTCAGCTGTAAGTTGTATTGGGAGCTGTAAAATTTTATTAAATAAACAATCTATCTATCTATCTAATACAAAACTTCTCGCTCAGACTGTAATAGTAAAATTTCAAATATTACATACACCATGCAGCTGTAATTGGTTAGCGGTGTCTGCAAATTTAGGTTAAATTAATGTCGGAACATTGGTACCGCAAACATGATGAGATGTTTATTTTTCTCACTTGAAACAACATATAATTTTTACGAAATGGTTGAATCGGAATCCACATAAAGTTATTTAAAATCAGAGCCGAGAGGCAAATCACTCCTAAAGAGTGTGCGAGATTAAAAAATCATGTGATTTTTTATTTCTTTTTGTGATTTTTCTATATTTTTGTGATTTAATTTTTTTGCTGATTTTTTCGTGATTTTTTGTGATTTTTTTGTGATGTTTTGATTTTTGTGTGTGGTTTTTCTGAAGATGTACGAGATTTAAATCAGTGACTTGTCCCTCGATCAGAACAAGAAAATATCGGTATAAAGAAGAGCAATAATCATGACCATAATTATATCCATAATTTGTTAGTAATGATTCAGTTACATATATTTAATTTTAATTCGTCGATATGTATATAGTTGTGCATGCGACTTTGGCATTACCAGAATTTTCAGACACAATGACGGTGTCCAAGGAAATTTACCCCCCTCCTAAATATTCTCCCCGGGCTATATTTTCCAGGACATCCTCCCCGAAGGGGCACATATTACCTAGGAAATTTGGCCCCCTGGACTCATCGGAAATTTGGCCGACCTTTTACGACTGAACAAATGTAAGCATGTTTCACAAAGCCCAGTCTAATACATGAACAAACACATCCCAAAATTCATGTGAAATTTCAATTGTGGAAAGTATAAGAATCGTTTTAAAGCCTTGTGAATGTTAAATGAAACATTCATTCGCGGCAAATTTAGAGGATAAGTGCCAAAATTTCAGACGCGTGGGCACGTAGCTTATGGTTACCTAAAATTTACCTGAAAACAAGTATAGATTTAGTTTCGCGTACTTGCAATCTTTCATTAAAGAATCTGCAGATGATTTGTCGGGGTTGTGAAACCAAAGACGAAGTAAATTTACAGTGCAGTGGTTTGATTTTATCTGTAAAATCTACCTTTTGCGTCAGTATTGAACAATAATAATATTTTATAGTGTTGTATGGTCACATGTGCAATGACCATGCCACAAGATTTTTGTCCAAAACGGATGATATGACTTTTGGCAGACAGACTGAACTCCGTGATATCATAATTATATATTGTTAAATGTTATTAGACGTTGATATCGCCGAACTATACGCTGTTTTCACTATATTTTTAAAGACCACTTTTTGAAAAATTCAATTCAATATGGCCCCTTTTTCTTTTACAGTTTAATTTAAATAGGGCAGAAATTGAAAAGTAAAATTTTGCCTACAGAGCAATTATAGAATTCTCATTTGCCGCACTCTTGCTGTCCAAAAAATAATTATGGGATTAAATTTGGGAGTATACTTTCTGCCAATAGTAGTTTTATAAAGTCGACTTATCGCCTATCTGTTTTACATGCCTATATAGTTATGACCGCTTAATTACCAAACTCACTTTAATTTTGATTATCAGCGTACTTAATATAACAACTTTTAGCTGATTTGTATCGGCATGGTTGATAACAAATTTAAAGTAGTGAATAACAAGAAAACTTAAAAATCGTCTTTTTACTGTTGGGTGAAGGTTTAGCACATCAAATAGTCAATCTAGTACCATTGGACCCAAAAAGGTATTTATTATATAAGTAAACCATATACCAATCCTTAATTGAGATTAGCATTTTCTATAGTAAACATTCTATTGTGAAAATATAGTTTTTACTGATTTAAGATTACAATTAATTTCTTATAGAGTGCAGTTACTGGTTTAAAAGTGCAGTGTAACATGAAAATAGATTAACCTAATATACTTGAAAAGTGCTGTTTGAAAATCCACTATGTGGGAATGCTTATTACTATTACTTGCTTTATAAGTTATTGTCTGCTCAGTGATATCGTGAAATTCTAATTATAGCGAGTGTAAAATAATATAGTGTGCAAAGTTAAAAGGATCTTCCAATTATATCAATATCCTTTAATCAGTTCCAAGAATTCATTCCATGTTGACCTCAACGTCCACAGTTGGTTCTCAAGTATCTCTTCAATCGGTCGACAAAGTAATGACAATTGTTGGTAAACAACCTGTATCTGCCATAAACCCTAGGATAATTGGAGGTCCAGGTCTTTGCATCACTCAAAAAGCATCTGCTCGTGCCTTTACTACCCTTCCATTTGATTGAACAGCGAGATGGGTTCCGGTTCATTTTGAAGGTTTTTGGGCTGCCCAAACCCCACTCCAAGATCGTACCACGGAACATGATGAGACTATGACTTAGTTTCCATTTACCAAAGAATCGTTTTCTGTCTTTAAACAGACTCGTTGTGCCATAGTAATAGTCACTTCGAGAACCTAAAGTAGATACGAAGATTGTAAGCCTTCCGTTGGTTTTGGTTAATGACAAACCTCAAAACCTGGAAACGATTTATAGCACTTCAAGGTTTCAAGCGAATGCCTTCGCCTGCAGGAGGTCAGTACGCTTATACAGCACTGTAACTATATAACCTCGCGACGTATGGGGTCGAACCATCGAGGTGTTTTTAATCTTTGACAGTAGTACCAAACAAAAGTTATATATTGGTTGGAACTTGAAAATACGTTAAGCTCATTCAGCTTCTTGAGCAAAGAAATCGAGATTTTATGGCTTTGACTTTCACAGGAAAACCTCAAATGAGCTAACTGTATATTATAATTTTGGGGCATCTGGGAAAAATGAAAGACAAGATCAACCGTCTCTTTTCAACCAATGTTTTTTGTTCTTCAAAATCAAGCCTCTTGTTACCAGTTGTTAACCGATGGCTGGTTTAAGTAATATCATCGTTACCAAGGAAATTATGGAAGTTTAATGAGAGAATTTAATCGACTCAACCCTACTGCAGGGCCAGCCCTTGTTGGTGTGTTATGGGGAACATTATAATTATATTGAAGATACCTATATATACGCGCACACAAAACATATTCCTGCATGCCCCTGGTTTTAAGTAAGGCAAAATATATCACTATCCCATGCATTCTAAGTTGAAACATTTTTCCTTGACAATATCCTAATACTATGTACGCATCATACATTCGTAGTTTTCACGAGCCAAGTATTGACTATGTGGTATAAGCCCCGCCCCCCATATCGTATAGTATATATCCTACCAGAATTCCCGTAGTTTGAGCGAGGGTATGTGCAGCCATATTTACGTCGTCTACGGCGCCACCACCAGCCATCCACGAACGTACATTGAATCAGAACCAAAACTAGGAGAGTGACAGCAAGTTTTGAGCTCTGCATTATGACCAGCTTTAAACTCTGATTCAAAATACTTGTCACAACTGTTTGTCACAACTGAAAAAGACTTAAAGATACAAAAAATTATTCTAGATAAATTATTTCCTATACAAAACAAACAATGATAATATATATATATATATACGCATGTCTGGATGTACATGTGTCTGAGTATTGTACCACATGCGCTTGGTGAGAGCAAGAGTATGGTGTATAAATACGAAGTCACTCACATTACATCTAGACTGCGTTACAAGCTGCACTGACGAGCGCTAGCCGTTGAACGGCGAAACATGCATGTCTGCAGATTTGACTGTATATATTTACATGTCTGGATGCGCATGCGCGGACGCATGTCTGGATGCGCATGTGTCTGAGTATTGTACCACATGCGCTTGGTGCTGCAAGAGAGTGGTCAAAATAAATGCAGTTCACTCGCACTGCGACCGCGTTTGCACTGACGAGCACGAGTCGTTGAACGGCGAAACTGTATGTCTAAGAAATTTGACTATATATATATATAGTCAAATAGATATATTATTGTGTAATACTAGACGTGATGGTAATGTAATGTATCCGAGTTTCCACTCGGATATTTACACCCGGGTATGTGAAAACATTGTGGAATGCAAAGTCCGCCATATTTTTTGTCATGGACAAAACTAGTTGCTGGTAACTAGCAACATCATGATTGGCTAAGACAACGATTTTGTTTTTATATGCATACGTCACAAAAATAACTGCCATTTTGGCATTTTATTTTTGGCATTTATATGAAAACGTTTTCAAAATTGTACTTTGGAGTCAAGTCTCCAAAACAAGGTAAATGAAAATTTATTTAGAGGACTTTCATTAACTAAAGTCAATAGGAAAATAAACAAGTCTAAAGGCCGAGAAAGGACAGGATTTTCGAATTTTAAAGCGTTTTAAACGGGTAAGCGTTTATTTTGCATACTTGCTTTTGCAGTTTGGCCGTCAATGGCATGCACTATAGTTTGTGGTTTTGAAAATGCGTAGTTCATCCTGTGTGGTCAATACAACATTGTTTTAGTATTAATTCAAATGCGTTATATAGAATAAGAAACAACATATTTTATCTAAAAAACTTCATATTATATAAATACTGTTCAAAAACCAGTTTGTACAGAAAATAAAATAAATATACAGTATTTAAAATACGGTGTTCGCTTGCTTGTTACCATGGTTACAGTAATCGATTTAGTACTTCATGTTACAATAACTTTTGGGGTGTTCGGGAGAATAATTATTTGGTTCTAATGGCGAGGGGTTACTGCATGAATGTATTTCTAGTAGTCTAGTAAATTTGTAAGCTTGGTATATAGCGAGTAAAATTGTTCTCAAGCTTTATTACTCAGAAAATACTTTTGAGTCCCCGAGCGGGGATCGAACCTAGAAACTACTGGCCGCGACCCCCGCTCGGGGACTCAGAAGTATTTTCTGAGTAATAAAGCTTGAGAACAACTTTTACTCATAATATATATATACATATATATACGCATGTCTGGATGCGCATGCATGTGTCTGTGTATTGTACCACATGCGCTTGGTGAGGGCAAGAGTATGGTGTATAAATACGAAGTCACTCGCATCTAGACTGCGTTACAAGCTGCACTGACGAGCCGTTGAACGGCGAAACATGCATGTCTGCAGATTTGACTATATATATATATATATCAGGCTTCTTCAGTGTAAACAGTAGAAAATATACAAGAATTAAATTTATACGGTTAAAATAAGCACCATATGAATAAATTAAGTAATGTAAATCAAAGCAAGTCTTAAGAGAGTACGTGTTCGAAAGCTATAGCAATTTTCCGTTAAAAAAGGGTTTGTGAAATAACGATATGTGAGCGAACACAAAACTTCTCGTTCAGACTAACAATAAAATTTCAAATATTACATACACCATGCAGCTGTAATTGGTTAGTTGGCGGTTTCTGCAAATTTAGATGAGATTAATTTCGGAACATTGGCAACGCAAACATGATGAGATGTTTACTTTTCAAAAATATATGTATTAATGGTAATGATTGATATTTGAATAAAACTAACAGAATACAAAAAATAGAAAACAAAATTTGCAGAAGTTAATGACAGCGAGTAACAGCAACGTTAACGTTGATCTTTGCATCACAATATTTAACCGGCCCCTCAATCTGAGATCATCTGATTTGGTTGCCCTTTGAGATGCGTGGCATTGACTTACATTTCCATAATTTCTTCTCTTCGATTGAGCCACTCAATATAAATAGATATTATCATTTTATATCAATATATAGCTGTCTTTATCAGCCATTATAATTATTATAAGTAGTATCGAACGAGCAATTTGATTGACTAATTGCGCGTGCTGCGTGCTATATGACGCAATAAAGCACGGCCAATATTTTGATATTTTTCCCTTCGTCCCCGCTTGTTAAATTTCCTCCGGAATTGTCAATACAATATGAACAAAATTATAATAGTTTTAAATCAAAATTTGTCAGAAAGCAAGAAAAAGTAGACCTAAAAGAGATGGAAAACGCCAGCCAACAAATGACAACGGGACATAAACGGCGAATAAAGATTCGTAGCTGTTTCTGAGTTTGAAATATACTTTTTTTGTTTGAAAGTTCGCATTCAACGGCGACAAGAAACGCGAAACGGTGTGTGCTATTTTGACATTCAAAGGTACAAAAACTCTATTTGAACACAAACCAAACCAAATTTATCCACATGCAGTTCTACGTTCACTTTGGCATTGATTTAGATAACACTATGTCTATAGTTTTTAAGCTGTCAAGACGCAACGACAAAAACCGACACAAATACGACATGTTTATGGATTTCTTGACAGTTTGTCTGAGAAATTTTTTACCACCAACCATTGAACATGTCTTTTTAATCCCTAATTTTTGTTGAATTGCACGTTTTCGCTCCTCTGCTGGCCAGAATGCAAGCTTGTAGTTGTTGCCAAGCAATGAAAACATTGAAAAGCTTGCGAGTGACGTCAGTGATTACATGTTAGGAGAATATCAATATTCATCTTTGAACAAAATTGTTACTGTGCTTATATACCACTTATAATATAAAAGAAATAGAAAAACTCGTCTTGTGCCTTTATGGTGTGATAAAGCACTCAGGAAAGGTTGGGAGAACACTCGAGAAGCGTGTAAAACAGCTTGGCCACGCCTCGTGTATTACACGCTTCTCTCGTGTTCTCTCAATAATCCCCTCGTGCTTTATTACACCATAAAGCACGCGGACTCGTTTTCTATTTCTTAATTAAGGTCATTAGTTTTCTCAAACTCATAGACTCTTGCATAGATGTATTGTTTGTAAGGATATTTGAAGTAAGTATTTCACAATAATCCTAAATGCGTTAGGACGAATATATAAGAAAATTCGTCTGAGTTTAATTTTAAATTAAAAATTAATACAGATTATTATTTTTTATTGATTTGGGGTACATATGTATATGTATATGAGTATTGTACCACATGCGCTTGGGAGAGCAAGCGTATGGTGTATAAATACGAAGTCACTCGCATCTAGATTGCGTTACAAGCTGCACTGACGAGCCGTTGAACGGCGAAACATGCATGTCTGCAGATTTGACTATATAAGCTCCTTCACTTGTGTTGTTGAGCACTCTGTGAGGTTAATTGGTGGCTATAAGCGATAATGCAAAAGCTCACTTCCCTTGTGGTCGTTTGAGCCCTCTGGCCCCAAGACGCTTCACGCATGTCTGGATGCGCATGTGTCTGAGTATTGTACCACATGCGCTTGGGAGAGCAAGCGTATGGTGTATAAATACGAAGTCACTCGCATCTACAATCCTGGACATAACATGTTGTTATGTTGCGTTTTAAGTCTTATCAACTGTTATGTCCACGATTGTAGATTGCGTTACAAGCTGCACTGACGAGCCGTTGAACGGCGAAACATGCATGTCTGCAGATTTGACTATATAAGCTCCTTCACTTGTGTTGTTGAGCACTCTGTGAGGTTAATTGGTGGCTATAAGCGATAATGCAAAAGCTCACTTCCCTTGTGGTCGTTTGAGCACTCTGGCCCCAAGACGCTTCACGCATGTCTGGATGCGCATGTGTCTGATTATTGTACCACATGCGCTTGGGAGAGCAAGCGTATGGTGTATAAATACGAAGTCACTCGCATCTAGATTGCGTTACAAGCTGCACTGACGAGCCGTTGAACGACGAAACATGCATGTCTGCAGATTTGACTATATGCTCACTTCCCTTGTGGTCGTTTGAGCACTCTGGCTCCATGACACTTTGCGCATCTCTAGATGCGTTGATGTCACCGTGTTGTACCACATGCGCTTGGTGAGAGTAAGCTAATGTGTATAAATGCGGTTGACATCTCGTGTATAGACGTGTACCAAGCTGCACTGACGAGGCGTTGAACGCCGAAACATGCATGTCTGCAGCTTGTACTATATATATATATATATATAGCCAAATCTGCAGACATGCATGTTTCGCCGTTCAACGGCTCGTCAGTGCAGCTTGTAACGCAGTCTAGATGCGAGTGACTTCGTATTTATACACCATACTCTTGCCCTCACCAAGCGCATGTGGTACAATACTCAGACACATGCGCATCCAGACATGCGTGAAGTGTCTATATGTCATATAGCTCAGGCCAAATGTAACTTCACATGAGATTATATATTATTGGTATACAATGGCAACAATTACGAGACATAAATATTTGGTGATTATATAAATATATTTTCCCCAATAATGAATGTTTACGATTGATAGTTTGGATTCAACCAAATTAGTCAAATTAAAAACCCAATTTGGTCATATCAATAGAAAAACCACCCATTTCTCAACTATTTCCAGTCATGTCTAGGATACACGCGTCCTCAGCAACTATTAGTAACTTGTGCATGCTCTCCCTGTATAATCTTGTTTGCAATGCATGTGTTGATAATCATCCACGGAATATGATATTGTATCATTTTTGTTGCATGCATGCATGTAAGCCATTTTCCAATAAAGCTGTTTGTATAGCCAGCTTGTATTCAATATTGGAATGATTTATTTTTGTCGTATCGTGCACGTGAGCTTCTTTTATAGTAAAATCTTATATATCTGACTATATTGCAGAAGTAAATTTGTGGTCAACCAAAGGCGCGACCATCCTAGGGGGGTCCTTTTGAAGTTTTGAAAATTTTGAAAGTCGGGAAAATTTTGAAATCTAGAACCTCGGAAATGGCATTTCCTGCGATTTTGAGGGTGGAGGGATGTCACTAGACAAAGTTTCAATACACCTCTGAAAGGAGTATTTTGCCTTGGTAAAATACGAAAATGCCATCTGGCTCAGAGAAGATCTGTGTGGGCTCAGAGAAGTGCTGTGTTAGGCAAGAATATTGCCCTTATTCTTAATCATCGGTAAATTCGGAGTTGGTCAATTATCCAACCAGAAACCAGAATTTCTTGTATAAAATAGTATTGCATATCCCGCCATATGAAAATCAGCGGAACACGAGACATGCGATTACACGAATTGCGCGAGTAAGCAATAAATTGCGTGGAAATTAGCTAATTCTGGGTTTCAGTTGCTAGGCAACAAAGAGGTCAAAGAGCAGACAGCAACATTGCGTAAAATTTAAATAAATAACAAATGAAAGCACTGAAAAATGATCATAATTAATATTTAAATTTTGAGAATAAGCAAAGCTGTGATTTTGGTTTCACTATAAAACATTTCCTCATTATTTTTGGACATTTTTAGTCCCGCCCGGCGGGACAGCGGGACAGCTAGCTACGCCACTGTGCATATCATAGTATAGTAATTGTTTTTTTCTGACCAATAAATACAATTCATGATGAGAGCAACGGAGTAGGGTAGGGTATAGCGGAGGGGAAGAGTAGGGTAGGGTAGGGTAGGGCAGAGTAGAGTAGAGTAGAGCAGAGCAGAGCAGAGCAGAGTAGAGTAGAGTAGAGTAGAGTAGAGTAGAGTAGAGTAGAGTAGAGTAGAGTAGAGTAGAGTAGAGTAGAGTAGAGTAGAGTAGAGTAGAGTAGAGTAGAGTAGAGTAGAGTAGAGTAGAGTAGAGGAGTAGAGTAGAGTAGAGTAGAGTAGAGTAGAGTAGAGTAGAGTGGGAGTAGGTGGGTAGGTGGGGTAGGGGTAGGGGTAGGGTAGGGGTAGAGTGAGTGGGTGGGTGGGGTGGGGTGGGGTGGGGTAGGGTAGGGTGGGGTGGGGTAAATGGTTATGGTGGAGTAATCAGTGTCAATATTTCATGAAGTTGGCAGTCATTTGGCAGTAGAAGTTGGCAGTAGAGTAGAATAGAGTAGAGTAGAGTAGAGTATAGAGTCGAGTCGAGTCGAGTCGAGTCGAGTAGGGTAGGGTAGGGTAGGGTAGGGTAGGTTGGATAGGGTAGGGTAGGATAGGGTAGGGTAGGGAATGTTAGGGAAGGATAGGGTAGGGTAGGGTAGGGTAGGGTAGGATAGGGTAGGGTAGGATAAGGTAGGGTAGGGTAGGGTAGGGTTAGGGTAGGGTAGGGTAGGGTAGGGTAGGATAGGATAGGATAGGATAGGATAGGGTAGGGTAGGGTAGGGTAGGATAGGATAGGGTAGGGTTTGGTAGAGTATAAATTGCTTGCCCCTATAAATATCAGTGTCAATATTTCATGAAGATGGCAGTCATTTGCTGCGACCCTGTAACATTAAAGAGCTAACCATGCATGCAGTAAAGACCAAAATATTAAAGAACACTGCATGCATATATACAAAAAGTTATATACAACCAAAACCGAAAAATGAAAGCATCATAAAAACACAGGAAATAAAATTTACACTATAATTATTACGTACGCAGAATCATGATCGACATCAGACCAACTTACAATATACATGCATACTGTATAGACAGTAAAAACTCCCATACCATATAAAGAACAACTATTTTTGGCGAAAGGCTGAAGTGGCTCTTATTGTATTCTAATCAATGATTGCAATTCCAGGCTCTGAATTTGGCAAAATGTATCCAGGGCTTATTGAGTATTAACAAGAAAGAATGTTTCGGATATACACTATAGCTAGTATTAAATTAGGTTTTTAGCCTCTTGTAAGTGCGTTTTTTTGAACTTATAATTTCTACTTCTGCTCATGTATCAAAATCCAGGCTTTTTAAAGTGTCTATGAGGTGAAAAAATGGTTTTCGATTTTTTGGGCTATATTGATAGCTTGGGGCATGAGAAATAGCTAAAAAGTAGTTTGACGCAATTTTGTAAAATATTGGGGGAGAAATAACGGCTGAAAGTTTGATTTTTATGGGGAAATCATCACGGGGACTGGGTACGAATTTAATGCGATGATGACGTATCCAAATGGACACGATAGCATTCACCAATATGGCTTATAAAGGAGAAAGCCAATGTTCTTCACTTCCATATTTAAAACAAAGTTGCAGCAAGGACAAATTTATTGGACAAGAAGTAATATCGAAAGGAAAGTTGTGTCTCAACGTTATTTCATGAAATATGTGACACTGAGGCTGCGCCATCTAAGCAAAGACCAACTCTGTGTGGGTCAGTGAGTCTATCACTAGACAGACACTAGTTAACGCGTAGTTTGTCACTGGGCGGCATATCATAGCAAATGTTTCAAGAATAATCAACGAATAGATATAAGTTGAATAAGAGAGATTAAGCAAGTCCCAAAAAATGTAATTTCTGGATAATAATGTCTCCTAAATGAGGTCAAAATCATGCTTTGCGCATGCGACGGTGGCAAGAGCAAGAGCGCAATAATACGAGAAACTTCCCGTCGGACTATTGTGATGAAAGTATCTCTATATACTAATCATTCACCAATATTTTCGTAATGATATATCGTTTCAGTTTTGTGTACTATGTGGAACATTCATTTGTGTATACTGTAGCTATCATGTGTGGGCAAATTATACATGTATATATGTATATATCTATATATATATTTATGAGTTGAGAGAGCTTTGGTAGTGTTTTAACATTTTACGCGGATATACAATTGCTGTTCAACTTTAGCTATTTGGTTTGATTACCATAGAACACAGCGGAGAAAATCTATCTATATTCTATACGCCTATACATGTAATGCGTCATTGTGGTGAAAATTGATTAGTAACAAAAGGTCGTAATATAAAAGTCATAATTATATTCCAGCTACTTGTTAGTCCAAATAGTAAAAAGTGGCAAGAAACCCGAAACGTCGGATTAGATTATTAAGATATATTTTGCCAGACATGCACACCGATGTAAACATTAGATATTTAGATATTATACTAAAATCACTCATGTGAAATCAAGTACAGAATATATTACAAATTTAAATATTTAAAATACGCTTATAGTGATTCTTTCTATAAATTGCGGGTTTTTGGTGTTTATTTTTGGGAAATATTTAGTATTGAACCAACTCAAAATACTATACATTACAAGACATGTCCATTTGCATACGTCATCGGTGACCCTAGGTCACCGTCTGACCGCGCGATAATTTCCCCCCCAAATCGCGCAATTTTCTATGTTTGATGGCTTGTAGTTTAAAAAGTATTCTACCGATTGAGTTCAAATTTTGCATAGTGTGTTTTTATATGTCAACGTTTCGTTTGCGAAGAAAAAAATGGGTAGTGATTTTTCACTTCATAGACACTTTAAGAACCATTCTATATTTCAGCCTGAAGTAATTATTGTAACTTATATAGGTGCTTAATTACCTAAATTTCAGGTTCTTAATCCACTGGTTCTCTTATGTGGATTTTTACTGTAGTATATACAACAAAATTAATACAGTGCGTAAAGTTTTTCAAAAATTCTTCACCTCCAGTTTGACTATGTCCGAAAGAATCTAACATACCTCTGTGTTCTATTTATTTCTACTTTTCTCTTAATGACTCTCTTGCACGAACGCTGATCCGTTCTGAATATCCAATATGGTTTATCCACTGAATTTGTAATATATTTTTGCATGAATAAATATTTTCATAATGGAGGCCATCTTGTCTTTTGTTGAATCAAACTTCCTTCAGCATTGTGTTAAATTATTATCTTGATATATTTTCATATATGAGGTGATTTGAATAGTGTGTTCTCAAAGAATGTAGATTATCACCTATAAGTATAAGTATACGGGGTGTCCCAAAAAAAGTATAGGAAATTCCCAATTGTAATCGCGTGAGACATTAGCGCATGAATGGGATATTTAACCGATAATTGCAGCGGGAAAATTGTCTTCTAGATTGATTTATTTGACGTCATTGAATACAGTAAAATTTGAAAAAGGAATTTTTCCTCCTATCAATGTGCAATTTATATATAACAATATTTAAAAAATCTGTCGCTTGCATAGTACTATAGCCTACTAGTTATATAGGTAACATAACGGTTTGAATAATCTATACTAAAACAATAAAACGGTTTGAGAATAACAGGAATGTCTTCTTAATTTCTTGAACGTTATATTAATTCAAACGTGCGGTGCCAGTGTACGTATATAGAGCGTTATAACAAAGATTTGGCGGTTGACTATTGTGTAAAACTACTTCAGGTAGTTTTACACAACAGTCAACCGCCGAATCATATTAATTCAGTTATAGTCGAACAATTCTTAGAAGGCCGCCTCAATGAATCGCCGCACTTATTCACATCTCAAACTTTAATCAGTCTTGGACATTTATTATCCTGTGTAGCAGAAATATGGCTCCCCAAAAAGATTAACTGTTTTTGACCGAAACATGGTCATTATACATGCATGCGGTCACACATTCACTCGATACTGCACGTTAGTTACGGATACAGGGCCGATATTTTACATAAATCGAAAGACTGTAGATTAAAGTTTATGAATGAATATATATATTGCAAGTACATACGAAAACCTCCTGAGACACCGGTACTACATTGTTTTTGAGTTCAAAGTGGGTATATTTCAATGCTCTGCCGGTCGTTAAAATCTCTCTCCAGAACATTGGAAATGTGCAATTCCGTTGTGAAGCCAATTACAAATAGATCAATGAAGTAAGTTTAAATCGTACAAGTAAAACTAAATTACTGAAGTATAATAGTCCATATTTTGTGAGAATCCTATACGCTATTATAAATCATGCATGTAAAAGTTAGGAGTAAGAACAGAGTACAAACCTCTTTCACGGAAACCACAAGATATTTATAATCTCAGACTTAAAAAATTGTTTGCTGTAGCAAGATTGAAGATGTTCGCTGAGAGGAAAGTTTTCGCCAAATGATATTAAAGAAATTTGGGAGAGCTATTAATCTATATCATTTTGTTGCACATCAAAAGATGTCAGAGTATGACATGTTGCTGAAACGGAAGATATAGTACTATAGTTATGCAGTCATACTGAAACAATAATATGCAAATATTAAAAATAAAACCACAATTTACAATAGGGATTAAAGAATGTTGCTGAAACGGAAGATATATAGTGGCATAGATATGGAGTTATGTTCAAACAATATTATGCCGTAAATCCGAAGGAGATAAACACTTAATTTCAGACACTATATCATGAACAGACCACATATTTTTTCAAATAATATACTTATTTATTAAAAAGCAGTGAAGGTATTTAGGATGAAGTCCATGATGTTGAACAATGGGAATTACAATATATTTATTTCATGTGTTTCACTAGGGTATTTAAGAAAATATACAACTAAAACACAATTTTCCTATACGTTATTTGTTATGCCCTCACACACAATTAACCAATCATAAACCCTTAATAGGGACACGTGCCTGTCAGATATTTCACGATGTCGTACAGCCGCATATCGCCGCTTTTCCCCTCGATGTTTATCCCACGTTCTTGCATGTTTTTCAAATTTGAACAAACGGTATGGCAAAGTAAAGTAGAGAAAGGAAAGTATTTGAAATATTAAAATTGTCTGTTCTATCAGTTTTGTTTCAAATAGCTACCTTATCTTTGAAATTCATTAGTATACAACAGGTCGAAATATATTAGGTAAGTAATGAAACATACACATATTAGTTTTATTAAGGCTCTCTTTTGTTTTTTTAGTGCTATATGTTTTGTTTTGGCTTTTAAGCAAATTCGAGGCAGAGGCGTCATATATGTTGTCCTTGTAGTTTTATCGCATTGCTGTTATATTATTCTCGCTTAGAAAGTATATGACAAATAAATATATATATATAAGTGTTTTATTCAATATAATAAAACATCCATTGGATTCATCCTGGGAAATATGGCGAAACATTAAGCATCGAGTTGCCATATTGGGCTCGAACTTTGGTCTCGCGCCCAGTATTGAAGTCTCGACTTAATATTATGCCATATTGGGTTCAGAAGAATCCAATAAGTTATAATGTATTGCACTTACATCTTTTACTGAATATTTATATAATATATGCATGTTACTCTAAATTTTGATTTACTCTGCCATCTTAATACTGCATTATTTCTTGGCATATCTTATATCAATTAATTAGTCGCTGGGGCAACAGCTACTATAGGTTTCGGGTTCATTTCTCGGCAATCGGCAAAGCATAAGCACAAGCCTAAGCATGAGCAAAGCCGGAACAAGAAACATTTCAAAAAGAAAATTCTTCCTATTTCGGCTTATGCCAATCTCACTCATGTGCATGAAGCAGGCTTATAATTATTATGTGCTTGCAAACAGAGTGCCACATCACATGAATTGTTTAGCAATCAGAGTCATGTCGGATATCGGTTCGATACAGATCATGTTGAAGAAATAGAAAGATATTACTCCATTCAATTCAGACCAAATATTAATGACTTTTCAGTAAGTAATCGAGTATTCATAACGACATAAGGTAATATTTAGGTCAGATTGATTAGCCAGAATTTGGCAATTTAATTATTATGTAAGTATCCAAAACTGTATGCAAATAGTTCGGAAGTTCTATCACTTCTTCACAAATTTTGCTTTTTAATTGCAATCCCGATATTCTGTTTACAATAGTCAACTTCCATTTTATATATTAATTCGTAAAATAGGATATATACTATTTTGGGAGGTAGGCCCCTATTATGCAAAGCAGTCAAATAAATTTATTAGTATATCGAGAGTGCTATTTTCCAATGCAATCAAAATATCCAATTTTGTGTATTTGCTTTCTGTTTGAAGATGTTCACTGTGAGGACAACTTTTGCTAAATGAAATAAAAAAGTCTACAACCTTTTTCATATATTATTTTGTTGCTCAATAATAGGAGTCGAGAATTTTGCTGAAACGGAAGATGTAGCATCATAGTTATGCAGTCATATGTAAATCTTAAGCAGGTACTTGACATGTAAGTGCACATTGTCAGAGACTACAAAGAACAGACTACATATTTTTACAAATATTATACTTATCTACAGGACTAATAACAATGAATATATTTAAGAAAATGTCTATGCGTTACTGACCTATGGGAATTATGTCCACTCCCTTTCGTGTGCGTTTACGGCTTATTTTACAAAAAATAAGAATTAAATCACCATTTTCCTACAATATCCTATATTGTTGTGACATCTTTATAATTAAATTTTTATATAGCATTATTTCTTGCCATTAAGGAAAATAGATTCGCACACGGTGGAATGGTTATACATTTATTCGTAGGTAACTGCTAATAAACTATTTGCAGGATGGCAATCTTCACGCACTTATATAATGACCGTACAGCTATAGAGTCCCCCAAAAATGCCCCCAGTACATTTTGTAATATTAATATATGTTTACTTAGCTTCAATAAAAGTTTCAGGTTTTCATACTGGATTTAATAACGATCATATCACGTCAATCCATTGATATTTGTCTGATGAAATTAGCCAGCCATTCGCCTTCTAGAATCACTTAAGGTGACCACACAAGTATTCTTACTTGTCCAAATTATGGAAATAGGTTTAAAAGTATTGCAATCCTTTTATAAGGTATTTTTAGAGAATTGTGATCGTTATCATCAAGAGACTCATCATGTAAAAAAAGCATAAGATGAGGGGCAGAACAGAAACTACTAAAAGCCCCCTAATTAAATTCTCATTAATTTTGATAATTTGAATATCAGAATATTCCAATGTCGTTAGCTCGCCAGCTTAGTGTAGACAGACGTCAAATAGTTATAGTTATTGTTAAATTAAAGTCATGATTATTGACATGATATGTGTCGTATTCAACTTAGTATAAAATAAAAATCCTTGACATTGTATTAAGGTATATAACAATATTACAATTGAAAAAAATATATTATTTAGCGGATTGGGATATATATATATATACTATGTATTGATTATAAATTATAATATCGGTCATCGATCAATATCATTCATCGTTCAATATCGTTCAATGCAACGAAGTGAGTTTGTATATATAGCACGGATATCGATTGATATAAGCATTATCGATTGATTGTTGAAAATCTGTGTGTGTTTGGTCAGGGCCAAGATGGGCGTAAAATCTGCGCTTGGCAGACATTGTTGCTTGGCATAATGTTATTGCATTATAGCTTATCTACAGTACAGGGGCCGATTGTACGGGGCCGAGATAATCAAGTATCCGGTAAAATTGCGTTGTACCAAGCTTGGATAGCGTTATCCAGCGGATAAAAAAGCACTATCCGTAGGATAAATTTATCCGAGGTCCGGAGGTAGTTTAAATCCTCTATCCGGTGGATAAACTCGAAGTTCCAAGACAAAACAGTAATATTTCGGATGAAAGAGGGTCGGATTGAGACAGAAATGCAATAATTCTGTTAATAAGTCAACATCCTTAATGCAATAAACTTATAAACATAAGTACTCACTTTTGTAGTTTTGTATATTTTTTTTGACTGAATATCCCATGTCGGTGGCAGTGTCGACCGGCATTCTTCTTCAGATCCTTCTCTTTTATATAGTTTGAAAACAAGCAGTAAATTTCTCACTTTTAGTCAGTTTAAAAACACGATGAACGTACCGAAGGTACAACTTGGAAAACCAAACAAATTAGGCAATAGCAGAGATGGATATAAGAAGATTTTTTCAGAAAAAAACTTCTTAATTCTTATATTCATTATAAGAAGATTTAAGGCAATATAAGAAGATTTTCGACATTCAAACAAAAAATGACGTCACGTCGATATGATGTCTTTTTGTGATTTGTGTGTTTATGTTTATACGTCCAGAGTGTCATGTCCTGTGATTCTCTAAACTAAAAAAAACTAACAAATTTACATTAAAAATGACTGATTTAATTAACAGATTCTTCTTGAAAAGTTATATAAAAAAAAAATATATAAAGATATAAGAAGAAATAAAAAAAGGTCTAAAAAAAAAAAAAAAATTAAAATAATAATATAAGAAGATATAAGAAGAAATAATATAAGAAGATTTGCCATCCTTGGGCAATAGACAACAAGACGGCGAATTTTGTTCGTTCGCTTTGATTAGCCAATCAAAACTTGAGAGAAAATGTTCTTAAAATTGTTATGAAATGTGTGCAAGGTCAAGGAACAAAATATTTAATGTATTCTATAGGAAAAAGTGTACTCAAATAACTCATATACTAAACAGTTTCTGCCTCTGCTGTTGTCTTGCATAAACAAAGATCGTGAAATGCTAGCTAGTGAATAAAAACACCACACGTACTTCACGTACTATGAAAATGTACAACAAAATCATACAAGTCTACTAGTGACGACGGACTGAAAAAGAACAATACAACCAACAACGGGAAATTTATCGCAAGTTAATTCAAGATAAGGATGGATTTTATACAAGTTAAATTATAAAGTTCAAAACAGCTTAGCAACAGCTGACGTTGAGGTAAGAAATTTCAGGAAAATCCGGTTTTTTCCGGTTAAATTAAAGCTTATCGGACGGATAACTATCCACCCTGCTATCCGTGCTTCGTGCAACGCATTTTTATCCAACGTATAACTATCCATCGGATAGAAGATTTATCCATCGGATAGGACTTATCCACCGGATAACTTATCTACCTTTGATACAACCGGCCCCAGATCATCTTTAATAATTATGCAAGTATGAGAAACTGTACGTCGATGGTATGGGGTTTTCGTATTTCTCTGCATTTTTGTTTCTTTGATTCCAATTCCGATATTCGTTTGAACATAGTCCCTATAACACAGTGTCTGGAAACGCATCTAAACCTTTTGTTATATGTTGTTGTTCATGTTTGTGCACCTTGACGCTCACTAAGCACATTGTTCTCTTAGCATAATGAAGGAAGCAGCCAATAAAATCCATACAGGTAAATATTAACATTATTTTGTAAAACAAAGAAAAAGGGCTTTCAGTAAACACTCAACATCAACCCACGCACATGGCTATAAACCTTCAAGTTTGCCGCGTTTCCAGACACTGTATTATATGGGGACTATTGTTTGAAATAGTACACTTCCATTTTGTATTTTCGATTCCTAAAATCAGTATATTAGTAATCGATGCAATTTGATTTCCAATTTGGTAGCGTAATTATTCAAGACAATTCTATACTGTATGCCATAAAGCGCAATATTGCGATGCAATCTGAAATTCTATTTTGTAAATTCGCATTCTACAAACTGATATTTAACAGTTTCACATTCGAACTTTTAAGTGAACGAATAGATCTGGAACGAGGCGCGAATGTATCC
The DNA here is from genome assembly GCA_016169945.1 of Trachythela sp. YZ-2020. Classification (NCBI taxonomy): domain Eukaryota; kingdom Metazoa; phylum Cnidaria; class Anthozoa; order Malacalcyonacea; family Clavulariidae; genus Trachythela; species Trachythela sp. YZ-2020. The sequence continues at coordinate 496,226 of JADLSH010000052.1, forward strand.
CAACTTTGAAGGCTATTTCAAAATTTTCACAAAGTGAAATAATAAAGAAATATTTTGTGGCTGTATCTCTTATTATTCTCCTGCAAATAGAACTATACGCATAGGGAAACCGTACCGCTGCTAATACAGATTAGATTAGTTAATTAGCTTAATTAGGCTAACAGATTACTAAATTTATTAAATCAGCCAAAACTAATTGTGATGAGTGAAAAATTGCGTGGGGTATAGTTCAACTGTTCTGAGAAACGCAGGGTATATTATAACCCAAGCAAAAACAGCAGTATAAAGAAAATACAAACCTTTTACCATTGAAACCAGACGAGATATTTACAACTTGAGATTGAAAAATATCTTTCCCTAGGAAGATTGGAGATTCTCTCTAAGAAGGCAGTCTTGGTTAAATTATATTAAAGAAACTTTAAACTATTTGATATATTATTTTGTCGCACAGCAAGATACTGTATATGTCAAGATATGACATGTTGCTGAAACGAAAGATGTAGCACCATAGTTATGCAGTCATATTCAAACATTAATATGTAAATCTTAAGCACATGAGCACACATGCAAAGTCAATTGGCTGCATTTAACAGATCGCATATTATTACCCTGAAGTTTTTTAAAAGAATAAGTATTTATTCATTTAATATATATCTAAGAGTAAGTCTGCTTGCTAATGACGTACGGGAACTACAGTATATCCTTCTGATGTGTCATGGGGTATTAACAAACAACAAAATTTAAGCACCAATTTCCTACATTTACTGCAGGTACACCATAACCGGGTACATTTTCCAACACGACTAGAAAATTGACTACCACATTGTGCAATGACTTCACTGTTGATGTAAAGACTAAAACCATTTCAGATTGAGAAAACTTTATGAATTCAATATATTGTAGCTATATATTAAGGAATATCAGCTCTAATGTCTCACTAATGAATGCATTGACAAAGGCTTTTCCTCTTTCATATGTCAATAACACAGTTCAAACGATTCAAAATTAACCTGATAAACCATTAGAAGTCACTGCCAAAAAACAAAATACAAACCTCTTTCACTGAAACCAGACGATTGAGATAATTATATAATGGCGGTAGCAAGATTTAAGATGTTCGCAACCAGGAGAGCTTTCGATAAATGATATTTAAGAAACCTTGCAGACCTATTTAATATATTATTCTGTTTCACAACAATAAGAATCGGAGAATAATGCTGAAACGGAAGATATAGCGCCATAGTTATGGAGCTATATTCAAACAATACTATGTAAATATATAAGTAGAAAAACACACAATGTCAATAGCTGCATTAAACAGACACAAAAATATATACTTATTTATTATATATTGCATGTGTGCCGCCTGTGCAACACAGTTCTAGCAATCCAATTAGTTTACCTAAATCTCAATCTCCATTGACTATGCTTTGTATATTATACAAGAAGAAAATGTCCTGTGCTTGCAAAGAGGGTCCGGCAATAACCAATTTCTAATATACATTATTGTAAAATGTTAATAGATTACATTGCATTATGCGCTGCAGATCATTTATTAGAAAATTAAAGATTTCATGCATTCTATTCAAATATATAATGGCGAAATTTCAATAAGTAACCATTACAGTACAGAATATCAGTCAGGTCAAGATTGTTTCGCCAAAATTTAATAGGGGAATTCAAGGCCAGAGGTGCAAAAACATTGGCGCGAGGCGCGGCCAACGCCATTCCCCATACAAATCTCAATGAGGAGTGAGAAAATTACGTTTGCATATAATTTCTGATATAATCTGGGTGTTTTTTTTTTACATATAGACGGGATTTTATTTGAATCAAAGGCCGGAAAGTGGTAAAATACGGCGACTTTGTTGAGGTGTTTTGCGAGCTGTATATATATACGTACAGAAACAACATCGATTGTCTCGAGATTAAACGTTAAAATTCACGAAATTTAAAGCGAAACACAAGATCTATCATTGAGGAAAACAGACGAGATACAAACATGTAATTTAACATCTCGTCCACTTGGCCAACGCTATTTTATTGTTCTAAAACCTGGTTTCAGTGGTGTCAAATAGCAATGAATGTCTTAATAGCATCTGTTCGCCGAGGTATTCGAGGCTATATTTTGCCGCTACATTCTATTTCTATCACAATAAAATTACCCCTGGTTAAAAATGTAGGTTCCAATATTTCAAGAATATTTATACCTGGTTTGTTCTGCTGTGCCTGATTTATGTACTGTACAAATAAGAAATGCAAATGCTGATTGACTTATCTAATGGAGAGTTCATACTTGTCATGAATAATTATTGACTATATGAAGTTACTATCATGGATCATCAACTGTTACACTGGTTGTTATGATAAAACTAAATTAAATATATAAAAGTTGCAGAGGAATGCCAAATGCCGTGTGAACTGTGAAAGCCAAATGGTGAATACTGACACGGAGAATATATATATATATTTATTACAAATTCAGTATTGGCTTATTGTATGGGCCATTCCATTTAGTATAGTCACTCCCCCAAGGGTATTGGAATAAATACCCTGAGTAGAATTAGGTTGCCCGACCTATATATTTTGGGAGTCTGAATATCCAATGGGGGAGGAAGGTTGTTTCATCCTAATTTTTCCTAGGGGGTAGCTTAATATATCATTTCCCCCCAAAATGGCAAAATTTTAGTGTTTTAGTGATATCCAAGCAGGCAAAAACGATATCCTAAGCGGGTACTTACAATATCCTATGGGGAAACTTCCCAAAAATTTATTGAAGGGGGTTTCAAATTCTTTTTATCCTAAGGGGGTTATGAAAAAATGGAATGGCCCAATATTAAATGGAATGGCCCAATCCGCACACCTCCGGGATAAAGACCTTGGAAATTCCAGGAAGGGTTAAGCTCTTTTGGAATGGAAATTTCAAGGGAAGGGTAACATAAACAATTTGGCTTGAAAATTCTAAGGGAGGGGGTAAAAACAATCCATTTCCAAGGGATATTTCCCCCAAATTGTCTTGGAAACTACATGGGACACAGATACCATTGAAAAACATTGTTTCTGGAAAGTCCAGGGAGGGGTTATAAAATATAAATGTCCTCACCCAGGGTGTATGGATTAAAAATGTCACGTGCCATTAATAATCCCACCATCAATATTGATGTTCATGTTAAATGTATAGTCATAATTTGTAGAAAAAATAGCAGTTTGTAACAGTATATATTTATGTATAATATACAGAATGACATTGTCTGAACAAACTTATCTATTAATTACTAATTACTCTCAAATATAGCGATGTTTAATATTAATAAATGTTTTCTGAAATGTTTATGTCCTGATATTGGTCCATTATTAATTGGCAGTATAAGACTTGGTTAATAAAGTTTACTTTGCATGAGCTGAACACAGTATCTGAATAAGAAATGACTGACATTATATATTAAGATGTGCTTGTGCTGAAGACCATGTTGGTTCAAAAACAGCAATGCTTCACATGAGCTGCAACAAATGCATCTCCTAGGACTATAACTATAAGCTACTATATTTCCCATTCTTTTAGCCTGGCATTGAGCAGTCTTTCACAAATTTGGCATGGTTCGTGAGAAGCACACCTGTTTGAATCACATGCACTATGTTATGTTGTGTAAAATATAAATTTCAGGTAGTTCTGACTAAAGACCACTACAGTGGTCAATATTTGATGTTCCTCACATCCAGGGGCGTAAATTGGGCGGGGGTCCTCAAGATATTCATTGTGAAATTGGACGCATTATGCCACGTAATGCTATGCGAGACTGGCTAAATAGTTTCAGAGACCGACTTCAATCGTAGCATTTATTAAAATATAAAGTTTGTTGAATACCCTGTTTCAATCTTTGTTGTAAAGCGTTCTTCTAGAATGTCATATCACTCATACTGTATGTGGCGTGCGTATGTTGAATATTTACAGAAGCACTGAAGCACTGTAAATGCTAAAACAAACTACTTTGAAATAAAACCATAATATTGCCAGTTGCCTGTTACCACAACTGCTATAATCTACATGCTAAATACTTTATGGCAAACTAATAGTACAGGAAGCTAAACTTATTCTTATCCGGAAAAACTACATTGTTTTTGCGATATAATTCGAATTTTTTTACTGATTTCCACCTACAAATTGGAATAAAATATTTGTTAGGAACGCAGGAAATCGTGTCTACGACTACGAGGTCATAGATTTCAAAATTTCCCAGAGGAGGATTGCCCCGGACCATCCTGCGAATCGGTGTCCTACTGCATCAGTCGTCCTGCATCAAGCGTCGTATTACGCAAGTTGAATTGTGCGGCTACTCATGCGCAAGTGCATTGCATTCTATTTTATTATAAGAATAGGTAATAGATAATTAATGAAAACCAACAAGGCGCGGACGCTTGACAAAAATATGACTATATTGATTAAATTTAATAATTCATTAATGCACAACAACGAACATATGAAAGATAAACTGTCCTGATCAGCTTCCATGCACTCAAAATTTGCATTATGATACTAGCGACACCACTCAAGTCTGTGAATCCTGTCCCTAATAATTTTAGCACCTAAGAGTTTTAGCACTGACAGCACTGTGTACGTAATTTCTAAAAACTAAAGGCAGTATGACATGAACTCTCATGTGCAGTACTCAATGTAACTGAAAGTCAGAGAACAAGTTTCTGCTCAATTTCCAATTAGTGTAATTAGATATAAAAACTTTTTTTCTTATACAAGGTGGTCATTAGTACACTCTAAAACACTCTGGTTAAAATTTCCTGGTTAACCGAAAAATAACACTATTTGGGTTAACTGGATATTCCGGGTTAAATTTCCTGGTTATTTTATTTAGCTTTCAATGCGCATTCGCGATTAACCACTTTCCTCGTTAAAATTAATTTTGCAAGTCTTCGTATTTTTGGGCGATTTTACCACTTTTAACTCGCTCGAATTGCCATGTTTTAACTTGAACAAAAGAAAAAAACTATGACATATTGAATAAAAATTATAGGGAAGAACAATATTTTATCTGGTAAGGAAATCTATTATTTTTTTAGTGTTTTTATTTAAATTATTAAGTGCGTGGAGTGGCGAGTTTCAACTAAAAGTATATATTTAATTCATTTATAAAATAAGCAAATCAATATGAACTGTTTGTATTTTTCAATAACACTAACTTTTATCTTTAATTTAGGAATTAACTTTTCACAGTACACAATACGAGCATAAAATGAGCAAAGATTGATTTATGCTATTGTAATTGAGTAATGTTTGAGACTTTCAGTGTATAACTGCAAATAGATTTTGCATGTGAAATATGAACTGGCATTGCTCAGCATTATCTAATATATAAGCCTTGTATATAAATTTCTGAATTCCTCAAAACCTATTTACATAAAAAAGCTTTGCAGCCAAAGCATATTTAATACAGTACAGTATATTCTTAACTTCGATCTAAGTGGAGCTTCTGTCTAAAGTCTCAAACCCCAATAATAAATATGTATCTTATTGCCATTTTGTAATAACCTGACATTTTTATGACAAAGCATAATACTGGGTGTTAATAACATCTGTGTGATATACTGTGATCAGGGGGAGGATAGACAATTAGTCTGACATGTTCCCCATGCATCGAATTACTTGGAAGATAATGATGTGCATGACCGAAGGCTCCCTAATAATTATGGTTATAATTATTAATTACTATGCAAACAATGCAGTCGTGACATATTGGTTATATCGGCAACAAAACTACTGATACCAATATTTTTATTTTTAGATCGACCGATATGGATAATTATCGGTACATGAATACATTTTCTGACCAAAATGTTGTGTACACAGTAATTTTTTCGGGGCCATTTTGGCCCCAAAAATGGGGCCAAAATTTTGACCCTGAGACGGCCCCTTTTAGTGGGGCTCTTTTGGCCCCAAAATGGGGGCCAAAATTACAGCCCTTGATGGGGCCAAAACAGCCCCATTAAAAGGGCCAAAACAGCCCCATTAAAAGGGCCAAAACAGCCCCATTAAAAGGGCCAATCTTAGTGGGGCTGTTTTGGCCCAAAAAATGGGGCCAACATTTTGACCCTAAAACGGCCCCTTTTAGTGGGGCTGTTTTGACCCCAAAAACGGGGGCCAAATTTACAGCCCTCTTGATGGGGCCAAAACAGTCCCAGCTTTGGCCCCATCAAAGGGCCAATTTAGCTTTCGTTGAGGTTATTTTCGTTCGTAATATATAATAATAATAATAATAACTTCAAATAAAGCTAAATTGACCCTTGTTAATAGGAACTAAAATTGGTGAAGATAAAATATAATAGTGAGCTACACAACAATTTAAAAGTTAAAAAATATATATTTATAAGTTTGACATTAATCTTAGTTTACACACACATATATACATGCAAGTTAACAGTGGCAAAACTAACAATGGCAAACTAGCATGCATGCATGCTATGCAATGCAAATTTTAAATTATTTGTGTTATTCAAAACTTACAAAACTTAATCTATTGCCTTAAACTCGATGCAGGTTTACTAGCATTTGATTGCATGACCAGTAATTGCCATCGCAGCTAATAGAACTCATCATATATGGTTTGGAAACTCCATGAAGTACATTATAACTCAGTATCTATATTATTGTCCAGGTTTCTGCTAGAATGTGATTTTATCACATCCAAACAACCAATAGTAATGTCGAAACTAAAAAATCACATTCTTGCATAAACATAAACTAATGAGTTATATTGTACTTTGCAAGTTGATGGTAGTCAATACCCATTTACCCCATACTTTAAAATACATGTATCTTGTCAGATGGCTATATGATTGTATACACTGTTAATTTCAAGGAGTTAATTTTGCTCCAAAAATGGAGTAAAAAAAGGTACCAGTTGACTCGACCAGCGTTGATCACATCAGTACCAGGGCATTCAACAAACACTTGGTTCTCCCCAATAATCATTAACTGGTCTACATCCTCCGGGTACCCAGTGCACAGTACACGAAACTGGACCATTTCGTCCCGGACCATACTCTCCATTGTTGACGAGGGCTATGGAAAAAAATATTGTGAGTGTCAATGTAGATATTGGTGTAAGAGACAACTACTCAACTAGAATACGATTACACATCCAACATAGAATATGAAGTATGAGGTCAGAGTACTTGCACAACATTAAATGTACCGCAGTAAATAGCACTTGCCAAACATCAAATGTCCTGCAGAAAGCAAGCTAGATTATATACTTTGTCTCAGTGGCGAAGCTAGACATTAGCAACTAGCCATGCTATGCAAATATATTTTTTAAATTATTGAAACCTTTATTTGAGTTATTATAAGGAGAGTGGGATACTCAGCAGTTGACTGTTGTGTAAAACTACCTAAAGACTGGGAGACTCCCTGGACATTATGTAGTGCTATAAGCTAGCTCTCTTGGATTAAGCAAAACATCTGGCCACAATAGAATCTTAGAAGAATAAAAATTAATACACTATTTTAAAATGCATTGGACATTAATCGGTTAACCTTGAATTATCTCGATTGTGCGGTGCCAGTGTGGGTAGAGTATAGCAAATACGGCAGTTGACTGTTGTGTAATACTACCTGAAAAATACAATAAGAAGTTCGACGTTTCGAGCGAAGGCCCTTCATCTGGGCTTCTACTAACTTCCAGACGAAGGGCCTTCGCTCGAAACGTTGAATATCTTATTGTATTTTTCAGGTAGTTTTACATAACAGTCAACCGCCATAACCTTGAATTAGTTAACTACATACTGTATCAAATCTTCTCACAGCATAAAAATACAAATTCTCTAATAATTGTTATTTTTGTAAGTCCCTATTGCAACCAGAGGTTTTCTCATCCAAGAGAGTTAGCTTATGGCATTACCTGCACATAATGTCTAGGCAGTCTCCTACTCTCCCTTTGATTACTCAAATTGTCTGGAGTGAAGCCATGGAATCTGCTCTTACTATTCAAATAAGCATGCATTAAAATAGCCTAAAGACAATGCATTTCTGAAGGTTTCAATAATTAAAGAATCAACAATTTGCAAATGCATCTATAGCACAACCAGTTGCTATGTCTAGCTTCATCACTGAGACAGAGTATATAATAATAAAGCATTTTGCAATGATAGCTGGTTAACTGTGTAACAAAGCTGTATCAATTAATGATTTTACAACCACGAAAGCCTTGATAGGCTGTAATTTAAGTAAATTTGCATGAAATTTAAGTGAAAAAGGTTTTAAGAATGGAGATTTGCAGCAACAAAAGGATGGTTATATGTTGGCAACCTAAGTTTGCACCCCCAATATTTCACGAAGTGTCCGCACTGGCAATAAGTTCCATATCCACACATTGTTTCTGTCTGGCCCCATTAGAATGTGGGAAGGAAGTACTAGTCGATACCACATAGTGTAGAGTGAGAAATGGATATGTTGTACCACAGCCATTATTGCCCTTAGGAAATGCACGTATCAGTGGCTTCCCCTTGGGGTCGACCCCCGGGGATACAGGGGGATTGGTCTTTTCACCCAGTCAAACCTTAGCAAATTCCCCTGGGTACAAGATACAGGTATTAAATACAACCCCCACCCTCAAGGGCAGTATCTTTTTTTTCAATCCTATATCAAGTTACACAGCCAGTTGCAAAAATCTTATATGAAATTTGTACCTGATTTCTTAGGACAAGATGGGCTCTGAGTATTTAACTGCCAATCTGTCATATACAGTTGGTAAATATAAACATTGAAAGCCCAAATAAAATTGAAGATTTTGTATAGTAGCATTTGCTGAAGTAATTTTAAATTGGAACTGTATTATTTTCAGCGTTTTAATTCATATATTGTCGCGGAAAATTCAAATTTTAAACGGGGACAACATGCTTAACATTCACGAACGAAGATTGCAAATATTTTCTAACAAAATCGCTCTATTACATATAAAACATAACAATAACCTTACCTGAATATTATTCGGTAGTTGCCGATATATTGCTTCTGAAAATCCAGTTTATCTTGGGTCAAAAATATAAAATTTCGAGCTCGATTCGATTAACAGAACAAAAATAAAAAATTTTCAAATATGGAGGTTCCAGGTGTGATGACTCTATCCCAAGAACCTCTGCGCGTGTAGTAAGAAGACTAGGCGCCAGTCTGTCAGTAAGCGCGCATTGCGGAATTTATTCATTTTTCGTTCATTGGCTTTGATAGAGTGACTTCAATCACCAGTAAATGTTTAAGATTTTGTGTTACATTTTGACCACTTTCATAATTCAGATGAATATTCAGATGAGTTTAAATATTCTTTTATGTGCATCTTAATAAGCCTTATCAGCCTCGTTTCTGTGACTGAATTCTTGTTATTTCTTTTGGTAGTGACCAAGCATCACATTTTTAAAAAGACATTCCATGTTGAATTTGTCATTTGAAGAGATTTGTAAACAAACTGCTCTCCTGTTTTGGCAATTTGGCCAAAAACGGCCTCCGTGTTTAAAAATAAAAAAATTACTCAAAATAATTTCGTGGCAAAAACAGCTCTAAATTCTAAATTCTATACAGCCCATAATGTGACAAGACGGCCCCAGAGTTGTGTCTTGGCTCCTGTTAGAGCCAAAACGACCCCCTTTCAAATTGGACCAAAACGGCCCCCTATGGCTAAAACGGCCCCAGAGTTGCGTTTTGGCCCCTGTCAGGGTGTCAAAACGGCCCCTGTTTAAAAGAGCCCAAATGGCTCCCTGGGGCTAAAACGGCCCCAGAGTTGTGTTTTGGCCCCTTTCAGGACCAAAACGGCCCCTGTTTAGAAGAGCCCCAACGGCCCCTTGGGGCTAAAACGGCCCCAGAGTTGTCTTTTGGCCCCTGTCAGGGCCAAATCGGCCCCTCTTTTAAAGAGCCAAAATGGCCCCCAAAAAATTACTGTGTAAATTGCACATTGCACACTGTTAATTCAAACCCTGCACTTATTGTGCCTATTTACATAAGTTCTTTTTCCAAATGCCCCCTTGACAACAATAATTACCTGGCACTGCCTGGCACTTGGCACTATAGGTAGAGAGCAATGGCACCATACGTGGCTGGGGGCTGAAACCTCAAATACCTTCACAATCCCCCTCTTCCGTCGTCTAGATTTTTACCTCCTGGAAAACTTCTAAATTTTTTATACACTGTTACCTTTTACCTTTTCCATTAATGATGAACAACTACTGGTATAAAGCTACACAGGTAGATAGTCTTATTTATTATCAATAGATTAACTCCTGAGAGTTTCCTTTGACAAGTAAAAAAAAAAAATAGAAAAGTTCCAGGAAATAATAGTGCTTGATGATGCACAACGCTCATGCGGGCCTTTCATGGCTCACTAGAACAATGCCTTTTTGGATAAAAGTAAGACAGCTCTTTCCATATACAGTGGGCCCCTAAAAAGGCATTTCCCAGCCCTTCCAGCTATTTTTTACAAATTATTTTACCAAGTTATTTTACACATTATTTGAGATGGACAATCAACCAAATGTTATATACATTCAATATTTATGTGACATATGTAAGAGTGGGGGCAAAAAACAGCAATGATCAAACCATTATATAGGAAATCAATATACATTTTGGAAATCAGATCTGCACCAAGCAACCACTTAAATTACTTTATTTTCAATTAAACTAGGTCAGCAGCTAGGCGTTTTTATGCACTGGTCATTTGGGAGGGAGGAGTACTGGTATCTGCGTTTTACTGCTGGTTTTGGTTCAACCATAGTTATAATAGAAAACATTCGAGACTCGATGGAACTCATTATCTATATTAGGGTAGGTCATTGAAATGAATGCCAAATTTTCACGTGTTTTGACCTCCAGACATGTGTGGGAATCCTGACACAAAGAGAACGTGTAATACAAACATATATGTTCTTATCCAATAGTAATATACAGGCCGTTCGACCCGGATTTTTAGGGGGGAGCAAGGGGGAGCACATCATTAAAAATTCAAACATCATTAGTATATGGTACATTATCAGTAGCGTGGGGGTGCGTTCATTAAATATTAGAGGTGATTAATATTCAGGGTGTGTGCACACATGACGTCATCATGATGTGCGCACAAGGGGGTGTGCGCAGTTAGGGTATTAATATTTACGGAGTGCGCACAAGGGGGTGTGCGTACTAATGGGTATGCACACAGGAGCGTATGTATAGATCATCCAAGAGTATAAACTGAGATTGTAGATGTTACTCGACATATTCAAACATTGCTAAATCTTTCGGGAACTTTATCCCGAAAAAACGTTTCCATGCATTCCCATCTTTTTTCTTCTCTTCTTTTTCAGGCGGTAATTACGAAATCTGGCCGATATTTTTTGTTGTGAATCCTTATATATGATTGACCCATAAGCGGGGCGGAGAGATATTTTGTCCATTTCACAAGGCGTAACCAACCAAACGAGCGAACGGGGAATTAATGATTCACACTAATTGATTAACTGAAAGGGTTTTAATGACTTTGTAGCTACCGACATAACAGCGGAACGAGTTTTCCCCACATAAAAAGTTACAGTGTAAATAATGGCACGACAAACGCTTTTTGTATTACAATAGGCATAGCGCAACAGAGGTGTAGCGCTACAAAATTTTTCGCGTCCCATACCATCTAATGACAATAGCTAAGCGTCCGTATAAATTTCGCTAGCGTCGTGTTTCAAACATAGTCTTTTATCGACAGTGTTTGCAGCAGCTTCTTTTGCTTGGGAAATCTTTGGTTGTCTGAAGAGATCTACTTTTGGGTCCACATATACGAAAAAGACTTTGAGTACGATCCATCACTCGTACACAAAATGGATAAAAAACAACGTGAAGTTCTGCGACATAGAGAATTTAGGAAAAACAAAAAAGAAAAATTAAAAAAATATGAAGCCCTTTGGACCTTTCTGTCAAGGGAAAACACCAAACTGCTACAAGCATTCGAAGCACAGTATAAAAATGGTAACGTATCAACATCACAGAACCTGCGAGTACCACCAACGTCCCAAGCCGTTTCAGCATCACAAGTTCCGCCAGCGACACCGCAAGTTCCACAAATCCTACAAATGATACCTGCTGCGCCAACACCTGTGGAAACAAACACAAACTACGAAAATTTGTTTCCGTGGCTCTACGACGAATATATGGATGAACGTTTCAACATTAAATTTTAACGTTTGTATCCCATATTTTAAAACACTTACGTACTGTTTCCTCTCAACTTAAATATATTTGACATAAATTCACTGTACATAAGTTTTCTGTACATAATTTTTAATAAATGTTTTACCTCAAACCGCCATTGGACCGCCTCAGAACAACCTTTTAGCGCACACATTTGATGGTGAGATAAACTGTTCAACTGTATCTATAATGATTTTATTTCCATGCGATAAATACATACATGAACTTTTTAACATTAATATGGATTTTTAGTAAACTTTTTTAATGGAAAAGTATTTATTTTAAGTTAAAATTATTTATTGTAAGTTAAAGTTATTTATTGTAAGTTAAAATTATTTATATTAATATCTCTCCTGTATCTTTTAAGGGAAAATATTGTGCAATGTAGACACACAGAATTCATTTTAAAAACACATTTATTGCTTAAAATTTCTTTTACAACGTCTCTAAAATGTCATCTTGGGAATATTCACTGTCCGAGTCATTTTCGTCGCTACTTTCATCATTCCTTATCCACCTTATTGGTTTTCTATCCTCATCGTCTATATTGAAACACAGTCTTTTCCTTTTGGTGGATGGTATATTACTGCATGAATATTTTCGTCTCTTGTTTCCTCGGCCTGATTGTCGTGGTAGCGTCTTTGCTACCTGTTCGGCAAAGTCTTTGACAACTTGCCGTCCACGAGACTTTATTGATTTTGATACATTTTTCCCATCGAGTACATCTTTACCAACTTCCGTTGCTGCTTGTAACGCTCTTTTACCAACTGTTTTGGCGCCTTGTTTGAATAAAGGTATTGCAAATCTAGCAAGGCCTCTGAAAATTCCACCGATCCCATATCCCCTCTGCATACGTACACCGCGAAATCCTTCAATACTACCACCACGCTGATTTCTTGTGTAATGTTCAGTTAGTAGCTTTACGTCGGGGATAAGTACACCCCTCATATTTTTATGTGTCTTGGTCGGCTTCCAATGTTCAACTGATGGGAGAATGCTTCACTTGTGTATTTTATTTGAATCATAAAAGTGACTTCTATTTGTACGGACATCTAATATTTCATCACAATAACAATGTGAACAACACGCAATCGTATGTGTGAAATCATCTTTGTAAAGTGTACAATCACAAATCATACAGTGACATCCGGTGAAACTCGAAAAAAAATCTGTCTATGTACAGATAGGGCATGTACCCAATTGACATATCTGTAAACAATTTTCACAATTGTTACATTTTATATCTTCAGACGAATCCTCAGTATCTTCATCTTGCTGTGACTCCATCTGTGCTAGCATTTCGAGGACCCGCCCGTTGGTGATAAGACTTTTATCAATTTCGATGCCGCAAGACCTTTGAGAAATATACTCAATCCATAAGGCTCTGGAATATATGGATGAAAAGGCCTCGTGCAATATTTTAGAATGTTTACAATATCAGTTCCACGTATAACCTGTCCTCTGTAGACGATTTCTTCTTTTGTATTCAACGTCAAAATGTCCGTAGATGTGAGAATAGAGTGAAGGATTTCTTCAGCGCCATAACTATTTTCATTGTCAAGATATTGAAGAATGTATTGAAGTCGCCACTGTTCAGGAGATGATCTTTTGGTGCTATCCATGGTTGGAATGATGGATATGAATTTAATGTTGATCACTTTATACCAATTCTGCAAGTCCTTCTAAGATTGGAGCCAGTACCAATCCTAGGAAACCATTTCCCCGCTGAACAAGTATCTTCCTTTTTGTTTTAACACTTTTATTTTTGTTAGTCAGATCAATAATATCGTGTTCAAAAGGTCTAAGTTTGTCCATTGTGTGTTTAGGAAGTGCGTGGTTCATGACGAGGTTCAAACCGAATCTGTTCATGAGATGTAGATCTCAACAGAGCTTGTTGTTGAGCTGGATAAGAAGTACATAGGAGCTCTATAAACGATCTGTGCTTGGGAAGGTTAGTCATATCTGCTCGACGGTCAACAACGTAATGAATATTGTATGGATAGATTATATTCTTATATATTTACTTGCTCATGGACCATAGTCATAGTAATGGACCATAGTCGTAGTCATGGACCATAGTCGTAGTCGTGGACTATAGTCATAGTCATAGACTATAGTCATAGTCATAGTCATAGTCATATACTATAGTTATATACTATAGTCATAGTCATAGTCATAGTCATAGTCATAGTCATAGTCATAGTCATAGTCATAGTCATAGTCATGGTCATGGTCATGGTCATGGTCATGGTCATGGTCATGGTCATGGTCATGGTCATGGTCATGGTCATGGTCATGGTCATGGTCATGGTCATGGTCATGGTCATGGTCATGGTCATGGTCATGGTCATGGTCATGGTCATGGTCATGGTCATGGTCATGGTCATGGTCATGGTCATGGTCATGGTCATGGTCATGGTCATGGTCATGGTCATGGTCATGGTCATGGTCATGGTCATGGTCATGGTCATGGTCATGGTCATGGTCATGGTCATGGTCATGGTCATGGTCATGGTCATGGTCATGGTCCGGGTCATGGTCATGGTCATGGTCATGGTCATGGTCAGGGTCATGGTCATGGTCACGGTCATGGTCATGGTCATGGTCATGGTCATGGTCATGGTCATGGTCATGGTCATGGTCATGGTCATGGTCATGGTCATGGTCATGGTCATGGTCATGGTCATGGTCATGGTCATGGTCATGGTCATGGTCATAGTCATCATGGTCATGGTCATGGTCATGGTCATGGTCATGGTCATGGTCATGGTCATGGTCATGGTCATGGTCATGGTCATGGTCATGGTCATGGTCATGGTCATGGTCATGGTCATGGTCATGGTCATGGTCATGGTCATGGTCATGGTCATGGTCATGGTCATGGTCATGGTCATGGTCATGGTCATGGTCATGGTCATGGTCATGGTCATGGTCATGGTCATGGTCATGGTCATGGTCATGGTCATGGTCATGGTCATGGTCATGGTCATAGACTATAGACTATAGTCATAGTCATAGACTATAGTCAAAGTCATAGACTATAGTCATAGTCATAGTCATGGACTATAGTCATAGCCATAGTCATAGACTATAGTCGTAGTCATAGACTATAGTCATAGTCATAGACTATAGTCATAGACTATTTTTACTACGAGTGAGAGTGGAAAGAAAAGCATATTGCCAGGAGCGGGGATCGAACCGGACTGTGACATAAAAGAGGAAAAAGTATTTTGCCAAGTGTGGGACTCGAACCCACGTTCTTTGGGACTTTTACAACCCAACGCCTTACCAAATCGGCCACCCTCAATCGTGTTGTATTTCGATATAACAGTATATAAGTTGAATTAAAATATCATATGTTGGATTTCGACTCCCAATGAACCAGTCTCGGTTCTAGTTTCACGTTATATTTCATTGTTTCAATTACAAAGAACATAGCAATTCAACATTTAAATTGGGGGAAGGGGGTGGTGATTCCAAAAGTCTCAATATATTTTGTGGACGATTGTCTTAAAAATTGATAATAACACTTAGTAAAATACAACTTGAAATTCTTATGAAATTATCTTGAGTAACATGTCTTTATAGTCACTCTTTATGTTCCTATGGACACTATTACTCAAGTTTACAATATTACGGTGGAGATAGTTTAACCGGGGGAAGGGGCTGGTCGCTAATTTGGTGACAGACCTTACAGGTTTTAATATTAAAGGTTATGTTTAAAACTATTCATATTTCATTGTTTCTATCACTTGAATAATATTTTGAGTACGAAATAATAGCGTTTTCCTTTAAATGCTACAATGCCTAATATAACCCGGGGCGGCGGGACCAGGCATGGGCGGGGTGGGCCGGGGGGGTTGGAATTGGTGTGATCAGGTAAAGAGTTCGCAGAATTTACCGAGTTCTGAGAGAAAGGCCTGTTACTTCCGACATGCATTACTAATTATATTGAACTCGGGTCTAGGGAAACAGAACAAAGAATTGGTTTAATAATTAAATGCAAGGGGCAGCGAACAAAATGTTAAGCACGTGAACGTATTGCATTATTTGAATATAGTAACTAACTTTAATGAAACACAACACAAAGGGTTACCATACGCGTGCACGCGTTACTATACGCGTTACCACACGCGTTACTATACGCGTTACCGTACGCGTTTCCATGAATTAATTGCTTTTATTAAGTTTTCGTTACTATATATATATAAGGAAAAGCGTTACAACACACGCTACTGTACGCGTTACCATGAATTAAATGTTCTTGCTAAGTTTCCTTTCATAAGACAACGCGTTTCCATAAATTTTCTATTAAAACATCTATAGTAATCTTTCTTGAAAAAGAAAGAGAACGCGTGGTAACTCGTGACGATATTAATAGAACGCATATAAAAGCACGAAGATTAATGGTGACGCGTATGGTAACGTGTATGGTAATGGTGAGTAACGCGTTGTTAATCATTGCTTGCATATCTGCGTGTAAAATTGGACTATTATAATGGTAACGCGTATGGTAACGGGTGGGTAACGCGTGAGTAACGCGTTGTTAATCATTTCTTGCATATTTGTCTGTAAAATTATACTGTTAATAATGAAGTTTCATGGTTGAATACTATATATTCTGTTGAACTTTGGGAGTTTAAATTCCCTCTTCTCCCAATAATGCTAATTCGGTAAAGTTTAGATATATTGTTTAGATATATCAAAATGGCGGCGGGTCATGAAAATTTTAGCTCTCGCAATTATATAAATTTCAAACCAGGGAGCATTGATATCAATTCGATAAAGCTTTTAAATGATCAAGGTTACTTAGTTTCTGATTGTGACCGCATAAAGTGGACACAAAATCTTCATTTATTGAAGGAATTTGTTGATAACGTGATCGGGTTGACTGGAACTTGGAAATCACCTGGTGGTAAAGCAAAGCAGTTCCGAAGCTCCAATCTAGATTTCAGCTTGACTTGGTACCCGGGCAAACAGAATTCCCTGACGTTTAATGGAAAGGATGGGGAAATGTTTAAAGAATTCCTGGTGAGTGTCTTAAATATAGACCGTGTTGATCAAACAAACATTGCACCGGACAGTTTATTCATAAGATCCTCGACGGGAGAATCGCGTGACATTGACAAAAAAAATAATAACTCTAGTGAATGCTCTAATTGTTATCATCAGTCTACAACCGAAATAAAAGCGATAAAGAATAATATTGATGGTGTATATGGGATTGTAGACAAGCTCTATCATTCTACAGCTAAATTGCTAAACGAATTTTCCGCGATTTTGTCTAAAAAGGATCTTGTTGATGCCGCTACTCAAACAGAAGTATGTGAAAATGCCGGGGCATATATGGCTGATGTCACGAATACGGCAAACAATCAATGTACCTACACGTTTAGTAATTTATCAACTGAAATCGAGGGTCTCAAATTAAACATCGTAATCACTGAATCTAAACTTCTAAGCAAAGTTCATTCTAACAAACAAGCCATCGAGCAAATTCGTTATGATTTAGATTCAATTAACCGTCAACAGAGCATAAGTAATTTCACTCCAGACAATACTATGGCCCCAATTGTAAACATGGAGACAATAGATGTCGGACCTGTTGCTAATACAAACAATGTTGATAGTGCTGCCGCGAAGTCTATATGTAAACAAGGTTTGAAGCAGTCTTGCGTTCAATTCGCGATAGAAAATTCTCGTGAGGACATGTATGAAAGCCAGATTTCTATTGTATCAGCGAACAGTACCGAACATTGTCAACAAAGCTTGCGCCTCAACGATCAGAATAAGTTTAATTACCAAATCGATCAATGCAGTGTATCTTCCCTGCCATTAATAGCTTGCGTTAATGGGACACCGAGTAATAAGACAATGAAAATAACTCCTCAATGTGTAACGTCAGAAACTAAAGCCTTATTTATCGAAACACCTAAGTCAACAATTATAACTAAATCAGGATCAAAATTGAATGCGGGGGTTGATTTACTGAATGCACAACCTAAGAGAAAAACTATTCCCGATCCATCTTCTCTCACCTGTCCTAAACATCAAGTACCTCAGTGGTTTGTTCGCTTACCCCTGATTGAAACCCCTGAATTATTTGGAAATATAAAAACTATCCCAGATTCACCCTCTCTGACCAGTCTTAAACCTCAAGTACCTGAATGGCTTGGTCACTTACCCTTGATTGAATCCCCTGAAGTATTTGAGCACCAAACAACCTGTACACAAAAACCATTGTTACAGAATAATTCACCTGGATTCAAGCCCTATTCATCTCCTTTTCGGAAGCGCCAGCGACCCAGTCACTCAATATATCGGCACATTCGTTGTCCACGAATGAGGGAATGGCTAACGTACCTCGACTTTGTTCGACAAGCCACCAAGAGCAAATAACATTTGAAACCCACTGTGCATCACTTAACGAGGGAATAACCCAGAATGTACATAATAACCCAGAATGTACAACAAAATTACTATCAACATCCCTATCGTCCTCCTTTTCCTCGTCCTCCTTCTTACCATACCCCGATTATCCCACCCCCCTTTCAAAACGCTCCACCTTCAATGCATTACCTAATCCCTCCTCCTTATATGAATTTTCCCAACCCTTATATCCAGCCCCTGATGAAAATTCCCACCAGGGCCCCACATCAATAGCTGATAATTATGGTAACAAATCCTTTCTTCCGAATATATTGACTCCCCCGCCCCAGAGGTTACACGTTCATACTATCCCGACAATTCTTGTTTGTAATATACGATCCCTTGCTCCAAAAATTGATGAATTGGAATGTGTCACTAACCTAAACAGTGCAGACGTTGTCTGTATAACTGAAACTTGGTTATCTGAAGAAATCCCTGACAATTATGTTCCATTAGCGAACTTCTCTTTGTTTCGTAAAGATCGACCTACACGTGGTGGTGGAGTAGCCATATACGTTAAGTCACCTATTCAGTGTAAAAGGCTTGTTGTCGATGATCCCCCAGATTTTATAGCTGAAGCCCTATGGTTACAGTTGAGGCCCACTCGCCTTCCAAGAAGAACAATATCCTCAATATTAATTGGAGTTATTTACCATCCTCCTCAAGCCTCGACTGACGATAATAGTAAATTATATGACTATATTCAGAAGACTGTTGACTCATATCTAGCTGATCACCCTGACAGCCTGATCTGCATTGTGGGTGACTTTAATCCTAACTCGACAAATATTTCTTCGAAGCGCATTAAACGCCAGTGTGGCTTGACACAAATTGTAGAAATTCTTACTCGGGATACAGGAACCCTTGACTGGTGCTTAACTAATCAGCCGAAATTCATGGCTTCACCTAAACAATTGCCCAAAATTGGGTCTAGTGATCACTATAGCTTTTTGGTTAAACAAGGTGACTTGACTCGACCTACAGCAAGTAAAGAAGTTATCGTCAAACGTGACACTAGGGATAGCTGTATTTGTGAATTTGGCCAATGGATAACATCATTCTCATGGCAAGAAGTTTATACCAGAATACGTGTCAAAGTAAATTTGAGAATTTTTATCAACTTCTTACCAAAGCAATTGATAAACACCTGCCCTCTAGAACATTGCGAGTACATAGCTCTGATAAGCCATGGATAAATACCAAGATTAAGTCCTGGATCAAGAGAAGACAAAAATGTTTGGCTCAGCATGGCAAGGATTCTCCATTATTCAAGTTATGGAGAAATAAAGTTCAATATGCAATTAAACATGCTAAGAAATCATTTTATGACACTAGCGTTAAAAAACTAAAGGATACCAATGCGAGTAAATGGTGGAAAGAAGTTAAAAATCTCTCTGGTTTGGCAGATACGAAGGGACAGTGGTTTCAAAATCTTATTGATGGGGTCACTATAGACACAACTGATAAGTTGTGCGAGAGAATTAATGAGTTCTTCGTTAGTCTTACCTCTGACTTTATCCCACTAGTAATGGAGAACATATCTAGTATACCTGTGGAAAATATTCCAGAGGAACTTTTTGTGACAACCTGGGAAGCCTATAATTCTTTGCGCAGCTTGAAGGTCAGGAAAGCTCCTGGGCCGGATGGAATACCTAACATCGTATTAAAACAATTTGCCTTCGAACTTGCTCCAGTAATCGCAGACATTTATAATGCATCCTTACGTGAAGACATTTATTTACCACCCTTACTCAAGTGTGCTGCTGTTACCCCAATTCCCAAGAAAAGACCACCTAATGCCATCGAAAAGGATATTAGACCTATATCATTGACATGTCAGATTGCCAAAGTAATGGAAGGTTTTACCTTAACTAGCGTTTTCCCTACCATACTACCTCAACTGGATAATAAACAATTTGCTGTAGCGGGGAAATCTGCTGAACAAGCCATAGTATATATCCTTCACTTAGCCTTAGAGGCCCTGGATAAGGGTAACTGTTCACTGAGATTGTTCTTTGCTGATTTTTGGAAAGGATTTGATTTGATAGATCACAGGATCCTGTTGGCAAAGTTATCTAAATTTAACATCCACAATAGCCTGTTAAGGTGGATTGGTTCATTTCTCCTAGAGAGATCTCAGTTTGTACGCATTGGTAATTCAACATCTATTGTACATAATATCAATGGGGGTATTCCTCAAGGGACTAAGCTTGCCCCGATACTTTTTGCTGTTATGGTCAATGATCTTATATCTACATGGGGCCCAAGAGCTAAATTTGTTGACGATCTAACTACCATGGAGATTGTCCCGAGAAATTCTCCTTCACGGATGAAATTTACTGTTTCTGATATCCAAACATTTGCTCGGCATAATAACATGAAATTAAATCCAGAGAAATGTAAAGACATGATTGTTGATTTCCTTCAGTACAATGCCATTGAATGGCAACCTATCGTTACCGATGGTATACAAATTGAAGTTGTATCAGGGTTCAAGCTACTTGGAGTTTATCTATCTAGTGATTTAACATGGTCTTTGCATTGTGACTATATAATAAAGAAAGCTAACAAAAGATTACATGCCTTGAGAAAATTGAAGAAGATTGGTGTTTCTAGTGCGGATATTGTGACTGTATATTGTGCTATTATTAGATCAGTGATGGAGTATGCTTCGGTAGTTTTTGCAAATCTCCCACAAATGTTAAGCAACGATCTGGAAAGAGTTCAAAGACGTGCATTGGCAATTATCTATCCGTCCTCCTCGTATGTAGAAGCTTTATCCTTGGCGGGTATTCAGCCTCTTAGTGTTCGTAGAGATGCAGCTTGTAAGAAATTTGTTGCAAATATTAAACCAGGCAATCCGCTTTACCCTCTTATCCACAATCAGCTCCCTATCCTGAACCACACCTACTCTTTGAGAACTGAAAGAATAGACAGACCAACAATAATTCGAACAGATCGATTTCAGAACTTTGTAACAGTTAAATTTAGGGAAGAGTTTTAATTAGTTATTTATTTTATTTTTATCTGTCCATAATATAGTCTTGTATATCGAATATTGTTAATGTTTATATAATTTTAATTTTACTATGATATTACCTGTAATTCAGTTTAATACTGCAAGAGGTTTTTAATAAACTATTAAATAATAAATAATAATAATAAAAGCATCGAGCAAATGCAGTAGCTTGTTTTTGTTCACTTTCCGGTATTTGATGCATAAACTCAATGCAATCACATTCCATCTGATTGCCATAATTTCGGTCTCCCGATCATCTGGTGCATTCAACTTCCATTGCAAACACAGTGTTAAATTTGAATTTGGTGCCAAAACAGGTAGCCCATGAATATACATGTGATTCCAATACTTCAGAAAGGCTGATTTCCGGTTTGAGAACGAGGCTGTTTACATGTTGGTCTTGTAGTTGTACATGTATATGAATTTACATATTAAAACATTAAATATCTTTATTTCTGAAGTAGAGCGCTTCAGTTATGGGTTATCGTGGAAATGTTTTTTGATTTAGAATATAAAGAAAGGTTTGAAAGGAACAAGGAATGCCAAAGGTATGGTTTTACATATATAATTAACAAACTCTAATAAAATACTGTATGATGTCATATATATATGTCTACATATCCACTTGTTAATATGATATGCAAATCATAATCATATATATTATTCAAACGTTTGCCAATTAGCATATGCGCTTACAATGAAAATTTTATTGAGTAAATAGCCACAATCTCTGTTCGTTTACTTTTAGATTTTCAGACAATCGTCCACAAAATATTTGAGACAAATCCCTCCCCCCAATTTCAATGTTGTATTTCGATATAACAGTATATAAGTTGAATTGAAATATCATATGTTGGATTTCGACTCCCAATGAACCAGTCTCGGTTCTAGTTTCACGTTATGTTTCATTGTTTCAATTACAAAGAACATAGCAATTCAACATTGAAATTGGGAGAAGGGGGGTGGTGATTCCAAAAGTCTCAATATATTTTGTGGACGATTGCTGGCTTAACGATTTACTAAACATCAGAATCATATTTAAGTGTGAAATGTCCACCTAACACCTTTACTAGCATTTTAAGGCAATGAATAATTGTGCCAATGTTTAATTTAATTACTTTTTTATGGTAACTCCTCGGAAATCATTTGCAAAATACTCGCGCTCCTAAAAGAGTGGGAACGAATGATGTCATGTGCGCACACCCTGAATATTAACACCCTAAGTGCGCACACCCCCTTGCGCGCACATCACGATGACGTCATTTGTGCGGACACCCTGAATATTAATCACCTCTAATATTTAATGAACGCACCCCCACGCTACTCCCCCCTGTATGTTAATGTACCATATACTAATGATGTTTGAATTTTTAATGATATGCTCCTCCTTGCTCCCCCCTAAAAGTCCGGGTCGAACGGCCTGCATAATACTACTTTATCCCCAAGCATGTGTGTGTCTTGGCTTCAAGCAAACAATGGCGAGTTTATCTGAATGTAGCTTTCCAGTTATATTCATTTCAATGGGGTAGGTTTATGCAACAATTTGGTTCTTGCTCGTCGTGTGAAAACTAACCAATTGTTCAAGTCACAGATAAATAAGCGAAAATACAATACAAACGTGACAAGAAAGCCAGGGCCATATTATCGCATAACCTGGACAAAAACATGACTTACAGTATATTGTACTTAGATGGAGTCACCAAACCATACCTTCTATTAACTATCTTTCAACGGCCCCCATCAAGACGATCTAATCACATTATCAATTCATAATCCATAATCCTACGAAATCTCTCCAGTCTGCACCATTGCACATAATTGCACTAAGCTTGAGACACAGAATAGGAGAGTTAATAAGGGGAGCACTATCCCGTATCCGTGTATCTAAACATAGTTAATAGAAATACTAACCTGGTTAGGAAGGTCGGCAAACTTCAAAGGCTTAGAGTCGTGATATTGGCGGGATACGTCCTGTTGTAATCCGAGTGCACAGCTTGCCGGAGATATAAGTGGCATCACTGGCATTTGTTATTCGAAGCTAGTTATACAGCACGTTTAAGCGAGGAAAAACACAAATTTTGGCGACTTTTTGGGCAAATGGATTCCGCTAGGGATGAAGATATAGGCGTAGGGGATGAAAGATATACTTACGAAGATGATACAGAAGTTGACGAGTTCGAAGACACTATAAAACTCATCGAATCGAACGCTGATGAAATTGACACGCAAGTGTTGGATTCGATTGCTGAGGCAAGTCCCGTGATGCTACATTATACAATAGTATCTGGTACTCTGAGTTAATGTGCTGTGCCACACTGTGTCATGTTGTGCTTTTCTGTGCTGTGTGGTGTCCTACCATACTTTACTGACATGTGATGCTACATTTACAATAGTATCCAGTACTCTTAGTGTAATGCCCTTACGAAAAAATCCTATAGGATCCTATAGGAATTCCTATAGGAAATGGGATTTCCTATAGGAATTCCTATAGGATCCTATAGGAATAGAATTCCTATAGGAATTTTCTATAGGAATTCCTATAGGAAGTGGGATTTCCTATAGGATCCTATAGGAATAGAATTCCTATAGGAATTTTCTATAGGAATTCCTATAGGAAGTGGGATTTCCTATAGGATCCTATAGGAATAGAATTCCTATAGGAATTTTCTATAGGAATTCCTATAGGAAGTGGGACACAATGTGCCATACCCAAGTCCGCCATTCACAATTCTCCCAAAGAGCGAGAAGCCAAAACAAAGTCACGACAATCATGTCACACATACGTCACGCCATCTGTCACAAACCACATACATCATTATCCACATTCACCACACAGACCGCAATTCACTCATTACGTACTACATTGTCAACCCGTGCTTCCACTTCGTACAACAATTTTCATCATAGTCCACATCTTGATCCCACCGTCACGATCACAGGTCACACATACGTCACACCATCTGTCACAACCCACATGCATCATTAGTCAGATTCACCAACAGCCCTCAAATTTTCCTTCCGTCTCAAGTTCTCAACCCCCCACTGATAAATCCTTTCCGCTCGCGTCAACGCAAAGAGAAAATCAACTCAATCCTTCTCGTAAGTAAACTTCATTTTCACCGTATTTATTATCAAATGTCTCGCATATAACACTTCAAATAGTTTATATAAACCACCCTCATCATCAACACTACATAAAAACCATTCTCACACCCAATTCCACAATGTTTTTGCGCACGAAATATCAACGCATATTTCGCGCGGACCACATGGTTTATTCATAAACCACCAAAATCAATATTTATATGCAAGCACGTTGTTCCAAGACCTGCTAGCGGGTTAGAAACGTGCTGTCCCGGTTATGCTCGGAACCTGATGATAACATAACCAAGTTTTTAACAAAAAACGATATGGGACTTGGTCTGGGTGGCAAAAACACACTGGCATTCATCCAGACCTTGGCATCATTCCACACATGATTGCACCCGGGTTTTGCCTACACAAACAACACACAAACTCATTTTATCACAGTTAATATCTATAATCTCATTATTGTTACTGTTCTATATTTTCAATATGTTACTGTTCTATATTTTCATCATGTCATTTTCATATTATTCACACCACGAATCAAACATCATACCATTTATCAAACAATAAACCATTCATCATACATCAAACCACTATAATTATCCAACACCTCACTTCAAACCATTAAGAAATATCTTAATATAGACCCAATAGCTGTTCCAACTGGACAGGGTCCCCAAAACATGTTCCAGGATCCGAATACCTGCAACCACCAATTCGATCTGACCTAAACGAAAAATAAATAAACATAGGGATGAAGATATAGGCGTAGGGGTGTGAAGGATATACTTACGAAGATGATACAGAAGTTGACGAGTTCGAAGACACTATAAAACTCATCGAATCGAACGCTGATGAAATTGACACGCAAGTGTTGGATTCGATTGCTGAGGCAAGTCCCGTGATGCTACATTATACAACAGTATCTGGTACTATGAGTTAATGTGCTGTGCCACACTGCGTCATGTTGTGCTTTTCTGTGCTGTGTGGTGTCCTACCATACTTTACTGACATGTGATGCTACATTTACAATAGTATCCAGTACTCTTAGTGTAATGCCCTTACATCCTTAGTGTAATGCCCTGGATCCTATAGGAATAGAATTCCTATAGGAATTTTCTATAGGAATTCCTATAGGAAGTGGGATTTCCTATAGGATCCTATAGGAATAGAATTTTCTATAGGAATTCCTATAGGAAATGGATTTCCTATAGGAATTCCTATAGAATCCTACAGGGTGTATCAAAAAAACTGCAAATACCATAATTTGTAAGCACGAGATCATACATTAGAATTTCAATGGCTGTGCAAATAATTACGCTTCTGGGATTTGCAAATACGTTTCCACGTGCAGTACTATCAAAATAAGCACACAAAGTGAATTAAAATTAGTTCGATTACGAATGGCTCAGCTAACAACAGAGCAAAGAGTATTTCTTGTTTTAAAGTACGCCCAAACTCAAAACTCGACAGCAGTCATTCGTAAACTGAGCCATTCGTAATCGAACTCATAAGTTTAATTCAATTTGTGTGCTTGTTTTGATACCCCTGGGAAACGTATTTTCAAATCCCAGAAGCGTAATTATTTGCACAGCCATTGAAATTCTAATGTATGATCTCGTGCATACAAATTATGGTATTTGCAGTTTTTTTGATACACCCTGTATAGGAATAGAATTCCTATAGGAATTTTCTATAGGAATTCCTATAGGAATTTTCTATAGGAATTCCTATAGGAAGTGGGATTTCCTATAGGATCCTATAGGATCCTATAGGATCCTATAGGATCCTATAGGATCCTATAGGAAATAATTCCTATAGGAATTTTCTATAGGAATTCCTATGGGATCCTATAGGAATAAATTTCCTATAGGAATTTCTATAGGAATTTCTATAGGACTTTTCTATAGGAATTCCTATAGGAATATAATACTGTAGTATATTAATGATTGAAATAACATAGAAATTCCTATAGGAATTCAAATTCCTATAAGAATTCCTATAGGAGCAAAATTTGCTACAGAAGTTCATTAGGTATTTCCTAGGGGGAAATGTACTTCCTATATCAAAAGGGGGGGGGAGGGTCATCATTGGTACCAATCTGATAATAGAATAATATACGTTTATTCCCAGGGGCGTACATATCGATTTTGGCTGGGGGGGTGAAGTTTCGATAATGAGACCGACTCATAAATTCAGACCGACCTCTCACCCCCCAGTTCTAAATCGAAAAGTCAATTGAAAAATTACGTGTGCTGCTCCAATCCAGGTTGGAATACTTGCTTACGTTCTAATTCACTACGCTCAAACGAACGTAAATTATTTACTTCCTATATACTACAAATCAGCACACGTACACATCGGATAACATGGGTAATGCTCATCACACCAACCAGATAGGATTTATTTCAGTTTTTTAAATATTTTTTACATACTTCAATTAATATCATTATTATACTTAACAAGTGTATCACAACGCAAATAAATTATCTAGTAATGTATCTAAAGCCCGAGACTTTCGGTAACTCGCAGTCTGTTCTTAACACTTTCGTGAACATCAATGTCCTTTGCGATATCGGTTTTCCACCGCCCGTGTAGTTTTAGAAGTCGTTCTGCAACACACCCATTATTAGCTGCTGCGGTGGCTCCGCCCGATCTCAAACTATGTAGACCATATTTCTTCTCGTCGTATCCACATCCTTGTAAACATTCTTTAAATATTTCCCTGCATCTTGTGTAAGAAAGTCTTGTGCCATATAGTTTGAACATATCGGAAGACCTAAAAAATCTCAAAGGTCTAAAAATAGGTAAGTTCGGTTCAGAACTGGCACTCGCAGCCTCGATATATCGTTGTAAAACGTCAACTGGACAGTACTTATTGCCCAATTTCTTTATGTATACGTAATTTCCTTCCCTATATACATCGTTTTTAGCGGTGGGTACAAGTATGCGCACATGATCGTGTTCATAATGAATGTGACTGGTCATTATATTCGCCAATTCGCTATATCGAAAAAATCCGCTAAAGCCAATACTGCATATACAAGCTATTCTCAGGTCTTTCAGGCTGGCGTGTGGAAGTGCGTGTTTTTCTATAATCTTTTGTATGATTTCGGCTGTTATTGGTTCTTTCTTATTTATAGGCTGCAATTTCGATCTTTTAGCAGTTTCTAGGATATTCCGACAGATTGGAGTATCCAGAGGATTTTCAATTTGATATGGTACAAATGTATGCAGCCACTTCAATGCTGCATGAGCAGCGACAACATTTGCATAAGATTTCGATTCATCGTGTCTTTTATACAGGTAAATAGCTGCCGTTGATACAGGTATTGGTATAATTATCCTACCAAAAGCCGTTACATTCCACTTTAGAAACTTACGAATTTCTTGTAGATATTTTCTGGAAGTAGAATCCGCTCTTGATTTTATGAGAAAATCTACAAAAACCTTGGTTTCAGGTTTCACATTCCTGGGAACATTATTCCACTCTGCACACTCGTTTAACATCTAATTGAGACAAACAAATGAAACAATATCATAAAACAATTAATGCAAACAAATGCCATAGAAAATAAAGTCTTGATACATATTGCAGCGACCAACGTCATAAAACAAATTTATATTGCAATTCATTTAGGCCAGTGCCTATTAATATTATACGCATTTTAACATTATTACACACTTTAATCAGGCCAGCGCCATTAATTAATTGGAACAGAGCCAGCGCCCTTAAAACATATTACATCGGCCAGCGCCGTCCATAACTTAATCGTTTAGCACAATTTTATTTGTGAGAAAAATCCATTCTAAGGGCTAAAATTTCTCCATAAAAGCGTTCCGATCCGAGCAATGAATTGGTATTTTTCCCGTGTGTTAATACTTCTCTGCCACTAAGGACTTTATAGTCGACTATGAAATTAGCTAAATGTCTCGATATGACTGGCCAGAAATATGACGAAGGCCAAAACGGAACAATAACTGTTGCTTTCGCCTCTTGATTTTGTAGATAGTGCAAAGCTCTGGCGATAAGGCAAATTGGTGGAACTACAAGGCGGTTCTCTCCTATTATATTTTGGACGAAAAAATCCACTCCTGTGCAACCCGGATTCCAATGCCACGAAAAGAACCTTGGGATTTTTGTATTGTAGTAATTCGCAAAACAATCTATCGTGTGAGGGCCCCATACTTCCTCCACTTGATCGAAACACTCTTTCGTAATCTGCCAATCATCTATATCAATGAGCCTACTTATGTAATCGGCTCTTTGTATCTCAGTACGTGGAATCCACTCGATTTCAAATTCAATTTTATGATCTAGACAGAGCTTGTAAATTCTAATTGCTATGTTGTGTAAATCTTTTCTCATGCTACCGACTCGAGCAATGCTACATGCTGTCTGGCTATCTGAAAACCACTTGACGTAAGCGTGATTTAATAATGGAATAAACGATTCCAAGGCATATTCGAT
Organism: Trachythela sp. YZ-2020; assembly: GCA_016169945.1. Taxonomy (NCBI): domain Eukaryota; kingdom Metazoa; phylum Cnidaria; class Anthozoa; order Malacalcyonacea; family Clavulariidae; genus Trachythela; species Trachythela sp. YZ-2020. Next base: position 525,449 of record JADLSH010000052.1, read on the forward strand.
TGCTGAAAGTTCTCTCCAAGTGGAGCTACGTTGACTTTCTTCATTTGTCCAATGCTTATGGCAAATTTGTTCACCATTTAACGACATATGTGCTCCACAACCCGACGCGCTTGCGTCTGAATAAACAACGTAATGTGACTGAGTTCTAGCCTGAACCAGTTCCCTTGAATTCAATTGTTTTAAATTGCTTTCCCAAAACTCAATTTCTCTTATGCAGTAATCATCCATACTAAACTTCAAATCCCAACCGCTAGCTGCGGCTACTGACATGCTGCAATGTCGAATCATTATTTGACATACGTTTCGTGTAACTGCACTAGTGGAAATAATCTTTCCTGTAAACGAAGCGAGTTCTCTGGCGGATATGTAAAATTTTTGCGATTTCAAAAACTGGATGGTTTGAAAAATGCTTGCTACCCGGCGTTCGGTGATAGAAATTATGCCACTTAAAGAATTCCAGATCAGGCCAAGCCAAACTATTTCTTGGCACGGTTGCCAGATAGATTTTTCTTCGTTTGCAACTAAACCAGCATGATTAATATCTGCTCTAATTTTTGTCGATAAATTCAAGCAGTCATCGTAATTGCCTTCTGTTAACCACCCGTCGTCCAGGCATAAAGCTACATTCGTACCCTGGCTTCTCCAATACTTTTCTAACGGTTTCATACATTTTGTAAATACGAAAGGTGCAGTTGATAAACCAAATGGTAAGACAGTAAACTGGTAATATGTAAATGTTTTATCTTCAGGGCTCTTCCAAGCAAACCCTAGGAATGTTTGGGAAACAGGATGAATATCGATATGATGATACCCACTTTTCAGGTCGAAAGAAATCATATAGCTTTCTTTCTGAAAATAAGTCAATGCAGTTTTCCAATCTTCATATTTAATGTTTTGTTTTCGTACGTAATTGTTCACATGCCTTAAATCCAGAATAAGTCGTAATTTTCCAGATGGTTGAACTGACACAGACAATGGATTAACGACTTGCGGCATGGCTTTTGTTTTAATTATCCTGTTGGATTGTAGTAATTCTAAAATCGCTTTCTGTACAAAATCTTCATGTCGTAAAGCTGACTTATTGTTTCGTAAACAAACACCTGGTGGAATTTCTATGAATGGTATTTTGTACCCTTCTTGAATAACCGAGAGAACGAAATCTGACGCGCCAATATTTTCCCAAAACGTAACATGTCTTTTTAACCTACCCTTTACTGAAGGGGCTACAACTGTTTCTAATTCACACTCATATTTATTTTCTGATACCTGATAAATCCACTCTTTGGGGTTGTCACTATAAGCTGGATCGTCCGTTTGTGCTTCCAACTGAACCTGCTCCTCCTGATCTGTTATCATGTGTGGGATTGGCAAATGTGAAGCCACTTCTGTTAGACCGATAACTGACTGGCCACGATGCTCTGCAATTTCTTGCCCAATGCCCAAGACGTTGGCATCTATAACATCGTTTTTCTTGACCAAATTCTGCACGGCCTAAATAATAATAAAAATATATACAGTATCGGACAATTTCGCGTTTCGAAACTCGGGTGGGTCTGTGGGTGGGCATTGTTGGTGTATTGAGAGAGTGCCCGTGTGCTTTCAAACGAGGATTTATCTATCTAGCATTAACCAATGAAATCTAGCCTTTTGAAATTACAAATGCGTGATGTCCTATAATGCAAATTTGTTTGCATACCGTAAGAAAATACATTTACGTTCTAATTCACTACGCTCAAACGAACGTAAATTATTTACTTCCTATATACTACAAATCAGCACACGTACACATCGGATAACATGGGTAATGCTCATCACACCATCCTAATTGAGATATCACAAAGAATAACGCGGGTACCATTACGTACACTCACCGCGAAAAAGCTGATTGTCGCCTGTCTTGAATTTCTTTGCATCATTGACGTTACTTTTGGGATTATCTTTACGGCGCTTCTCAGCAGCTGATTTGGCTTTCTTAATTCGCTTCTCGTCGTCGGTATCAGAAGCCAGATCATCCGATTCGTACTCTTCTACCACTAGCCATCCATCCTTATTCTTGTCAGCAATCTTGATCAGCTTTTGCCTTCTCTTTATTGTGTTATTCGCTTTTGTTGCTAACTCTCGAACTTTCTGAGGGTCGTCGGCATTGTCGGCGATACGGCTAATGATTTCGTCCACTTGGGCGTTGAACTCGAATTGCTTCCTGTTGCCTTTGAATTTGAATTCTGTCGCTTGTTTCTCTATAGATGCTTTAGTCTGAAATTGTTTGCCTTTCTCTTCGAGTTGCGATGATAAATATCCTTTTAACATCGAAAATACTTGGGTCACTAACGCCGTATTCTGTACTTCCCCAGCTGTTTCCTCGGCCGTTGAAGGACCAGCTTCAGCTATGTCGTTTTCTTCTCTCATTTAGCTTGTTTATCTGGAGATCCTATACATTGTTGGTGTATTGAGAGAGTGCCCGTGTGCTTTCAAACGAGGATTTATCTATCTAGCATTAACCAATGAAATCTAGCCTTTTGAAATTACAAATGCGTGATGTCCTATAATGCAAATTTGTTTGCATACCGTAAGAAAATACATATCCACTCGCAGCTACAGACAAATTTAAGGTTCCATGCTCGCATCGAGCGGAAATTTTTTGAGATTTGCAGTCTTTAGATCATCGGAAACGGCCTTTTCAGAGTCAGAAATATACTAAATCTTAAAGGAGAAAAGAATATTTACTTAGATCTGTGAATAACTATTCTGAATAACTCACAGCTCGCATCTGATTACAGGTCTGCTCGCACATACTAATGACCACCTTGTATAAGGAAAAAGTTTTTATATCTTATTATTAAATTTAATCAATATAGTCATATATTTATCAAGCGTCCGCGCTTTGTTAGTTTTGATTATCTGTTACCTATTCTTATGTTATAATACAATAGAATGCAATAACTTGCGCATGAGTAGGCGCACAATTCAACTTGCGTAAGTTACGTTTCATATTTTTTCTGAACTCATGTACACAGGGGCAGATCCAGCAGAATAGGACGACTAATGCAGTAGGACACACATTCGTAGGGTCCGGGGCAATCTCCTCTGGGAAATTTTGAAATATATGACCTCGTAGTCGTAGACACGATTTCCTGCGTTCTTCACAAATATTTTATTCCAATTTGTAGGTGGAAATCAGTAAAAAAATTCGAATTATATCGCAAAAACAATGTAGTTTTTCCGGATAAGAATAAGTTTAGCTTCCTGTACAATAAGTTTGCCATAAAGTATTTAATATGTAGATTATAGCAGTTGTGGCAACAGGCAATATTATGGTTTTATTTCAAAGTAGTTTGTTTTAGCATTTACAGTGCTTCAGTGCTTCTGTAAATATTCAACATACGCACGCCACATACAGTATGAGTGATATGACATTCTAGAAGAACGCTTTACAACAAACTTTATATTTTAATAAATTCTACGATTGAAGTCGGTCTCTGAAACTATTTAGCCAGTCTCGCATAGCATTACGTGGCATAATGCGTCCAATTTCACAATGAATATCTTGAGGACCCCCGCACCAATTTACGCCCCCTGGATGTGAGGAACATCAAATATTGCCACAATCAGGATATATGTGGAGCAGGAAACTTGGTAGGAAGAATGTTTTCCACATAGTTAAGAACAAGATACCAATCAATTTAGTTCCACTGGCTGTTTGTATTTGCAGTGCTTTGGACAACGTTCTTGTTCAATTGTGTATGTAGTATTGAACATCATACACTGTAGTGGTCTTTAGTCAGAACTACCTGAAATTTATATTTTACACAACATCACATAGTGTGATTCAAACAGGTGTGCTTCTCACGAACCATGCCAAATTTGTGAAAGACTGCTCAATGTCAGGCTAAAAGAATGGGAAATATAGTAGCTTATAGTTATAGTCCTAGGAGATGCATTTGTTGCAGCTCATGTGAAGCATTGCTGTTTTTGAACCAACATGGTCTTCAGCACAAAGCACATCTTAATATATAATGTCAGTCATTTCTTATTCAGATACTGTGTTCAGCTCATGCAAAGTAAACTTTATTAACCAAGTCTTATACTGCCAATTAATAATGGACCAATATCAGAACATAAACATTTCAGAAAACATTTATTAATATTAAACATCAGCTATATTTGAGAGTAATTAGTAATTAATAGATAAGTTTGTTCAAACAATGTCATTCTGTATATTATACATAAATATATACTGTTACAAACTGCTATTGTTTCTACAAATTATGACTATACATTTAACATGAACATCAATATTGATGGTGAGATAGCGTCGCTTTGAAAATTGAAATTGTTCTCCTTCATCTGAAATATTTGAAGAACTCACAGGTAAGAGTTATCTTATGTTTTGTTATTTACGTTTTCTAATTGCAAAAATCGGCAGTGATGTTTTGTGCATATTGTCACTGTGAAATTTCGTTAAATAATTATTTGAATTAGCCGCGTTATATTTGCATATAAAACCAACGAACTATCGCTTCTTAACACCAAAAGAAAGATTAAAACATCAATTTGAATTGATCTCTAGGAATTCCATATCAAATTGCGTAGTAAAGTATTGTATTTTGGCAATGGTTTATAAACCTTATAAATAAATGGCACTGACATCAAGTAAATTAAGTCTTTGTTAATGCTATATAGTGACTCACAGTAGGCAAATAACATTACTTTAAATACAACCTTTAACATCAAAATCAGTTTTAAAGATAAGTTAAAACAGTAATAAAAATTGGAATAACAGAGTGCAGATAGTGTTTAGTGTAATTTATGCTTAATAGAAGAATTTTACCTGTTTTTACATGAAACTGTTCAGATCGGGTGGCTCGTCAAAAATGAGCAACTAACCCTAATCTTAACCCCCAACCTAACCCTAATAATCCCTAATGCCTATTTCGGTTGCTCATATATCGAGAAAGAGCCAAACACTTCGGCTGACTTATGTAATATAAACAGCTTTTTTCCAATGAACCTGAAATCATAATTTTTTGAACAAGTTTCACCATTGTAACCCACAGAAATGATTATACAGAGATCTTTCAAGATTGAAATATATCTAAACAAAACATAAATTACTCAGTCCAGGTAGGCGATGAAATATATGCCTTATAGTCTTTTACAACCTAAAAAGTCTAAGACAAATAATCCCCAAATGTTGTTGCCATATTTACAAATTAGTAATTCATTATATTGTATATCCCAACAGGGAATTTTCTACCAAATCACTATGCCACAACAAAAGATAAATTGTCCCAAGGCAGGGGGTTTGAGAAACAAACAACATGTAAACTGCAAACAGTATAATAAAATTCTGTGCTCTTGCAGGAAATTGTTACTTCAAAACATTATATATTGCAATATTATTTGGGTTAACCATTATAATGCAATGTGCCCCAATGCACCTTACTAATTTACTCTGTTTAACACCAGGCAATTATACTTGTCAAATGGAAAGTATTTCATGTCAATGGTTGACCAGATTATGTGCTCTTGTTTCTGGTTAACCCATCAAGTTGCAATGGAGCCTTTGTGCCTTACTAATTCACACAATCTAGTGCCAGACAATTTATCCCATCAAAGGGAAATATGTTAACCGGACACTATTACTAGCTAAGTGATTTATCTTTTAAGGAGGCTCCCTACAGTTATAGTACAGTTTGAAACACGATCTATATAGATCAGACGTCACACTCGCGTGGAATCTTCGTGACCCGGTAAAATTTTGAAACAAGCCACGGGAAGTTATTTTCGAGACTTATCTGCGAAGAAACCACAACTTTTTCATTATAATCGTAAATCTTTGAAATTCAAACAGTACGTATGTTCTTAACCAGTTTCTAAGCTTTCTTTTAGTATGTTTTTTACTTATTTATGTTCAGTATTATCTTTTATAATGTTCAAAATCTTCGACTTGTTGCAGACTAAAAATGCTAAAATGATATTTTACACTCTTGTCAAAGCACTCTAGAACTGTCGAAGTAATATAATTATTTGAAGCAATCAAGTTTAAAAACTACTGCATACAACCACAGTACAGACAGTTAGGACTTACGAGTTGTCTTATGAAAAAGTGGACTTGTTTGAATGTTTTGAATGGTTTTCATACCGTTTTCTGGTTTTCAACAATAAAAACAAATTTAAGAGACGTTGGATTAATTCAATGCGAAAACCACCGACAAACCAGACCAGAAAAAAGACCACCAACAAACAATCTTGGGTCCAACAAACCAAGGGTAACGAAAACGAAGAGAATTTTGCTCGAAATTGTACATAATTTCGAAAAAAACAGCCTGTTTTACAGCCAGCGAGTGACTCAAACACGCGCCCGCAAACACTATATCGTGATCGGCCAGCATTACTTTTAGGCTTTTCGCGAGCAGAAAATGGCATTTTGAGGTTCGTTTTTCTCGTTCGTTTCTCCGGTGACCATATCTCAAAATTTGACTACGTATTCAACGTACTAAGTTCTATTAAATCCTTAAATTTAAAAAAAATCGCCAGTGTAGTTTTCGTGAAACTAAATTTTGGCTTTTAAAAAAAAACTACACTGGCGATTTTCAAAAAAATTTCTGAGAAAACTCAGAATCTCATAATAATTTACTTTCTGCAAAAAAAAGAGTAGGTCACCGACCTTATTTTTCCGCTATCATACCTTCTTTGGCTAAAACTACCAAGATAAATGATGACGTCATGTCGCCATGGCAACGTCAAGAGTAAAAAACTTGTGTTGACATTATTGCTTAATATACGAGGAATAAAGGGCTTACGCAAAAATTTGAGTTTTCTAAGCTTATAACCTTTCAAAGAGCTTTCAATTCAAAACACTGATATCTAATGGAAACTGTAGGGAGCCTCCTTAAGCAGTTTTATGACTAGCTAACTAATTTTGTGTAAATAATTTTATTATATATGTATATATTTGCAAATTATATTAATAGATATTGTAAATAACATGTAGTTTATATTGTAGGTCACTATTTTTAGAACAAACTAACTTTTCTATTTATTACTTTAGGCTTTATGTAACTAAATTGTACAGCGCTATTGAGCTATAGGAAATAGCGCTATAAAAATGTACTATTAATATTATTATTATTATGAACGATCAGCAAACAACCAATAAACCTCGCAATAAAGGTTTTCGCAATTCCATTGAATAGCATAACCAAAGTCTTGGTATTGATATATTATCAATATACTTATTGTAGTATTTGGCACTGAGATTCACTTTTGCATTTCCTTGTTCATCTTCATGTTGAAAGCATCCTGTCGGTCTGCATGACCAGGGCCGTAGCTAGACACGATAATTGGGGGGGGGGGCTGTATATTCATATATTCATGTTTACATACCGTAAAAACAATCGCTTTCAAAAGAAATCCGTCGGGCAGAACACGAATATATGAATATACACCCCCCAATTATCGGTCTAGCTACGGCAGCATGACCCGTATTAAATTTCCTTGAATAAATTTCCTGGAATTTTTTTAAGAAAATTGAACTTTTCCGGACAACATATGCTTAATTTTGTTGCTGTTGTCAAGTCGTCTTACATTTCGTTGAAAAATTACATTTGTCACTTTCCATGGGACCGGTTGTATAAAAGTTTTAACTACATTTTAACTACCCGTTTTGTAGTTAAATAGTAGTTAACTGTAAAATTCGCGATTCTGATAGGTTAACTTTCGCACTAACTATAGTTAACTTTAACTACTTTTTTATACAATCGGCCACTGAAGATTGCCAAATTTGAGCTGCGTTTATCTCTCGCTTAAAGTTTTCTAAACATTTATAAGCTCGCTTAATATTGTAAGCAAATTTGAAGTTACTTAGTTCAACCAAATTTAAATGTTCTATTTCGTCATATGTTACTTAGGGATAGCATGGCTTGGAGATAGCATTGTTTCATTTTAGGCGAGAGGAATTTGGTATTTTTCAACCTGTATAAATGACTTTTCAATTTTTTAGCCGCGCATCAGGAAATTGAAATATTAAAAAGAAAATAAATTGGTATGTAAATAACGTAGATAATTATTTTCCAACAATCATCCACAAAATATATTGAGACATTTGAAATCTGGAGGTACTCACTTTCCCCTTATTTCAATTCTGAAAGGCTATAGACATATGTCATGTTTTGCCGGGATTTCTTCCCTGAAAATAATAGAAATCACTCACCAAAATATGGTTCTATTTCTCTATTACTATATCAATAATATTTAAGGTCTCGCTTTCCTAACAAATTTCTCGAGTTCTCCCCAACAAAAGTCTCCCCTTACGTATTTTCCCGTTTCCTGTCCATTTAATTGAAAATAACTTACATTCACAATTTCAATCAGGCTTTAGAAAAATTATGAAAAACGTTCAATAAACTTCAAGAAAGACTTTTAATGTAAACATACCTCTTTGGTACGACAGTACCAAGAGTATTAAGGCTCTAATATTTTACACTTTCTGGCTAAATCTGCTAAGCGTAAGTATAACCTAAACTTATAATATAAGTATAAACATAAATGTGAATGCCATTTTCTAGTAATGCCTGTGTAATGCCATTTTCGTGCAGGACACGCCTGTTAGTTTTGCAAACATCAAAATGACACTTGCAAAGACTGTTCTGAAATGAATTGAATAATTGCATGTCCCCTACATGCATTGTGCAGTACAATTTTATCATGCTTAGTGTTGTTAGGTAATACTTCTTTAATTATGTGATTTTTCTTGTTGGAGAAACTATACGTGATATTAAAAAAAAACCCCAGTAAGTTTAGCATATATATTTTATTTTAAATGCATGTTACAAAAAAGAATATGGTGCACCCATATACAGTGTTGTAAAAATTACCAAAAAAAGTAGTGAGTAAAAATTACAATTACTTCACCGAAAAAGTAATTATTACAAATTACTAATTACTTTCTTTCAAAAGTAACCAATTACAAATTACAAATTACTTGTTAAAAAGTAATTAATTACTAATTACTTTCAGATTACTTTTTATTTATAAGATAATATTTTTATTTAGCCGGTTCATCCATATTCATGTTGCTTTCGCACTGCTAGACAATAATACAATGTCATGAAGTATTTACCATGTTCTATGATCGCTGATCAGTAACACCGCAGGCCTCTTCGAGTAAAAACAATTGAAGCGAAATTCAAGCGAATAAAACGATTTTCAACACTGAAACAAACTGTATTACACATGGACGAAATCGTCGAAATGCGGAATTTGTAAGGTTGGAAAATAAGAAGAAGTACACAGAAGTAACGCAAAATTACTTTTGAAAAATGTTACTCGTTACCTTCAAAAAGTAATTAATTACGTTACAAAATTACTTTCGTACAGAAAGTAACAAATTACCGAAAAATTACTCAAAAAGTAATTAGTAATTAGTAACGCGTTACTTTAGTAACGAGTATTTACAACACTGCCCATATCCAGTAAAATACTACCACCTACTACATGTGCATACCATTATTCTATACATGCAAAAACAATTGAAAAATTAAGTACTTGACTATGACTTGACAGTTGACACATGCACAGTTAACAGGGGTGGCATCAATTTTCAGGCGGGACCTTATTGAGTAATCAAAAAAGAAACGAGCCCATGAAATTCCTCATTTTAAAAAGTGGTTCTTTGTTATTTCCTAGGTCTTTTCAAAGAGATATGCCACTCCTGATAACTGATAATTTTTGTAATTAAGGTGCTAAGGTCTCCCTTTTTAAAATTGTCTGCCATGTCAGACAGAGCACATAAAGTAGCGTGCATTGAAATGCATTGCTACTCAATGGGTTAAAACAAATAGTATTAGTCATATCAACAGAAAATTGGAGTGTATTGAATAATAAATGTTGCATAAAATCAAAGAACCTCACAAGACCAATTCATCATTGATGTGGAATTCCACCACTTGAAGGGAACAATTTATAATTGATATAGTCATAGTCATTCAAGTTTGGAAGACATGGAATCACTGACCTATTCTAAATGGACTGAGCGCTCGAGGTCAAAAAGTGTCCTCACCGTTGCTGACGTCATATAGGTCCTCGCGTCGATGAAAATTACCGCATGCCAATATTTTCCTAATGTTGTTTGTGCTCGCGGGCTGTGTCGTGGGCGAATTGTGTTTTTGAAAAGACAAAGTTGATTTCTTCAAATTTTTGGCAAATATTTTTTACCTTCGAGTTGAGAACAACTTTTTCAAAGATAGGAGTATATTTTCCTCTTGCAAATTTGAAAACAAAATTTTAATTTTAAATAAACTGATGGCTTCGGTATGTTTTTATACGGACCACAACAAGAGCTTCGGGGCATCGATGATTGCTGGTATTTATGCTATATTTTTTCATAAAATTTGCCGTGTTATGTAAGTATTATTCTGCTGTTGACAAGAAAAATTTTTGCCGACAAGCTTTCCTGATATTGTACTGAGTAAAATACTTTGTTTTTGTAAAGTTTTCTACGGCTATTTGAGATTTTTATAAACATGTACGGCTTTAGTTAACAGTTAAAAACATACTTGACAGACCGCCAATTTCTTAAAAATCACATTTAGTATAAACTGACTTACTTTCTACAATGATTTCGCAGGAATTTCTTGCCTCAAAAGCACAAAATTAACACATTTTTGAGTCTGAAATATATCAAAATATAAAACACAAGCCTTTAATCAACGCATTTGCATGTCAGCGAATTTACGCACGAGAGCAAGGATCTATATGACGTCACCAGTGGTGAGGACACCGAGCTCCTAACAAAATAGATTGCGCGCTCAGTCCATTCAGTATAGGTCAGTGCATGGAATGCAATGTCTGTGGTATTTCAGTAAGTCGCCTACAAATACAGTAAAACAAACCCCATGTAAATATTGTATAAGTATGTATAAAACTTCACTATGCTGAGTACTGTATATACTGTATGTATTCTCCCATCTATACCGTCCATATATTTTGCAAACTATATATTATATATTACCAAATAACTTTAATTAAGTTAAACTCTTTATTGTTTTCCGTGGGACGCACGGTATTTACGATCAGTTGTTTCAAATGTAAATATATCCAGACGTGTTTATTCTCTGGCTGCAGGACAGGCGTCATTCGATAGCTTATGACTAACTCTTTAAAATGATATTAAGTTACGTTCTAATTCACTACGCTCAAACGAACGTAAATTATTTACTTCCTATATACTACAAATCAGCACACGTACACATCGGATAACATGGGTAATGCTCATCACACCAACCAGATAGGATTTATTTCAGTTTTTTAAATATTTTTTACATACTTCGATTAATATCATTATTATACTTAACAAGTGTATCACAACGCAAATAAATTATCTAGTAATGTATCTAAAGCCCGAGACTTTCGGTAACTCGCAGTCTGTTCTTAACACTTTCGTGAACATACATGTCCTTTGCGATATCGGTTTTCCACCGCCCGTGTAGTTTTAGAAGTCGTTCTGCAACACACCCATTATTAGCTGCTGCGGTGGCTCCGCCCGATCTCAAACTATGTAGACCATATTTCTTCTCGTCGTATCCACATCCTTGTAAACATTCTTTAAATATTTCCCTGCATCTTGTGTAAGAAAGTCTTGTGCCATATAGTTTGAACATATCGGAAGACCTAAAAAATCTCAAAGGTCTAAAAATAGGTAAGTTCGGTTCAGAACTGGCACTCGCAGCCTCGATATATCGTTGTAAAACGTCAACTGGACAGTACTTATTGCCCAATTTCTTTATGTATACGTAATTTCCTTCCCTATATACATCGTTTTTAGCGGTGGGTACAAGTATGCGCACATGATCGTGTTCATAATGAATGTGACTGGTCATTATATTCGCCAATTCGCTATATCGAAAAAATCCGCTAAAGCCAATACTGCATATACAAGCTATTCTCAGGTCTTTCAGACTGGCGTGTGGAAGTGCGTGTTTAATTTTTCTATAATCTTTTGTATGATTTCGGCTGTTATTGGTTCTTTCTTATTTATAGGCTGCAATTTCGATCTTTTAGCAGTTTCTAGGATATTCCGACAGATTGGAGTATCGAGAGGATTTTCAATTTGATATGGTACAAATGTATGCAGCCACTTCAATGCTGCATGAGCAGCGACAACATTTGCATAAGATTTCGATTCATCGTGTCTTTTATACAGGTAAATAGCTGCCGTTGATACAGGTATTGGTATAATTATCCTACCAAAAGCCGTTACATTCCACTTTAGAAACTTACGAATTTCTTGTAGATATTTTCTGGAAGTAGAATCCGCTCTTGATTTTATGAGAAAATCTACAAAAACCTTGGTTTCAGGTTTCACATTCCTGGGAACATTTTTCCACTCTGCACACTCGTTTAACATCTAATTGAGACAAACAAATGAAACAATATCATAAAACAATTAATGCAAACAAATGCCATAGAAAATAAAGTCCTGATACATATTGCAGCGACCAACGTCATAAAACAAATTTATATTGCAATTCATTTAGGCCAGTGCCTATTAATATTATACGCATTTTAACATTATTACACACTTTAATCAGGCCAGCGCCATTAATTAATTGGAACAGAGCCAGCGCCCTTAAAACATATTACATCGGCCAGCGCCGTCCATAACTTAATCGTTTAGCACAATTTTATTTGTGAGAAAAATCCATTCTAAGGGCTAAAATTTCTCCATAAAAGCGTTCCGATCCGAGCAATGAATTGGTATTTTTCCCGTGTGTTAATACTTCTCTGCCACTAAGGACTTTATAGTCGACTATGAAATTAGCTAAATGTCTCGATATGACTGGCCAGAAATATGACGAAGGCCAAAACGGAACAATAACTGTTGCTTTCGCCTCTTGATTTTGTAGATAGTGCAAAGCTCTGGCGATAAGGCAAATTGGTGGAACTACAAGGCAGTTCTCTCCTATTATATTTTGGACGAAAAAATCCACTCCTGTGCAACCCGGATTCCAATGCCACGAAAAGAACCTTGGGATTTTTGTATTGTAGTAATTCGCAAAACAATCTATCGTGTGAGGGCCCCATACTTCCTCCACTTGATCGAAACACTCTTTCGTAATCTGCCAATCATCTATATCAATGAGCCTACTTATGTAATCGGCTCTTTGTATCTCAGTACGTGGAATCCACTCGATTTCAAATTCAATTTTATGATCTAGACAGAGCTTGTAAATTCTAATTGCTATGTTGTGTAAATCTTTTCTCATGCTACCGACTCGAGCAATGCTATATGCTGTCTGGCTATCTGAAAACCACTTGACGTAAGCGTGATTTAATAATGGAATAAACGATTCCAAGGCATATTCGATTGCTGAAAGTTCTCCAAGTGGAGCTACGTTGACTTTCTTCATTTGTCCAATGCTTATGGCAAATTTGTTCACCATTTAACGACATATGTGCTCCACAACCCGACGCGCTTGCGTCTGAATAAACAACGTAATGTGACTGAGTTCTAGCCTGAACCAGTTCCCTTGAATTCAATTGTTTTAAATTGCTTTCCCAAACTCAATTTCTCTTATGCAGTAATCATCCATACTAAACTTCAAATCCCAACCGCTAGCTGCGGCTACTGACATGCTGCAGTGTCGAATCATTATTTGACATACGTTTCGTGTAACTGCACTAGTGGAAATAATCTTTCCTGTAAACGAAGCGAGTTCTCTGGCGGATATGTAAAATTTTTGCGATTTCAAAAACTGGATGCTAGAAATGCTTGCTACCCGGCGTTCGGTGATAGAAATTATGCCACTTAAAGAATTCCAGATCAGGCCAAGCCAAACTATTTCTTGGCACGGTTGCCAGATAGATTTTCTTCGTTTGCAACTAAACCAGCATGATTAATATCTGCTCTAATTTTTGTCGATAAATTCAAGCAGTCATCGTAATTGCCTTCTGTTAACCACCCGTCGTCCAGGCATAAAGCTACATTCGTACCCTGGCTTCTCCAATACTTTTCTAACGGTTTCATACATTTTGTAAATACGAAAGGTGCAGTTGATAAACCAAATGGTAAGACAGTAAACTGGTAATATGTAAATGTTTTATCTTCAGGGCTCTTCCAAGCAAACCCTAGGAATGTTTGGGAAACAGGATGAATATCGATATGATGATACCCACTTTTCAGGTCGAAAGAAATCATATAGCTTTCTTTCTGAAAATAAGTCAATGCAGTTTTCCAATCTTCATATTTAATGTTTTGTTTTCGTACGTAATTGTTCACATGCCTTAAATCCAGAATAAGTCGTAATTTTCCAGATGGTTGAACTGACACAGACAATGGATTAACGACTTGCGGCATGGCTTTTGTTTTAATTATCCTGTTGGACTGTAGTAATTCTAAAATCGCTTTCTGTACAAAATCTTCATGTCGTAAAGCTGACTTATTGTTTCGTAAACAAACACCTGGTGGAATTTCTATGAATGGTATTTTGTACCCTTCTTGAATAACCGAGAGAACGAAATCTGACGCGCCAATATTTTCCCAAAACGTAACATGTCTTTTTAACCTACCCTTGACTGAAGGGGCTACAACTGTTTCTAATTCACACTCATATTTATTTTCTGATACCTGATAAATCCACTCTTTGGGGTTGTCACTATAAGCTGGATCGTCCGTTTGTGCTTCCAACTGAACCTGCTCCTCCTGATCTGTTATCATGTGTGGGATTGGCAAATGTGAAGCCACTTCTGTTAGACCGATAACTGACTGGCCACGATGCTCTGCAATTTCTTGCCCAATGCCCAAGACGTTGGCATCTATAACATCGTTTTTCTTTACCAAATTCTGCACGGCCTAATAATAATAAAAATATATACAGTATCGGACAATTTCGCGTTTCGAAACTCGGGTGGGTCTGTGGGTGGGCATTGTTGGTGTATTGAGAGAGTGCCCGTGTGCTTTCAAACGAGGATTTATCTATCTAGCATTAACCAATGAAATCTAGCCTTTTGAAATTACAAATGCGTGATGTCCTATAATGCAAATTTGTTTGCATACCGTAAGAAAATACATTTACGTTCTAATTCACTACGCTCAAACGAACGTAAATTATTTACTTCCTATATACTACAAATCAGCACACGTACACATCGGATAACATGGGTAATGCTCATCACACCACCCTAATTGAGATATCACAAAGAATAACGCGGGTACCATTACGTACACTCACCGCGAAAAAGCTGATTGTCGCCTGTCTTGAATTTCTTTGCATCATTGACGTTACTTTTGGGATTATCTTTACGGCGCTTCTCAGCAGCTGATTTGGCTTTCTTAATGCGCTTCTCGTCGTCGGTATCAGAAGCCAGATCATCCGATTCGTACTCTTCTACCACTAGCCATCCATCCTTATTCTTGTCAGCAATCTTGATCAGCTTTTGCCTTCTCTTTATTGTGTTATTCGCTTTTGTTGCTAACTCTCGAACTTTCTGAGGTCGTCGGCATTGTCGGCGATACGGCTAATGATTTCGTCCACTTGGGCGTTGAACTCGAATTGCTTCCTGTTGCCTTTGAATTTGAATTCTGTTGCTTGTTTCTCTATAGATGCTTTAGTCTGAAATTGTTTGCCTTTCTCTTCGAGTTGCGATGATAAATATCCTTTAAACATCGAAAATACTTGGGTCACTAACGCCGTATTCTGTACTTCCCCAGCTGTTTCCTCGGCCGTTGAAGGACCAGCTTCAGCTATGTCGTTTTCTTCACTCATTTTAGCTTGTTTATCTGGAGATCCTATACATTGTTGGTGTATTGAGAGAGTGCCCGTGTGCTTTCAAACGAGGATTTATCTATCTAGCATTAACCAATGAAATCTAGCCTTTTGAAATTACAAATGCGTGATGTCCTATAATGCAAATTTGTTTGCATACCGTAAGAAAATACATTTTGTCCCGGTTCATATTACATATCAAAATTAATTTGCATACATGTTCATAAATTATCTAAAAATTTTACAATTATTGTTGAAATAAATCGGAATTGCCAGGGCAAGATTTATTATTTTCGAGCAAATGTTAATCCCAAAATTGTAGCTCATGTAAAAAGGAATATTATTGGAAAGTTTCATTGCATTTAAAGAAGTAGAAGTATTTATTTTTATTTTTTGAAAGTTGCATACAAACGACCGAAATCTTGAAATTTAATACGCGCACGCGAAAGAAATTACGAAATTCGATATTACGTCATTTTGATTGTTATAAACCAATGAAAATCGCATCCTCGTACCCAGGCTTTTCCCTCTTGTGGAGATAAAACCCTGGATGGAGCTGGTCACGTGTCTCTTTAAATTTTTATTGCCTAAGGGGGTGAGGAGAAGTATCATATTACATGCTTCCACTTGAAAATTATACACTTTAATTGCAAGGAGTGGGATATTATTATGTATACTATATCTCGAGAATCATATATAGTTCAAAACACTTGCAAAATGTGTTTTTTGTTTGCTTTTAAGTTTTAAAAACGTAGTAAACAGTTTTATCAACAGACAAGTCAAGTAACCAACCAACATTGTATGCTTTTGAGGTGTTGTTTAATGTTCTCTCGAGCACGGTTCATATCAGACGCCTCTGGATCTAGTCTATATTATTAAATCAATCGTCACTACAAATATAGAAACCTATATTTATAATATTTTTGTAATATGCCAAGCCTCTGATGCCAAGCTATAAACATGCGGAGAGCCGGAGATTGATGTCCACTCTAAAATCTGTTGAAGCATTTTACAGTTTAGAAGGTAGTAAGATACAAAAATTCTCAGGGAAATGTGGTAAATTATGATTTATGTTATTCGAGAAGTTCCTTCTTGTTGCCGATTCTATAAACATGTACAAGTCTGAAGCCTGAGTGAAGGCAAAAGCCTCGTCCGCAGCTGGGGGAAAATACAAATTACGATATAGTATTGTACTGTAAATATAGGCTATATGCAAAGAATGATAGCGCATCAGGTTTACAAAATATTTTTCATACATAATTCGAGACATAATTCATAAAAACTGATGCGTAGCCTTTCCACAGATATATAATATATATATGTAAAATTTAGTCCTTCAGAGTTAGAGTTCCCATTGAATCAGCTGTAGAGTGTATAGTACAGCAAAATAAAAACATAGTTGTACACTAAATTTTGTCTATACTATAGGACAAAGACTTTAAAATAAGTCGGCTTATTGGACACTGATGTCTCACAGTCACAGACATTATGCACAGACACAATAGCATAGTGATATGGATACTTTCAGCAAATACTAAATAACTGTATTCTAAATCCCTTTTGTATATTATATTAGATCAAGCTAGAAAGACGATGAAAACTATTTAGGATTTAAAGTGTGGACGTGTATACTAACACATATGAAGTATAATTACATATGTTTTATCGTAAATATTCAAGTTGTACCGCACGCACGGAAGAGTCGTTGAATTTGCCTTTATCGGATAATTTTACAGTACGTTTGGTAACATAAAGTTATACTTCGACATACTTCTTGATCGTCGCGTTTAGCGATGCCAAGGCGGGATATTTTACAATCTTGAACGAGATTTAACCTCTGGATAGCATTGTTTACACACAGTATGATCTCGATATTTTATAGCAATTCCATATGTCAGCATTAAAAAAATCCATTTTGTTTGCAGTTTGAATACCAGACAGGATAAGGTTCAACACTGTTAACAATCATATCAGTCAGTCTATAGAAGATATGTTTTATTGATTGTGTTTTATATTAAAATACCGTGCGATGCGTGCTTTCCTTGGCTTGACAAGCGTTGTGTATTGAAATCTGATCCAACTTATCGCTACTTATCGCTTGAAATGTAACTCAACACTCCAGGATACAGTAGGTAGTGACATGATAATGAATGCGACTATTTTATAACAACAGTTTTGTCACAATTTCTTGTTGCAAATTTTCAATTCATCGCCCCAAAATACTTTTTTCCAAACGCAACAATATCACAGAAGACAACACGCTCCTGTACCACCCCTCCCTAAGTGTATTCTCAATTTATCACGCGAAATCCGAGTGACACGTGACCAGCTCCATACAGGGTATTATCTCCCCAAGAGATAAGAGCCTGTGAAAGAGGTTGTGAAAATCGGCCATCTAGACAATGACATCACGCGGAATCGATTGCCGGTACTTTCAATACGCTAGAGTGCAAAGCCGCGGAGATTTAGCTTCCGAAGTTGCCCGAGCGTGCGCCGACAAAACCGGGATTCGCAATAAAGACGTGAACGGGAATCGGGGAATCGGGGAATCGGGGAATCGGGGAATCGGGGAATCGGGGAATCGGGGAATCGGGGAATCGGGGAATCGGGGAATCGGGGAATCGGGGAATCGGGGAATCGGGGAATCAGGAATCGGGAATCGGGGAATCAGGAATCAGGGAATCGGGGAATCAGGAATCAGGGAATCGGGAATCGGGAATCGGGAATCGGGGAATCGGGAATCGGGGAATCAGGAATCGGGAATCGGGAATCGGGAATCGGGGAATCGGGAATCGGGAATCAGGGGAATCAGGGAATCGGGGAATCGGGAATCGGGAATCGGGGAATCGGGAATCAGGAATCGGGAATCGGGTAATCGGGGAATCGGGGAATCGGGAATCGGGGAATCGGGAATCGGGGAATCGGGAATCGGGGAATCGGGAATCGGGAATCGGGAATCGGGGAATCGGGAATCGGGAATCAGGGAATCGGGAATCGAATCGGGGAATCGGGAATCGGGAATCAGGGAATCGGGAATGAGGAAATAAGTAGGGAACCGAAGTGGGGAAACCGGGAGTGGGGCAAACAGGAAGCTGGAAACAGGAGCTAAGAGATCTATGCCATGGCGAGACCAGGGATGGGGAACCGTGTGTAACGATATCTAACCGGTCTTTATCCACCGGATAGCAGGACCTTATAGGTCATGTGACTGGAGATTTGTTGTTGTGTTTAAAAAGGCATCAGTGGAATACTAACATTTACATAAAATAATAAAACCAAAAGCTATACAATACCGACAATCAAGTAAATAAAGGTAAAAAATCTCTTTTAAAGAGTTTACACGATGGGATGGAAGAACCGAGGGAATAAAGATTGACTAACAAGGGATGGGACAGAACTGGGGATATCAGGATATGTCATGAATGCAGAAATTTTCAGGGAATGGAACTGTGTTTCACTTTGTTGGCAATCATATTATAAGTAATTAAATAACAAGTATATTAATTGGCATTCACTAATAACTTTAACATATTTTACTTTACCCATTAGTGTGAATTATACCCTTTCCTTAATTGACGAGTAAAATCATCTGGCGTTAGACAGAGCAAAATAGTCTGGCGTTAGATAGAACAAAATAGCATGTATGGGGTGTATTTGGGCGTACTGTGGCTCCTTGGGTAATTAGGCAAACCAAGAGAATCCAATTAATTGTCAGGGGATGGGGGAAACCAGGAGAACATTGGAAGGTGCAAACCAGGTAATGGGCAGAAAATAAAACTAAATTATAAGGATAATGACATTCTAAAATAGATTTTGGTCGAGACAAAATTTAACCCTCGGGCTCTAATGAGAAAGGAGTTTGATGTATATAAAGGTATCAAGGCCATTTTACTTTTGGAATTCAGTATTTTTTATTGCCAAAATATTAGTCAAAATGCATAGAAAACATATCATATGCATAGCGGGGGGGGGGGTTTGCGGGGCAAAGGGCGGACAAGACTTTCCCTGACAAAGGTGGAAACTCCCGACTTTCACTAAAAACAGAGCTCTCTTTTATGCTTAATTACAATGGCACACCTTCCAATTATCCATTTGCAACTAGCTCTTGGGAAGGAATGGCCTAAATTTCTTACTATTTGTCCCAAATTTGGTCACCTCCTCCCTTCCCCACCCACCTTGTACGCCTATGTCTAAAATTTACAGTTATACAAAACAAACCCATTAGGCAGACAGATGTAGCTGCATCTGTTACATTGAACCAGTGAAATGGTATCCTGGTAGGCTAAGGCCGTAAATTATACTGTTAGACAGGGGTGTAGGAAGCTCATTTATTGTGGATGAGGGCAATCAAAGCAAAAAGTAATGTATGTGATCCTGAAGGCACTACATAACCAGGGGGGTCTGGGGGCATGCCCCCTCAAAAAAGTTTAAAATCTAGACCCTCTGAAATGGCATTTTCAGCCAATTTAGTGACTGCATGGTGTGTCATTTTTAGAAATATTAGACAGTTAATAGTCATTGACATCTAAAAGATAATACTAGATTAATAAACCATTTTACAGTTTTCTAACATTCTTTACTCCGAAATGCAACATAAAACGTAGCTTTATTTGGATTCAGGGTAGTAAAAGTGAGGGGTGCTATTTGAGAGCCGAAGGAGCGAGACACAGCCAGGGGGGTCTGGGGGATTCACCAATCCCTTGTTTGTCGATCTTTCTTCCCTCGGTGTAAACTGTTTAAAAGATATTCTTTACCTTTATGCACTTGATTGTTGGTCTTGTTTAGCTTTGGGTTTTATTTTTTTATGTAAATATGCCCCACTTTGCTATTTTGCTCTATCTAACGCCAGACTATTTTGCTCTGTCTAACGCCAGACGATCTTACTCGTCAATTATTAAGGAAAGGGTATAATGTACACTAATGGGTAAAGTAAAATATGTTAGTGAATACCAATATACTTGTTATTTAATTATTTATAATATGATTGCCGACAAAGTGAAACACAGTTCCATTCCTGGGAATTTCTGCATCCATGACATATCCCCCAATTCTGTCCCATCCCTTGTTTGTCGATCTTTCTTCCCTCGGTTCTTTCATTCCATGGTGTAAACTGTGTAAAAGATATTTTTACCTTTATTTACTTGATTGTCGGTATTGTATAGCTTTTGATTTTATTATTTTATGTAAATTTTAGTATTCCACTGATGCCTTTTTAAACACAACAACAAATCTCCAGTCACATGACCTATAGGTCCTGCTATCCAGTTCCCCCCATCCCCTGGTCTCGCCATTCCCCAATCTACTGTCCTATAGATCTTTTAGTTCCTGTTTTCCCCGCTTCATGTTTGCCCCACCCCCCGGTTTCCCCACTTCTCGGTTCCTCACTCTCTTATTTCCTCATTCCCCGATTCCCCGATTCCCGGATTCCCCGATTCCCCGATTCCCCGATTCCCCGATTCCCCGATTCCCCGATTCCCCGATTCCCCGATTCCCCGATTCCCGGATTCCCCGATTCCCCGATTCCCCGATTCCCCGATTCCCGATTCCCGATTCCCGATTCCCCGATTCTGATTCCCCGATTCCCGATTCCCCGATTCCCCGATTCCCCGATTCCCCGATTCCCCGATTCCCCGATTCCCCGATTCCCCGATTCCCCGATTCCCCGATTCCCGTTCCCTATTTTAAAGATAGCCCAATAAAGACGGCATTTTCACGAGAATTGTCATAAAATGGCTAGTTTATTTCGTATGGATATTTAAATACATCCTTTCGAACAGGATTTTCAAGAGCTATCCAATGGTCATACTTAGGAGTTTGTAGCGTGTAAACCAAAGGTAGGAAAGCGAAATGAATATTTAATTAGTTTGTATTATTGTGGCCGCATAGCGTTGTAAACAAACACAATTTACTTGGCTAAAGAGATCGTAAAACGCTGAATCGAACGGTGGTATTGTCATCTACATAGCATGCATTGAACCGAAGATATGAACCTGCAAAATTCTGCAAAATTCTTATAGCGATATCGCTATAAAAACATTAGCCGTCAACAATAAATACTCTTGAGTTGGTACTGTCGTACCAAGAGATATGTTTACATTAAAAGTCTTTCTTGAAGTTTATTGAACGTTATTCATAAATAAATAAACGTGTGCCCTCGTAGTCTCATGCAAGATATTGTAAAGTAAATCTGAATATATACTTAGTCTTAGTTACTTTACGAACTAGGTTCGTTTAATGTTGCAAAATGTAACGACGAAACAAAAAATAAATATGCATGAATTCATTAATAAATAACGTCCGAAGATCGTCCCAAACAACGCGTTAAACTCAAAGTAGAAACTGCTCTACTGTCGCAAATTGTGGTATTGACATCCTTCTATTTCTTTAATTAAAGCCATAACTGAAATACATATATACATATATCCTTTTAGAACTTGAACGGAAAATAGAAAAGCTGACGAAAGGTAAAAAAACGTCTATTGATTTTGCTCTTTACCTACCAATTTCCCCGTTTGAATCTACATTAGAGAGGAATGAAACAGTAATTAACCCTGATTCTCATTGTGTAATTGACTAGTGGTTCTCAAAAATGTTTGATGCTCACATAAATGAGCTTTTTGAATTGTAGGAAATCGTCAGCGACAACATTCTTCGGGGTATGACTATACTTAAAGATAATCTACAGTCCGGTTTGCGCATGAGGAGTTTTTTGTTTTGAGGGGACTCCACCTCATAAACAATAACTAGTGCCCATGCCATCGAGTGAATCGCGGCCGGCTCATACTATAAAGTTATAAACAATATGGAGGAAGGCACGAGTGAAGCCGAACAAACTAAGCAATCATGTCCCAGCAAATCTTCCAAAGTAGCAAAAGAAACAAGAAGAAAACCTTATTATGCACGAAGGGACGCTACTAAGATATATCTTTTTGAGCATTTCGAAAGATGGAGGACGCTGCTAATCGAACTTGGCTTGAAAACTGACAAAGAGTTGGTCGCCGCGCTTCTTGATAATTTTTGTATGACAAGGTAAAGATATTTATAAAATTGTTAACTACTTGTTTGCTTAGAGCATTGCGAATTATAAATGTATATATATTAATACAATTTACAGGAAAGAAGTCAGCGAAGTCTGCACTCAAACTGTAGACAATTTATATGAAGATATGAATATGGCAATATTAGAACAACATCATCTTTTGACAAATACACAAATTTCATCACCTTGTCCGGAAGCGACATCGGCTCCATGTGAGTATACTTTTGATATTTCATGACGATCGAGAATATAATTATATTTGTTTTACGTTTTTGTAATTCTGAAACCTATTTTTATATCATTTTATTGTCAACAGTAATGACTTCTACACCACTATCTATAAAGAGAAGTTCACAGAGTACTGAGAGTATAACAAGGTCTGACTCAGAGCAGCTTCCCTTAAAACGTAGATGCTTGGCATATGAAACAGAATGCAACCCAATACTGGTAGAGAGGTATGCGTTCTGCATGATCTGTATCGATTTTCATTTTGATGAAATAGTAAATGTTTTATTATTTATGTGGGGACTTGTACCATGTTTATTGCTTACAACATAACAGCCTCAGTGTGTCTGGGTATATTATGTATATATGGCAGTAGCCAATAATAAAAGTGATTCAATCACTATTCCCTTGACTTTTTTGGCAAGGCAATGAAAGTGAACACATTCCCTGCAGTCAACAGATAAAAGCAAATTTTGAGTGCCAGTTTATTGCCATTCTGAATTTCTGCCCTTTTCTGGGTTGGAGATGGTTACACATTTTAATATTTCTGTAGTTCCCAAAATTCACCTGCTGTTCATGTCTGTCAAGAGAAAGAAACCCTTATAGCTTCAGAAAAAGAAGATGAAACCCTAACAGCCACAGAAAAAGAAGATGAAACCCAAGCAGCCACAGAAATGCCTTCAAAAGACAGTTTCGGTCTACCACCATCACTTTCTGAAGTTTTCCAGTGAGTATTTATATCTGATCCCATTGACTGGCAATGCACCCTAATCTATTCTATTACTATGTCTAATGCCAGATGATTTTACTTGTCAAGGGGATAGTCTTGAGTCTAGATAATGGTTTAACCCATTGATTAACACCTAACCCTTTCCCCTTGACAAGTAAATTTTTAACAATATTATAATAAAGCATTGATGCACTGCAGCCAAACAGGTTAATATTTGGCCAAATAACCTGGTTAACCATTAAAGCCTGACACTTCTTCTATAATAAATCTTTCATTATACATGGTAATAAAGCAAAGTTTGGTGCAATGCTGCTAGGCTAAACAAAGTTAGATCCTTTGCCTTATACAGGACAGTGAATCAGCGATTGCTGCATGTGCCAAATAATGAGAAGTAGCACTGTTGGTTTTTTCTCTAGATCTAAATATCCACCTGCTGTTGATACCAGTCGAGAAGATGAAACCCTAACAGCCACAGAAATGCCTTCAAAAGACAGTTTCAGTATACCACCACTTTCTGAAGTTTTACAGTGAGTATAACATATATATATATGAGCTGATATATTTATTTTAGAAACCTTACTGTATATAAGCTAAGTCTGCACATCCACCCTTACAATCCATGATACCAATGAACACAGTAAAATCATTTGGAGTTTTACAGAGTACCTAAATTTAATTTCCTTTCTACATATTTATACTTTGTTAGAATGAATGTGGATGACCTGGAAAAGACATCTCTTGTTGATGATGTGTTCAATACGATAATAGGTGGATATGACCTTGATCCTGATGATAAAGATAGCAAGGAACCAGAAATGGATAGTGGAAAAGAATCATCTAAGACAAATGTAGACCCACAAAGTGCTGTTCAGGCTGACAAATGCATAACCTACTGTGACAGATTACTTGAACTCCTGTATCAAATTCATGGTTTGAAGTGCAAAGTATCGAGTTGTGGAAAACGCTTAGACTATCGGAAAACATTTTCTGGGACATGTTTTATTGTATCTTGGCGTTGTAGTAGTGGCCACTTTGGAGGAAGATGGTCTTCACGGCCTAAATGTGAAGGATTAAGAGCTGGGAATCTACTGTTGGCATCAGCTATTGCTCTTTCAGGAAATTCTTTTACGAAAGTTGGCTTTTTATTTCGAATAATAAATTTGAAATACTTCTCACAGAGTCTTTTCAACCAGTATCAGAATTTGTATATAGCGCCTGCAGTCGATAAATATTGGAAGAGTATGAAAAGTTCCTTGTGGGATGAGCGAGAGGGACAAGACATTTTACTTAGCTCGGATGGACGTAATGAATCGCCAGGACATTGTGCGCAATATTGTACCTACTCCTTTACAGACATGGAGACACAGACAATACTTAACATGAATATTGTTGATGTGAGAGAGGTGGAAGGAAGGAAAAGTCCCAACATGGAACGGATTGGCTTTGAGAGGGGACTGGATGAAATTTTAACTTCAAAGATCGTGATAAAGGAAGTTGTCACTGATGGTCACTTGGAGATTGGTGCTCTTATGAGTATGTTATTATGAACTTCTTGAAATAGGTTTTTCATGGCTAGCTTTGTCACTGCCTATTAAGATGTAATAGTCTTCTCTAGCTCATCCAAGTAAAATAGGAAATCATGGTGCATTACATCTTGTTGTGTTTATTGCTAAAATGCATTGCCTAACTGTCTAAATTCCCTTTGTGGTATTTCCTATTAAATAAATGTGTTTCTCTTACATTTCCAGAAAACTCACCAAAATATCAGGCTATTAAACATCAAAGAGACATATGGCATGGAGCTAAAAACATTTCCAAGAAAGTAACTAATGTAAGTGTTGTAGTGTAAAGGTGTCATTGTAATTATCAGAATAGAAATTTGTTAATGTGATACATTTACAATAAAATAAACTGAATTATATATTGAATTATAGGCTGCACGTGAGAAAGGAAATGAAGACTTATCTTTATGGAGTGGTGCTGTTCGCAATCACTTCTGGTATTCTAGTAGGACCAGTGCGGGAAATGTTGATGACCTTAAAGTAAGTTGTTATTTTTATTTAAATCACAATGTACCCTTCTTTAGTTGTTTTACCTATTTTCACACTCTAGTTACATGTACATGTCTTACTGTATCAGGGCCACATACCTGTCAAGGGGAAAGCGCTACAGCTGAATGTGTTAATAGATAGTTGATTATAAACTCTATATTTTATTAATAGGATGTTTGGATTGGTCTTCTTCATCACGTAGTTAACGAGCATTCCTGGATTTTGGATGAAGGGAAAACGCAGGGCAAATGCGCTCATGCTCCATTAACAGCAGAAAGAGACAAGCCTTGGTTAAAAAAAAATTATTCTGCCCATAATGCTTTGACAAAAATCATGATGGACAAACGATTCCTAAACACTTTGCCATACTATACTAACTTTAGGTTTGTTTAATTTGTTTTATAATTCTTCCACTTATCTGACAATATATTTTTTTCATGTACATGTACAGTAAGTGCACTTGCATTGATCATATGAAGTGCATTATTCCAAAATACTTTTTTACTTTGCAGACATACTGGATTCCTGGAATCTTTCAAGCGTCATTCTTATTCGTAAGTACAAATGTTTAGTTCATGCCCGGGCCTAAACATATACACAACTTTATTTATTAAATAATAAAAATGATAGTATACCCAATATCTTATACATGATTTTTTTGTTTCAAAAAATTTTAGATTTGTAGGTTACAAACTTCGTAACCAACTGGCAGCCATTGATTTCAACATGCATAGGAATCGAGAAATTGCAACAACTGCTGATGGTACACCAAGGTACAAATTTGAGTTGCAAAATAGGTCATTATACTTTACACCATAGTTAATATAGTATATATTAACTATGTACTATCCACGACAAGAGCAATTTGATATGTCATCTGAGTTCGGAACAACAGCCGCCTGCTCAATTTCAAATATTTCAAGGTCATCCAATTGAAAACTATCATTCATATTTACATTTTATTTGCATAACAAAAGTATCAAATTCATAATTTTGGTGTAGTGATGAAAGCATGTGATTATATGACGAATGTAATACTTAGTGTAAGAATATTAGAATGTGTTTATAAACACAAAATGTAAACAAGACTCCCGCATATGCGCAAACCGGACTGTAGATTATCTTTAAATGAAGGTAAGAACATTATTACACCATGCAGTTTCTACACGAGGAAAGATAAAGTAATGGTATATAATTAAAAATAACCCCAACGTACATAGTTACTTGACAGAAACAACATATTTGAGATTAAATAAATCAATCATCTAATAATAATGATTATTGCAGATATTGTGTGCTGGAACTGCGGCGAAACAGGACACCCAAGAAGATTGTGCCCTGATCCGCGCACAACATTGGAACAAAGATGCGAAACGAACAGTTGGAGAGGAAGTAGGGGAGGCAGGAGAAATAGGGAAGGCATTGGAAACAAGGGATGAAGGGAAATAGGGGAGGTAGGGGTGGAAGGGGTGGAAGAAAATATATTGTATATTTTAATTAAAAATTGCTTTAACATGTTTGACCACACATATTGCATGTCTCATATAGCATGAAAATTGTGCGCTGTCCATGATTGTGCCAATGTTGCCTACCAATGGAAAAATTCCAAAATTCTGTACAAGATGCTCGACTTTGAAAAGAATGCACGAGTTTCGATATATTTGACAATTAAGTCTCGTATATCATGAAAATTGTGGGTTGTCTGTTATTGTGCCAAACGACCCTTGTATATCATTGTAAAGACCGTACAATTCTGTATAACATACTCGACTTAGATTTTGCGCATTTGCTTAGTGAAGTGGATGTGTTGCAATTTTGACATATCTGACCACTCATATTGAGAAATCTCATATATTATGACAATTGTAGGCTGTCTGTAATTGTGCCACACGAGTGCTATATATCATTGGATAGACCGAAAAATTATGTACAACATACTCGGGTTTCAGATTTTTCGCAAATGCTTTGTGAAATGGACGTGCTGTTGTTTAGACATATTTGACCTCTTATATTGGCAAGACTCATATATCATGAAAATCGTGCGTTGTCTGTGATCGTGCAAAACGCATGGTGTATAATTATCATTGGAAAGACCTCAAAATTCTGTACAACATACACGACTTTAAAAGCAATCCACGACTTATGTTTTGCGCAAATGCTTGTGGAATTGATGTGTTGTAATTTGTCATATTTGACCTCTCATATTGAGAGGTCTTACATATCATAACAATTGTGGGCTGTCTGTCATTGTACCAAACGCATGTTGCAAATCATTGGAAAGACAACAAAATTATGTACAATATACTCGACTTTCAAAGCGATCCACGATTCAAATTTTGCGCAAATCCTTAGTGACATGGATGTCTTGTAGTTTTGTCATATTTAAACTCTTATATTGACAATTAAACCTCATATATCATGAAAATCGTGGATTGTCTGTTGTTGTGCCAAACGATCGTTGTATATGATTAGAAAGTCCGCAAAATTCTGTACAACATACTCGACTTTCAAAGCAATCCACGATTTAGTTTTTGTGCAAATGCCTTGCGAAATGGATATATTTTGTAATTTTGTCATATTTGACCTCTCATAAAGCAAAATTCAATATAAAATACTCGAGCAAGTATGCGCAGTGTACTAGAAATACATTCATGCAGAACCCCTCGCCATAATTCTCCCGAACACCCCAAAAGTTAATGTAACATGGAAGTACTAAATCGATTGCTGTAACCATGGTAACACGCAAGCGAACACTGTAATACTGTATTTTTCTTTTCTGTACAAACTGGTAAAATAATGATAAGATTTTTACTCTTAACTATAAAATTACTAACTATATATAAAGTTACTGTCTAACTATATATAAAGTAAGTATGATTTTTTGTACACTCTTTTAGCTTTGATTTACTGTAAAATTCAATCTTAGACGTCTCACAAAACGTTTCGAAATTTTCATAAAACTTCAACTGTTTTTTGAACGATATTTTTATACTATGAAGTTTTTTATAAAATATTTTGTTTCTTATTCTATGTAACACATTTGAATTAATACTAAAACAATTTTTAAGATTAGTCAATGCTGTATTGTCCACACATGATGAACTACGCATTTTCAAAACCACAAACTATAGTGCATAAAAGCAAGCATGCAAAATAAACACTCACCATTTTAAAACGCTTTAAAACTCGAAAAGCCTGTCCTTTCTCGGCCTTGTGAAATTCCTTTAAAACATTTTCATTTGTCTTGTTTTGGAGATTTAATATTTGTCTGAATTAATATGTCCCGACTCCAAAGTACAATTTTCATATAAATGCCAAAAATAAAATGCCGGCAAAATGGCAGTTATTTTTCCGACGTATGCATATAAAAACAAAATCGTTGTCTTAGCCAATCATGTTGCTAGTTATCAGTTTGCTCTCGGCGAACTCGCGCATGCGCATAACTCACAAAACGTCCAGTCCATGACAAAATAAAATGGCGGACGACTTTGCATTCCACTATGTTGTCACATAAATATCCGAGCGGAATTAGTACCCTCGCACGGCGCTTCGCGCCTGCTCGGGGATTAAATCTTAAATTTCTCGCACAAATAGTATTTTTTCCCCTAGTTTATACCCAGCAATGGAAAGATACATTATATAGCTCAATATTTTGCTTGGTTTTAGCAAAATGTACCGTAAAAATAGCTAGAAAAGGTGTTTCATAAAAATTGATAAAATATACTTTTGAATAATTGAATACAGTTGAATGGGAGGCCCAATGTGAGGCTCAATCCGAGGCCGAATCTGAGGCCCAATCCGAGGCTACCTTTACAGTGGTATATTTAACTGACCTGTGATGCTACATTATACAATAGTATCCAGTACTCTGAGTTAATGCGCTGTGCCGCACTGTGTTATGTTGTGCTATTCTGTACTGTGTGGTGTCCTACCATATTTTACTGACCTGTGATGCTACATTATAGAATCGTATCTGGTACTCTGAGTTAATGTGCTGTGCCGCACTGTGTCATGTTGTGCTTTTTTGTACTGTGTGGTGTCCTACCATATTTTACTGACCTGTGATGCTACGTTATACAATAGTATCCGGTTCTCTGAGTTATTGTGCAGGGCCGCACTGTGTTATGTTGTGCTATTCTGTACTGTGTGGTGTCCTACCATATTTTGCTGACCTACAGGTGATGTTACATTATACAATAGTATCCAGTACTCTGAGTTAGTGTGCTGTGCCACACTGTGTTATGTTGTGCTTTTCTGTACTGTGTGGTGTCCTACCATTTTTTACTGACCTGTGATGCTACATTATACAATAGCATCCAGTACTCTGAGTTAATGTTCTGTGCCGCACTGTGTTATGTTGTGCTTTTCTGTACTGTGTGGTGTCCGGTTTTCACTTGTTTCCATCTATCTAACTGACGTTACGCAGGTTTCCCGATTTTCAAAGATTTTCATATTCGTTTTTCTTGATTTTTCTTCATCAATTTGGTTAGGGTTAGGTTAAGGGTTAGGTTTTGGGTTAGGGGTAAGGGTAGGTTTTAGGGTTAGGGTCAGTTACAAAGTTTTTAACTTCACTTCAAAGTTGAAAAAATGACGTAACTTCAGTTTGGTAGATGGAAACAAGTGGCGACCGTGGTGTCCTACCATATTTTACTGTCCTGTGATGCTACATTATACAATAGTATCCAGTACTCTGAGTTAATGCGCTGTGCCGCACTGTGTCATGTTGTGCTTTTTTGTACTGAATGGTGTCCTACCATATTTTACTGCCCTGTGATGCTACATTATACAATAGTATCCGGTTCTCTGAGTTATTGTGCAGGGCCGCACTGTGTTATGTTGTGCTATTCTGTACTGTGTGGTGGCCTTCCATATTTTACTGTTCTGTGATGCTACATTATAGAATCGTATCTGGTACTCTGAGTTAATGTGCTGTGCCACACTTGTGCTATTCTGTACTGTGTGGTGGCCTTCCATATTTTACTGTTCTGTGATGCTACATTATATGATAGTATCTGGTACTCTGAGTTAATGTGCTGTGCTGCACTGTGTTATGTTGTGCCTTTGTATATTGTGTGGTAGCCTACCATATTTTACTGACCTGTAATGCTACATTATACAATAGCCTCCGGTACTCTGAGTGAAATGTGCTGTGCCGCACTGTGTTATGTTGTGCTTTTCTGTACTGTTTGGTGTCCTACCATATTTTACTGACCTGGGCTGTACATAGTGTGCTGTAACTGTGTTAGACTGTGCTGTACTGCTCTTTGCTGAACACTGGCATACTGTGTTGTAGTATGCTGTAGTGTACTGTGCTGTGCAATGCTGTACTACACAGTGCTAAACTTATTATATGGCATTGTGTTGTTTCTTGTCTTCATGCCTTGTCTTGTTTTTTTGTCTTGTCTTGTCTTGTCTTGTCTTTTATATCTTAGCTTGAATTGCATTGTATATGACAATTATAAGGTACTGTCTAGTTATTCAAGCAGTAAATTCAATGCGGTACAGTACATCAATATAAAGTATTATAAATTGTCGTACACTGCATTATTGAGTTGGTTTTACAAAAAAACACCAACTCCTCTCCACTGAATATTGAAAATAAAACAACAAGTAAAGACTGTTCCCTTACCTAAACATAATACTGTAGTCCCTTTCTTATTTTTGTGCAATTAGGCACGTTCTATTCTTGTGTACAAGGCAAAAGAACGCAATCCGAGCGAGTTGAAATTGTCAAAGTCACCAAATATACGACGCCTTTTTGCTTTCTTCCAACAAGAAATAACTCCAAAAACGGAGTTAAATTTGACTAACTCTAGCAAAAGAGAGTTGATCGTGGATACTAATGAGCTCGCGAATACGCATAACCCCGGCCCAATAAAGGAGTTATTATAACTCGAAATATGGGGTTAATAGGAGTAATAGGAGTAATACCAAAAAGGAGTAATAGGGGAGTAATAGGGGAGTTAAAATAACTCCCTGAAAATAACAGTGTACTATAACAACTTTAAAATTTAAAGTAGGGATTAACAAGATAACTTCAAAATCGTCTTTTTACTGTTGGTGAAGGTTTGGCACATCAAATAGTCAATCTAGTACCATTGGGCCCAAAAAGGTATATATTATATAAGTAAAACCTATACCAATCCTTAATTGAGATTAGCATTTTCTATAGTCAACATTCAATTGTGAAAATATAGTTTTTACTGATTTAACATTACAATTTCATTAACCATGTGCAATTTAGTATATAGAGTACAATTACTGGTTTAAAAGTGCACTGTAACGTTACATCTGTAGCATGAAGATAGATTAACCTAATATACTTGAAAATTGTTGTTTGAAAATCCACTATGTGGGAATGGTTATTATTATTACTTGCCTTATAAGTTATTGTCTAGTTTGTCTCCTAGATAATATCGTGAAATACTAATTATAGCGAGTGTAAAATATTACAGTGTGCAAAGTTAAAGAGGATCTTCCAATTATATCAATATCCTGTAATCAGTTCCAAGAATTCATTCCATGTTGACCTCAACGTCCACAGTTGGTGCTCAAGTATCTCTTGAACCGGTCGACAAAGTAATGACAATTGTTGGTAAATAAGTAATATTTTCCATAAACCCTACGATAATTGCGGGTCCAGGTCTTTGCATCATTCAAAAGGCAATTGCTCGTGCCTTTACTACCCTTCCATTTGATTGAACAGCGAGATGGGTTCCGGCCCATTTGGTAGGTTTTTGGGCTGCCAAAACCCCACTCGAAGATCGTACCACGGAACAGGATGAGACTATGACTTAGTTTCCATTTACCAAAGAATCGTTTTCTGTCTTTAAACAGACTCGTTGTGCCATAGTAATAGTCACTTCGAGAACCTAAAGTAGATACGAAGATTGTAAGCCTTCCATTGGTTTTGGTTAATAACACACCTGGAAAATATTTATAGCACTTCAATGTTTCAAGCGAGTGCCTTTGCCAGGAGGTCAGTATGCTTATACAATACTGTACTGTAAATATAACCTCGCGTCGTATGGGGCCGAACCCTCGAGGTGTTTTTAATCTTTTACAGTAGTACCAAACAAAAGTTATATATTGGTTGGAACTTGAAAATACGTTAAGCTCATTCAGCTTCTTGAGCTAAGAAATCGACATTTTATGGCTTTGACTTTCACAGGAAAACCTCAAATGAGCTAGCTGTATATTATAATGTGGGGAATCTGGGAAAAATGAAAGACAAGATCAACCGTCTCTTTTCAGCCAATGTTTTTTGTTGTTGAAAATCAAGCCTCTTGTTACCAGTTGTTAACCGATGGCTGGTTTAATATCATCGTTGCGAAGGAAATTATGGAAGTTTAATGAGAGAATTTAATCGGCTCAGCCCTATACTGCAGGGCCAGCCCTTGTTGGTGTATTATGGGGAGCATTATTGAGGATACCAATATATACGCGCACACAAAACATACTCCTACATGCCCCTGGTTTTAAGTAAGGCAAAATATATCACTATCCCATTCTATGTTGAAAAATATTTCCTTGACAATATCCTAATACTATGTACGTATCATACAACATTCCGTAGTTTGAACGAGCCAAGTATTGACTATGTGGTATATGCCCCGCCCTCCTATATCGTATAGTATATATCATACCAAAATTCCCGTAGTTTGAGCGAGGGTATGTGCAGCCATATTTACGTCGTCTACGGCGCCACCACCAGCCATCTACGAACGTACATTGAATCAGAACCAAAACCAGGAGAGTAACAGCAAGTTTTGAGCTCTGCATTATGACCAGCTTTAAACTCTGATTCAAAAAAACTTGTCAGAACTGTTTGTCACAACTGAAAAAGACGTAAAGATACAAAAATATATTCTAGATAAATGATTTCCTATACAAAGACACTTCACGCATGTCTGGATGCGCATGTGTCTGAGTGTTGTACCACATGCGCTTGGTGAGGGCAAGAGTATGGTGTATAAATACGAAGTCACTCGCATCTAGACTGCGTTACAAGCTGCACTGACGAGCCGTTGAACGGCGAAACATGCATGTCTGCAGATTTGATATATATATATATATATATGATGAGTTTTTTAGATATTTGCAAATTTCTGTTCTGAGAAAACTGTTCTGTAAAGTTTTCTAAAATTTGGATATAGTTAAAAAAGGCGACTTGTAGCCTAAGTTCACTACACAGAAACAAAACTGCGCATGTCCGTGTCTTTCGCGTGATGGTCTCGCGCGCCCATCACTTCTTCGAGTCACTCGCTGGTAGAGACCAAAATATTAGAAAACACTGCATGCATATATACAAAAAAATTATATACAACCAAAACCGAAAAATGAATTAAGCATCATAAAAACCAAAGATACGCAGTGAATAAATACAGGAAATAAAATTTACACTATAATTATTACGTACGCAGAATCATGATCGACATCAGACCAACTTACTATTTACATACATACTGTATATACAGTAAAAACTCGCATACCATGAGTACTAAACAAGAAAGAATGTTTCGGATATACACTATAGCTAGTATTAAATTAGGTTTTTAGCGTCTTGTAAGTGCGTTTTTTTGAACTTATAATTTCTACTTCAGCTCACGTATCAAAATCCAGGCTTTTTAAGAACCATTCTATATTTCAGCCTGAAGTAGTTATTGTAACTTATGTAGGTGCTTAATTACCTAAATTTCAGGTTCTTAATCCACTTGTTCTCTTATGTGGATTTTTACTGTAGTATACACAACAAAATTAATACAGTACGTGAAGTTTTTCAAAAATTATTTGACTATGTCAGGAAGAATCTAACATACCTCTGTGTTCTATTTATTTCCACTTTTCTCTTAATGACTCTCTTGCACGAACGCTGATCTGTTATGAATATCCAATATGATTTATCCACTGAATTTATAATATATTTTTGCATGTATATAGATTTTCATAATGGAGGCCATCTTGTCTTTTGTTGAATCAAGCTTCCTTCAGCATTATGTTAAATTATTATCTTGATATATTTTCATATATGGTGTTGGGCAGTGTTGTTTTTGTGAGTCTTTTTGTTAAGATAATTTGAATAGTGTGTTTTCAAAGAATGTAGATTATCGACTGTAATTATAAGTATAGAACTGCGCGGTGACTTTCAAATATAATTGAGCTGTCGAATAATCGAGAAATAATATTTTCGTATCTTTACTGGAAACTAATGTAAATGCATGCATGCACCAAGCAATTTAGCACCAAGTAAAGTAGTTTCGAGACTTTAAGAATTTACAGTTCGAAGTATGGGATGAATAGTATAGGAAATTCCCAATTGTAATCGAGTGAGACAGTAGCGCATGAATTGGTTATTTAACCGATAATTGCAGCGGGAAAATTGTCTTCTAGATTGATTTCTTTGACGTCATTGAATACAGTAAAAATTTGAATGAGGAATTTTTCCTCCTACAACAAATTTTCGACAATTATTAATAAACAATCAACGTACAATTTGAACACCAATTTATATATAACAATATTTTAAAAAATCTATCGCTTTCCTAGTACTACTAGTTATATAGTTAACGTAACGGTCTGAATAATATAATAAAACAATAAAACGGTTTGAGAATAACGGGAATGTCTTCTTAATTTCTTGAACGTCATATTAATTCAAACTTGCGGTGCCAGTGCATGTGGGTAGAGTGTAACAAAGATTCGGCGGTTGACTGTTGTGTAAAACTACTTCAGGTAGTTTTACACAACAGTCAACCGCCGAATCATATTAATTCAGTTCAAGTCGAACTAGGAAATTTTTGAAATTCTTAGAGCGCCGCCTTCAAGTAAGCGCCGCACTTATTCACATCTCAAACTTTAATCAGTCTTAGACATTTATCATCCGGTGTAACAGAAATATGGCTCCCCAAACAAATTAACTGTTTTTGACCGAAATGTGGTCAACATGCGATCACACATTCACTCGATACTGCATGTTAGTTACTGACACAGAGCCGAGATTTTACATAAATCGAAAGGCTGTAGATTTATTATGACTTGGGCTTCACAACCCCGACTTTTTAAACGTTTATTAATCAAAATATTGCAAGTATACGAAAACCTCCTGAGACACCGGTACTACATTGTTTTTAAGTTCAAAGTGAGTATATTTCAATGCTCTGCCGGTCGTTAAAATCTCTCTCCAGAACATTGGAAATTGCAATTCCGTTGTGAAGGCAATTACAAATAGAATAATTATTAAAGAGTGTCGCTCTCAAATAAACGCCGCACCAAAACACTAGGATTTTAAAGAGCGCCTCGGCGCTCAAACGTGTAAGTACGGTATATATACTTCTTGGTGATAATAGTGTAAGGGTAATATTCTAGATATTTGGGCATTTCGCTCGATAGAAATAAATGTTGAAGGCTTTTTTGGATGGAAATTTCAGACTTACAAGGACAAAGAATCTAGAATATTATGCACTCACTGGCATTACCCAAATATATACTGTATATACATGAACTTGTGGTTAAGTATTGGCAACTGGAGTCTGTAGCTCAGTTGTTAATTATAAATAATCTGAAACGAGACTTAATCCAATTCAAGTGATCAATATAGAGTATACAAGCCTGCTAATTCGAAAGAGCGAGTGCTCTTTACCTCGAATTAAGTTTGAGAATAACGCCAGAATTGTCTTAAATTTCTTCAACTTTTCACTTCGAAAATGCAGGCGCAAAGAAAAACATAGACTCGGATCGCACATGATTTCGCTCGCTACTCTGGTTTTAGAAGTATATCAATGACGTTAAGGAGTTAATTAAGAAATCATCCCTCGAGTATGTAAGCAGACACTGTGCGACTTTAGATCACCCATGACACAGTATAAAGACGACCAGTAGGGCCACTCGGCTATGAAACATGTAGCCGGCATTTTATGCAAAAATATGCAGTTTACTGGCCAGGAAAGTTAGTCCAGCTTGCTTATTGGCCAGAAAAAGCAATTGACTGGCTGCCAATGCGTAATGAGCGGCCACACAAAATTTCAAATGAGTGGCCCTACTGGTCGTCTCTATACTGTGCCCATGATAAAGACAATAGACCGGATGTTTTTGTTGGATTGACCAGTCTTCCTTCAGCATTATGCATGGCGTTGGGCAGTGTTATTTTGTGAATGAAAGTTTAATAGTGCGTTTTCAACTGAAGAATATAGCGGATGTGCTTGTGCCTGTAATTAAGTATGGTTGCCTGGTGACTTTTTCAAATAATCAAGCTGTGGAATAATCCGCGAGACGAGTAATTCTTTCGTTTTGTTATTACGAACTAGTATGCTAAAGTCCAAATGCTAAATGTATTATTAGCCGGGTACGAAGTAATTTTGATCTGTTTGGCGTATGGAATCAACAGTGTATGATGATTTAATTTCAATAGTAATTCCAACCCTGAGTTAGTATACAGGGTGTATCAAAAAAAAAAAACTTTAATTAATAAAGATATTCACTTGTTTTTTTTCAACAACAATAGATTTAGGAATTGAAGGGAATTATGGCTTAATTCTAATCAAATCAAACTAAAAACAAAAATACAACCGCTCAACGAATTCACAGTTTTTTTTCCAAACTGAAATCAAAACACACTGAAAACAAAACTTTTTCGAGCAAGATTTTTTTTCGGAATTCTCCTACAAAGCGACAACTCCTCAGAGCCTCACAAATAAGGAGAGGAAGGGGGAAAGCCTCGAATCTCAACACGCCCCTTAATTTCAGGGAGGGGCCCAAAATTCCCCTTAAAGCTAAATCTAACAAAAAACAAAAACAAATATTTAGAATATTTTTTTTTTGCGTTTATGATTTTGGATGTATATGAGTAGGTGTATTTAACAGATAATTACAACGGGAAAATTGTTTTGTAGATAAATTTCTTCGATGTCACTGAATACATGCTGTAACAACTCGAATGAGAAGATTTTCCTAATACACTCCTATAAAACAAATTTTCCACAATTATATCCATAAACTATCCCATTTTTAACAACATAAAATGTATCCCTTTCCTCCTTTATAAAGAAATGCTTTAATTTGTCAGGCAAATAAGGGATGTCGTCTTAATTTCTTGAACGTCATAAGTATATATTCAGCTGCATTATCCCTAAATTGCGCAACAAAATTTCTTTATGAAAATAATGCTGTAGAAGCTTGTCATTAGCCGATTCATATAATTTTATGCTCTTGTTTTGTAATTTCGCTAAGAAAGTTTTCTTTCAAGAATATAGATATATTTGTAAGTATACCAGTGACCATGTTTTTGAACAAATCACATGATATTTGAACTGGAACATTTCGTGCTGCTTTATTGCTGTCTGCGAAATGTACAGTATTATTGAGCATCAACTTAAGATTTGAGGCTGCATGCGCACGAATTCAGAAGAACAGAGTTTTTAAAGTAGATTATTAGCAGTAAAAGAATTATAAGGTGCAAACTTAGTGAAATTCTGACCAAGAGTGGGTGCGACCAATATAATTAAGTACGTGAATATAACAGGAAAATTCAATCTTAACCTCATTCAACGTTATTCCATGGCGCTAAATTCATGCAGTCATGATACACGAGGTCATGACTACAATTTTGCTATTCATAAACTAAATAATAACTTTCTAAAAAGCAGTATAGCAAATTCCCTAAAAAAATTTAAAAATAAGTTGTGATTAGTTTTTAATTTTTGTTATGTAATTGAACTTTTATTTTATTATTGTACACAGTGCCTAGGAAGAGCATGTTCTGATGACAGGCTTCCGTTTTTGATGACAGAACATCTTCTGAGGCCATCCTGTTTTTTGTTCAATTGAACTTCCTTTAGCTTTATGCAAAATTATCATCACAACATTTTCATATAATGGTATTTGGCTGTATTGTTTTTGTTATTATTTTTGTTAAAGCAACTTAATCATTCTTTCTCAAATAATGTAAATGGTCAACGGTAATTATATAAGTAGAAGTGCGTGGGGAACATCTCAAATCATAATTGAGCAGTCGAATAATCGACAAATAATATTTTCAGGTCTTTACTACAAAATATACTAAATGTATAGTAACTATACTTACTATATTATATACTATTAGGCACTAAGCAATTTAGATTTGAGACTGCATGAATTTAGAGTTTGCACATTGGAATCAACAGTATAGGAAGTTTTTGTGCAGGTGTATTTAACAGATAATTGCAACAGGAAAATTTTCTTGTAGATTGATTTCTTCGACGTCACTGAATACAGGTAGAAAAAGAAAACACTCCAATACACTCCTACAACAAATTTTCGACAATTATCAATAAAGCTGGCAATGTTCAATCTTCGAGAACAATTTACTATTGTTATAATTATATAACAATGTTTAAAAATATGTTGAAATTGAAAGTGCTTTTGACTGTTTTGTTCTGTGTAACCATAATTGGATAACATATTATCCTAAACGATAGAATAATTTGAAAATAAAGGGGGTGTTGTCTAAATTTGTTGGACTTAGTGAAGCTTATAGTCGCTCAACAAAATTACTTCATAAATACTGTAATCTGTATACAAGTTTATCACAATATTTACCAAATCATATATGATCTTGTTTTAGTAATTTGTTAAAGAAATTTAAATAATCGTTCTTTTCAATATAGAATATATTACTAAGTATAGAAGTGGCCATTTTTTAAACAAATTTAGCTTCGGCCTATTTGA
Organism: Trachythela sp. YZ-2020; assembly: GCA_016169945.1. Lineage (NCBI taxonomy): Eukaryota > Metazoa > Cnidaria > Anthozoa > Malacalcyonacea > Clavulariidae > Trachythela > Trachythela sp. YZ-2020. Next base: position 564,959 of record JADLSH010000052.1, read on the forward strand.
ACTGGAACATTTCGTGCCGTTATTTCGGTCTGTGAAATATAAATATGTTATATTGCCTATTGGACATCAACATGAGATTTGAGGGCGCATGAATTCAGAAGACCAGAGCTTTTGAGCTAAAATTAAAGCTTGGTTAGCTTGCGTTTTAGAGTATATATTCACGGCAGTAGATAACTAGCAGAAAAAGAAGTTTACAACCTTGTGTATAATTCTACCCGAGAGGAGGTGCGACCAATAATTAAGTTCGAGAATAACGGAAAAATTCAGTCTTAAGCCCTATTCAACGCATTTTCTCGCAGTACTCAATTCGAAAGAGGACATTTTTCAGCTTATTTGTCTGAGTGAGTAGGCGATCTAATTTGTTTGATAAGAACGGGAAAATTGTCTTAAATCTACTTATTCAATCTCATTGAATTTAAATCGAAATAGGAAAATTAAGGAAAATAGATTCGCACACGGTGGAATGGCTATACATTTATTCGTAGGTAAAGCTAATAAATATCGTATCAGGTCAATCCATTGATATTAGCCAGCCATTTGCCTTCTAGAATCACTTAAGGCGACCACACAAGTATTCCTACTTGTCCAAATTATGGAAAATAGACTTAAAGTATTTCTATCCTTTTAGAAGGTATTTTTAGAGAATGCCGATTGTGATCGTTATCATCAAGATTCGTTTCATGTAAAAATCAGTATAAGAATACGGCAGAAACCCTGGCAAACTAGGAGCGTTTTTGGGACATCCTGTATATTGAGGAATATTATTTCTAAATCGCAGTATCGATTACATTGATAATAGTCATTCATCGTTCAATATAACAGGTTAAACGATTCCAAGCGGGTTTGCTAAATATGCGCAACAGATCTCGATTGACCATAGTTGTTATTATAGCATTAGTGACAATCTGTGTTTTTATGTCAGGGTGCACGAGCCGCTCTTCTCTAGCAGACATTATATTTATTTAACTAATTATATCACATTGCATTATAACCTACAGTACAGATCATGTTTAATAATTATGCAAGTGTGCGAAACTGTACATCAATTGTATGGGGTTTTCGTATTTCTCTGTATTTTTGTTTCTTTGATTCCAACTCCGATATTCGTTTGAACATAGACCCTATAACACAGCCTGGAAACGCATCTAAACCTTTTGTTATATGTTGTTGTTCATGTTTGTGCACCTTGACGCTCAGTGAACACATTGTTCTCTTAGCATAATGAGGGAACCAGCCAATAAAATCCGTACAGGTGAATATTAACATTTGTAAAACAAAGAAAACGTGCACTCTCAGTACACCCTCAACATTAACCCACGGACATGGCTATAACCTTTCAAGTTTGCCGCGTTTCCAGACACTGTATTATAGGGACTATTGTTTGAAATAGTACACTTCCATTTTGTATTTTCGATTCCTAAAATCAGTACATTAGTAATCGATGTAATTTGATTTCCAATTTGGTAGCGTATAGTTAATCAAGGCAATTCTATACTGCATACCATTAGGCGCAATATTGCGATGTAATCTGGAATTCTATTTTGTAACTACTCGCATTCTACAAACTGATATTTGACAGTTTCGCATTCGAACTTTCAAGTGAGCGAATAGATCTGGAACGAGGTGCAAATGTATCCCAACTTTCAAGGCTATTTCAAAAGTTTCATAAAGTGAAATAATAAAGAAATATTTTGAGGCTGTTATTCTCCTGAAAATAGAACCGCGCAGAGGAAAACCGTACCGCTGCTAATACAGATTGGATTAGCTAATTAGTTTAACGATAGGCTAACAGTTACTAAATCAGCCAAAGCTAATTGAGTGAAAAATTGCGTGGGATATAGTCCAACTGTTCTGAGAAACGCAGGGTATATTATAAAGCCAAGCAAAAGCAGCAGTATAAATAGAATACAAACCTTTTTCACTGAAACCAGACGAGATATTTACAACTTGAGATTGAAAAATATCTTTGCCCTGGGAATATTGGAGATTCTCGCTAAGAAGGCAGTCTTGGTTAAATTATATTAAAGAAACTTTAATTGCTGACTTATTTGATATATTATTTTGCCGCACAGCAAGATACTGTATATGTCAAACTATGACATGTTGCTGAAACGAAAGATGTAGCACCATAGTTATGCAGACATATTCAAACATTAATATGTAAATCTTAAGCAAATGAGCACACATGCAAAGTCAATTAGCTGCATTTAACAGATCGCATATTTTACACTGAAGTGTTTTAAAAGAATAAGTATTTATTCATTTAATATATATCTATGACTAAGTCTACTTGCTAATGACGTAAGGGAACTACAGTATATCCTTCTGAAGTGTCATGGGGTATTAACAAACAACAAAATTTAAGCACCAATTTCCTACATTTACTGCAGGTACACCATAACAGGGTACATTTTCCAACACGACTAGAAAATTGACTTCCACATTGTACAATGACTTCACTGTTGATGTAAAGACTAAAACCATTTCAGATTGAGAAAACTTTATGAATTCAATTTATTGTAGCTATATTAAGGAATATCAGCTCTAATGTCTCACTAATGAATGCATTGACAAAGGCTTTTCCTCTTTCATATGTCAATAACACAGTTCAAACGATTCAAAATTAACCTGATAAACCATTAGAAGTCACTAGGAAAAACAAAATACAAATCTCTTTCACTGAAACCAGACGATTGAGATAATTATAATGGCAGTAGTAAGATTGAAGATATTCGCAACCAGGATAGCTTTCGATAAATGATATTTAAGAAACCTTGCAGACCTATATATTTAATATATTATTCTGTTTCACAACAATAAGAATCGGAGAATAATGCTGAAACGGAAGATATAGCGCCATAGTTATGGAGCTATATTCAAACAATATTATGTAAATATATAAGTAGAAAAACACACAATATCAATAGCTGCATTAAACAGACACAAAATATATACTTATTAATTATATATTGTGTGCCGCCTGTGCAACACAGTTCTAGCAATCCAAGTTTACCTAATTTTAAGATTCAATCTCCATTGACTATGCTTTGTATATTATACAAGAAGAAAATGTTCTGTGCTTGCAAAGAGGGTCCGGCAATAACCAATTTCTAATATACATTATTGTTAAATGTCAATAGATTACATTGCATTATGCGCTGCAGATCATTTATTAGAAAATTAAAGATTTCATGCATTCGATTCAAATATATAATGGCGAAATATCAATAAGTAACCATTACAGTACAGAATATCAGTCAGGTCAAGATTGTTTCGCCAAAATTTAATAGAGGAATTCAAGGCCAGGGGTGCAAAAATATTGGGACGAGGCGCGGCCAACGTCATTCCCCATACAAATCCCAACAAGGAGTGAGGAAATTACATTTGCATATCTTGTCCAATTTCTCCCGATGGATTGAAAAATCGTTCTATTTAATTTAATCGTTGAATCAAAGGCCGGGAAGTGTTAAAATACGGCGATTTTGTTGAGGTGTTTTGCGAGCTGTGTACGTACAGAAACAACATCGATTGTCTCGAGATTAAACGTTAAAATTGACGAAATTTAAAGCGAAACACAAGATCTATCATTGAGGAAAACAGACGAGGTACAAACATGTAATTTGACATCTCGTTCACTTGGCCAACGCTATTTTATTGTTCTAAAACCTGGTTTCAGTGGTGTCAAATAGCAATGACTGACTTAATAGCGTCTCTTCGCCGAGGTATTCGAGGCTATATTTTGCCGCTATATTCTATTTCTATCACAAGAAAATTACCCCTGGTTAAAAATGTAGGTTCCAATATTTCAAGAATATTTATACCTGGTTTGTTCTGCTGTGTCTGATTTATGTACTGTACAAATAAGAAATACAAATGCTGATTGACTTATCTAATGGAGAGTTAATACTTCAATGGATCATCAACTGTTACACTGGTTGTTATGATAAAACTAAATTAAAGATATAAAAGTTGCAGAGGAATGCCAAATGCCGTGTGAACTGTGAAAGCCAAATGGTGAATATTGACATGGAGAATATATATATACATAGTATTACAAATTCAGTGTTAGCTTATTGTATTTTTAATGGGCCATTCCATTTAGTATAGTCACCCCCCCCCAAGTGTATGGGAGAAAATAACCTGGGTAGAAGGTTTCCCCACCTATATATTTTGGGAGTCTGAATATCCAATGGAGGAGGAAGGGTGTTTCATCCTAATTTTTCCTAAGGGGCAGCTTAATGTATGATTTCCCCCCAAAATGGCACAATTTTAGTGTTTTAGTGATATCCAAGAAGGCAAAAACGATATCCTAATGGAGTACTTACAATATCCTGTGGGGCAACTTCCCAAAAATTAATTGAAGGAGATTTCAAATTATTTTTATCCTTTGGGGATTATGAACGGACCCCTCAATAGTGGGGGTGACTATATTAAATGAAATGGTCCGATCCGCACACCTCCGGGATAAGGACCTTGGAAATTCCAGGAAGGGTTAAGCTCTTTTGGATTGGAAATTTCAAGGGAAGGGTAACAGAAACTATTTGGCTTCAAAGTTCTAAGTGAGGGGGTAAAAACAATCCATTGGCAAGGGATATTTCCCCCAAATTGTCTTGGAACGACGTGGGACACAGATATCATTGAAAAACATTGTTTCTGGAAAGACCAGGGAAGGGGTATAAAATGTCAATGTCCTCACCCAGGGAGTATGGATTAAATGTATGTCCATGTTAAAAGTATAGTTATAATTTGTATAAAAAATAGCAGTGTGTAACAGTATATATTTATGTATAATATACAGAATGACATTGTCTGAACAAACTTATCTATTAATTACTAATTACTGGCATGGTTCGTGAGAAGCACACCTGTTTGAATTACACTATGGAATGTTGTATAAAATATAAATTTCAGGTAGTTCTGACTAAAGACCACTACAGTGTATAATGTTCATATACTACACAGTCACACAATTGAACAAGAAGGTTGCCTAATTAAAGCACTGCAAAATACAAACAGCCAGTGGAACTAAATTGATTGGCATCTTGTTCTTTAATATGTGGAAAACCTTCTTCCTACCAAGTTGCCTGCTCCGCATATATCCTGATTGTGGAAATATTTGATGTTCCTCACATCTGATGGTAGGATTTGCGTAGACTTTGCATGCTTTGCTGTTTTGCCCTATTTTGCGTCCATAAAAACACTCGTTTGAAACTCTTTATATTAGGTTTCTTGTCCGTAATTTACTAGATTTCTCAAAAATATATAACTAATCCTTTCTGCGACGAAGTACAGCTTTGAATACCTCGACTCATTCACTGCTATTTGACACCACTGAAACCAGGTTTTAGAGCAATAAAACAGAGTTGGCCAAGTGAACATGATATCAAATTAGATGTTTGTATCTCATCTGTTTTCCTGAATGACAGAGCTTGTGTTTCGCTATAAATTTCTTCAATTTTAACGTTTAATCTCGCGACAATCGATGTTGTTTCTGTACGTCAACAGCTCGCAAAACACCTCAACGAAATCGCCGTATTTTATCACTTCCCGGCCTTTGAATTAAATGAAATCCCGTCCATACTGGGTCAGAAAAAACCCAGTAATGGATCAGAAATGATTAAATTGAACGATTCTTGTTGTTCAATATCTGTTGAATTATTTACTTCTTTTGAGTCCCTTATTGGGCGACTTGATGATGAAAATGTCGAATTTTATTTAATGATATGGGAGATTTTAACTGTAATTTGGCTAAAAATAGTACTCAGTATGCAACAATGCTCATCTGCTGTCGAACATTACCGACACATATATATGGTCTTCAGCAACTAATTAATGAGAATACTTGTATCACGAAAACTACCTCCACCTTGATCGATCTAATTTACACTAACTATCCGGAAAATGTTGTTTGTTCAGGAGTCTCACATTGTGGTATTAGTGATCATAGCCTAATCTATGTCTACGGCAAATTATCTATAAACACTATATCTAGTAAGGGAAGTAACTATATTACCTATAGAAGCTTTAAGAAGTTTAATCAATAAAATTTCCGAAATGATATTTCCTCTCAAGACTGGGATTATAATCTGTCCAACATTCAAGACCCTAATATAATGTGGGCTGAATGAAAAGGAAATTTTTAACTATAGCTGATAAACATGCTCCAATACGAACTAAGCGTGTTCGATCTGAGAACTCTCCGTGGATAACATCTAAATTAAAGAAACGCATGCATGATCGTAACATAGCCAAAATAAAAGCAATACGCTCTACTGTCCCCCGTGATTGGGACAATTTGAAAAGTTGCGAAATATTGTTAATAAGGAAATTAAACTTGCTAAAGAGTCTTATTATAAGAATGCTTTTATGCAACACAATGGCAATTCTCGAAAGACAAGGCAGATTATCAATGACCTTACGTCTCGTAAATCACATAAAACTTCTATTAAATAATAAAATTTGATTGTAATTCTATAACCAATCCAACCGATTTATCTAATGCATTTAATGAGTATTTTTCAACAATAGGACCTACACTTGCTAGTGAGATTTCAGTGAGCAGTAGCGATACGAGTTACACTGATTATCTCATTAATACCGATAAAAGGTTTCAATTCACCCAGACAAACAATGCATGATCATTGTTAAGCCAACTATGCAAATCATAGATTTCTTCCAGACTTATTCGACAATGTGCTGATCTTATTTCTAATTCTATTACCAATATTTTTAACATCTCATTAACATTCGGTATATTTCCCGAAGATTGGAAATGTGCCAAAGTTACTCCAATCTTTAAACAAGGTACACGGAATGAAATGAATAACTGCCGCCCAATTTCAGTGGTTTCAGTAATGGCCAAGGCCTTCGAAAGAATAATCTATAATCAACTTTATGTATACATGTTTGAACATAATTTACTAACAAAACACCAGTCGAGCTTTGCATTCAACGCTTATGGCCTTACTTGAGGCTACTGATAGTTGGGCCTACAATATTGATCGTGGAAATGTCAATGCCGTAGTATTTGTCTCAGCTCAAAAATTATGCAATTCATGGAGTTGCCTTCAAATGGTTCAAGTCATATTTGGAAGACCGCACGCAGAAATGTTTTGTTAATGGTTCTCTTTCTAAGAAATGTACTCTTAAGTGCGGAATTCCTCAAGGAACGATTTTAGGCCCGCTCCTGTTTCTGGTATTTATCAATGATTTACCAAATTGTTTGTCTAATTCGCATGCTAGGATGTATGCGGCAGATGATACTCATCTTACATACGCTGGTAGCGATACGAGTACCATTCAGTTCCAACTTAATGAAGTTTTGGAAAACGTTAATAAATGGTTAATATCTAATAAACTTACTCTAAATATGACTAAAACTGAATACATGTTAATTGGGTCGAGGCAGCGTTGAAGTACTTTTCCTGAAAATCCTATTTTTGAAATAAATGGAATACCACTTGGTGTCTTAATTGACGAAAATCTTGCTTGGAGTAGTCATATCGATAAATTAAAAAAACGAATTGCTTCAGGTATCGGTGTCATCAAGCGATTAAGGTCATTTGTTTCATTGAAAACATTGCACATTATTTATCAAGCTCTTATACAACCAAATTTTGACTACTGTAATATTGTGTGGGGAAATTGTGGTAAAACTTCATAAAATAAACTTCAGAAACTTCAAAACCGTGCAACACGAGTGATGACCTTTTCTAATTTTGACGCCGATGCCAATAGCTTAATGGAAAAGCTAGGGTGGGATAATCTAAACAAAAATATCAAATTCAAAAGGCTTTGATGGTTTTTAAATCTTTAAATAATCTCGTTCCCGAATATCTATGTTCTAAATTTTCATATCGCAACGATGTAACTTCTTACTTGCTTCGAGACTCTGTGAACAAATTTGCTGTTCCTTTACCCCGCACCAATTATCTTAAAAATAGCTTTAGCTATATATAGTGGTGCGGCTTTATGGAACAGCTTACCCAGCAGTATAAGACAAGCGGAATCTCTGAATGAATTTCGACAAATGCTGAAAGATCATATTCGATAGGCACGGCATTCATGGAAAACAGGTATAATGTAAAATAGATTTCCAACATAATTAGGTATATTTTATTATTGCATGTTATATTAATGTATAGATTAAAACTTATTGTAAAGCCTGATGAAACCACTATGTTTAAATACAGATTTGATTGGTTGATTTCTTCAATCCATCGGGAGAAATTTGACAAAATATGCACACGTAATTTTCTCATTCCTTGGTGGGATTTGTATGGGGAATGGCGTCGGCCGCGCACTCGCCCCAATGTGTTTGCACCCCCTAGCCAATGACTTCGAAAACCTTGAACTCCGCTATTCTTTCTGCATGCTTGCCTATATAACGCAGGCTTATCACATACATGGCAAGGAATTTTCTAATATATTGTGTGCATGTGTTCTGGTTCACGAAATGTGAGAAACCGCTCAATGGCCAATACCATAAGATTGAGAAAATATATTAAGGTGGCTTACCCCAAAATCTTTACTATCGTAGGTTTTTCTCTAAGTCGTGTCGTCACGTATCGCCTATGTACTATATAGTATTGCAATAACGACGTTTGGTTCTACTCTTATTTAAGCTAATTGAATAAGACTAGTTATCTGTAGATTAGCTGAAGTACTCGGCCAAAGTAAGGTCACATTATTGTCCTCATATTTTTAATGGTTTGTCTTGGCAAGCCAATTATGAATAAATATTCAATAAAAATAATATATACACTATACTATATATAGTCTCACTGCCAAAGCATGAAATCTTTCGCTTCAGTAACATATAATAATCCTCATAATCCCTATTGTGATGTTACTCGGGGTTATGATGTTGGAATGAGCCAAAATGAAAGGGACAAGGGTAAATTACCTCCATGAAGAAGGTAAGTTTCACTTTTGACAATGCACAGAACCGTTTTAAAACGAACAGTTGGACATCCCTTTAATACGGAGTCTCACGGACACTTGTGTGCTCTGTCGCCTTCAATTGCAATGTCCGTATTAGATAAGTTCGACTGCAATAGATTCAACTCAAAATATTTTCTAGTGATAGCAAGTTGATGCTGGGGTAACAAAACCAGCATAGCGACTAGGATTTAAAATAATCTTTTCCCCCATGAAATATTTTGTGCCAAAAGAAAGATAACAAGTGCGAGGTGAAAGCCACTCTCGTCATAACAACCAAAGACGCAAACGCTTTAATCTTGTAATCCACATTCTTCTTGTTAACCAAAGGAATTATGTTTAGGTATGCAGCCAGCGTTACGGCTACAACTACGCAAAACGTTTCCGCACAGTATATAAGAATAGTGAACCAGTAACCAAGAGTAAACCAGAGATCAGGTAAATCTACGGGACGCAGGTAATTCAGGCAGTACACAACAAGAAGTGTGGCTGGCCACCATGTCAAAAGCGCGATTGACAATTTTAAGTCTGAACCATCTATACGGATGATATAATAGACGAATGTCAAGGCAAACAAAACATTTGTCCGCCAAAAAGACGCCTTACTTATTAATCGTTTAAGTGATCTATGGAAATGATAGTTTAGTTTTTCGCGATTGGACCAGACTATAAAGAGTAGTGTGAATGAGGATACAGTTGATATTGCTTTAAAGAATATCACCCAATTTTTCGGATTTGGGACAAGGAATTCCTGTGTGCAATTCGCGAAAGTGGTTTGTTCCTTCATCGCACATTTCACGTCGTATCCGAGGTAAACAATCATTGTGGGTAGCCGTGAGAGAAACAGTGCAGCGTAAATCACCTTGTAATAGAAAAACACAAAAATATAATTATGGTATATTAAGTAACATAGTATTGAATTAGAATATAAAGAAACAGAGGTGGTAGATGAACAAGTAGACAAGTAAACAGGAAAATTAGAAGAAAAATGTAGAGAAACTATATAAAACGAATTGACTGGAATGCATAGACAGGCGGATAGACAAACAGCCAGGCACTGCCGCAGATCATGGCATCATGCAGCAGACAGATAGACAAAGAAAATCATAGCAATCACATGCATGCTGACAACCACGAAAACAAGCATGAGTTGCAAACACGGCTGGTCAGACACGCAGATACAAAAATCAACATGCGTACTAACAGGCATTAAGATTGACTGTCAAGGAATCGAAAGAATGCATGGAGAGAGAGAGAGAGATAAAATATTAAATTAAATGCAATAACTCTTCTTTAAAAACTGCTTTACAAGGACCCGGCATATAAAAACAATATAATATATTGTAATGATGAAAGGCAGAGAGATAGACAGACATGCAGACTGACAGACAGGTAAGCAAACAAACAAACAAACAAACAAACAAACAAACAATCAAAACGACAGGCAGGGAAGAGGAGGATATCATTCTTACCTTGGCCACATAATTGCAATACTTCATGATACCAACTCTTCTTAGTTCTTCGTTTTGTCTGCCACAATTTTCACTCCAGTTTATTAAAACCTCTGACTCTCGTACATCATGGTATTCATTCGTCTCAGTACCTTCGGAGTCCATAACTTCTCCAGGATCAATGCTGGATGTCCTTAAAGTATTGTATGGTTCTTCCTTCAGTGGTGTAGAGACACTCATGTTACCCTTAACTAACCTTGAATTGCTGAGGCCCTTTTTAATGAAATCAACCGGGACAAAATATTCCAGGGAATTTGTGCTTGATGTCGCTCGGTTACTGATCTCATGGTTATTTATGAAGTTGCTGGATGTCTCAGCGCTTTCAGCATTGGACATCATCGAATTTTGGACACCCTTGACAATGTTATCAGCTATGATGTGTTGCGGATTTGTAGTTGACATAGCTGACATACTGGTGTCTATGTTACTTCCATTGTTTTCATAAATACTGAATGTCTTTGCAACCCGTCCATTATGTAATGGCACAGCGTCTTCTTGGTAACTAGCATTGGATTCGAATATCGTCGAATTTTTGACGTCCTTTTTACTGATATCACTCGGTGTAATGATGTGTTGCGTGTTAGGTTGTCGGGCTATAGCAGTTGAAATATAAGCGTCTCCTTCAAGGTTTTTAATCAAAGCTATTCCTCTTCGAGATTTGTTAGATATCGATGTAGTACTGACGACTTGATCACTATTCCTGTCACCCTGTTCCATAACATTGTTGACATCAGTATTCATTACCTCATCAATCATTTCAATCTTGTCTTCAACGTCTCGGCAAGACATATCTGAAATATCTTTACCTTTTCGATTGGTCACGTGAATAAATACTCGGTCAGCGTGAGATATTGTCTGAATATTGGTCCTATTTAATTTATTGTCCTCTTTCAGAGTTATATTTTCTCGCAGGCTAGTGTTGGAAGTCGTCCTAACGCCAGTAACTTTCCCTTTCTTTCACTGGTTTAGACTATCGTCTTAACTCCGATCCCATTCTTCAGAACTTTGACTTCTCGGATCGCCGTATACAGCTTTAGAACCCTCTATGAAGTTAACATTCAACTTGATTATAACAATGTTTTCTGAAGCCGTTGTGTTGCAAATTGTTCCACCTTGAAATCAACTTTTAGTGCGTTACGATACAAGCATTTTTGACCGACCGACCGCGATAATTCGTCATAATGTTTGACTTTAGAACACACTGACTCTGTTCAAAGTTAATACTTTCTGCTAAGTTTGAATAGTAATTCATTATAATTAGGGAAATTCCCTGAACCGTAGGATGTGAATAGATTAATATCAGGATTAATTATAGTAACTATATTTGAATGCCATCTCGACAGGCGGGATGAAAACATCCACATGAACACGCTTATCTTCGTGCCCCTCACAGCCGCGGTCAGGAGATACACAACCAACATATATAACCTCCTCTATACTTAATAGCTTTAATATCAGTGGGCGATTACAACCTGTTGTGCAACCTGTTGGGGTTTCCCTTATTAAGTAAGATGCTGCATTTCTAGTAAGATTCTAGAAAACAAAACTTGACTATTTGTACGACCGGGGATATTAGCGAAAGAACTTGGCGAGTTGCTCACGAGATCTCGCGCCATTACGCATGTTGTATAGCGTGTTGCATCTCAATCCCTGACGTTATTAAGAAATTTAATTTTGTCCGGTGACTTATGTTCAAATTTTTAACGGTGTATTGTACTGCAAAAGTCTTTCATTAAACCAAAAATATAAACTTTCTGTAATGCTAACAAGAATTTATCGAAGAAAACGACATTTTGCCATTTTAAAGGAAATGGCATTACAGAATCTTTGTATATTTTGCTTAATATTGACTGTTAGTTTATGTTCTACATTTCGAACTCTTATTTATGCAATTCGTACTGCCAATATTTTGCAAAGTGTCCATAAAGCTACATTGTTCATGCAATGCTGAGCATTTAATGCTTGGTTAATCTCCTAGTACGTGTAATGTCTTATTTCAACTTTAAAGAGAATCTAAACATTTGGGTTAAAATGCGGCTCTATTTGAGCGAGTATTTGAACACATAACATTCCAACCTGCATTGGATAGATCTTAACAGTAAACCAAGACGCAAATCAGTTTAGAGGTGGTTTTAATTTGGTGGTTTCCAATTCTATTTAATCTAATAGAATATGGCATTCAATTTGACATGGTGTTAGAGTTAAACAGTGTTGAACTTTCCATAATAGTAATATTTTTGTTTAAGTTCGCTTGCGGTCCCAGAAACAGATTTTTCAGCGTCCCATGGAGATATTCGAGGCAGACATATTCTCTAAACAAATCTTGGGCAATCACCATCCTTCGGTCGAACGGAAGCGTAGCTACAGCACTTGGAGGTTCGAGTGTTGTAGTAGGAATAGCCACAGCAGGCGTAGCCTGTCTGCTTTGTATACACTTTACCACAAGAGTACACTGTTAATTTCAGGGAGTAATTTTAACTCCAGCATAGGAGTTAATATAACTCCCTTTGGGGGAGTAAAAATATTGGAGTAAATTTAACTCCAAAACTAGAGTTAGAACTACTCCACTTTGGTTCATTTTAAAAATTCTACTCCACTGAGAGTCAATTTTACTCCACCGAAGGGATAAAATTTACTCTAGCAAAGGAGTAAAAATATCGGAGTAATTTTTACTCCTTTACTTCTACTCCAGGAGTCATCTTAACTCCAATCTTAATCCTCTGCGAGTCAATTTGACTCCACTGAAGGAGTAAAAATTATCCCAAGAAAGGAGTAGAAATAACGGAGTAATTATTGTATTTTTACTCCTTAATTTTTACTCCAGGAGTACAAACACTCCGCTCCGCCTCGTATTTTCAACCTGCTTGTCTGTATTTAGAAATCAGAGGAAGAACACTTACAGTATACTCGTGTTTGATATATTTCTTAAAATATACCAGAATAGGATTGCATGACAAAGGCAGCAAGATGAGACGCATTGAGATGCCAAGAAATGCGTCTCATTTCCCAACTTGGCACCATTCATCCTTTCGGCATTAATGAGCGCCTCTCTTACATTTAACTCCTATCTGTTTATGCCTGCCATCAGCAGATACTCTACATCTCACCTCCTCTCACTTATAGTTTCTTAATTTCTGTCTTTCTTGCTTTGTTCGCTTCTCCTGATATGCTAATATAGTTTGTGATGTGATTTCCATACTTTGTTTATAGTTTGTTTTGATTAAATCCATCAGATTGGTTTATTTTTATCACGTGATCGCTTTTGTATTCACTATAGAAGCACATGTTTTCCCGACCCACTCTACTAACTTCCAGACGAAGGGCCTTTGCTCGAAACGTCGAAGTTCTTATTGTATTTTCCAGGTAGTTTTACAAAACAGTCAACCGCCGTCTTTGATTTTTATACAAATAATAGTTGTAGGAAATTTCGGATCGAAGACGGAAATCGTCCCTCTTTTGAAAAAAAGCAGGGGACCACCTTAATATATATGTTAATAACCTTATACCAGAAATCCACATGTATGCCATAATATTTCTACGAAAATATTGAAATATATCGGGCAATATATCGGTATGCTCAAGTTCGAAGGGCATTTCAGCGACTATCTATCTATTTCAGAACTCTATATGTAACACATAATCTTAAACATTTACTGGTGATTGAAGTTTTGTCACTCTATCAAAGAATGAACGAAAAATGAATAAATTCCGCAATGCGCGCTGACTGACAGACTGGTGGCTAGTCTTCTTACTACACGCGCAAAGGTTCTCGGGATAGAGGCATCACACCTCCATATTTTAAAATTTTTTATTTTTGTTATGTTTTAAAATTGAATCGAGCTCGAAATTTTATATTTTTGACCCAAAATAAACTGGATTTTCAGAAGCAATACATCGGCGACTACTGAATAATATTCAGGTAAGGTTATTGTTATGTTTTATATGTAATAGAGCAATTTTGTTAGGAAATATTTGCAATCTTCGTTCGTGAATGTTAAGCATGTTGTCCCCGTTTAAAATTTGAATTTGTCGCGACAATATATGAATTAAAACGCTGAAAATAATACAGTTCCAATTTAAAATTACTTCAGCAAATGCTATTATACAAAATCTTCAATTTTACTTGGGCTTTCAAGCCTTTCAATGTTTATATTTACCAACTGTGTTTGACAGATTGGCAGTTAAATACTCAGAGCCCATCTTGTCCTAGTATATAGCTTTATAAGATTTAAGTCATTTAACCACTTCAAAAATCAGGTACAAATTTCATATAAGATTTTAATATAATTATGTTGATACATATGCAGTGAAAATGGAGAAAAAACAAAGTATTGCCTATTTTAAATATATTATTTGAGTTCAAGAGATTGCATCCTTGTCATCACTAACTGGTATACTGTCAATCAGAGTCATGTATCTAAATTCTGCTGTATTTTGTAAGCTGAAATGTTTCATCGATACTAATAGGTCAGATTCGTATGACTTTTATATATTTTCACATGTCCGAAACCTGTCCAAGAATGTAAAATCACTGAGCCCATTGTCCAACTATTTAATACTATCTCATGTAAATGTTCAAATGCCTGGTTGATATATTTTGATTGTGAGAAGTTTATGCACCAGTCAATGTAAATCCATGATGCTATCATGCTGCCGATAAGTGGATATTTGGTAGTACCAGGAATATACTTTTACACAAAAATAGCTTGCTTCAAAAGTTAATCATAGATGTTAAATTATATCATGCCTATGTTCCAAGAGTAGAGAGGACTAACACTATGCCCTACACACGTAAAACGCACATCTTGTCAACAAGTTGTTGGCTTAACAAGCTTTTGTTCTCAAGCCGAAAACCCACAGGAGATTTTGATTTAGAAACTCCCGAATGTGACTTTGACACATTGAATTTATTATGAATTTATAGGATTGGTCTAGGGCCATTCATATTATACATTTCCTATCTTTTGCTACAAGTCATTGTTGATGTTTTTAGTGTTGATAAGTCAGTCAATAAACGAGAGCTTATACCACTTGCAACTGGCTGTGTAACTTGATATAGGATTGAAAAAAAAGATACTGCCCTTGAGGGTGGGGGTTGTATTTAATACCTCTATCTTGTACCCAGGGGAATTTGCTAAGGTTTGACTGGGTGAAAAGACCAATCCCCTGCATCCCGGGTCGACCCCAGGGGGAAGCCACTGATACATGCATTTCCTAAGGGCAATAATGGCTGTGGTACAACATATCCATTTCTCACTCTACACTATGTGGTATCGACTAGTACTTCCTTCCCACATTCTAATGGGGCCAGACAGAAGCAATGTGTGGATATGGATATGGAACTTATTGCCAGTGCCGGACACTTCGCGAAATATTGGGGGTGCGAACTTAGGTCGCCAACATATAACCATCCTTGTGTTGCTGCAAATCTCCATTCTTAAAACCTTTTTCACTTAAATTTCATGCAAATTTACTTAAATTATAGCCTATCAAGGCTTTCGTGGTTGTAAAATCATTGATACAGCTTTGTTACACAGTTAACCAGCTATCATTCAAAGGCTTTGAGAAATTATTCGGAGGCGACTGTCCCCTTGGCCCCTCTATTGTCCGCCACTGCTTATTGCAAAATACTTTATTATTATATACTCTGTCTCAGTGATGAAGCTAGACATAGCAACTGGTTGTGCTATGCAAATTGTTGATTCTTTAATTATTAAAACCTTCAGAAATGCATTGTCTTTAGGCTATTTTAATGCGTGTTTATTTGAATAGTAAGAGCAGTTTCCATGGCTTGCTTTGCCAATGCTCTTTCTAACTCCAGACAATTTGAGTAATCAAAGGGAGAGTAGGAGACTGCTAGACATTATGTACAGGTAATGCCATTTTATAAGCTATCTCTCTTTGATGAGAAAAACCTCTGGTCATTAGGGACTTACAAAAATGACAATTAGAATTTTTGTATTTTTATGCGGTGCGAAAATTTGATACAGTATGTAGTTAACTAATTCAAGGTTATGGCGGTTGACTGTTATGTAAAACTACCTGAAAAATACAATAAGAAGTTCAACGTTTTGGGGCGAAGGCACTTTGTCTGGAAGTTAGTAGAAGCCCAGACGAAGGGCCTTCGCTCGAAACATCTAACTTCTTATTGTATTTTTTCAGGTAGTTTTACAACAGTGAACCGCCCGTATTCTATACTCTACCCACACTGGCACTGCACGATCAAAATAATTCAAGGTTAACCGATTAATGTCCAATGCATTTTAAAATAGTGTATTAATTTTTATTCTCCTAAGATTCTATTGCGGCCAGATGTTTTGCTTCATCCAAGAGAGCTAGCTTATAGCACTACATAATGTCCAGGCAGTCTCCCAAATTTTAGGTAGTTTTACACAACAGTCGACTGCTGAGTATCCCACTCTCCTTATAATAACTCAAATAAAGGTTTCAATAATTTAAAAAATATATTTGCATAGCATGGCTAGTTGCTACAAAGACAAAGTATATGATCTAGCTTGCTTTCTGCAGGACATTTGATGTTTGGCAAGTGCTATTTACTGCGGGACATTTAATGTTGTGCAAGTGCTCTGACCTCAGACCTCATATTCTATGTTGGATGTGTAATTGTATTCTAGTTGAGTAGTTGTGTTTTACACCAATATCTACATTGACGCTCACAATATTTTTTTCCATAGCCCTCGTCAACAATGGAGAGTATGGTCCGGGACAAAATGGTCCAGTTTCGTGTACTGTGCACTGGGTGCGGAGGATGTAGACCAGTTAATGGTTATTGGGGAGAACCAAGTGTTTGTTGAATGCCCTGGTACTGATGTGATCAACACTCTGATAGATGTCATATCCGCGTACTACCGTACGTTTTCAACGTTTCCTACCCAGATGGCATGGTTGCGGCCTTATTCTTTCTTCAGGAAATTGTGTTGCGATCAAGCGATAATGCATACAAAGGTACAAAGTACTCAGCATTAATGACTGAACTAAAGAGTAGCATGTCAACAGCTGAAAACGAACCGTAGAACTATTCTGTTATACACACAAAATACCTACAAAATAGTCTGTACATTATTTAATAGTCTTAACATTATTTTTTGTGTTAATAAATTGTTTAACAATTATTATAGTATTATGCTTTCTTATATAATGGTAAAACTAGATTCAAAAATCATGGTTGCCACAGAGTAACTTGGAAAATACAAAGCACTGCACAATCTGGGAATGGGTATAACATTTAAATTCTGTGTTTCAATCTTGCAATCATTGAAACATAGAATTAAGATGTCAACCGTTTTCGACGTGTCCATTGTTTTGTATGTTCTTAAGCCCGATTCAATTTGTGTGTTCTAAGTTGTGTTTTAGGAAAGGTGTGTAATAGAGCACAGGGTCAATGCATGTGTTGTCTAGCACAGCTTTAGCTGTGTAATAAAACACACCTTGGTGTGTTAGAAAACACACCTTCTTCCAAAACACACGTTTTTCCAAAACATGTGTTGGCGGTACTAGTAGTTTGCTATTATGTATTTAATACCCCACATCAACCAGAAATGCATTCCTTTTTCTGGAAGCGGCAATGCTGGCGAAAACGAGCGAGATGAAAAAACGGGTTGTCATCAACAAGTTTTTGCAAGAACTTGAATGACATTGATATATATATAGACGTTATATATTAAATATATATCTTCTTGTAATTATCTAAACATTCCATTTATTAAAAATTCCTTCCTTTATTTGTTGCAATTATTTTTTTATGATGCTTTAATACTTTCCAGGAACATTTTGTTGCAAGTAATGCTGTTGTCCACTTCAACCATTTCGTGACGTATACCGTAGCGCTTATCCAGGTCATTCGTACTGTTCAAGTTTGCGGTTCAAAGAAATACGCTACCTACCGTGTGATATGGTTGAAATGGAAAACATGCCTAAATGAGGTTACTTTATATTTAGGCAGAGTAGTTTTTGCTCTAGATTTGGAGTGGAAATATTACTATTCTTACTCCAATTGTAGAGTGATCTTTACTCCTATTGGAGTAAAGTTTACTCTAGTTTTGGCATATTATTTCCTCCGAAATGAGAGTAATTTTTAGAACTAGAGTAATTTTCACTCCCGTTAGAGTAAATATTACTCTAATTTTGGCATATTATTTCCTCCAAAATGAGAGTAAAATTTAAAACTAGAGTAATTTTCACTCCCGTTAGAGTAAATATTACTCCATTATAGAGGTATTAATTACTCTAAAAATAGAGTTAAAATTTGGGAGTAAAAATTACTCCCAAAATAGAGTCAACTGGTACCTTTTTTTTTTACTCCATTTTTGGAGTAAAATTAACTCCTTGAAATTAACAGTGTAGATTTGGGTAGCAGGGTTGTACTGTTCATTGGCACAATCTGTAGAAATTTTAAAATACGATAACATAAAATTCTAACCGTAGTTACAGTATTTCCAACAAGGAAATATGTGTGTACTAATTAGATATATTAATTTTCTTGAAAGCTTATGTTATTTAACAACGTTTCTCACTTATTGCATTTCGGTTAAATGAAAAACCCCTTTCTCTATTAAGCCCTTTCCTACTCCAAACGTATCTACTCCCCGCCCCTCCCCACGGGGATTGCTTAATAAATTTTTTACCGTAACAGTTACATGTGTTATTACTTACAGAAGTATGGACATCGTTTAAACGAATATTCACAATTCCATTTTCCTTTACCAGCGCAATTACTACAGAAATATATAACAAGAGAGTATATACGGCTTTGCTGGTTCAGGAAAATCATTTCAATTAAAACTGCATCACAAGTGTGCGACTGAGAGGGGAGGGAGCTATGGGGGCTATAGCTCCCCAAAAGTAGAAGTTAGCGAACTAACCCCTTCTCAAAAGGGATCAAAGTGGGAAAACTAAATATAGATGTGTAAGATTCTTCACTGCCTAAAATGAAAAATGAACAAAATGACCTAGTTTTCCCGCGTCAAATCTTCCCCAGAATGCTGCAGAAAATGCCATTAAGAAAGTCTACATAGTTTAACATTGTTCCTAGGGAATATGCCCCAGACTCCCCTTGGAGTTTGTCCAACCCTCGCAACCAAACCTATCTTCCACCAAATGTAAGTGCCACTACTGTTCCACTAACACCCCGAGATACTGACCATTTCAAGCAGTTACACAGAACAATCCACGATATAAAATGAAAATAGGTAAGAAAATATGAAGATGGATTAATAAAATTCCTGAAATGTCCCTCTTATGACCAATGTCTTAATGAAATACTTTTTTGCATGGTAGGAAAGAGGAACAAGTCCTTTAAAGTTCAAATAATCCTGCTTTAGCTTTATACTCTATCTCAATGAAATTTCTTTGCAGGAATCTGTCGTCCTTGCGCTGTTCTCCTGATCTGTCACTTATCGTTAGCCTGGAAAAGCGAAAATACAAAGAAAAACAAAAATTGAAATTTTATTGCCATTCCTTCTTTTTAACTCTTCCTTACTCTTGTTCATTGTTCTGCTTCGAGAGCCTTGCTTCTTCCAGGTTCAGCGAGAATAACCAAAACTGTTCAAAGGCATAACCTTTCAAGGCACCGAATTACTCACTCGAGTGTTACAAGTTGGTCCCTATACCAACCAAAATGTTAGTTTACTGTATTATATGCAAATGAAGTACATTTATTAATGTAGGAATATAATGAAATGCCTGTTAATGAACCTTCCCTGTTTAACGTTTTCAGAGAGGAAACATGTCAATACTCATGAATACTGAGCAATATCATAATTATAACTCATGTATGTAGTGTTCTTCAATAAGACAAATGCTGTACAATAACCAAATTTTACAAAATTTATCTAATATACAGTGATTATTTCAACTATTAAAGAAAATGGTTATTCTGAATTCGTCGTGAAAGATCTGTTTATTGAGTATTGAGTATTGTGTCTTAAGACATTTTTGGATATACTATTGAGTATAGTGTGTTCGTGTTACTCTGCAACAATTGCAGCTGCTATTTTATGCTCATAATGGCATTGATAGTCAACCATTTGAATATTGTTCTTATAAATTTAGATTGAACCTAAAAATACACACTAGACATATATGGCAGCAACATAGGCCTACCTTCTTACTACAGGGTATCTCAAAAAAACTGCAAACACTACACTTTGCATAACATCCACTGCAATTAGCATTGCAATGCCTGTGCAACTTATGATGCTCCTGGGATTTGAAAATTTAGAATAACCACACAAAGTGAGTTAAAAATCTTATTGTTTGTTCGATGTACACAATTTACTTTGCTCGTGGGTTCGTGTTTACGTTACTAACCCTAACATTACGAATTTCGACATCCCCAAGCATGAATTGTGTTTACGCACCCTTAGGATCACTTAGTACTGAATTATGCAATTTTCATAAATATCTGATTTCAAAGCGTTTGCAGTTTTTTTGAGACACCCTGTAGTACTGTGATTGCACAAGCGATCGTTGGCCCGCTAGGGGTTGGAGTCACAGGGCATCAAGTCTGCCTATAGAATTATTTTTCTTATAGGGATTCTTGATTTTCGTGTCAGTGAGTGGAAATAGACAGGAATGCAAACGTGTAATTAAGGAAAAGCTGCCCACTCATGCAGGCATCTGTCTACCCAGGTGATATACAGTATGCAAAGTAACCATACTCTAGTTGTAATTATGGCCTAAGATATTTCCCCCTGTACTTGTTATTGTACAATTTTGCACGAACACAATTTTCCCAGCGCTTTACCCCGCAAGAAGATTATGCCTGTTGGCAGGATAACTAAAAAAGTATCAACACAGTTTAACAACAAAGTTGGTTAATTCGATCACAAATTCTAAAATCGTTCACATTCCCATGATCAGAAGACAGAACTTGACATTTTTTATGTACGATGGTAGAGAGTGATACGATTAATGATTAAGACCACAACAAATACAACAGGAAGAACAACAAAAGAACAACAAAATAATGAGGGGTCCGGTCATCCAACCTCGTTCGCAGGCTTTGCCTCTTGGGGAGCAAAAGCCCTGGTTGCCGCTGGTCGTGTGTCTCTTCAAAAATTTATTGCCTGAGGGAGTGAGGGAAGTGTATCATATTTCATGCTTCCACTTACAAACTTTACAATTCTGTAGCGAGGAGTGGGGCTTTGCGAATCATAGTTCGAAATACTTGATTAGTTTTGTTAACTTTCTATTTTCTTTTAAATTACAAACGGTTTTGCATTCTAAACAGTTTTATCAAGAGCCAAGTAACGTAACCAAACAAAATCGTGTGCTTTGAAGCTGTTGCTATGTTCTCTCAAGCGCGGTTCTATATCAAGGTCGTCATTTATATTAATATTTATATCATAATGTGCCATAAGATTTCTTGTTGTTTACAATAATTTATAAGCTTTGCTTCGATTTACTTGTTTACTGATCATGGACAATAGGATTGAGACTGTAATCTAGTGCAGACTGAATTTATATTTCAGTGAACCTCCCAAATGTTTTTCCCAAGGCCAATTAGTCTAACATGCATTACACTATTGTCTATTCACTAACACTAAACTCAATACTTGCTTTATTGTCTTGTGTATGTCTCACACACACAGCAGCATGATTCTGTTATGTGCATGCAAATACACTATCAAATACTGATAGCGGTATTCTACTCCACAAAGTAAAAATTTATATTGTATTATTAAGAAGATATATCAAGCAACAAAGCCAATGAAAGCTCTTTAAAAAATTATAATGTGCTGTATATTAACGACAAATATGAAGTGAATTATACGCATATGTGTAAATATCTAAATTGCGCTGTACGCACAGAAGAGTCTTTAACTTTGCGTCTATCGGATATTACTGCACGTTTACTAATAATAACGGAACGTTACACTTCAACATACTTCTTGATCGTTGAGTTTTAACGATGCCATATGCGGGAAATTTTACGGAATTTATTAACAGACGTGAAAGTATTGTTTTATACACACAGTTGGCGTCTTGCCTCTTGGCGATATTTCGGAAATCAAAGGATCTCACTCTTTTGTTGCAATTCCACATCTCAGCATTAAGGTGGCTCCCTAGGGTTTTTGCATTATAGTGCACTATTGTATTCAAGAGGCTCCTGTTCCTTCATCTTGCATGGTACCTGGACGAAATTCAAAGAAAAAATTCAAAAATGCTCTCCTGAAGATTTTGATGTACCACTTTTGTTTTGAAAGTCCGTTATCATGGCAACAGCGTGCTTAGAACAAAGCTTACTTTTTGTCTTCTTCCTGTCATTTTGAGACTATCCTTCGGTTTATTAAATGTACAAAGTTTTAGAAAAATTCACTAAGGAAACGTAAGAAAGTTGAGCTACATTTGGAGGTTTTTTGGAGCTCTGACGCCATACAATAGTAGGAAATCTCGTTTCTCGCGTGGTGTCCGCATGCATTTCGTGCAGAACAATGAAAACACGCGAGTCTTTCAAAGCATGTTTTTTGTTTTGAAAATTCCAAGTTTAAAAAAATTATATAGTATTTGATATACTGTGTCTGTTTATGGCCAACTAAGTGTGGATTATTGCATGTAAGATCGAAGAAAATGTTGGGTATTTATTACTTATGACTTGTTACAGCTTTTTTCTAACAGCTAAGCCATTCATCATCGGTTCAATCACTTTACCGGCGTCCGACGTTTTCGCAAAGCTGCCCTTGAAATAATTTCTGTTTTTTATGGCAGTTTGTTGTACGAGTTTCGATCCTGCCTGTTTCACGCATATGAGGAAGAGGTTTCTTCATTATTTGAATTATCTTTATTGTCAGAATTACTGGTCAATAGAGCTGGAAATACTGCAAGTACGTGCAGAAACTTTATATCCCACTGTTCGCGATATGACCTTCGCGTACGGCGGTCAAAAACGGCCAACAATGCCCCTTGCAAAAGCAAATTTACACTATTGTTTTCTCCGATTCTACTTCCAGATGTCGTTGTGGATTTTAAAATTATTTTTATGCTTATTTTATGCTTCGCATTTGTTTGAGAAGAGGTTTTCGGAAAAGAAACGCTATATTTGTTAATATTTTGAAGTCCGGCGAGTTACACGCGATATCTAAAGTTCCCGCCATATATAGGAAGAACGTAACTCCCGGACATCAAACCCTAGGGAGCCACCTGAAATAAATCCGTCGAGGTTTCAGTATCAGGATAGGATAGACTTCAACAGTTGGTCTAGAAGATACACTTTCTTGCATGTTTTATATTTTTATACGGCTTCTCGTATACGGCAAAGCGTGCTTTCCTTGGCAAGTCTTCATGTCTATTGAAATCTGATCCAACTTTTCGCTTGAAATGTAGCTAATTCAACGCTCAATAATATAGTAGGAAGTCACGTCATGATGAATACGAACTTTTAAGAGTACTTCAATTCTTTCACGCAAATTCACATGTTATCACCCAAAACTATGACACATAAGTTGCAAATTTCTGAAGACAACAAACACGCTCCTCTACCACCCCTCCCTAAGTATATTTTCAATTTACCTCCCAAAATCTGGGAGGCACGTGACCAGCGGCAACCAGGGTATTATCTCCCCAAGAGATAAGATCTTGGGAACGAGGTTACCGATCACCTTGGAGGGGACAGACTGTCTACGGTTTTTTTAAATTTGCAGCCACAAATAAAGCACCTAAATTACGCACTGACTGGATTGTAAATATAGATTTTTGGGCCAGGGAAGAGGTTTTATTCAACTGTGCTGCTCTGACTGTCCTTTGGGGGCAGTGTAGAGTGTCTTAGTACAGATTGGGTACAAGGTACCGGGTTATATTTTCCTATAATAGACCGTTAATTATTCGAGAATAATAACCTGGTACTCGGTTTCTACTTTTCGTTAAGATCTCATCTGGTAGTACATTTCAACTACCATGAGGCTATTACGCTGAAGTGAAAAACCAACGCCAAAGGAAAACAACAGAATAGGGTAAGTTTGGAAAGTTTTATAATAATATTTTTCAATCACATTTTTATTAGTTGCACTATAAACTCTTTTCAGTTTTATTAATATTATAGTTTCTTCCACTCATCAAAGGTCTCCGTTTGCATAAATGTTTTGAAGCCGATAAAGTCGTGTAACTTCTTCAGCATTCAAAGCTTTTTTGAACAACTTCACCTCATCAATGTAGCCGTAGAAATACCTGTTATATATATTGTAATAACGTCCAGTTTTGGTTTGACCAATAACAACCTCTGTATTTTTCATAATTATATCGCCATGGCAACACTAAGAATCGCTAAGCTTAAGATGGTTGTCAAGGTAAAATGTGATTGTCCTACCATTGTACGTCATAACAAGATGATGCCATAGACGTCGAAACGTCGTAGCGGCTATGTTGTCCCAAACCTTGACTGAATGTGACGTCACAATGGCCGCACTGATACGGTCCTCAGTGCTTCCAGTATTTGCAAATCGTATCTCCCAGCTACCTGTGGTATCGTTTCTATTGTTGACTACATCATTATACACGGCGCCGTTGTTAATAAGACCCGCTGTGTTGCTTGAAGTTTTCTGAAACCATAGACTGACAGAGAATATCGAGCCCCATTCAAAACCATTCAGATTAGGTATACTGAGTTTAGACGAGGGATATCGAAATACCGCTGCCCCCTTGGATATGCCAGCAGATTTGTACAGTTGTGGGTAATTTCCTTGTTTCACAGCATTGTTTCCAAAGCAGACATCACGAAACGATGTGTCAAACTTGTAGTAGGCGATGACGTCTTCACTGCAAGGGGCAGGTTCTAAAATGTTGTCTATAAAGGAATGCGCATTTCTTCAATGACTTGCAGTTTAAAATAGCATATTAGCATATAAATTGGGCCCACTACAGCTCTGTAATTATACTAACATTTTAAACGAATTTCAGATTTGAAACGAGGGTAGTTTAAACTTTATGTAATAACTCTTTCTGTAATCCATCTTACTGTGCATAACACAAAGTAGCGATCGGAAAAGAGAGACTTGTCAACATTGGACCCAGATGTAAGTCAACGCAATACAACTCCTGATAATAATTCTGAAGAAAATATGACTAAATCTTTTTAGAGAACAATGCTAAGCAAAACTGAACACATTACACACATATTGCTATAATTATGGAGAACATCGACCTTATTTACGTCTTCCGGTTTAGTCGCATATCGAAATTGCTCACCCCTAGCCTGCGAAGCAGTCGCTTTACCTTTGAGTGGTTGTTATATAAATGGGCGATAAAATAATCGGGCGGAAAAATTAGGGGTCGGATAAAAGCGACTGCTTCGCAGGCTAGCTCGCGCCCAATGAGGCAATAAAGCTACTAAATTCTATTCGCTTTCACAACAGCTACACAAGCTAACCTGAGTTGATGAAGTACTTGAATTGATTGAAATCCAATTTAAACATATAGTTTACGCAGGTCGGATTTCAATCTGCGTTTGCCATTTTGGCCGTCAAATGAAATTTGATATTATGATTCATGTTGAGAGGATCACGGAAGGACCTAAGGCTAAATTTTCATACACACCCGCGAGATTTATCTAAATTGAAGATTTGGTGTATAAATTTGACCGATTTTATTACATAATTAGCTATTTAATTATTTGACAAAACTTCTGCACAGTTGCACAATTGAACTTTTTCAAATTTGAGGGCACTAAATCATATCGCTCAGCAGGTGACACTGTGGCTTTAACGACTGGAGTCAGCACTTGAAAATGAGATCGAATAATATTTTATTAGGATCCATCTTAGGTATATTAAAAGTACAATGGATTTACAGATTGAGTTATTACTTATACTTATATATAAATATCTAAAAATTTTAAAAACATTAAAAACCAATATTAAGACCTACATTACATGTACAAATGCAATTACGACATGCTCTTGGAATAAATGAGTTCTTATGCCGATCTGTTCCCGATATTATCATGTTCAAGTCATTATTCTGATTTCTATGAGTTGATGAGTTTTAATTGCTGGTAAGCCCATTCAGGTCTTCTCTGGTTAAGCCCATTCAGGTCTTCTCTGGTACTATTCACACATGTCGCGCATTTTCTAGTCTTGTAACGAATCCAGTGTGTTGGGAACAAGGACGTTTTTGGTCATTATGATGTCGTTTGGCTTCGAATTTACTTATGCGATTGTCTTTATAAACAGATCACTAAGGTTCAACATGACAAAGGCTGTAGTAGTATTGATTGCCTTTCTGACCAGAGTTACCTTAAAAGTGGATGCGGCGAAGTTGAATAAAAAAAAAGAAAAAAAAAAAGCTACAGTGGCTAATGAATGCTTGTATTTCAAGGAGACATTAGGTAACTGGCCTTTCCTAATGTTATTGAAATCTCTATATACACTTAAATGTTTTCGTAACATGTAATATATTAGTATAGAATACGGAACAGTGGGATTAAAAGAAAGAAGTAGCCGAGTGTTTCACTATATTTTTAGGCCCTCGAAAATCACCTCGCTAAGGCATGGTAACAATAGGGATATAGCGTACGGAAAAGGAACTTTTTGAGATGAGTATTGTAAAGAGAAATTTAACGCGAAATGTAATTTTTTAGGCCTATATTACTTGCTCGTGAACTAGTAATGAATATATAACTAGAAGTTACTAACGCAAGGGACGTGCTGCTGAAAGGCATTTTCAGTAAAGTTATAACAAAATAGGGGACATGCAATCTTCTAGGAAAGGGGCGACCAGGGAGTTGGGTAGTCTAGCGGAGAAGTGAGGTAGCCGAGGAGTGGGGCTGGCAAGGAATGTTGCAGCAAGGAAACGGGGCAGCTGCGGAGTAACTGGGAAGCGGGCAGCTGAGAGGTAGGGCCAGTGAACTCTATATAGACTGGAACGATAACTCCATACAAGCGGCCCAATATTTGGGTGAAGCTAATATGGCGGCCAATAGAGTAATATATTGTAGGTATAAAACACGCGTGTATTGTTCGTGGGCTGTGCGCGTGGAGTTTTTAAGGCATGCTTGGCGATGGGTGATGGCGGAATTTTAGTGGATATGCGATTGTGTGAATTATTCAAAATTTGTCAAAAACTTTTAACAGCAATTTTAGTAGAAGATATATTTGTTCATAGTCAGATACAATAAATCGAATATTGATGCTATTTTCAAGGCGATCGAGTGTCACCGTTTTGGTGCGTGACAGTTGGGCAAGTCGGACATTGGCACAGCAACAAGTTGCTTCTGTTTCAGCTGCAATTCAGAACTCAGATGGTCGATCTGTTACTTACAGGGTATAAAAGATAAGTTTTTTTATTATTTTTTACAGTTTTTGGCATAACTGAAACAGATTACTGAAATATTTTTCAGACTAAAATTTATATAGTATAGTATAATTAAATGTAATGAGGGCATTCAAATGCAACTAAAATGTGATTCATATTAAAGAATTATGATGTAATTAACATGTAATTTAAGTATGGAAATGTATTTCTTACAAAACATTGAAATTTGTTTAAAATCTAAGCAGTTGCCACTAGAGAGCGGCTAAGTTAATTTAATATCCTTTTTGTTGTTGTTGTTGTTGTTGTTGTTGTTGTTGTTGTTGTTGTTGTTGTTGTTGTTGTTGTTGTTGTTGTTGTTGTTGTTGTTGTTGTTGTTGTTGTTGTTGTTGTTGTTGTTGTTGTTGTTGTTGTTGTTGTTGTTGTTGTTGTTGTTGTTATTTATTTGTTGTTGTTGTTGTTGTTGTTGTTGTTGTTGTTGTTGTTGTTGTTGTTGTTGTTGTTGTTGTTGTTGTTGTTGTTGTTGTTGTTGTTGTTGTTGTTGTTGTTGTTGTTGTTGCTGTTGCTGTTGCTGTTGCTGTTGTTGGTGTTGGTGTTGGTGTTGGTGGTGTTGTCGGTGTTGGTGTTGGTGTTGACTTTTTGTTATTGATCTTTTTGTTGATGTTTTTACTGCTTATGTGTCTGGTGTTCAACAAAATATCAAAGGAATTCATTATTTGAAGATTTTGCAGCCCAACCAGCTGTAAATTATATATGTCCTATATGATGAAAGTGCCTCACGGCCACTTACGCGTAAAGTTTCTGTCTAAACATTCGTTTTCAGCCTGATTCAGTGATTCCTCATTATTTATACGCGCAATATTACTCCCACAAGACGTCCCGTCTCATTTCTTGTTTTACTATTACTGCAGAAGGCAAAATATTAATTGTAGCTACAACACGCGAAGTTCGTTTACTTTAATTGAACAAAAACCCGTTTAAGGCAGATCTTTGACCATCACAATTTGCCCAGTATTACTTTCACATGTGGAACTTGTCTCCTTTCTTGTAATTTATTTGATTACTACACCGAGAGGCACAGTACGGCGATTTATTCCAAAATTTTTAAGTGAATACGCTCACTCATGGCTGACAAAAACATACACACGCGAGAAACGCCCGAAATCAAACCAAGTTGGTGTCTTTTAACAATATACCAACTCCTTTACATATTTCCAATTAAATTTCAATAATTTCATCGCCCATCACAGCGCAAATTGAAAATACTTCCTTCAAATTGCACTGCACTTCTTGTACGACGGCATTTGGTGGTCCAAAACTGACTTGAAGTCGGTATTCCAATTATCTATAAATCCAAAATAAGACCAATTCTCGAGCATGCATCACCTGTCTGGGCGGAACTCCCTAATTACCTGCGAGATGAAATAGAGCGGGTTCAATCCAGGAGTTTACGAATACTTGGTCTGGAAAAAGATTACTTGCTACCGTTGAACGAAAGAAGGGAGGAGGCAACTAGTAGAGAAGTGGATAGATTTATGAACGATTCAAACCATCCCTGTGACAGCGCTTTGCCAAAATTAATTAAGAATCAGTACAATTTAAGGAACATTGACCGGAATCGCAATATATCATTCTTCTCAGGAACTGAAAGGCATAAACTTTCTTTTTCAGGAAGAGCTTGTAAATATTGTAAATTGTTTTAACTTCTTAGTTAGTTTTCTAAATTATCTAACAAAATTTGTAATATAAAGACATATTCACAGCATATACTTTCTTAACAAGTAATTGTAAGTCCATTGTACTTTTTTATCTTAAGGTGGATGAATAAAGCTATTATTAAGGTATGGAAGCTCGATCCAGGTACTATATTTGAGATTAGTGGAATTTAGTCAGTCACCATGGTTGGGCCAATACATTGACTTCAATACCCAAAAAAGGACACAAACTAAGAAGGCCTTCGAAAAGGACTTCTTTAAGCTGATGAATAACTCAGTGTTTGGGAAAACAATCAAGAACCTAAAGTAAAAATAAATGTACAATTAGTTACCCAAAAGTGGCAACTGAGTCTCGTCCCACTTTTGTCTCAGCCAAAATATTTAATGACAACCTTGTAGCGGTGCATAAGAGAAAGGAAACTTTAGTTCTCAATCGTCCAGCCTATATTGGGATGTGTAATTCCTCTGTAAATCACTGATGTACGATTTCCATTATAACTACATCAAAAATAAATATGGGGGTTACGCTCAACTGCTGTTCACTGATATTGACAGCTTGGCTTATGAAGTGAAAACTGAGGATATTTAAGAGTACCTGTTTGGATAAGCACTTATTTGATAATAGTGACTATTCACCTGACTCTCTTTTTTACTTTAAGGAGAACAAGAAAGTTATTGGCAAAATTAAAGATGAAGCAGCCGGAGTTCCAATAACTGAATTTGTGGACCTGCTCTCCAAAATGTATAGCTACGTCAAGGAAAACAATGCGGAAGACAAGAAGGCTAAAGGCGTTCAGAAAGATAATCAACATGAGAACTATAAACAGGTACTAAGAGAAGATCTCCAGATTCGCCATCTAATGTATTCTATTATTCACCAACTCGGTAGTTAATAAGATATTTCTCAGCTGTTTTGGCGACAAAAGATACACACTTGATGACGGTGTTTGGAGCTACGCCTTTGGCCATAAAAATATACCGAAAATATAACTACGTATTTAGATCATGGGGTTTATGGCACAAAGTCAACCGGGCGGGCAACTGAAATGAGCACAAATTTGGGAAACTAGTCAGCAAGGGGGCACGAGCACATTTTGGAAAGGTCAGCTAGTGAGCAAGTCGGTAGTTGGAAAAATGTGCTCGTACCCCCCCATTATATATACTACTTGCAAAGTCAGCAAATAATCGAGAAAACAAAACTTGACCGTTCGTATGAGCAAAAATACTTCCAAAATTACCTGACGAGGCGAGTTTCTCACGCAATATCGCGCCATTACGCGTGTTGTTACACCTGTACTGTTCATTGGCACAATCTGTAGAAATTTTAAAATGCCATAACAAAAAATTATAACCGTAGTTACAGTATTCCCTATAACTGTATTGTACTATAATTTGGTATATTAATTTGCCTGAAAGTTTATGTTAATTAACAGCGTTTCTCACTTACTGCATTTCGGCTAAATGAAAAACTCCCTTCTCTATTGAACCTTTTCCTATTCAAACGTGCCTACCCCCCCCCCTCCAACGGGGGTAGCTTAATAAAGTTTTTACGGCAATAATTACTCACAGAAGTATGGACATGGTTTAAACGAATATTCACAATTCCATTTTCCTTCAGAAGCGCAAGTACTACAAAAATATAGACCAAGACAGTATAGAATTTAAATTTCCTCTTGGATCTTCTAATTATATCTCGTTAATTAAATTTTGCGGGTTTTTTACGTCGCAAAACGTTTATATAATGTCTAAATGTCGTTCATAATTTCACTCCCGAATTTCACTTAAGACGCATACCCAGACGAAGTATAAATGCTTGCCCAAGTTCGTCCAGACGAATAATGCGTCTCTAGTATAAAAACGGCCAATCTCTGCTTGGTACCGTCCTCCAATATAGAGAGAATAAATAAAGAGAGAAGGAAATAGTCATAACGGGTGATTTCAATTGTAACTTCTTAAATAACGATTGTAAAAATAGTAATACGAAACACAAGCGTTAACACAAGCGTTCAGACATTTCACGTATAACTCAGATCCGAACATCGCATGGCAAGAGTGGAAGGAAATTTTTCTTCAGATTTCTGATGCTCATGCTCCAAACAGATCTAGGAAAGTGAGAAATGAATCATATTGCCCACGGTTGAACAATGAAATTAAAAAATTACGCTATCGCAGAGATTATCTTAAAAAGAAAGCAGTGAAACTAAAGTCTGCTACATATCATGAAGCTTATAAAAGATGCAAAAACCAAGTTACCAAACCTATAAGGAATGCAAAAACATATTATTACAAAACAAATCTGGAAAACAGCAAAAACAGTAAAGATAGCTGGAAATAAATTAATGAATTACTTAATAGGAAGTCGAAAACAACAACTATAAATCAGCTTAAAATTAATGAGCAAACAGTTACTGGCAATGAAAATATAGTCAACGAATTTAATATGTTTTAGTGTGGGATTGTACCCAAACTCGCGGAAACCATACCTATACAAGTAATCTAGATCCCCTTCAATACGTCATTCCTAAAGGCTGAAGGCTATACTATGTGAGACCTTATTTTATTTCTTTAACTTGGTCTTAGTCACGGTATATTTCCAGATGATTTAAAACAGGCCAAAGTAGCATTGGCCAAAGTAGCTCCAATTTATTAGGAAGGTGACAAAAGTGAATGTGGGAACTATCGAAAAGCTTATTTATTTAACAATTATTCGCCGAAGCTAGGTGAGGTGAATATCGAGACGAAGTCGAGGTTTCAAATTATGTAAGCTGAGAATCAATTGAAATGATTATGACATTCAAGGCCTTACAAGGCGAACTACCAGAATACATAACGGATATGTTCAAACTTAGCAACAATGACGTGTATCCGCCAGGCCCGTAGCTGGCCCCCTTTTTTTGGGGGGGGGGGGGCACGTTTCGATTTCTGTCCGCGTTCGTAAAAATATTTTACCTCTTCCGACAGAAATTCTTTCTTTTCCTGTCGACGGGGGTGGGGGGGGGGGGGGGGTTAAATTTTTTTTCCGGAAATCACATACCATTGCGTTAGTAATGTATTACTTAATACTTTAAACTTTATATATATATAACAAATTCACTTTTTAAAATTAAATATATAACAAATTTACTTTTTCAAATGAAAATTTACGTTTCTGTTATTTGTGCTAGGGGGGGCACAGGGGGGGGGGCACAATTTTCCGCTAAGGAGTAATGACGGGTCACCGTCAAATAAATTGAAATAATAATAATGCGATTATTATAGTAGAGGGTGTTTGTAGATGGAATACTCGAACGAAAATTATATGAAACACCTTCTACTATTAGTCCTATCGAACGAGATGCCGAGAAAAAACTTGATATTTACCATACCTAATACTGGCATCACTCCCATCATATATACCGAACTTGCGGTTAATGTTCAGCAACCGGACTCTGTAGCTCAGCTGGTTAGAGCTCTGAACCGGAATCGCAGGACCGCAGATTCAATTCCTGCCAGAGGACCTAAGTTGCATTTTTTGCTTCTGGCTAGGTCTAAAAATGTATATAATTTTCATTTGAATATTCCATCTACAAACACTTCTACTATGAAAAGAATACAACTTGTCGATAATTACGTCACGAATACTTACTTGGACTGGGAGCCTCGCTCTCGTGAATCAAGACGAAAGCTTATTCGCTCACGATTCATGAGAACGAGACTCCCGTTCCAACGAGTGATCGGTGACGTAATTATCGAAAATTTGTATTGAATGGGTGTAATTAGTGCATGCATTATCTATATGCATGATTACATGTTTATCATTTGCTGGCGGAAGTATATGCAATCCC
This sequence comes from Trachythela sp. YZ-2020, assembly GCA_016169945.1. Classification (NCBI taxonomy): domain Eukaryota; kingdom Metazoa; phylum Cnidaria; class Anthozoa; order Malacalcyonacea; family Clavulariidae; genus Trachythela; species Trachythela sp. YZ-2020. The sequence goes on from JADLSH010000052.1 coordinate 598,211, forward strand.
TGAGTGCTCTCTATTTACCAATTGGAATAATGAAATATATCAGCGGGGCAATAATTATATTCTGTTTTATGCATGCTGCATTATGACCAGGGTCAAGCCTCAGCTGTGATCTTTGCCGTACTGGTAAATATTATAATATCGAATATAATTAATAGAAGAGCATACTAGGTCTATTTTAGCAATTATTTCATGCTGTATTTATTTTCACTTTTAGTGTTACAAGCATTCATTACGTTATAAAATTATTAATGAAGTATTCAGTTGGTTGCAATCTTCATTTCGATTCGAGCGTTCCCTCCACTGTTCATGTAGCCATCCTTCAAGACGAAACCATGACAAAGCTCTTTCTCATGATATCTAAAGTAAAAAAGGATATGAAAGACTCCGAATTAACGTTCCGCGCATGCATCTTGAAACTCCTGCATGAAATTCATGAGAGCAACAAAAGGAGGCGAATGTTTAAATTAATATTTTGATGTTACACCGTACGATGTATTTAATTTATCTTGGCTATTTAATTTTCTGTATTTTATCTTTCTTTTCAAAACCTATTTATCATTCACATAACTATTAATTTTCTAAATTTTGATCAACTAATTTTCCTGCAAATAACAAGTGCAAAAAACACGTCAGATGCAAATAACTGGTGTAAATAACTGGTGCAAAAAATGGTCTGAGCATGCGCATTGGCCAAATCCTTGCCCAGCTGCAAATAATGATCTGCTAATGCGCATCAGCTTCGCTTTTGTAAACATTGAAACGATGGCTTGCTTATTTTGCTGAACTTTTGCAACTCTTGCTTGAATTAAAACGTATAAAAAGACGCAAATGTTGCAGAAAACTTATTTCGGTACTAGGTAAGGGAAATGAATTGGTTGCGATGGAAAACCTTTACAGCTGAACGTGGACAAAGAAGTAAAACACCGAAAAGCTTATATTAACTTTTTACTTGTTGAGTTTTTCCTTATAATTAATATCTATATGAAGTGAGTGATAAAACAATTATTGAACTCGGTTATCGCAAGATATTGTGATTTTCCAGTGGCTCGCAGATAAATTATTGTATCTGCATGCCTTCAATATCGGCAAATAATTGATCTATAATATTATATAAAACCAGCGCAATATTTTGAATTATAAAAATTTGATATTTTTCTTGAGATATCGAGACGAAGTCGAAATGTATATTCAGCGCAATCATGCACTTAGCATGAAGCGAGCTAGTATTTGTTTTGGTGCAGTATATATTTCCTAGCAAAATCAAATGAAAAATTGGAATCAATTCAAAAAATCAGAAATTGAGCAAGGTAAAACGTTGGCCATACATTAAAGCACCGTACAGACGAGCAAGTTTTCATTGACAAGTTATATTAGCACGTGTGTACGGCAACAAATTGACAAGTTTTCCTTGACAAGCTAGGAGCCTTGTTCAAAAGCTGGTCATACCACCTTTCGAACAAGGAAAATTGTCCTTGCATGTGTACGGCAGACAAGTAAAACTTGACAAGGAAATGCGCAGTACGCCACTGCACACCTATCTTCGATCTAGTCGAGCGGCCATTGCCAATATAAACATGAAGTATCCACTTGCGTCGTTAATACACGGGCTCGTAAAACTTGTCAAGGAAAAATTGCTTGCCGTACACACGAACAAGTAAACTCGAAAAGGAACTTGTCAAGGAAAACTTGCTCGTCAGTACGGGGCTTAACATTTAAAGCAACTATAGGTATTTTGTGTAAAGAAAATGGAGAAAATTGGCAAAATTTGATGTAAAACTAATGCTCGGAATTTAATATGCTAACAGTTTTCATTTGCGAGTTTCTAAAACATAATAAAGCGCAACAAAACAGGACATTTCAAAAGAAAAACTGAAAATTAACCCGTGGAATTTCGGATAGATGCGAATACAAAAAGTTTTAAAAGAATATCATTGCGAGGTTGGTGAGAATATTTTTTGCTAAACTTAACACAATTAAGACAGACAAAATTTGAAGCGAATGTTGCGTCGGATTTACTGCTGAAATAACCAATCAGAACGCGCGAAACTTATTTGCTATGCAAAATTTACACTAAAGTGTTTTAACATTTTAAATATTATACAATGTCTGCAAAAGTTTAGCTCTGGAAGATGTAGGCTAATTGTCGCGTTAGGCGCATAGTCTGCGCCGTGCATGTACACATTGTGACCCAGGAAACAGTCCTGAACATTCCACTGTTCGCATTCATTTAAGTTGTCCAGAGAAGAGAATCGTTACAGTCAGTGGCGAAACGAAGAAAGACGGGGCCTTTAGGCATATTTGGCGTGGGGGGCCCTGTTGTCACGATTTGACTGCCACGGATTATTGGATTTGTTTGATAGCTGCCTGTATTAGGGTTTTGCTTAATACATGTGTTTTTAGATGAAGAGATTCTTGTGCCCTCTTTCGCACCCCAGATTTGTAGTTCCTCATTCCACTGGCAGACATTCTATTTTGAATCAGGTCAGTGGTTTCAATTCATCAAATGGAAAGTTCAAGAACCTCATGTAATAAGATTTAAACAGGCTCGCACCTCGATGTTAACCTGCATTTTTTATGTTTAGTCGTTATAATACTGTATTCTAGTTTTGGCGGGGGCGGAGCAGCAGCAAGCTGGAGCCCCCAACTGTCTGGAGCCCTTATTTCTCGCCCAAACCCTACCTTATGAGCGTTACGCCACTGGTTACAGTGCGACATTGAAAAGAGCGCCCTGTAGGCAACTGGTTGGCTGGTTAAAATATTACAGCTATTCATTAATTATCAGACTAATTACATTATATACAAGCTTACCTATTGTCACCTTTGTAGGGTTTGCCATGATACATGTGTTTATAATACGTGTAATCGGGCGAAACTTTACCAGAGAACACTTGAACGTCCCACCAATTGGAGTGAAAAATATAAGTAAATGGCACACTGAACATCACACACAGGGATTTATATCGCTTAGGAATGTAATAACAGAGTACACCCACTACTCCTCTTGGAACTATACCAGCAGGTTTTCTTGCTGTGTAAATGGCGGCCATTTTTGAACTCACATCACGAGGTAGATGATCGTCAGAGGTACCAGAACGGAAATATACACCAATAGCTTCCCATTCATACGGTGTGTCGTTACCAATACCAATAGCAATCTTTCTTTTAATGTTACCAAGACTGCCTAGTACTGACTTCAAGACACCGAAGCCGAGTTGTGCCAATGGGATTACTGTAGCTAAAGCTCGTTTGGAATCCTTTCCTGAAAAAGAGCAGGTATATATTTTCACACTATATTAATAATTATCACTACTAGACAAACCTCTGGTGAAACAGTTGCAGTTCAGCAGGCAGCGGCCGGTTGTATAAAAAATTAGTTAAAGTTATCTATAATTAGTGCGGAGGTTAGTACTGATCTGAGAAGTAGACTGGATAGTGCAACCTATTGTGTTCACTGGTGCAGAAAATGAAGCCAATTAAACATTGCTAGAAAATAGTAATCCGCCATTACTAAGCGACTGAATATATACAGGAAAACTGTCTATATATTTGTCTAAAAATACCAGATTATGACATCTATTTTAACATAATTCTGAAGTATCAAACAAACTTCAAGCAATAAATAGATTTTCTACCATTACATGCTAAAAATGTTGTTATTTGGTGCCTTAGTAATGACTGACTTCCAGCTACATTTTTAACACGATAGATACTAAACCCAGTATTATATCCAGATCAGTGAGGTTAACCAATCCAAATCGCGAGTTTTAGAGTTAATTACTCTTAATATAACTGCAAATAAAGTAAGTGAAAAGGTAGTTAAGACTTTTATACAACCGGCACCAGGAGCGACCACCCATGCAGGCATGCAGTTTTGGTATATAATACTCAATATTCATAACTAATCGGTGGTGTAGTCCTGGAACGTTAACAAAGTGGGCACTCAAAAGGAGGGGTGACAAGGCATTGGGAATGGGATGACAATGTATATATGGAAGAAGGGGTATGGGTGTGAAGTGTGGAGGTGCGCAGTTTTTGTGGTGTTGGGGTGCCATGATAAACGTGGAAAATTCGGATACGTATTTTTGCATGGTTCTACCAATTGTTAATTACTGTCCTTTTAAGAAAGAATTTAACATGAAATAGAAAATTCTGACTTCGTCTACTTTATGAAGGATTACTGAAATCATTATTATTAATTGGGAATAACTGAAATTTTAACACTACAGTTCCAAAGAACTTCCAGGTTATGATTTTGGTCATGGAATTTCCAAAAACATATAGGGGGCTCCGGGCTCAGCCCCCATGAGCCCCCTTGCACTACATCCTTGTAACTAATTCATTAATTCATAGTCGATTCGCCAACTATATTGCTTAATTTTGGTGACATGCTGACACCTGGATACTTGATTCAGCAAAATAAATTCCAAGGGAAATGCACCAACTTCTCAAAAAAATAATAATTAAGAAACAGAATACTTAGTTTATGTCATTTTCGTTGCACGAGTGATTCATATTATGTTGTCGAAATTATCTACCAATTATATAATTTTATGTCACTATATGCATGAATCTTCATACAGTACTACTACCTTCCTGTTTCTGCAAAATAATAGTTTATACATAGGTTGATTACTCTATTCGGTGACTAAAATTGCATAATCCATTCAAATATGTTTCATTGCAGAGTTAGCGATTTTGTACCTACGTAGGAATTGCGATTTAAACATATATGAAAAATTTGAAATCATCGGGTACATTCTTACCTTCAATTTCGTTTTTGGTTTCTGATTCATCTTGCTCTACTTTCTTCTCTAAAAGCAAAGATCATAAACATATTTGAACAAAAATTACTGGTATCGACATGTGTATTCTATATAACTAAAATTACTACAGTATATAAAATTGTCGTTATAATATGACTAATAAATTTGCTATAATACAATTAGTTATATCGATTATAAAATGGCTGTCTAATCCTATTCTAGGTTTCAAGTAAAGTAAAAACAAATCCCGTAGTTTCAGAAACATTGCCTGGATGATTAACTATGTCTATATATATGCATCATATATCCTACCTGAAATTCCGTATACATGCGGTATTGAGCGAGGGTTCCTGCATTTGGCTACAGGAGTACGTCTACGGCGCAAGAACCAGCCATCCACTAAGGTGCATTGAATCAGCACCACAACAAGGAGAGTGACAACAAGTTTTGAATTCAGCATGATGACTTGTTTTAAACTCTGTTTCCTACAAAACATGAAATGATAACTTCTAAGTGACGAAAATCGTAACAAAATTGGAGATACAGCTAGTAGATACTGGTGGACCTAATTTAATTATCGAGACGCACAATTAAAGTAACCGTGGCATAGTTTTATTCAGTTATAACGGTCCTAAAATGGTTCCAGTCATATAGCTACTAAATACTGTAGGTGTCAATGCTGCTATGCCAATGGTACGTTCTTTCAGGCAGTAAAACTATATCATGTGAAGTACCACTGGGTTCTATCGTTGGTCCGCTATTGTTTTTGATATATATTAATTATTTTCCTGGATGCCGTCAAAATCCATCCCTATATAATATGTACGCTGGCATAGTTGTGGCAAAGATTTATGGGATTGCATAAGCTACACACAAAAGTTGCGAAATCGAGCAGCTCTAATTACCAGGAGCAATTATGAAATACGCTGTTGATAGATTTTTAAAAACTTGTTGAATGTACAAAATATCCAACAGTTAGGCCTATCTATATCTCTTCAGGCATTTTAACCGCGAGCTAAAATACTTGATAATCATGATACATCAGGTCATGACTACAATTTTGCTATTCCTAACCTAAATAATAACTTTCTAAAAAGCTGCATGTATAGCATATAATGAGCCGCGTCAGCAATATGGAACTCAATATCCATCGCGAAAAGGAGATCATGCAAATTCGGTAAAAATTTAAGCTTTAACTTTTATACTATTATTGTAAGTATTGTAAATAATTTAAATGTACACTGTGCATGGGAAGAGCATCTTCTGATGACAGGCTTCCGTGTTTAAATATAGTTCACTAAGGCTATATCACTATCCTATAGCCTTGCATGTTCAGTGTTAAACAAGAGAGTATGTTTTTTTGGATATGCATGCTAGCATTAAATTTGGTGTTTAGCGCTTTGTAAGCGACATTTTTAAAACTTACATTCTAGATCTGTAGCTGACGTACAGGTGCACTGGTTCGATCTCAGCATGCAGGTTAGCATACAACAGTATGCAACAAAATGAATACAGTACGTCAAGTTTTTCAAAAATTCTTCGCTTCCAGTTTGACTGTATATATTAGGAAGAATCGTAACGTACCTCAGTTTTAGTTTCTTTCCACTTTTGTCTTGGTGACTGTCTTGTAGGAAAGCTGATCTGTTCTGAATATCCAACATGGTTTATCCACTGCTTTTATAATCTTTCTGTATCAAGATATTAATAGTGGAGATCATCCTGTCTTTTGTTGAATCAAACGTCCTTCAGCACTATGCAAAACTATCATGTTAGAATAATTGTTAAACATTTTCATGGATGGTGTTATTTTTGTATTTTATTGTTTAGGCAATTTGAATTAATAATTTTTATTCAAAGAATGTAGATGTACACCTGCATGTAATTAAGTATAGGGATGCGTGGAGTAACATTTCCAAATAAGCGAGTTGTCGAATAATCGAGAAAAAATATTTTCGTGATTTTACTAAAATGTATACCAATCAATCCGGCACTTAGATTTAAGACTGTGTGAATCCAGAGTTTGAGGTATGGATTCAACAGCATAGGATGTCATCAACAGTATGATCAATAGTAATTCTAACACTGAGTTAGTGCATGAGTGGGTTATTTAACCGATAATTACTGTCTGATGATGACTTTTAAATACAGTCGAAAATTTATAGTTTCATAAACTCGTCTTGTTTTATTCATATTTTGAATTTCAAGGTGACATTATTCTTCGCAATTTGTTTCTTTTTTTTCTGAAATATAATTGTCTGCTGGCCATGATATTTCTAAAATTGACCAACATCTGCTAACTGTTTCTAACTAAGAAACGCTCATTGAAATCCTCCAACAGCAGTATTCGAATGAACATGCAGAATGATGCGATGTCTCATGCATATGCTATCGGTATATACCTGAAATGAATGACGTTAAAAGTCTCCGTCGCAAGGCCCAAATATATGCATAGTTTTCGCTTACATCAAGGTATCCACTACGGCCTGTTTCATGCAACGAAGGTCCATCTGAGGATTGCTTCAGGCTGTAGTGGATACGTTGAGATAAGCGAAAACTCAATATATTTGCTCCATCTATATGATATGGAGCACTCTTTGGCATTTCGTCAACCAAAACACGTTTATAAATGTATTGTTTACAATAACTCACTGATTCCTTGTTAGAAAAATTCTTCAAATAATAAATGCAAGTTCGAGTGTGTGGGTTGTCTTAAATCTTTATATCCGATAATAAAGTTATGAATAACGATTAAAGGGGAAATTTTCTTACATGCATTCTCAGTTGACTTTAACATCATCTTGAAGTGAATGAAGTAAAGTGAAGTGAACTTTATATCACCATAGACTCATCAGCGCTATGAATTGCCAAAAATCAGATTATTGACAATTACTATTACAGGATTACAATTATTAATATCTGCAAGACTAGCTAGCCAATAAAACTATATAATCAAAGAGTTAGCCTGCCACATCTCTAATAGGTGCTATTCCACAGCACTAAACCATCAATATGCACCCGGGGTTTGTTGAGATCTTCAAAAAGACAGCGAACAAGCCTGCAGACGGTACTCAGAGACGGGCGCAAGATCAAGATTTGTCTTGGGGAGGGTTATTAAAATATTAGACACTTTCATCTTTCTTTTCAATAATTTTAGGGGCTAAGGATGCCAGGGGCTTTCAACAAGTTCTCGCTGTCTTTCCCCTGGCTAGCACGCTCGTGCTATATACATTGCAGTAACAGTATATATTAACTAAAACTATTTTTTTAATAATTGTGGTAGACGGTGTCGTCGTGGTGGCTATTGCCATGGTTGTCTGTCAAAGTATAAGTTGCATGTGACGCTATTGCGACCAACGCACATACAAGCCTGCTAATTTGAAAGAGTGAGTGCTTACAGATAATTAAGTTTGAGAATAACGCCAGTATTGTCTTAAGTTGCAAAATAGAAACATATAGATCAGACATGATTTCATTCGGTATTCTGGTTTTAAGTACATCAATGAAGGAAGTCGATTAAGAAGTCACCCCTCGAGTATGTAAGCAGACACGGTGCGACTTTAGATCACTTAATCTCCTTCAACGTTATTCCCTAGCGCTAAATTCGAAATTGAATATTTTTTCAGCTCATTTGACTTAGTGAGTGGGCGATCTAAATCGATTATTTACTTTGACAATAGCGGAGTAATTGCTTTAATTTGTTCAATGACATTGATTCCGATGACGTACATTCAACTGCTACACCGCTTTCCAAAGGGCTAATGTCAGGTGGTAATTCTTTGAAATTGCTAAGGAGGAATTTGTAGATGTGTCGCGATGTTAATTCGCTTTATTTGTTGAAAATTTCTATATTTTGATAAATGAATAAAATGATAAGGTATTTCTCAGCCAGGCAAAGCTCACAGCGTTTGCCCTCGTTTCTACATGCATGCAAATACTCTGTCTAGGATCGACATTTGTATTCTCGTGTTGTTAAAGATTTTGTCTCCATAATTCTGCTTTTTTTATAATGATGTTGCATTTGCTTCGTCCCGATATCACATCGAGTTACGGTGTTTGTGTATAGCCTTATATCGGCTTTATAACGTCAGTTCTTTACGTACCGATGTAACCCTTGTCGTTGTTTTTTTCTAGGATTCGTCATCTCTTAGGAATTCTCCTTTCCTGTAGTTGTATTCCTTGGTTTCTTCTTCGTTCTTGTTGCTGCTGATTTGTTATTGAGTGACATAATAATACTCGAGACGTTTGGTAGGCAACTGTAGCTCACTTTTATGTTGTTTGTATATTGTCCAGTTTACGTTCTTTTGGGAAGTGTTTGTCGAGAAGCTGCAGAAATTGTCTTGGAACATTAGTCTATTTTTTCAAAATATTGTGTTGTTTGAACTGGGCCGGGACATTCCTTTTTTTATTATAGTTGTTGTGTGGTTGTGGTATGATGTGGTGGCTATTTACTTGAGTGTCTCTCAAAGTATAGTTGTGACGCTATAGTGATACACAAACGTGGTTAATCATAAATAATCTGGAACGGGAATTAATCAAATTGGGGTGGTAAATATACAATATAAAAATACCCCTACTAATTCGAAAGACTTCGAGTAACGCCAGAATTGTCTTAAATTTCTTCAACGTTTTCAGTTAGGAAAATGTTGTCGCAATGAAAAACATAGATCAGATATGGTTTCGCTCGCTACCCTGGTTTTAAGTAAACCAATGAAGTAAGTATATTAAGAAATCATCCCTCGAGTATGTAAATAGACACAGTGAGACTTTAGATCACCCCTAATGAAGATAAAAGACCGGATATTTTTGTTGGATTGATCTTCCTTCAGCATTATGCATGGAGTTGGGCAGTGTTCATTTTGTTAAGGAAATTTTAATAGTGCGCTTTCAAAGAATGTAGCGGTTTGCGTGATGACTTTTTCAAATAATTGATTAATAATACTAAATGTATTATAAGCCGCGTACCAAGTAATTTAGATTTGAGACTGATTGAATTCAGAGTTTGAATTAACAGACGAGTGTAGGATTTTGTTAGTGCAGTGAGTGGATGTATTTAGAAATTGTCAACGTCATTGAATGCAGTAATACACTCCTACCACAAATGCCGACAATATCAATATCCAATTTTTAACAACAAGTTATATATAACAATATTCCGAAAATGTGTGGCTATTAATTTGGCCTTGTAAACTAATTAGGCAACGTTTTCCCTGAACAATAAAAAAAGTTAGAGAATAACGGGGATTTCTTCTCAATTTCTTAATTGGACGTCATATTTAGTAAAGTCGAACCAGGAAATATTTGAAACCCAATTGGGAATGTCGAGTGTGCGATTAGATGGCTGAATTATCCCCTTATACTCGCTCAACAAAATTTCATTATAAAATGCAGCTGTCACAAGCTTATCATTGACCAAATCAGGAAAATTGCCTTAATGTGTTCAATGTCATTCAATTCAAATCAAAAAGGAAATTTTTTCAGCTCATTCTTACTTGAGTCTGATGACGCATTCCAACTCCTACGCAGTGACTTCCAAGCGGGTTAATTGTCAGGCGGTGTTTCTTTGGAGTTGCTAAGGAGGAATTTGTATATGCTGGGTCTACCGGTCAATGCTAATTCGCTTCGTTCCTTGAAAAGTTTTATATTCAAGTAAATGATATTGTATTTCTCAGTCAGGCAAAGCTCATACCGTTTCTCCCGGATTCTATGTGCATGCATGTAAATGCTCTGTCCAGGAACGACCTTTGCATTCTCGTGTTGTTGATTTTGTTGCTGTTGACTTTCCACGCATTTTTTGATAATTATTTGCCTTCTTCGCATCGAGATAGCTTTAATTCGGCTTTATAACCGGTGTTAGTTCTTTACCGATGTAATTCTTGTTGTGGTCATTGTTTTTAGTATTCGTCATCTTTAGCCACCGGCTTTGTGCATAACGTTCTTGGTTATAGCATTCTCCTTTGCTGCTGTTGTGTTGCATGGCTTCTTCTTCGTTCTTGTTGTTGCTGACTTTGTTTCTGAGATACCTAATAATACTTGAGATGTTCAATAGGCAACTGTAGCTCACTTTAACCTTGTTTCTATATATTGTGCAGTTTATGTTCTTTGGGGAAGTGTTTGTCGAGGAGCTGTAGAAATTCTCTTTCAAATCAGCCCATTTTTCAAAATATTGAGTTGTTTGAACTGGGACATTCCTCTTTGTTTTTACGGACCAAGTTCCCTTTATGTTTGTAAGGGGAGAAGTGTAAAATTGATTTGTGTTTGGCGGGAGCACCCCACGTTTAATAATTAGGCGAAGCTTTCGATCGTTAAGTCCGGACTTTTTTAAATAGCTGTTGTGTGGTTGTGGTATGACGTGGATGTTGTAGCTATTTACCCGAGTGTCTCTCAAGGGATAGTTGTGACGCTATTGGGATCCACAAACATGGTTAATGATAAATAATCTGGAACGGGGATTAATCCAATTCGTGTGGTAAATATACATTATATAGAAATACCCCTGCTAATTCGAAAGACTTCGAATAACGCTAGAATTGTCTTAAATTTCTTCAACGTTTTCACTTAGAAAATGCCGTCGCAAAGAAAAACATAGATCAGATATAGTTTCGCTCGCTACTCTGGTTTTAAGTAAATCAATGAAGTAAGTAAATTAAGAAATCATCTCTCGAGTATGTAAATAGACACAGTGAGAATTTAGATCACCCCTGATGAAGACAATAGACAGGATGTTTTTGTTGGATTGATCTTCCTTCAGCATTATGCATGGCGTTGGGCAGTGTTCATTTTGTTAAGGAAAAAGTACGTTTTCAAATAATGTAGCGGATTGCGTGATGACTTTTTCAAATAATTGATTAACACAATACTAAATGTATTATAAGCCGCGTACCAAGTAATTTAGATTTGAGACTGATTGAATTCAGAGTTTGAATTAACAGACGAGTGTAGGATTTTGTTAGTGCAGTGAGTGGATGCATTTAGAAATTGTCAACGTCATTGAATGCAGTAATACACTCCTACCACAAATGCCGACAATATCAATATCCAATTTTTAACAACAAGTTATATATAACAATATTCCGAAAATGTATGGCTATTAATTTGGCCTTGTAAACTAATTATGCAACGTTTTCCCTGAACAATAAAAAAAGTTAGAGAATAACGGGGATTTCTTCTCAATTTCTTAATTGGACGTCATATTTAGTAAAGTCGAACCAGGAAATATTTGAAACCCAAATGGGAATGTCGAGTGTGCGAGTAGATGGCTGAATTATCCCCTTATACTCGCTCAACAAAATTTCATTATAAAATGCAGCTGTCACAAGCTTATCATTGACCAAATCAGGAAAATTGCCTTAAAGTGTTCAATGTCATTCAATTCAAATCAAAAAGGAAATTTTTTCAGCTCATTCTTACTTGAGTCTGATGACGCATTCCAACTCCTACGCGGTGACTTCCAAGCGGGTTAATTGTCAGGCGGTGTTTCTTTGGAGTTGCTAAGGAGGAATTTGTACATGCTGGGTCTACCGGTCAATGCTAATTCGCTTCGTTTCTTGAAAAGTTTTATATTCAGGTAAATGATATTGTATTTCTCAGTCAGGCAAAGCTCATACCGTTTCTCCCGGATTCTATATGCATGCATGTAAATGCTCTGTCCAGGAACGACCTTTGCATTCTCGTGTTGTTGATTTTGTTGCTGTTGACTTTCCACGCATTTTTTGATAATTATTTGCCTTCTTCGCATCGCATCGAGATAGCTTTAATTCGGCTTTATAACCGGTGTTAGTTCTTTACCGATGTAATTCTTGTTGTCGTCATTGTTTTTAGTATTCGTCTATTTTTTGTACTATTTATGTTCTTTGGGGAAGTGCTTGGCGAAACTAGGAGCTGTAGAAATTGTCTTGGAACATTAGTCTATTTTTTCATAAAATTAAGTTGTTTGAACTGGGACATTCTTTTTTGTTATTACGGACCAAGTTCCCGTTATGTTTGTAAGGGGAGAAGTGTAAAATTGATTTGTTTTTGTTCGGAACATCCAACGTTCAATAATATTTATTTGCCGCTAAATACATTTCTAAGTATAATGTTCTTCTTCCTATACTGTCAACATATATTTTCTAAAGTAGGCCAACATCGGCTACCAAGAAACGTTCACTGAAATCCACCAATAGCAGTGTTGGATAAGAATGCCTGGTACGCGATGTCTGCTATTACTTTGTCCAACTCAATGCATTACAATGCTATTTTGAGTGAGTGTTCTTTGCTAAAAATTAAGTTGGAAAATTATGAGATAATGCCTTAATATTTCTTTATCGTTATAAAATAAATGTCAAATACTTTGAAATGGGAGATTTTTTCAACTCATTAGCCAAAAGTATCATTGGGATTGTGCAAAGTGGGCATGCTTTGCACGACTATCCAGCATTTACAGTACTATTTGTCTAACACAGGATATCACATACCTGGCTGGGTATTTTCTAGTATATTGTGTGTATGTGTTCTGGTTCACAAAATGTGAAAGAGCGCTCAATAGACAATACCATAAGATAGAGCAAATATATTGAGGTGGCTTACCCCAAAATCTTCACTGCCGTCGGTTTCACTCTACTGTAAGTGCGTTCATCACGGGTCGCCTAAATATATCTTATTGCAATAACAATGTTCGGCTCTACTCTTCAGCTAACTAAAAAATACTAGTCATATACTCGACGAATCAGGAATGTAAGGTCACGTTTAATAATATAACTATTACATGGCCAAAGTGCGCTTTCTTACGACAATTTCCCTCTTAGGGATTACATGTATTTAAAATTATTTACTGGATTATTGTGCTCATATTTGCAATCAATGGTTCGTCTTTGCAAACCCGGGTATGAATAGATATTCCAGCAGAATAATATATTATTATATACAATATACTATCACTGGCAAAGTGAAATAAAGCACATGCATGTTGGCAGCATTATTTTCACAAATATAAAGATATGAGGCAGTTATTAACAATTCTAATTAATAGCTTATAAGTTTACGGTACTGGTGCATTATGGGTAATCCAAGATGGTGGCGCCCATGAAAAATTGAAGATTTTAAGTGAAAAGATGGCTAGCCGTCATTTCAGCACTGAAGATGTATTGGAACGTGGGAACGATGAGAACAATGATTTAGAAGAGGTAAACTCTTCCGATTGTTAAAATCAGTTCTTCAGTTGTAATTTTTAATTACATTATAATAGTTACCATAAAAGTAAGCATTTTTGAATTAAGAGAAATAATTTTTTTGATATACTACCTTTTTTATGTTAACAAACAGCTAAAAATTACAATAAGAAAAATGATTTTGGAAATTCTAAAAATCCGGGATTTTACAACTAATGACGTCGAAAATTGCTGCCATGACAACATAAGTGTAACACATACTTGAACAAGGCATACCATCCACCTCAAAAAGTTTTCACGGAATACACCAAACGGTTCAGGAGATATTGTTTCCGCCCTCCCCCAGTCCCAGAAGAACGAAAAAGGCCCAGTCTGATAGGGTTAAATGCAATAACTTTTCTTGAAAAATTGCTTTACAAGAGACCCGACATATAAAAACAAAAAAATAGCATACTGCATTGATGACAGACAAGCAGACATACAGACAGACAGACAGACAGGTAAACAAACAAACAGGTGAACAAATAATCAAACAAACAAGGAAACAAGCAAGCCAGCAAGCAAGCAAACAGCAAGCAAGCAAACAAACAAAACAAACAAAACAAAAAAACAAAACGACAAACAGGGAAGCGGAGGATATCATCTTTACCTTGGCGACATAATTGCAATACTTTATGATACCAGCTCTTCTTAGTTCTTCGTTTTGTCTGCCACAATTTTCATTCAGGTTTATTAAAACCTCTGACTCTCGTACATCATGGTATTCATTCGTCTCAGTACCTTCGGAGTCTATAATTTCTTCAGGATCAGTGCTAGACCACCTTGAATCAATGTATTGTTCTTCTTTCAGTGGTGTAGAAACACTCGTGTTATCCCTAACTAACCATCAATTGCTGAGGCCCTTTTGAATGAAATCAACCGAGGCAAAATCTTCGTGGGAATTTGTGTTTGATGTCGCTGGGTTACTGATTGCATTGTTATCTATGAAGTTGCTGGATGTCTCAGCGCTTTCAGCATTGGATATCATCAAATTTCTGACACTCTTGACAATATTATTAGCTATGATGTGTTGCGGATTTGTATTTGACATAGCTGAAATACTGGTGTCCATGTTACTTCCATTGTTTTCATAAATACTGAATGTCTTTGCGACCCGTCCATTATGTAATGGCACAGCGTTTTCTTGGCAATTAGCATTGGATTTGAACATCGTCGAATTCTTGACGTCCTTTTCACTGATATCACTCGGTGTTATGGTGTGTTGCGTGTTAGGTTGTCGGGCTATAGCAGTTGAAATATAAGCGTCCCCTTCAAAGTTTTTAATCAAAGTTATATATTTTCCTGTCACCGAATAATTATCGGTCAGCGTGAGATTTGGTCTGAATATTGGTCCTATTTTAATTTATCGTCCTCGATCAGAGTTATTTTTATCACAGGCTAGTGTTGGAAGTCGTCCTAACGTCACTAACGTTCCCTTTCTTCCCACTGTTTTAGACTATCGTCTTCACCCCGAGCCCATTCTTCAGAACCTTAATTGACTTCCCGGATCGCCGTTTACAGCTTTAGAACCCTCTATGAAGTTAACATTCAACTTGATAATAACAATGTTTTCTGAAGCCGTTGTGTTGCAAATTGTTCCACCTTGAAATCAACTTTTAGTGCGTTACGATACAAGCATTTTTGACCGACCGGCCGCGAGAATTCGTCACAATGTTTGACTTTAGAACACACTGACTCTGTTAAAAGTTAATACTTTCTGCTAAGTTTGAATAGTAATTCATTATAATTAGGGAAATCCCCTGAACCGTAGGATGTGAAGAGATTAATATCAGGACTAATTATAGGAACTATATTTGAATGCCATCTCGACAGGCGGGATGAAAACCTCCACACGAACACGCTTATCTTCGTACCCCTCACAGCCGCGTTCAGGAGATAGACAACCAACATATTATATGACCTCCTCTGTATTTAATGGCGTTAATATCAGTGGGCGTTTACCACCTGTTGTGCAATTGGGGTTTGCCTTATTAAGTAATATTCCGCAAGATCAGCAAAGATTCGAGCAAGCAAAACCTGACAATACGCATAAGTGGGAATATTAACCAAAGAACTTCCAAAATGACCTGACGTTACGAGTTGCTCACGCCATCTCGCGACATTACGCGTGTTGTATAGCCTGTTTCATCTGAATCCCTGACGTTATTAAGAAATTTAATTTTGTCTGGTGACTTATGTTCAAATTTTACACGGTGTATTATAGTGCAAAAGTCTTTCATTGTACGAAAAATATAAACTTTCTGTAATGCCAAAAATAATTTTTCGAAGAAAACGGCATTTATTGCCATTTTAAAGAAAATGGTATTACCGAATCTTGTAATGTCTCAGGAATGTAATGCTTGGATAAGCCTGGCTCACACGAGTGAGATAAGCATAAGCAGATATACAAAAGAAAACTTTCCCTCAAAATGACAAAGCAGGAAGAATTTTCGGCTCAATCTTCATATTAACAACCTGAATGTTAACACAAACTTAACCTCAAACCAAATCCTAACCCTAATCCTAACTTCAACGTACCTAATCCAAATCCCAATCCCAACCCTAATCGTGGTGACGTAATTTCTGGATAGTAATATGGAAAGTCACCCGAATTTTCTTTTGTTCCGGCTTTGATTATGCTTAGAGGCTTATGCCTATGCTTGTGATTATGTCGATGGTTGTGTTGCACACTTCTCTGCATCCCTTTTTTTACCTTTGTCTTTCCTTATGCTCGTGCTTATCTCACTCGTGCGAACCAGGCTTTAATCTTCAAGTGTAATGTCTTATCCAACTTTAAACAGAATCTAAACATTTTTATAATATAACATTTATAGTACGCGCGTGCTGATTGGTCGAGAAGCGTGTTTCTATAACTGTATAGAAACCATAGATATAATAAACCTAGATTGCTGACTCATACGTAGCCGATGCGTGACCTGCATGGTAAATCCAAGATGGCCGCCATTCAGGGCAAAAAGACTATAAACTCTACGGGGAAATCCATATTTTTTGCATTTTGCGTCGTCCCAGTGTTTCGAATTCACTTCGATCAAACTTTTTTGGCAATAACTACTTATCGTGAAGGTTTTAGACGCAAACTGGACAGCTGGGGATGAATTGATGTAAAAATATCGCTCGCCGAAATTTGTACGAAATCGTCACTTGGTCAGTTTGAGTGAATTACTCTGGTTTAGAGTATTTTATAAAGGACATTTGTGGTTTTCAAGGCCAAAGACGTATATCTTGAAGGTTTTGGATGCAGAATGGACCGTTTGGGATGAATTATATTAAAATATCGCTCGCCGAAGCTTGGCATGAATATGTCACTTGCTCAGCTCGAGTCATTTACTGCAGACAAGTACTTTAAATGTACTTGGTTTAATACATTTAGTCATTAGATATTTTGAGGAATATTCGGAACATTACTTAGAGGATAAAAGTAATGTCTGTAACAGGCTTTACTTGCTGAGACGTCTGGGATTACAAAAAGCAATACAAATAGCAATTAAAATTGGGAATGGAAAATGAGATTATGGTCCCTCCCCCACCTCTTACAACCCTCTGACTTCTTTCCCCAGTTTTTGTTTCCTTTTATAGTATTTTTGGGGCTCACTTAAATCTGGGGCTCATCGAGCAATTCCTCCTGGGCAGCCTTGGAAAATATAGCTTACTAAATGTCGTGTTAAAAAGAACCATAAATAGAAAACACTAACATATTGCTAATCTGGACATTCATTCTCACTAGATGACATGTCAAGAAATTTAGTTTTGGACATGCATTTTATTGAGGTTCAACAAAGTAGGAAAATTTGCCATTAATTACTTGAAGCATTAATATATTTTTACTATAGACATGATAATTAATAGTAGTATAACAATGTACGGATTTCATCCAAGCATACACGAAACTGTTAAGTTTAATGAACTGAATTTATTTTACAGAGGTTTATATTTCACGACCACCATGGAAAGTCTGGCCGATGCATACTTGATATTTTTCAGTACATGAACAGGTTGCACACTGTTACTGTATTGTTAAATGTTAAGTTAAATGTTTTAAAACAATACTGAAAATCAGAAACAACACTCAAATTTGCAGTGCACTTGCCACAATTTTGCACACTACACACTGTCACACTTGAATTTTTCCCTGCTGCATAAATGTTTCCTTGTCGAAATCTGCCATATATTACCCAGTCTGGTCTCATGATCTCCCCGGGAAAAGCCTAATCAATATAATGTTCAGAATTCTTCCTTTCATGAGTAATGCTGTCTGCCATTTCATACAGTGAGTTCAAATAGGCTGCATTGCACACATACCATGTCTGTGTGTCAAATTTTACCTCTAGGTGATATTTGGCATCAGTTAACAGTGGACTTAACTTTTAAATACTGCTTTTATCCTCTAAGTAATGTTCCGAATATTCCTCAAAATATCTAATGACTAAATGTATTAAACCAACCAAGTACATTTAAAGTACTTGTCTGCAGTAAATGACTCGAGCTGAGCAAGTGACATTTTCATGTCAAGCTTCGGCGAGCGACATTTTAATATAATTCATCCCAAACGGTCCACTCTGCATCCAAAACCTTCAAGGTATACGTCTTTGGCCTTGAAAACCACAAATGTCCTTTATAAAATACTCTAAACCAGAGTAATTCACTCAAACTGACCAAGTGACGATTTCGTACAAATTTCGGCGAGCGATATTTTTACATCAATTCATCCCCAGCTTTCCAGTTTGCGTCTAAAACCTTCACGATAAGTAGTTATTGCCAAAAAAGTTTGATCGAAGTGAATTCGAAACACTGGGACGACGCAAAATGCAAAAAATATGGTTTTCCCCGTAGAGTTTATAGTCTTTTTGCCCTGAATGGCGGCCATCTTGGATTTATCATGCAGGTCACGCATCGGCTACGTATGAGTCAGCAATCTAGGTTTATTATATATATGATAGAAACACGGATATTTTCCCGCCAAAATTTAAAATCATAAAGAAAACAAATTTAATGCGAATTATAAAACTTTGAATACTATTTAAAAACAATTTTAATGCTTTTACACATTTTTGACTGTTAATTTTCAAACAGAGTTGTTTTCTTGCAGCGAAATTGACGAGCAAATGCGTACGTAATGAGAATTTGTAAATTAATCGAGTTTAAAATATGTCTTTTGAGTTATACTATAAAAGAAATAGAAAACATTTTTTCCTGTGGTTTTATACACTTATAGAAACACTTGTGGGAGTTTGGTAGAACTCGAAATAACGTGGAAAAACTCGCCCTACGGGCTCGTTTTCCCACTGATTATTTCTCGTTCTCCCAAACTCCCACGCGTGTTTCTATAAGTGTATAGAAACACGGAAAATGTTTTCTATTTCTTAAGTGTTAAAATTCGGCTCTATTTGAGCGTTCCAACCTGCATTGGATAGATCTTAAGAGTAAACAAAGACATAAATCAGTTTTGAAGTAGTTTTGGTGGTTTCAAATTCTATTTTAATCTAATAGAATATAGCATTCAATTTGATAATTTGGTAGAGTTAAACAGTTACAATACAGTGTTGAACTGTCTATAATAGGAATCTTACATTATATTAGAAATCTATGTAGGACGGCAACACGGCGACAACACTGTCACCTCATCGATAATCTCGACTTGTTTCGCTATGCACATGAAGCAGAGCATATTTCATCCATGTTCTCAAACGCTGGTAAAATTTTGGTATGGGTAGACCGGATTATTCAATTCAGGTTTTTGCTCTGAAGATGATGTCCTGAATCTTAAGCCTGTTCATCTAATTCATCTTTGGCCTTAAACCCTTCGTTATCAATTATCACTTATTTATTATAGATGTGGTGTGTTAATGATCAATTAATTATTGAATGAAGTCGAGCATGCGAAAACCGAATTCAATATTATTGTTTCATTGATTATTTAAAAGACAAACACAGGGACCGGTTCTAATGTTTTATGATACGTTTAAGTTGTTACCTCCACGGTATAACTCGCTATCCGACGAATATTGTTTTAATTAATGCTTGAGAAATCTGGTTGCGCGAAGTCCTTTCAAGACCAACGCGGTAGAGTTCGAGCCACAGTGAATAAATTGAAACGATGTTTAGACAACAAGCTGTGTTATTGGACACTGCCTCGCTCCTTGGTCTTCCTCTTAAGTCATTGGCAAGACGTCATAGCTTGCGATAAATATATATTTTTCATATCGCACGCTATGATGTCACATCGTTGACAATCTTCGAAACAAAATGGCGGTCAGTTGTGTATCAGCATGCAAGTTCTGATAAAATTAGATATTATAACAATGTTAACTTGAATGTTATGATATATGGAGAGCGTTTTCGATGGACAGCTGATTTCGAATCTGTCAAGAATTTATAGATCTAGAGAGATGATCAATTTGATCATAATGTTTGTAGAAATTTGATAAATTTGATCTTCATGTTACCGTATGTCGGGGTAATTTTATCCAGTAAATATCACCTAAATACTATACTATATCTTTATTATAAAACTTTCAAGGCCTAATAATCATACAGTAGGCCTATATTTTGTATCAGCATTCTACAGATTTTCTGAACACAATATGACCCTAGCTAAACAACATGAGCTGGCACAGCTTGTGGAAGGTCCTGCTCAACACATTTCCCTCCCTATTGGGGACACCTATCAGATTGCTCAGCGCTAGTTGCCGTCCTTTGCATGAGATATGCTTACGTTGTTGTCTTTACATGCGCTTGTTTGTTTGTGACTTGTCGGACATAAACCACGATCTTAATAAATGAGTCATCTGCTACACGCACAAATGATCCATAACGAAATTGCATTCGACAAATTGTCCCTTCGCGGCAAAATGTCCCTTCCGCAAAATGTCGTTTCAACAAAAAGTCCGTTCGTTAAATTGTCCATTCGGCAAAATGTTCGTCGGCGAATTGTCCATTAGGCAAAACGTCTTTCTGCAAAATGTCTTGCGGCAAAGTGTCTTACGGCAATATGTTCGGCCACCGATATTTAATTTATCCACAGATCCTTCAATTATTCTCTATGTAATACTTACTTATCACTTTAAGTCGAGATTAACTGTACATTGTAAATTGCCTCTCACTTTGAAGAGTGAAGATCGATATTGCAGGATTAGGATTTAGCAACGAAACGACAGTTGATAAGATCTTTTATAAATTTACTCACATGTCTTAGTCAATATTGCTCTGTTACAAATATCATGCTGGGCTCTATTTTTCTTACAAATTATTTTGATTTATACACGGGTGGAATTTCTACAGTGTTCCTATTTGCGCTTCTTACAAATGTTATTTTGATTTTGCGTGCCAATTTGTCCTCGTTTAGAAGGACTGAGATATTGAGTGATTTTAAACTGAGTCCAAAATGCTGACTAATATATTCTCTGTGACCTTCTATGACTTTACAGTATACTAAAGAGATGTATTATAAAAGAAATACAAACATCCTTAATTGTTGTCTATTATGACTTACTTCCTCGACCACAACTCTTAATTAAAAAGAGAAACGGGCAGTTCATTGTCGGAAATTTGACAAGATGAGTACATCCTTGAAATCTGAAGTACATTTCCGCTGTCATCAAATGAAAAAGAATATTGATAAAGGGAGAATTGAAAGAATAGGGCGACTTTGGTTTCTTTGTTCAAGTACCGGAAAACTTTTCAGTGTTTGGATTTGTTGAAGGATATTAATTGCCCATGTTTGGAAATATGACAAGATTAACAAATCTTCGAAGTTAATTTCAACTGCATTTCTCTGGTATAAATTGAAACACACTATTGACAAAAACAGAATTGAAATAGCAACGCTTCAGGCTTTCCAGTTCAAATACCGGAAACTCTTTCACTGTAGGCGTATAGGATGTTAATTGGCGACTTCGTCAGCATTATAAAATTTTCCAACGATTTTTCACACCGTATTAATTGCTAGCAATATGCGAAACAAATTCAGATCAATTTCTAATTTGCCCTAGTTTATAAGGACAGAGATATTGAATGATTTTACACTGAACCCAAAGTACTCATTAATATCCTCTGTGACCTTCTGTGACTTTACAGTATGCTTTTATTTATTTATTTATTTATTAAGCTTTTCCAAATATACACGTGTAGTTACATCTTATATTACATAATAATTTACACAAACAATACACACCAAACTCAAATGGCAGGGTATACGCTACAGCTTTCGCCAATTACAGCGGCCCTTTATATGATTATTAAAATATGAGATTATTAAAATATGATTATTATTAATAGATTATTTTTATGAGATTATTAAAATATGAGAGTATTAAAATAGAAATACAAATATATTTGTTGTCTATTAGATAAGTTCTAATATTGCACAAAAGATAGGCCAAGAAGACTTCAAGGAAGTCGCTGTTCGCAAAAAAGCGAACAATATTTTTATAAAGGCCCGTTTACACGTGCGATTTAGTCTTGCCAATTTCTAGTTTAGATGAATGATATAGCTAATTATGAGCGAGCTAGCAGAAAAAGTGGGGAAACTAGCCCCCTGAGCCAGCGGTTGTCTGTTTTATAGGTTTTGAGGTAGGTATAATGAGAACCATATTGAGAGTGCAATTTAGTCTAATGGCTATCAAATGGCAGCGCTGATCATGCTGTTTAAACATGGAATGTAAAATTGTATCGGCATGAATATACCGTAAATGCTCGTTTTAGCGCCGCTCCTGGTTAAGCGCCGCACCTAGGATTAAAATAATTTAATAAGCGCTGGTCCCTATATTAAGCGCCGCACCTGTCTAACTATAGTACGGCGCTTAATCGGGGTAATAAAGAGTTTAAGCTTGACGTTTACCGCAATTGGCTAGTGCGGCGTTAACTTGATAGGATACATAAATAATCGCACTAAATAAGCGTTTCAGTTTCGCTGTTTGACGTTAGTAGAGGCGTTCATGCAAACATCGTCATCATGCAGAAATTTTCAGAGCTTGAAAACCAGTCTTAGTCATACCGTTTGCTATACCGTGCTATTGACTAGCACTGAAAGGGTCCCAACTACAAACGAATATTTGAATAGTCTTTAATACATAAGTGGAAATTGTTTAAATGCTTTTTCTACATGGGTTATCTCAAAGTGTGTGTATTTGTCTTTGCGAGTGCTAAGTTCCTCGTCCAGTATTTTTGCCAGTTTGTGCTTCTTTGTCAATGCCGTGAACTTTGCTGGAACAACCAGACCAACTTCTCGTTTTCTCTTGCCTGAAACTTTGGCTACCACTTTGTTCGACTCGTTTGCTTTCAAAAAATTGTTCACTAGACTTGATAGCTCCATGGGAACGTGGCCAACTGACATCCTTTCCTCAGTTTTCCCTACAGTTCTGTATACGCCAATGTCGTTTTTATCGTAATCCATTATTGCTTCGCTCCGCATGTCTTTCATACAAAATAGTGTTTCTCCATTGTACGGTTTCCAAACCAAGTTGTGAACATGACAAAGCTCCATCTAGGAGAACAATTTTAAAATGGATCATTGATTCGTTGGGAGAATTACCAACCGATTTGATAACGAAATCGTTTAAACCGTGTGCATTGAGTCTTCCCACTGACTGTTCAGCTGACGACACAATTCACTGTTTTACGGAAGGTGAGCCCTGCCGACAGGGTCGTGAAGTACTTCGATCCCAGCAATCCGTTTTAGATGAGCCCGATGCAAATCCATTTGAACTAACTAATTCGGATATCGAAGAAGCTTCTGGTCCTGATTTATGGGTAGATAGTGATCAAGATGACGATGATGAGGAGGACATTGATGTTCTATAATTCGAGTTATAAATAAAAAGCTATAATTGATATTCTATTCTAGTTATATGCACCAAAGTGACATTATATTCTGTTGACACTATATATCATGTAAACATTTTTTGTTAATTTGTTAGGTTTTTAGGCAATGAACATTTTTGGGGTGAACCTTTAGCACCGGAAAATGTTTTCAGTGTTTGGATTTGTTGAAGGATATTAATTGTCCATGTTTGGAAATATGACAATATCAACAAATCTTCGAAGTTAATTTCAACTACATTTCTCTGCATGGTATAAATTGAAATACGCTATTGACAAAAACAGAATTGAAATAGCAACGATTTAGACTTTCCAGTTCAAATACCGGAAACTCTTTCAGTGTAGGCGTATAGGATGTTAATTGGCGACTTTAGCATTATAAAATAAGCAACGATTTTTCACGCCATATTACTTGCTAGCAATATACGAAACAAATTCAGATCAATTTCTATTTTGCTTGTGCGTGTCAATTTGGCCTAGTTTATAAGGACTGAGATATTGAATGATTTTACACTGAACCCACTTTGGGTTCATGAGCACTTTGCTCATTAATATCCTCCGTGACCTTCTGTGACTTTACAGTATACTGATGAGATGCATTAAAATAGAAATAGAAATATCCTTGTTGTCTATTAGATATATTAAGTTCTAATATTGCGCAAAAGATACGCCAAGAAGACTCCAAGGAAGCCGCCGTTCGCCAAAACGCGAAATATATAGGCCCGTTTACACGTGCGATTTAGTCTTGCCAATTTCTATTTCAGATGAATGATTATAGCTAATTATGAGCGAGCTAGCAGAAAAAGTGGGGAAACTAACCTCCTGAGCCAGCGGTTGTCTGTTTTTATAGGTTTTTATGTAGGTAATGAGAACCATATTGAGAGTGCAATTTAGCCTAATGGCTATGACGGCGCTGATCATGCTATTTAAACACGCAATGTAAAATTGTATTAAGGATTATGTGTGTAACCACCAGAAACAAGAATAGAAGATGCGTAAGAGAGTAATGTGCATTAAACACCGTGACACAAGAGTGGACTTTCACCTATGGAAGCTAACTTTGACCTCATGCCAACACATGCAAGAAGTCAGTTTTTCTATATAATTATATTGCTATTGCATGACTTACTTGCTCGCCCACAACTCTTAATTAATAAAAAACGGGCAGTTCATTGTTGGAAATTTGACAAGATGAGCACATCCTTGAAATCGATGAGCACATCCGTAACTTTGACTTCTTTGTTCAAGTATCGGAAAATCTTTTCAGTGTTTGGATTTGTTGAAGGATATTAATTGTCCATGTTTGGAAATATGACAAGATTAACAAATCTTCGAAGTTTCAACTGCATTCTCTGGTATAAATTGAAACAAACTATTGACAAAAATAGAATTGAAATAGCAACGCTTTAGGCTTTCCACTTCAAATACAGGAAACTCTTTCAGTGTAGACGTATAGGATGTTAATACATTTTTAAGAGTACAATACTACGGTATTGAGACCTATAACTATATATAGGTAATAATACTATTGAAAAGGTAAAGAAATATAAACTTCTTGGAGTTATTTTAACAGACGACCTAAAATGGAATGAACATGTTGCTTACATATATGGAAAAGCATGTAAAAGATTATACTCATTGCGTATACTACATAAAGCTGGTGTTAAAACAGACAATAAAATTATGTTAAAAGTTTATCTTGCAACTATATAAGACCAATACTAGAATATGCGGTACCATATGCGAAACAACAACAGTCGAAATTTTTATCTTTTTAATGATAAATCGTACTGTCGAACAAAGTTATGTGGTGACTTTTTTACCTTTAAATACTATATTAACTTTTCATAGATATAGTTTTATGCAGATATTTAAATAACTTTAATATATAGATTATAGGTTTGAAACGTTGTATATAAATAAGTTTTCCTTTTATTCCCTTTCTTATTGATAGGTCAAATCTAGACTCGTTAATTCAGTTTTTGTATCTATTTTACAAATTGCAAGAGAGTTTAATAAACTTAAATTATTATCATAATTATTATTATTATAATTGGGGACTTCAGCATTATAAATTAAGCAACGATTTTTCACAACGTATTAATTGCTAGCAATATACCATGGCCAGAAATTTGCGACATTGAGCCATTTTATGACCAGCGGCTAACTGCTGTAAATTCAAAATGGAACTAAGCGTTCACAGTCACAATCTCTCCTAAAATTTGGTTAATGTTTGCAAGTTCACTTTTGATGACGCTTATCAATCTTACAGTTACAAATATACTCAGAGCAAAGCTCTCAATAGCGACTACGGTCGAAATTGCGCAACGGAGCTCCCGTTGCGTAAAATGACAAGAAAAGGGATCAAATTTCCCCGAGACACGCAATTACTAAATATATAAATACAAAATACATTAGAAATACCTAGTACGCTGAACAGTAATACCGCAGCCCCTAGCACTATAGCCTGAAAGAATGCCCTGTCTTTCAGCTTCAATTTGATACCTTGCACGGCGAATAATATGAACGTGAAATTGATTTTTTGTCATTAAAGACACAGCATTGAATGTTGATCTTCCGTCTCAATGTTCTCGTCTCGTTAAGTCTAAAACATCGCTTTTTGATAAACAAAATGAAACATCAAACAACATATATTTCAACAAATGAAAGCGACATTTTGTGGTGTATTACTCATACTTCGCAGTGTAAACGGCACAAATTGAGAAGCAATGCTGAGTAACTTGCTTGAGGCCTTTCAATATCATGAAATACGGGATTTTCGTCAAACTTCCATAGGTTAGTAAAGCAATCGTATACATAAAGTTCTCATTCGGTTCTGACACATAATTTTATCCAAACAAAACCTCAAATATAGCCCTATGTGACTATTTGGGTATGTAATACTATGGATCAACGGCACAAATTGGAAATATTTTGTAGGTAGTCTTCTATTGAACTTTTTGTGAACTATTACTGATAATCTTATACTGTTGTCAGACGCCATATTTTGCTGTTCGTGCGCATGCGCAATATCGCGTGTCGCGAATTTCTGGCCATGCGAAACAAATCCAGATCAATTTCTATTTTGCTTGTGCGTGTCAATTTGGCCTAGTTTATAAGGACTGAGATATTGAATGATTTTACACTGAACCCAAAGTGCTCATTAACATCCTCTGTGTCCTTCTGTGACTTTACAGTATACTAATGAGATGCATTAAAATAAGAAGAGAAATATCCTTTTTGCATGCACAAAGGATAGGTCAAGAAGACTCCAAGGAAGTCGTTGTGTGCCAAAAAGCTAACAGTATTTTTTGTAGAGGCCCGTTGACACGTGCGATTTAATCTTGCTAATTTTTTGTTTTGTCGGAGGATGTTATAATTGTCAATGTGCGTGGTTGAAAAATGTCAAGATAACTTCGATAACAAGAGACCTTATGTGCGTGGTTGAAAAATGTCAAGATAACTTTGATAACAAGAGACCTTGAAGTCTCAACAACATTTCCTTGTTATTGCTTGAAAGAAACTCTTTATTAAAAGAGAATTGAAAAGAACAGGCTTTTTATTTTTGTTACCAATCTAGGCGTGTGCAGCTTTTCATCCGGCATAGTTAATAGAAAGGACTATAAGGCGCTATATATAAAGCTGGTTCACACCAAACTTTCAAAATTAAGCTGCAGACGAGGCTTAGTAACAGAAGCTGACAAGAAGATTATTTCAAACAAGGTTCTTGGATTCGCTGGTATGTATGATATTAGATAGCATATATTACAACGTTTATGTCTTAGAACGTATTACTTAGCTTGTTTTTAACATGCATGCATGATTAATAGTTATATGCGTCAGACCAAATAAATGAATTAAAGGACGAGTTTCATTACACGGACACCTGATGGCTTGCGAATTAGTTTACTTTTTGCGGTGGCTATCCACGGTTATTCACTCTCGTTGTCCGGTTCTCGGTTCTCACAAAGTGAGACACTTGTAGAGCGAAATACGTGCGAGGAGATACATGCCTGCATGCCCACAGGAATGACGTAGACTAAGGTAAGGCTATGTATTTGATTCCAGTCGGAAGGCCTGCATGGCGGTTTCATTTTTCACAACTGATCGCGGTTAGTTTTGCAACACTCGTAATTTCACCATCACACTTGTCCTCAACATCTTATTGAATTACGTAAATGCCATTATTATATAAATGCGAGCGTTTTATTAGAAAATATCAGTGGCGTATTTTCCATATCTTCACTAGTGTAGATATTGATGACGTCATTTATCGAAATGAAGTTTAACTGTGTTCTTTCAATATAATAGGGAAATTTAGATTTGACGACGGCTATACCAGAACGACTACGAGATTTTCCGTTCAATATCTGCTAATACAAACTTGTTATCATCCTCTCTTTGGCACAGCACATCTTTATAACAACAGTTGAGCCAAAGCGAGTACAACTTTGAGTTTGTGTTAGCAGATATTTAACGGGAAAATGTCGTAGTCGTAGTCGACGTAAAGTTCCCTAATAAAACGTATAGTGTGGCTTGAAGATATGAATTTTATCTTCTCGCTGTGGAAACAACGTTTTTGTTGTTCCAACGCCACTCAGATAAAATTCATAACTATACGCACCGCTGTGAAATATCGTTTGGCTTTATATATTTTTTTGCCTGAAGCTAAATGCTATTTATCTTCTAACAAATGCGCAGCGGCAGTAAGAATTACGGTGCGTTGACCAGCAAGTATATTATGACTTTCTCTATTAAGTTCCCTTCATGAATATATATATAAACCCGCCCCCGTATTTCCTATCCACATATTAGTCTAGAAGTGTTCTTTATACCTTCAATTGACTTAAATGTTTAGTTTACTATAGTTAAAGTAGTGATTTTTATCGTTCTTAAAAAAATTGAAAGATGTCTAAAAAAATAGTTGTCCAAAATCATCAAGAATTATTTCATAAATTACCCACCTTTCACAAATTATATGTTGTCCTGATGTCCAATCGCAGTGAGTCGCATTCAAGGTTAAGCCTGTACTTCGAGCCGTCTTTTCTTAACATAATTACGAAACTAATCTGCATTGGCAATGCGAATATATTCACTTTGATAAGATTTAACAACAGCCTTCAATACTGCCGTATACTTTTGTCCTGATATCTCAGACTTGACAGAATACATGTAGAATTGTGCTTTATTTTTATCACGCCCGGCCATAAAATAATTATTGATTAATTTAATAAAATAAACATCGGTTCATAATTGAAGCATGAAACATTCAATGGAAACACGGCCGAAGTTCCGGAAAAGCCATTCTCAAGTCAATTTTAGCACGAAAATCGTATAAAATATATGTTGCTTGTTTTGCTCTCTCTTTTGCTCCAAAATGAATGCCAAAAGGTAGAAGATCATTTGTAATTTATTTTTTATCTATGAAAATAAAGCAATCTGATTGGCTAGCGAGCGGATTTTTGCATCCGGCCCGCTCTGAAACTCATCCGTCCCGCTCTGGATTACGCGACAAAACACAGGAGTGAAACAATTTTTAGATTAAAAAATCTACCCAAAAAGTTCAAAAAGCTAGCCTAACGATAGTTAGAGTACAAAAATGAATTGCATCAACTCCAAAGGCTTCATACTAAGCACGATGCGTCGAGAAAACTAATACATTTGTTTTAAATGCTCGTGTATTAAAACTAATACATTTGTTTTATTGCTCATGTATTTCAGTATTTGGCCACATTAAAGTTAAAAAAATACAGTTTAAAACAGATATCATAGAAGAAAAAACTTTTCTCCATACACAAAACTTAAAAATATGGACCAACTGTAGTGAAAACATGATTTTTCTGCCCATTTGTTAAAGTACTTTTCGTATACATATTGTAAACAAAAAAAATTAAAGCCGTGGCCCTTGGCAAACAAAGTTGAGGCTATATGTTTTTTTACCGTGAAATGATCAGAAAAAAATTACAGCATACCTTGTTCATCGTCCAGTTTTTAGTAGAAAGTGTTGGTCGAAGTCCAAACACATGCGTTCACTGCATGATTCACTTTATGAGTTTTTCATGGCCAAAGCAAGTAAACACGAAGATATCCTTGTCGAAGAAATACGGAATACCGGAAAACCAGGCCAAAATCTTTCATTCCTATGCTTTTCTACTGCCATATTTAAAAATATCGTGTACATTTTTACAGAAACTATGGTTTTTTGTGAGTTTCTTGCCAGTTTTCTTGAGTTTTCGTCTTCGTGTTTTCTTTTAACATTCGTCTCGCTTTGAATTCACAATTGCACTGATCTCAAATTATTTCGCCCTCCGGGCTCGGGCCGTTTTCAAGACCTCGGGCACAGTTTTTCTCATCCGGACCTCGCAACCGGTAAATAACATATATATACTACAGATATACTTTTCTCTTACCTCAAAGTTGCCACTTCAACCTGTTTCATCCAACGAAGGAATTTTCTTTGCTCAATTTCACCCCTCCATTCGGTGCATGTTTCTGGTATTTCTTTCGAATTTTAATTATATTTTAGAGTGGTTATTTCTAGGATTTGTGCGGTTTTAGAATAATTTTGTTTGTGTCAGAAATTCCCAATGTGGCGGGATATTGCCACTTTAACTTTGTTTTCATTTAATACTGTATATGTTTCCTTTGTTCTTCCACAGAAAAAAAGGATGCGTCCTAACTTGTTTTGGGGCTCGGTTGTTTCGCTTGCGGTCTTATTGCTGTTCACCAATGGACAACGAATTTCAAAGCAAGACAAAGACAAGATCACCAAAGGACTGGAAGCTGGCAAAGGCCTCGCGAGTGCGTTAAGCGACGGCAACTTCCAAGCATCGTTGAGAAATTTTGGGACAAGATCGGCTGCTTTTCTTGGCGCATTGGGTCCACTGGTCGCGTTCGCATTCTCCTTCATTCCAGGCGGAAGTAATAACGGACTTCAGAAATTGTACGAGTACATGAAAAAAGAATTTGATATAATCAACCAGAAGTTGGACACCCTGCCACTGCGATTTGAAGAAGTGCGAAAGCTAATTGACTGGCGAAGCCTTCAAACAAACTATGGCGTTTACGAAAGGAATATTCAGGCAGCTGAGGACAAACTTAATCGATATTTTAGAGTGAGCAGGGAAGGTCGTACCCACGCTAAAGAAGCATTCATGCGTATATATGACAACGGTGTTGCAGGTTCGACCCAGAAGCTTTATAATGGTGTCGTTAATCACAGGCAAATCTTATCCCAGAACATTATCGCGGCGGTCATTAAGAAGACTGGGTGTTACAAGAAGAAGGTCGAAAGCTTCGGCCTTGGTCTCACCCAACTCATACTTCAGGGGATTAAAATCGAATTGGCCTACTATACTTTCAACGGCTGGTCCACTGCCGACCTTGAGAAAGAATGGGCAGGCAAACTGAAGAAATTCTGTGAGTGTTGCTTCAAGCAAGCAAGAAATGCAAGTCGGGATACTATCGACAGATGAGGAAAGACGTGAACAAACTGATCATAGACAACTCTGGCCAAAAACCCAAAGAGATAAGATGGACCATCTACAACTTCCTCGTCGCCAAGTACGACTGGCGTTACTGGATGGTAGTAGCCTACAGGGGCGTACGTGGCTACGATAAACACACCATAAACACATGTGGCGGTGGTTATTGGCTCAGTAGATATGGTAAAAACATCATCGTAGCAAGCCAGGACAAGAGTGTCCGTTATTTTCAACGATCGAGGGCTCAACAAGGGATCAGCAGGATGAACAAGCACATCACTTCAGACTGCACTAGATATTTAAAACCATATGGCTACAACGGCAAGGCTTCTGGGGTTGCCAACGTCATTAGACGCCAGGTCGGCAGGACATGCAGTCAATTTGCTTTGGTTTTGGTGGTCCGACGATTCGAGCCAATCTATTATGTCAGTTGGAAAAGCCGTCGTTATCTTGGCTTCGTTCGCGTTTTAGATAATGATGGCTCTTGGAATTGTGCCCGGTTGGGCTATCACTTGTTATACAACGTCTTGTTTTTCGGATGATAGAATTCTGCACAATCACGTCATGGATACTGTACACCTGCAAAACATGACGGGATTGTGATGTGGACTAACAGTCGTTGACTTGATTAGAAATGAGTAAGATTGATCATAAAAACTTAGTGAACCATGTCTTTTTTCATAGCTTTGATGATTAAATTGGTGATCAAATTTGTGCGTTGTCTTTGAAATATATAGCTTAAGGTGGCTCGATACAGTTTTCTAAAAGTTCAGATGTACAACAGTTTAACATATTTCAACTTCGTATTTTTAAATTTGCTGTGCCAATACACGCTTGTGAAATTCACTCTAAAATGGCCTATTGTTTAATTCGTGTATTTAGAAAGAAGCACGGTGACCCCCGTGTTTTTTCATGTGTTATTTTACCGAGAACATAAACCAACAATGAGCAAAATATGCAAAATTCTGTATTGCCATCTTGCTTGAAAAGGCAAAAATGTCGTTTCTTTCGTAAATATTTTTTTGGCATTACAGAATTTTTCTATTTTTGGTATAATAAATTACTTTTGCGATAAGATGCAGCATACAAAATTTGACCATAGGTCACCGGAAAAAATAATGAGATATAGCGTATTGTTTTTCAAAGTTGAATCTTTTAATAACGTCAGCAATTCACACGCAAGACGCTATACGTCTTTCCGAACACAAACATCGTAATAAGAGTCGATTTGATCAACGTTTTCAGGTATTGTGATTATATTGTAAGAGACCGTCGGTAAACAATTTTTCCCTAGAAATATTCTCATGTTCATTGTTTCTATCTGGTGATCGTGTATTTTTACTGATTCATCATACATTTTAAAGCCATAGTTTGCGTCCTTAAATTGTAAACGTGTGCTTTAGCGCGAGTTGGCTGCTAGTTTTTCCTGAGTTATAAAGCAGTTTTTGTGTTTGCGCACCGTAGACACTATGCTGTACTGTAAACTGTAAACTGAAACTTGTCCACATTTAACAGCGCAACTTCCGTAACTACATTTAACAGCGTAACTTTACTATTGTTAACTCCGGAAGTTGTCAACATTTACAGCGTAACGTACTCCAGAGGTTGTAAACATTTGGAGCCGTAAATCCAAAGTTGTCAATATTTACAACCAAAACTCTGAAGTTGTGAACATTTACAACCATAGCTCCGAATTTGTTTGCACCATTTCTAGTAACATAGTAGCTGTTAACAGTGCTATGTCTGCACGGTTTATATATCAGCATGTTATTCACGTTCTGTTGGCGTAGAGAGCAAACTTCGTCAAAATATATAACAGAACTAGAATCTTGCATGACATCTTGTCACAAAGAACTGCAATGATACCTTTTCTCTCAATTTTGGTAATAAGCAAAATATAGGCGGAAAGCTTTTATTTCGGGAATTAATAAACCCATATGGCCGTAATCAGCCCTAGATAAACATCATTTTACAATAATCTCCCACAATATAAGACAAAAGTGGACAATTACGTCAAAACTAGGCCCGAAATTAAAGACAGCCTAAGATTGTTGTTCAAAACAAAGGGGAAGTTGTCTTACAGAGTAAATAAATTAATATATACAAACTAAATTTCGAAACATTCGGAAAAATCACTTTGCCTTCACACGGCAACTGCCTAGTGACGTCATGAAGTCAATTAACCTGCAAACGAATGCGCCACCTGCCGAATAAATGCCCTAAGTCTAGGCTGACCGACGCCATATCAAATCGCTCCTTTAATTAAACAAGAGCAGAAGCCCTAGATACTAGGTTTTGTTGTTAACAAAAATCCGTCACCCGAGATCTATAAGATCGTGATTGGAGAAAACACAAAAGGGGAAAAGTTGCCGGATTGCCCCCGTGACTAAATATAGTTGTATTAATTAAAAGTTAATAAATATTTAACTACATACGTACGTATGTGTTAATATGACATCTCATTGCAAACATTTTGGGGAGTATTCATTTCTAGAACGGGGGGGGGGGAGGTGGGGAGTGCCGGAGGAATCGCTATAAGCTGCAATGTACCGACCCTATTACGCTTGCTTAAAAAATTGACCCTCCCCTTGACTATAACTGACTCTTTGTAATTCCTCCTCATCCCATCAACTTCCACTCAAGAGAGACATGCCAAATTTATTTCGACCAAAAATTGAAACTAATTCGAGAACTTACCTTCCAGTATACCGTTTCGGTACTATGCAAAAATATACCAATTGATTTAGAGCAAATACAAATGTCAAACAGTACGTTTTAAGAGACAATACAATAGTGCAATTAGAAACGCAATCTATCTATCCATTATAATTTGCCCAGCTAAATCAAATGCATATTAGTTCCTTTCTCTAAACAGGGCTAAAAACAACAGCCGGTTGGTTGCCGGACCGGTCATTTTCAGAATGAGTGAAATACAGCAAATACTAAAAAAGATCACTATTAATGAGCGATATATGATTTTATTACTTAATACGCATACACTAAACACTTACAGATGTGAAAGAAATGATAAGAAAATTTTCTTTAGACCTCGCTTTTAGAAATCAGGTTGTAAAACAGTCAACGTTATGAAATATAGACCCCGAAGAAAAAGACGAGTTAACATTCTGTGAGAACCCGAAGAAAAAGACGAGTTAACATTCTATCGCAAAATATACAAATTTGACCGGTAAAAATGACGTTGGAAATTTAGCCCTGCGGCTAGATACTATAAAGTAAGCGAATAATCATTCAGTGATCCCCCATTTCTAGTGTTATTAAAACAGGTTGAACCCCTGTTATTTAATGACCCACCCCTGGATTCCTTCTGCCCCCCTTCTAAAAAATGAGTGCTCCGTTATGTGTCTGGTGTTCAACAAAATATCAAAGGGATTCATTACCTGGCGATTTTGCAGCCCAACGTCCCCTTAATTCCAGATTAGTAACCGAGCTGAAACCGACAGCCCGTGCTGGTATTTTAGCGCGGTTTGGGCTACCCGGGTGAAGTTTCATCCTGTGCGGCATCAGTATATGCAACAGCAATTTCATACAAGTCAAATGGTAATCAGCATTTAAATGACTGAAATTATAGCAGTATTTTGGGACTTATTACTTCAGCCAGGGAATGCAGTGATAAAAATATCACTCTGAAACTTGAGACGTACATGTACATGGTTTAACTTCACTCAGCCAGGGCTGAATCGTACAATATATGATTGTGAAACGATTTCAGCCCGGGCAGAAAATCATCCATCTACTTAGTCCCGAAGTCACGTATTCATTTCGATACATTAACCAATTTAACACTATAAAATATCTATCTCGCGGGTCTTTCCCCAGGCGCTTCGCTAACTTTATTACCGTGAAGCAGTGTAAGTGGCCAAATCTGATGAACCGCCATCGACATTTGTCATCACTTCTAGCTTTCCATTCGGGTCGGCTGACTAACCCCCGATATATATATCAAGTTGACCAACATAAATCATAAGTAAATACACACGATTAAATACTTAAATGCAAATCCGATAAAACACACGTCAAATAATATTGCAAGCCTGATGAAAATTTTAATAAGAAATACAAAAATGTAGAATGTATCACAATACTAACAACAATACAGAAATTTACAAATTAAACTTGAATATGATAACCAATTACATGCTATATCTTTAGTTATCTCTTTAAAAGGACGAGTCGCAAATA
The DNA here is from genome assembly GCA_016169945.1 of Trachythela sp. YZ-2020. Classification (NCBI taxonomy): domain Eukaryota; kingdom Metazoa; phylum Cnidaria; class Anthozoa; order Malacalcyonacea; family Clavulariidae; genus Trachythela; species Trachythela sp. YZ-2020. The sequence continues at coordinate 633,680 of JADLSH010000052.1, forward strand.
TTAATATATGGTGTGTAGTAAAGGAGAAGTAGCTATGTGTCCCAATCTATAGTCCCCTAATTAATTATATTAGAAAGGTCATTTATGGATCTTCTTGTTTCATTGATCTGAAAAAAGATAAAATTCATTACCCAAAAGTTTGAAAAAACGAATAATTGCTTCCCTCGTGAAATAGAGTTTTAAACGTAATCTTTAAATGTGGCAGTTTACCTGAAACTAATTTTTCTATGAAATTGTAGACGACTTGCTATTAGAGAATGAAGGCCTCTTGTTGTTAGAGATTGTAGGAAGCTTGAAGTTAGGGATTGAAGAAGGCTTGAGGGTAGGAACTGCGGGAAGCGTAAAGTTAGAAGTTGAATGAAGATTGAAGTAAGGGATTAAAGGTTGCGTAATGTTAGGGGTTAAAGGAAGCGTGAAGTCAGGTAGCTTGAAGTTGGAGATTGAAGAAAAATTTAATTTAGAGAGTGAAAGAAGTTTGTCTTTAGAGACTGAAACGTCTAACGTTTTAGAGCGTGGACGAAGCACTGTATCTCCAGGTTGATTACTTTTCAAAATTAAACTACGCACGTCTTTAAGAATTGCAGTAAGCTTGAAATTTGGCGTTGAAGGACGCTTAATGATAGGAATTGAAGTATGATTCAGGGTAGAGATTAAAGGATGCATGACGTTAGAAATTGAAGGAAGTTTGATGTCAGGGATTAAAGGTTGCGTGATGTTAGAGAATGAAGGAATCTTTAGGTTAGGGAGTAATGGATGCGTGATGTTAAGTATTAAAGCATGCGTAATGTTTGACATTGAAGGAAGTTTGGAGTCAGAGATTACAGGATGCGTGATGTTAGGGATTGAAAGTAGCGTGAAGTTAGATTTTGAAGGCTTGTCTTTAGAAAGTAAAATGTTTAGGTTAGAACGTGGAAGACGCCTTGGTTGGTTAGCAGAAAACGAACGCCCCATCAATTCAGCGGTTAAGCGAGGCACGTCTTTAGGGATTGTAGGATGCATTAAGTTTGGGATTGGAGGAAGCTTGGCGTTAGAAACTGAAGGCCATTTGTTGTTTGGGACTGAGAGAGGGTTGATAATCTGAAAAAGCATAATATTTTATATTAATATACGGCTGCTTTCCAGGCACTCGCGTATTCTATGAGTTCCTAAATACCTCGAATTTTAGCCATGAAAGTTTAGCTCAGCATAGCTAAATATAATTGATACAATTTAGTTAAGAAAGTACGCAAAAAGCTCGGTTATTAACGTTTCCCTTCAATGTTATAGGGCTTTTGTTTTACTTAATTGCATAATTCTAAATATTAAGTTATGCTGTTTCTTATGCAATATTCCCAATCCGAACATGGACCTGATGGAGCAGTTTGGTTCACGATCCAAGTCAAAGCCAATGATTGGAGCTAACTACGAGGATTTGAAATCTGTATAACTCCGAGTTTGAGGTTTTAAAATGTGGATATCTTATTTTCCCAAATCATTACTAAAGTTGTAGTGAATTCATTCTGATCCAACCTTCTGACTCACTTCATACCGGCCCGGTCCTAGGACTGGATCAACTATCCAGTATCACTATGCATAACAACATTTTTGGCTATTTTATAATTATTTAGTCACTATAGTCAGTAACGAATATACGAGATACGTACGCACAAACGCGCGAAATTTAACAAACGCGTTAACAAATGCGCACTAAATTAAATCATACACACAGTATAACTAAATATGCCACTACAGAATTCTATAAACTGGCGCATACTATTTATGTTTGGGAAAGAAGAGGGGAAGGCCGTAGGGACGTAGCGAGTGGGGTATTAGCGAGTTTACGATTGACGACGCGGTGTGCGAAGACGCCGTAGAACCAAAAAGAAAAATATGAAAACTCACCTTAAAACATACTACGTTGTCAACACGACGTAGAATTGGAAAATTGCGTTTCGTAGTGCAATAAGACGCCGCGGGAAAAAGTGAAGACACCCCAAACGCACTACTCTTCAGTCCTCTTGCGGCGTCTTCGCACACCGCGTCGTCAATCGTAAACTCGCTATTACTATAACAAGGAATGGGGAATCGGGGAATGGGAATGGGGAATCGGGGAACGGGGAATGGGATTGGGGAATGGAAAAACCCGGAATACTAAAAGCCGGAATCTCTAAAACCCGGAATACAAAAAGCCGGAATCTCTAAAACAAGGAATACTAAAAGCCGGAATCTCTAAAACCCGGAACAATAAAAGCCGGAATCTCTAAAACAAGGAATACTAAAAGCCGGAATCTCTAAAACAAGGAATACTAAAATATTAAATTATGTAATCTTTTACATAGACTTTATATTAATGTAAAAACGGCGCGTAGCTGAAACCGAATAGTGGAAATACGTACCCGAATACATCTTCAAAATTTCTGAGTTTCAAGGCACATGATACTATATTGCTCTGTACCGTTGGAAAGAGCGTAAAAATCTGTACAACATATCCGAATTTCAAAGCAATCGTTTAACTAGATTTTGCGCAAATCGTTTCTGAATATAGTCTTAATCAGCGCTTTAATTCTATTGTCTGACACGATTGAATATATATTTAGAATTTCGGATTTCAAGGGTTGTGTTACTATCACGCTTTATACCGCTAAAACTAGATTTGCTCCAAGTCTGTCTCTTAAAGTGTTTTTTATTGGGGAGTTATAAAGGATTGGGGAGTTAAAGGATTGGGGAGTTATAAAAGGCGTACGAAGTTATAAAGGGCACACGAAAATGCGGGCCGGAGGAAATTAAGGCGGGCGGGAGGAAATTAAGGCGGGCGGGTAGGAGGCGACAAAATTGGGAGAGGAGAGACAATTGGAGGAGAATCCTCTCCCAATTTTCTCGTCTCCCGCCTGCCCGCTGCCCGTCTTTTCGTGCGCCCTTTATAACTCCCCAATCCTTTAACTCCCCAATCCTTTATAACTCCCCAATAAAAACCCCTTTCGAATTTCTAAGCAATAGTATGACTGGATTTTGCGCGAATTGTTTCTCAATATAGATGTCTAAACTAGAGCACGCGCTGTAATTCTATAGTCTGACACGATGAAAATACTAAGAATTGTATCGTGAATATCTATTTAAAATTCGGATTTTATAGGCTTGCGCTTTATATCGCTAAAACGGGCGAGAAATTCTATACAACATTTCTAAGCAATAGCATGAATGGATTTTGCGCAAATTGTTTCTGAGTGTAGATGTCTATACTATTAAAAGAGGCAAACACCCACTATTGTATCTTAATATTTCGGGTTTAATAGGGTTGTGCAACTATGATGCTTTATAGTACTAAAACGGGTGTAGATAGATAGATAGATAGATAGAAACTTTATTTAACAACGCTGGCCCCGTCAACCGAAGCTGATTTCCGCCGGGGGCGTGTACATAATAAGTATAGTATTTAAAATTATTTACAAAATAAGACACATGATAATATAGTATTAAGGAAATTGATAGTGACTAACGTACTGAACTGGTATAAATCTATTTACAGGATATACAGGGTGTGAAATATAAATCTATTTACAGGGTGTGAAAAATCTATACAACATAGTCGAATTTCGAAGCAATAGTATGAATGGAATTAGCGCAAATTGTTTCTGAATATCGAAACTCTAAATCACCGCTGTTATTGTTTAGTTAGACATGATGTATTAAACAGGCATGCATGTATTATTGTAGATTTGGCGGTTGAGTAGGATAAATATACCTCAAAAATACAACAAGAACTTCGACATGTCATATTATTGTAGCTTGAATATATCTTTAAAGATTTGTGTTATGGTTGTTCTATACCGTTGAAAGGAGCGTAAAATCTGCACAAGGAGCGCATTTGATGAAACGTGCTTGCAGGCTAACATGGGATCGTCACTGCCGGCGCTAAATTTTGTACAATTGTACATAACATTGGGTAGGAGCATGATTCAACTTATCCATATATTATGTAGGCTCGTATATTAAAGCAGTTGCATCAAATGCGCTCTTTGTGAAGATTGCTTCGAAATTCGACTATGTCTATGCTATTACGCTTTTTCCAAAGATTTACAGCAATATTTTATCAGACGGAATTGAGGTGCCTCTTTAGACTTCTATATAATTATTCAGAAAGACTTGAAATAGACTTGAATTTTACAGTCTCTAACACTCAATTTTAAGGCGAAGGGTCCCCATTTTCTTCACAAAAAGCTGTACAAAATCCAGTCATGCGTTTGCTTCTAAATTTGGTTATATTGTGCAGATTTTTATGCTCCTTCCAACGGTATAGAGTAACCATAACACAAATCTTTAAAGAGATATTCAAGCTACAATAATACATATCTGTTTAAAACATCATGTATAACGAAACAATAACAGCGGTGATTTCGAGTTTCGATATTCAGAAACAATTTGCGCAATATCCATTCATACCATGGCTTCGAAATTAGACTGTGTTGTATAGATTTTCTCGCCCGTTTTAGCGGCAGAAAGCATCATAGCAGCACATGCCTATAAAACCCGAAATTTTAAGATACAATTCTGGGTGTTTGCATGATTCTGTCAGACTATAGAATTACAGCGCGTGCTTTAGCCGATATCTTACTATTCAGAAACAATTTGCGCAAATTATTTTAAACCACACATTGACACATATTATATATAAGAAAATTTTATTAGCTAACGTTTCGTTGCTTACAGTACAACATCTTCAGAGCATTTAGACAAATTTTTGCTGGGCTCTTTTATTCATTTTTAAAATAAGTGTGTATCAATAGCTACTAATTTGCACCGCAAAATCCATTTATGCTATTGCTTAGAAATTAGAGTATGTTGTATTGATTTTCTCGCCCGTTTTAGCGATATAAAGCATTATTAGCAGCGCAAGCCTATAAAACCCGAATTTTAAATAGATATTCACGATACAATTCTTAGTATTTACATCGTGTCAGATCATAGAATTACAGCGCGTGCTCTAGTTTACAGGGTGGTAAAGGGAGGGTTCGGATCACGTTTCACGTGAAGAAAAACAGCCATTTCACGTTTCACATGTAAAAAATTAGCCATTTCACGAAAATTGAAAAATACGTTTTCAACTGTGTAAGGTTTACTTTCTACATTGAGTATGTAAAGCCTTTCTTAATCCGTTACATTATTTTACGTTTTCGAAACTAATTTCACTAATAAAAACTCAACATGGAAACAATTTTTGAAAAACCAACCGATATATGTAGTAAAAATCAAGAAAATACATGCATTCAATGATATAAACAATACAAACAATGATATAAACGGTAGACAAACTCGACATGGTGAATACAATTTAGTTTGTCCTAAATTTAATTATGTAACTGAAGGAGGGAAATCTGTAACAGTCAGTAGCATTAAGATATGGAACAATCTCCCCAAAGAGATCAAGAGAAAATCTAGCGTTACTTCTTTTAAGTTTGCCCTTAAAAACCACTTCCTGGACTCATATAAGGGTATTGATCGATTTGAACAGTTAATGTGATCAGTAAAGCTTCAGTAAATTGTAGATATGTATATATATAATCCTAAGATCTCTTCTATCTATAGTTCTCTTTCTAAATAGCTTTATCGTTTTAAAGTAGATATAATCTATAACTTTGTATATATTGTATGAGGGCCACAGGTTTTTCAGCTGTATTGCTGTCATGTGTTATTTTTACCCTCTTTAAATAAAGTTGTTCATTCATGCAGTAAAATTGTTGCATCCAAAGCATTGCTCTTATTGACGATCTCACTTCTCACTACTCGTCCTGTCTTTGTTCCACCAGCCTCAAATAAATTCTCGTTTCACGGACAAAAATTACCGGCAATCACGGCTCACGGCTGGGGATATAAATCACGTTTCACGACACAAAAATCCGTCATTTCACATTTCATAGGAACAAATATTAGCAATTCACGGCTCACGAAAATACCCTTTACCACCCTCATGAGTTTAGACATCGATATATTGAGAAACAATTTGCGCAAAATCCAGTCATACTATTGCTTAGATATTCGACTATGTTGTATAGATTCACGCCCGTTTTAGTAGTATAAAGCATGATAGTAACACAATCCTTGAAAACCCGAAATTCTAAATATATATTCAATCGTATCAGACAATAGGATTACAGCCCTGATTAAGACTGTATTCAGAAACGATTTGCGAAAATTCTAGTTAATTAAACGATTGCTTAGAAATTCGGATATATTGTACAGATTTTTACGCTCTTTCCAACGGCACAGAGCAAGGTTCGTATTTCGGTTTCAGCTACGCGTTTTTACATTAATATAAAATCTATATGAAAGATTATATAATTCAGTATTTAGGTGTTCCTTGTTTTAGAGATTCCGGCTTTTAGTATTCCGGCCATTTCCGGGTTTTAGAGATTCCGACTTTTAGTATTCCGTGTTTTAGAGATTCCGGCTTTTAGTATTCCGGGTTTTAGACATTCCGGCTTTTAATATTCCGGGTTTTAGAGATTCCGGCTTTTAGTATTCCGAGTTTTTCCATTCCCAATCCCCGTTCCCCATTCCCCATTTCTTGTCATAGTAATAGCCGTAGCGAGTGAGGTGTGTGTGGGAGGTGTAACACCCATTCTTTGACACCCTCCACTCCAGATGCTTTGCTACTTCCTTGGAAGGGCGAGACGGGAAAGTTGTCAGCCCTGGGAGGCCAGGTATGAGATTCGATTCTGCCAGGTTGAATAGACTGACTAAGATTATTCATGATGGTATTTTATATAATTATAGTAGCCGCAATAAGACCTCTCTGAAAGTCGATATTATTTTGTGGATCGGACGACCTTCATATAAGCATCAATATTCGATTATGCATTGAAAATGATATAACTCTAAATAGGTCTAACATGAAAATACCAACCCTGCATTTTTTCATGCATCTCTTCTGATTCATACTGCATGTCCATGGTCGATTATACATTTCATCTGGAAAAATGCCGAACAATCTCCTATCACAATTATGATAAAAGAATTAACACAAAAGGAATATCTAAAGCTAATATTTGGCAGAATTTCAAACCACGAAACTGTTATGTCTGCACACCGACGGAAATTATTTCGTCCAAGCTGGTATATATGCGTGGTGGTTCGCGCAAACGTCATGGCAACAGGCCGACTGGTGTGGCAGAACAACAACAGCGGCCTTGGGTCATATAGCTATAGCATCTGCAATAATATATCGACTCCTGTTTATAGGGGAGCGCCTTGGCAGATTTTTAATAACCTCACTTTATCTTATTGAAAGATGCCGAAGCCTGGGATCAGCACCATGCCACATTGGCACATTTCAAACGCGCTGCTGTGCGTCACAACCAACAGACAAGCTATACGATTGGTTAGTTCTTCGACTATGTTTTACAGACGTTTAAGCTCTTTTATAGCGGTATAAATCATCATAGTATATAGCAAAGGCCTGGGAACCCAACAATCCGGCCAAAATACTCGGTACATGGTTGTATTGAAATTGATATTTTAAAATCATACCTTGCATGTCAGGATGTTTCCATATAGTTGGGTAGCTCCCTGAAAACAAAAATAGGAACAGAAAATGAATTCGTGAATAATCAGTCTAAAAATCCATCAGAGAAAGTTACGCATGCCTACTTCGCGGGTGCCTGTGTCCCGCACGTATAAAGTATGCTTACTTTGGCCAAACATTCCTTTCCCATTAATTAGCCAATCACTGCCCTTATCCTCAAAACGTGTGGGGCTTGACCATTGAAAATTTGACCTTGAACTGACAATAATAAAAGTCGCGAATCATCAAAACATTTCGTATCGACAATTTCAGGATTATCTGCCAAAGCCAATGGAAAGAAATATTTGTAAATTTACATATCTACACTTTCGAAGAAATGTCAATTGTAAATCTATATATATAGTATAAACTTAACCGTATAGTCTCTACTACACTATTGAACAAATTTAATATCTGCTACATGTTAGTGCATGCCTCAACAAGATTTATTTTCGATATTTTGATGGTTATATATAAGCGTTTACGGTTTTACATTATGAATTATCAGATAAACGCAGGAAAATATACTGGACAAAGTATCATTTGCCAAGTTTTTATAACTTATTTTATGATCGAAAATTCACTGGCATTGGATTTAAAACTCTCTTCTAAATCTACAGTATTTGCAATTATTTATTTATACAATATTTAAACATATTAAGGTTGAATTGCTTCTTGCGTTTCAGTTTGTTTATATATCTAGGTCGCATGCGTCAGTCTCTCAGATATTGAAACGTGCATGAAACTTTGAACTTATAGTTCAAGTCTGCCTAATAATACAGTAATACACTACTTGTAGTCAGAGGAGGAATGAGGGTCTTCTCGAAATGCAACGTGCGCCGGGGCGGTTGATCATATATATTCAATTTCTCGGCCTGCTCCGTCATTGTTCGATTGTTGCTCGCTGCGTTCACAACTCAGAGATTAAAAGTAAAATATTTTAAAATGGCGAGTTTTCGCAGTATTACTGGGATGAAAGCTTCTGAATTAGATGGGCATGAACTTCTTTATGTTCATTGTGTGTCTAAAAACCGTGTGAATATGATCACAGATGGATTACCGTGCGTTCAACTAGAATGCTGCGAGGTTCATATAAGTTTTATGGACAGTTTGGACATTCGACGAACAGCCCTTATTCCATCAGTTGTTAAAGGCATAAAAATCTAAGAAATGTTCGCTGATTGTAGTAGCCCTGCATTGATAGAAGTGCATACCAGTTGCGTTTTCAAGGTGAGATGATTTAAACGCATGCTTTTAATACTGTATATACATAATTTTGATTGAAATACATTTTGTATATTTACAAAAAAATAGAAACTTTAAAAACAGATAAGATAGATAAGAAATACATACAATGTGTTTACAGTACATAAATATGATTTAATCAGTAAAAATGTAGTGAAAATTGATTATAATATATAAATATATTTGATATAATTCAGGGAATAAAATATATTTTTTATTTGTTTTTTATATTAATATTAAACACGTCATTGTTAGACTAATATTTAAATCCTTTACCTTGACTTTGTTGTTATGTTCCTACTCAATGTCATCCCAAGCAGTCCCTCCAGGTGACCCGGATATTCAAAATGATGAGCTGGATAATGTACTTCCACCAATACCTTTAGACAATCCAACTGAATGTAATTGTTTTAAACAAATACTAAATCCTGTTTGTTTGGCAAATATTGATACACGTAGAGAACGAAAATCTGTCTAGTGGTGCTAGTGTTGTGACACTGAGGCAGTGAATGTAGATGAAGTTGAGGAAATTCAACAATTGACAGAAATTTTGGATGTGGAAGATACTGCCGTTGGTGGCAATGTGGATGATGAAATGTCTGATGATGAGGACAATAGTTCGGATGTTATATCTATGTATTCTGAAAAGTTTGTTGTTGTTGGATCTTGGCAAGAGAACAGATACCAAGCGGCGCTTACAAGGTGCATGTGGAGAAGGTCATCAAACCTAGAGTTGACATTCAAAGTGGAACATGAACCAGACAATGTTCGAGATACAAATGCATTTACATTTTTAGTGTTTCACAATGACAACTGGCATATAATTGGCTATTGTGGATTAAACAAAATTCCTAAACTCAAACATGCTCTGCATCGAAATGAGGTACATTCAATTACACTAGATACTTTGAAAAGGACATATGCGTACAGAGAAAAAAAAATATTGTACACTGCATCCTTGCTGATTGTGAAACGAGGACCATGGGATAGGGATGATCCAGGAAATACATATAGGGCCTAACAGCCATATTGATTGATGATTTTGTGCTTGTTGGAAAGGTGGGTAAAGTCCATTGACATGTGTCAGATTGATCACTCAAATGTGCTTACATTTTATAATCAAACAGTAACGTACAATATGTCTTTGTATATAGATCAAGAATACCTCAGATCAAGCTCGAGTTCCTAATATATATATTATTGGACTTTTTAACCGGTGAGTGCGTTTCATATTCATTTGTCACTGTTCCATTTAGCCACCCCCAGTTTGTAGCTTAGTTTAGTTTACATGAGCTTCTGGTCAAAATGCACAGTTATTGTTAAAGATACAAGTTGTATACCCTGCCTTCTGAGCATTTATATTCCTGAGATGCAATTAAAGGTGTATGCCGGATGGGAATTTCATATAATCAGACTTGTTGATGGTTGAGTTTAAGGATTGGATGAAATTGTGGTCATACCTATTATTATTATAACTTTCTTAATACAGATAAAAGTTGCTGCTTTGTTCTGTTTCTCTTTCAGTATTTCTGTCAAAGATGATACACACATAGAGATGAAAGATGGAAACGTTCAGAAATGAAGAGAGATGGAGATAGAATGTCCGGAGATGAAAGATGATAATCTACATATTATTGGACCTTTAATCGGTGAGTGCGTTTCGTATTCATATGCCACCATCCCATTTTGCCACCCACAGTTTTACATATGAGCTTGTTATCAAAATACACAGCTAAAGATATAAGTTTAATACACTGGCTTCTGAGCATTATTGATATGCCTGAGATGCAATTAAATTTAAGGTGTATATATATGCCACTGCAAAAATTGTGATGGTTGGGTTTAAGGATTGGATGAAATTGTGGTGATGCCTATTATAACTTTCTTAATACAGATAAAAGTTGCTGCTTTCCTCTGTTTCTCTTTCAGTATTTCTATCAAAGATGACACACAGAGATGAAAGATGGGAATGATCCTCACGTGGCAAGTTGGTTACCTGGCACTATCAATCTGGATTACTGGTACTATAGATACATGTATCAAGCAAAGAGATTAGAACAATACAGAGAACAATCATTATCTGGAAAGTTGGTTCCTACCATCCAATGTCCATCTGGATTTACTGCTACTCTATATTTTATTGTATGTACAGTATGATTGCTTTGTGATTGTGTACTAGTTACATTTCTTTGTGAGGAATTTATTTACCCTGTAGACCAAAGCAATCAATATGCAACCAAGGCAACATGCAATAACTACACACAGACAATTGGTTATTAAAAATTGATTTATTCAAATTGAATCTATATTAAAAAAACTGTTGCTTCATTTTCATTCCACCAATATGCATGGGATTAAGCATATGGTAATACATATGAAAATGGTGCTTTTACTGTATGCTGGTCATTTTCATTCCACCAAAACACATAGATAGTGTAAGGTGGATTAAAACAAATATGAAAATGTGCATTTACTGCATTACCTAGAAAAAATGACACCACCAGGCCACCCCTTGTCAAGTTTTAATGTAATGGTAACACCTGTATAAAAACTGCAAAACATAATAAATTATTATGCACATGTATTGGTAATTGAACAGTACCCTACTATTGATGAGTAAAATGGTCTGGTATTATTATTAGGCCATCGAGAGTAAAGTACAAACATATGGCACAATTGCCAAGCACACGCTGAGGTCATGTCATTTGCATATGTGGGTGGCAATTACTCAAAATACTATGCTTTAGATTTGCATTTAGTGCTAGGAGAACTTGTTGTATGAACAGTGGCCAGTTGTTCAAAGGCTTGTTAGCCTAATCTGGGAAACTTCCCAACAGCTTGTTTATAAAGTTGAATAAATTATTCCAGAAATCTTTTCTACATCAACGTAGTTTCATTTCTATAGTTATGACACAAACAATGGTACAGAAGTACACAACAGAGGATTGAAAGTATTAAGTAAACCCGCCCCAGGGTTAGCGTTAATCAAATATTTGAACAAATGGCCCCAGTATCTAATTCATGATAAATTGCATTGTTAGTTATGTAAATGAAAATTAAATTTGTGTTTATGTTGTATATGGTGCGTGTGGTCATACAATATTTTCGAGAACCTGGGTTTTATATATACATACATGCCAGTACTGCATTCACAAAAACATCAAATCAATACATAAATACTTGCAAGCATTATATGTAATCACTAACACCATACTTACTCATCACCAACATTTGCCACAATATGGTACCTTCATACTTACACACCACATAGCATACAGCTTACATACAGTTTTCCAAAACACTATCACAAAGACAAGATAGCACAGATTGAGGTACAGTGACAGTCCTAACAACTAAAAGCCATAATTTTTCCAGTTAAACATAGTAACATACAGTAACACAACTTGAACAAATTGATTATAAATTCAACTTTGTTATTAATAGTGATATTCATCAGTATAACACGAGAAGGAGAAACGATTTTCACCTCAAGAGAGTAAAAATTAATTGGGGCAAACATTCTTTTAGATACTTAGCTCTTAATTACTTTAACACTCTTCCATCTGCTATAAAGGATACTAACTATTTAAGTACTTTCAAATTACATTTTAAATAGCTTTACCTTACGTAGCTACGCTAATTCTTACTAATTCTTTTTATATTGTATTGTTAATGTATATCTTAAACAGAGCCTCATTGAAAAACTCTTCGGAGACATGGGCACCCTGAATAAATATCATTATCATCATCATAATTATATTGATCATCATTACACAACACCAACATTTGTATCAATTTGGTACCTTCATACTTACCAACCACACAGCATATTGTACATATTCCAAAACACATTCACCAAGCCAAGTATCAGTGTACAGTAGTTGCTCCTAGTAAAAAAATGTTTTTCAAGGTCAACCCATTAGCTGGAAATGTACCAAGGAGTGTCCTACTTTAGAGTATTTTACTCTGTCTAACACTGGACCATTTTACTTGTTACTACATGTGAAAGGCATAAAAACAACCCTTAGAATATATACAATAAAGTAACCTTGCCTTGCACATGATCCAAGGGAGGTCTAGAAAGCATCCATCAGCCAATCTTCTTCAAGCAGATCTTCTTCTTCGACCAGATCTTCTTCCATTCTTTCAATGGGGGCTTCCAATATTGGAGGTTCCACTACAGGTCTGTGAAGGCGATGACGGACGTCAACTTGGTTACGTGCTGGCAAAAAGCAACGCCCTGCTGTGAATATGGAGGAGTATTCTCGTCTTCTTAACAGCTAGTCTGTGAAGACGGAGTGGATGATCTTTTGGTTCTATGTCTTCTGGGATCTCATCAGCTTCATTAAAACTTGGCAATTCTTCATCAAAATCTCTGAAGCGCTCATTGCTTGTCCAGTAGTAAAATGGCAAATCTTTGTCAATTCGTTTGCAATACTCTCTAAAGGAAAATATGTCTTATGTATATATAAACTTTGTTTATTTCCCTTCATGTACAGTATGTATACTATACCTCACAACTTTCCTCCATAAAGATCTCATATCTTTCACTGTAAAGATATTGCCAAGGAAACGGTGCAACAATGAGATAAATGCTTCTATATCATCTGAAGTGCCAGCTCTAGGATGTTCTGGATATCCAAATCTATCAGATTCTCTTCTGCGATATTCAATGATTTCGGTGTTGGTAGTGACAGCAATCACAGTCTCTCTTGAGAACCCACAAATTCCTTTGATTGGTCTAGAAAATAAACAAAATATTGAAACAATTCTACATATTTTCATATATATTGTAAACATTTTCATCTCAGTGTGTTTAAAATAAAAAGAAAGCAGCTAGCTATGATGTTTCTACCATAATTATACCTGTTGATGTCAATGGTACCAAAATTAGGTGTTGTCTTATGCCATGGCATCCAGTCATCCAAAACCATGTTGAGCATAGCGTAGTCCTTTCTGTATCGCTCAAGCTCGGAAAGACCTCTACCATCTGCTGCCTCGTGCCATCCTGCAACAATGTTAACATACTCTCCACGCCTCCACGCGGGTATATTCCCGCCATCAGGGTTAATAGAATATAGCAAAAATAGCTCATTTTCAAACCGCGATAACTCTTCGGTTTTATGGAGTAAATTCATGTTTTAAAGTATCACTATAAAGAGTAAACATTCCTGAATTTACTGATGAGAATTTATTTTAGTTTCCTTGTAAAAAAGTATAATTTACTCATGAATATTTCAATGACACTTTAAGGTCATGTTCACTGACACGAAACATGCATAAATACAATGGGAATTTAACATAACTAAAATGCGATATATATACAAAATTATTCCAAAATTCTTTTATTAAATTACTAAACAAAAAAGTTATCAAAACATACCTTTGAGAAAACGAGATCTTCACAGCAAAAATCGCAATATATTTCAACAGTTTTTAATCGAAGTGCAACATCATTAACATAATTATGTATTGACGTCATGATGATATATTTACAAACATTAAAGCGTTAGAAACATAAATATTTTGATGCTAAGTTAAACTAACTCATTAAAAGATTAAGTCAAAAGACTTGTTTGGGCGAAACAATCATTAAACTTAACCATCACAATAGCTAGACCTTTCCTATATATTTTGCCAAGCGTTGTGTTCCAAACACAGTCCGTTTCGACAAAGAGTAAATATATTCTCGTATCTAATATCACCTTAAACAAGACAAATAATAACAAGTAGAAATATAACGTTCTAAAACGAGAAAAGTCTTATAGTCTTAAGGATAGGCCCGAGCGGAGCTCTAACATATCAGTATCTTACGATATCATACAGTATCATCATACAGTATCTTAGGATATCATACAGTATCTTAAGATATCATACAGTATCAGAGGTCGGTTCGAAGCTAACATCGCTCGATATTCAATTATTCAATTTTAGGATTCAATGATTCACTAAAATATATTTAATAATGGGTAGATTTAGATTTAGCAATTGCAAGATTATCCCCGAAGACAGACAAAAATATCTCTTTAAAGATACAAAAGACACCTAAACGATATGCTCTACTAACGCTGTAAAAGAAATTATTATCAATAAATGTGTTTTTAAAATTAATTCTGTGTGTGTTGTATGTACATTGTACAATATTTTAAATAATATATTCTAAATTTATTCAAATCTTTAAGCTAGAAAATCTTAATTCTAACAAACGCGTTTAAATCCCTGTAAGAACTATGTTTATACAATCAACATATATTTGTATTGCTCTATAAGATCCTATAAGACTTTTCTCGTTTTAGAACGCTATATTTCATAATATTTTACTAGGTTGTGATATTAGATACGAGAATATATTTAACGGACTGTGTTTGGAACACAATTTGACTTAATCTTTTAATGAGTTAAGCTATTGTGTCTTAGTTTAACTTAGCATCAAAATATTTATGTTTCTAACGCTTTAATGTTTGTTTTACTAAATAAACGCTGACTTGCATATCATCATGACGTCAATACATAATTATGTTAATGATGTTGCACACCCTCAAAACTCAACATAATGACTGTTTCGCCCAAACTCACCTTGCATATCATTATGACGTCAATACATAATTATGTTAATGATGTTGCACACCCTCAAAACTATCACACACCCTCGCACACCCTCAAAAATCCGGGTCGATCGGCCTGTATATTACTACTAACGGCGCGTTGAGAATAAAGATTTTGAATAATAATGAGCCGCATTGAGGCGCGTTGCATTTCGGGAAGACCCTCATTCGTCCTCTGACTTGTAGTAGACATGTTTCACACAAATGACAGCGACACCATTATTTTCCAACCACGGTAAATTGGTTACTGGTCAGTTGGAAAGTTGTATGTCAACTGTATCTCTGTCGCGTTTATAGTTTATAGGAAGAAGGTTTAGGTGGTGGATATATCGAGTGAAATAATATATACAATATTTTAGACCTGAACGGGAACGGCTGCGAAAAATGCAACTCTAAGTCCTCCGACAGGAATCGAACCTGCGGCCCTGCGATTCCGCTGCAGCGCTCTGACCACTGAGCTACATGGTCCAGTTGCCAAGCGTTAACCGCAAGTTCATATATATATACATATAGATAAGGTAAAGTCTTTATAGTTTATAGACTTTATATATTGAAGCCATCGGTTTCATTCGTTAGGAAAGTATTCAATAACTGATTATGCTGAGAACGACCGCTATTGATCCGAAAACTCTGTACCTTTTGGCACCATAAGCAAAAGTTTCTATAATTTCAATTTTCACTTTTATCTTTAAATTTTTATTCGTTCTAAATCGCCTATTGCGCTCATTTGACTATTATATGGATCCAGTTTTTTATGAAATTGACAACATTGAACAATGGTTGTGTCTAGTGTATTTGAATGCTATTGGCTAATGGAATACAATGGGGAAGGCAAATCCATGGTCAAAGTAAGCAGACCGTCCGTGCGGGCACAGGCACCCGCTAAATATATATATATAGGTCTGCGTATTGGAGACTAGAGGCAGAGCAAAACCCCCTAAATTAATCAAATATTCGGATCGCTCATTTTATACCTTGTTCTCACCATCTTTGTCGTTCTTTCCATCCTCGCCATTACCATAGTCTTCTGTGCCATTGGAAAAGTCGATTATAACAGAATTAGCGCGAAAGCACAAAGATATTTTGGAAAACAAAAGGAACGATTACAGAACAAAACAGCAAAAAAACAGAGTGTGGGAAGCTCTCTCAGAAGAATTTAATTCCCAGTCAGGTGTGTCTAAGAGAGATGCTCGGCAATTTAAAAAGTGTTGGGAGAATATAAAGTCCCGTGCTAAGAAACAACTTCCGAAAGAGAAGAGAGAAAGTAAATAGTTGGTGGTGGTCCATCATCAGCCGAAACGACGAGGGTGCTGCTGTTTCTTCGATTATTCCAGGTCAGATTGACAGCCTGAATAACCCTTTTGATGACGATAATTTTGAAAGAGGTAAGACAATGCTAATTGCAAAATACTATTTAGGCGATTTATAATGCAATAATCGGTTCAAATAGTTTTCCTAGTCTGAACATCAACACAAGTCATGGTAAATCAATATACCGTACATAACATGTGAATTATTTGATGACAGTGTTATTGTATAGAAATCGACGCTGATGATATTGAGGCATTGGCGCCAACTACAGTCAGTACACCAAACGAACGCGAATTGCATTCATCTGTCGTCGAGGCTGCCTTATCGTCGTCATTTACCAGGAAATCACAAGTATCCGATGCCCAAGAACGATGTTTAGATTTACAAACCCAACAGCATGAAGCGGAAACGGAGCTCCTGGTTATAGAGAAAAATAATACAATAATACAACACAAAAGGAAAATGGAAGTGCTGGACGCGGAACTTGAATATTGGAAAACAATGAATAAGTCCATAAAAAACACACAGGAGCAACACCCGAGACCAAACACACGCGCTAGGAAGCAAAACTAATCACATTAATAACCTCTGTCAATAACATACACAATGAATATATGCGTGTAATTTATTTTGTGTGCATGTTCTTGTCAAGATAAAGTTGTTTAATATGAGAATATATATAAAATAGTTATTGTGATATTCAATTGAATACTTATTCATAATTTAGGTGAAATGTTGCATTATCAGCGCTTGCCGAACAGCATTTCACAAAAGCCGTTGACCACCGCGAATATCATTTTCTTCTTCCTCGGCAGCCGGAAAATGTTCTGGTTCATCCATAGGGTCATTTCGGCGTCTTATGAAGTTATACAACACAGCTGTAGCGACAAAGATAGTTAGCGTCTTTTGCAGCTTTGTGCGAATGGTCATTGATAAGCATGGGAACAACCTCTTCCATGTGCCAAACATCCTCTCCACGGTATTTCGTGTACGTATTTGAGCCATATTATAATTGCGTTGTGGTCGGGTCTGCGGATCAAGTATTAGCGTCATGAGATATTGGCAACATGGGTAACCACTATCACCAAGTAACATGCCAGGGATATCACCACGCTCGAACTGTGCACATAGTCGACTGTTATCGAAAATTCTGGCGTCATGGACGCTAAAAGGCCACCTAGCAACAATGTTTAAAATTTCTAAATTTGTCCGCAAACAGCTTGAACGTTTATTGAAAAAATCCTTTTCGATTTCGAAAGAGTTCAGCAGTCTCGCCCCCAGGGCATTGTATTTTGATGTGTGTACAATCAATTGCACCCACAACACTGGGAAATGCACAAATTCTCCAGAAATCAAGTTTGAGTTGCTGCAGCATGTCACCATCAGGAAATGTAATGTAATATTCTTTAAGCGTGCGATTGCCTCGGAAACACGTTTTATAATCCGACTTGCTGATGGCTGCGAAATTTCACACAGGTCTCCGCATGCAAGCTGAAATGTTCCCGTGGCGTAAAACCGTAGCGTTAATAACAGTTGAATATTAGCTGGTATGGGTTTCCTCTGTCGTTGTGTGCAGCTATATCTGGCCTGATTATTTCCAGTAACTCGCGAAATGCTACCTTAGTCAATCGGTATCTGTTCCGGAATTGCTCTTCGTCATATTTACCGTAATCAAAGAGATATGGTTTCCGTCTATTTCTGTTGTTTGGGACAATATTATTCACACATTCTAACCTATTTAGCCACCTATCCGCCATGTTGGTATGATTAAGTAAAGTTGAGTGCGGCTCAAGGGACGTATACCTCTCACTCACACTTCACTCCAAATCTGAGCTTCACTAGAGTGCGAGTGGTGTCTTTGAATAGTTGGAGTGTGAGTGTCGCATTATACTATGTGAGTGTGAGTGGACACTCATTGAGTGGTGAGTTGCACTCATTGAGAATGAGCGTCCACTCATTGAGTGTGAGTGTGAGTGAGCTTTTAGAATACAGGCGTTAGTTATTTATAAACATTCACGGCGTTCTCCACAAAATACAACAATAATATTATATATAATTGTTCTTAACTTAGGCCCTTGCAAAATTTATTGTTCAATTTCAGTCAAATTTGATCAGAATTGATCGTGTTTTCAATCAACCAGAAGATACGAGAAAATTTGATCAATTGAGGCTCAGAAAAGCTATTTTCTGCACTTTCTGCCGCCAAATTGCAGAATTTGGACAGCAAAAATCGACTACAATTTTCGTTTCCATTGGTTTTGGTGGATTAAATTGCTTGATGGGGGCTGGTGTACTTGCGTCATACAGAAATGCCTGCTACGCAGGCTAGTTTGGACTTGGTTATATAGACTTAGTTATACTTATTTCACCTTAAATGTTTCTAGTGTGTATCATTACTACAGTATAAGTGTGTATCATTATTACAGTACAGCTCTAGCTAAAATTTGGTTGTCAATAAGTGCCTGCTACGCAAACTAACAACTTCCATACAACTACTGTTGTCAGATGACGAGGGGTGGGGTGGGGATTGGATTAGAGAACGAATTAACAAAGAAAGCTTTTGCTCGTATTTTACACTGTTCATTAACTAAAAAAATAGTACTGTAATTAATGTTTTGTTATCGCCTTTGAAATTTTATAGCATCTGGCAAAGGGCCCAATCAACTGGGGCAGCAAGCCCATTTTTTCCTTCGGTGGTGGGGCAATAGAAAGGGCCCACTGGGGAAAATACGCGACCACGCTACGCTACGGTCGGTAGTTCGCTACAAATATCAGATAGTTTGTGATCAAAATTCAAAACTTGAATTTATAATGATACATAAGTCATACTATGCCGCTTTCTTTCATTCTATCGCATATTCAGGCATCAATATTTCAGTGCTTGTTGATTTCAACTATGCTATTCCCTTCAATTTTAAGCGTTATTGAAATATAATATTAAATCAAAGATATAGTTTACAACGAAAATTCTGCTCATGACAGGCATTCGTGTTAAATATGTATAAAGCAGCATATATGTTGGTGCTATGTGGACTCGCATGTCTAAAACGCACAGCGAATGAAAATGCTTTGAAAGCGTTGTCTAATGCGACCACGAGGACGAACTTTAACTCTAACTAAAGCGGCAAGTTCTACAAGCCAAGAAAATGTAAAATTTACGTAGTTGTATCTCAAGAGGCGGCCGTTTAGTAGATTAATTCAAGTCGCTTTTAAAAAAGGTCCATGCAGCCTTCAACCTAGCCTGTGCACATCCTGTATTACACTGTACTGCAGTCTGTGGAAACTCGCGCGACTGCTTGTCGACCCCCAGCTGAGCTATCCAGATCTGGGTAGTAGATTCTGATTGGCTAAATAATTAATGATTATTCTGATTGTTTCTGATTGGCTAATACTGGTAACTGGTAAAACGTGTTTTATATCGGAAGCATCCAAGATGGCGGCAGACAATAAATTTGAATCAGTGCTTTGTATTAAAATTGACAAAGCGTACACAGTTCAACTTTATGCAAATAATACTTTATTTCTAATTGTTGTGAATGAGCTGTACTATTTGTCTTAAAAATATATTGAACGCTACCCAGCGTTATTTGATCGATGGGAGAAAAGGGCAACTAAACGTACGAGAGTTGCTATCGAGTCTACCTTTCTCTGTTACTAATTTCTCACCGACCGCCTCCAAAAAGAGTGTGTAGAAGGAAATAAAACAAAGGAAAGGCAAGAGAAACGTGGACGCACGAGATGTTTTGTCTGGCCAACACCGATGAGCAAGTGACACCAACAGGTGAAAGGAAGGTAACACTTTAGCTTGCTGGCCGGATTTTACTACATCCCGGGCGTTCTTTGTCAGTGCCCGCTGATTATCAGCGGTATATGATGATAACATTGAGTGTTTCCAGAACTTGCAGTAGTAAGTTAATATAAATAGTATTTTTTGCCGTTGTTTTCAGCGAGCTTGCCTGTGGCGTAGCGGGTTAGGGCGTGCGTTTGCTGGGACTAACTGTATTGTAGGTTCGAGCCCGCGCCCAACACTTTTTCTTAATTTTTTTTGTTAAGTTTTTTAAAGTTTTTTTTCTCGATAATTTTCACTTTCTAAGACTGGTTAGGGTTAGGAAAGGGGTTAGGATTGGTACAAATCATGCCGGATTGAAGCCTGTTCGCAGGCTAGCCCAGACTAGATTCCTGTCTTTAATAGCCGCAAGCTAAGTGTTTCCAGAGGAGTGTTTCCTTCTGTTTCCTTCTGGGTTAGGGTTAGAGTTAGGCAATGAGGTAGGAGTAAGGATCAGAAGGGAAAATTAGGAAAGACAATGAAACACTCCCGTGGAAACTCTCAATGTTATCATCATATACCGCTGATAATCCTAATTATGATCGCGGGCACTGACAAAGAACGCCCGGGATGTAGTAAAACCCTTGCTGGCCTTGCGAATTTCGATTTCTGATCCTTTTTAACGTGTCTATATTAAAACTTCAAATATGTTATCTTTTTTAACCACAGTTCACACATGTTATTGTATATTATGAAACACTGTTTAAAACTATAACTTCTGTTGTAGATAAATTTTTGATTGTGTTTCATCCCAGGATGCCCTTCTGGCTAAAAGCTAGGCTCATATATGACTTAAGCTCATGGTGTTATTGTTAAATAAATTCTTTTTAGGCAGTTGAAGATGTACCAAAATTTCTTTGTATTCACTGTGATTTAAATATTCCAGTAACTTTGGTTAGGAGCCATCAAACAGAATGTAGTGGGTGAGTGTAATGGACCTAAGATTTATCACGGTCTCCTTTTTTATTCTTTGAAGGTAACACATACCAATTTAGTTTAGTTTAGTTTAATTTGTTTACCACTCTGAAGTGGACGGGAAGCCTTAACAGGTTTCTACAACCCAATTGACAAAGGTCTCCGAGGTTTAGTAAGTTAGCTATGATTACAGCCTAACGGTAGTGTTTAGGAGGGAGGAAAACCGGAGCACCCAGAGTAAAACCCTTGAAGCATGGATGAGAACCAACCAATCTGTACTTACTTGAGTTACTCAGGACAGTTTAGGCTTAATTCAGAGGTAAGAGGCAGCATTCTAACCGAATCTTTCCCAGGTGGCAAATTCGGTTAATCGTATTATATGAATTCATATTCATAAATTAAACCACTTCTTTGACTACATGATGGCAGAATGCTGTTTAATGGGTTAACAACACACATGGGCAGATCATGTGGCTGATAGCATGTCTTCCAGTCCACTAACAGGCTAGTAGGGTGTGTAAGGCTGTCCACAAGATGCTCGGCGACTTTGGAGCAACTTTTCCGATTTCAGGCAACTTTTCCAATTCCTGGCAACTTTTTTTCCATCAAGCAACATCTTATTTTAAGACAATAACTTAAAGTAAAACGAAGGAAACAGGAATATTCAAAAGTTTAAATGTTGTTTGTTCCGGTTTTTGATCGCTTGTTGTTCCGCTGTATAGCTGTTCAAGTCTGTAAGATTTGTTCATGAGTACATACTTATGGGACGCAGATCCAAAATATCTCTGCAATTCTGATTTTTTTCTGATGCTGCAATTGCCCAGCTTGTCGAAGAGCTTGCAAAGTATTTGGCCGTTGCAGATGGGGTAGAAATTGAAACAGAGGAAGAGAAAGTGAAGTGGTGGTCTTATCATGAGATGGCTCTTCCTTGTTGGTCAACAGCAGTTAAGAAGATCTTGTTAGTTTAACCTAGTTCTGCTCAGCTGAGCGGGTGTTCAGTTTGCTTCAGAATGCATTTAATAAACAGCAAGATGCAGCATTGCCATTGGAAGAAACTGTCGAGGTCTCAATCATGTTAAGATACAACAAGCAAGATGGCTGAAACATGCTCTGTAATAAGAGTCACAGAGGACACAGTGTGTTTTTAGGTATGATTGATTGTTGTGTTACTCGTTTTAGCAGGTTAAAAGTTCAGGAGTCATAAACAGTGAACAATGACAATTAGATTGAGTAATTAGACACTTCTTGCAGTAAATATATGAAGACCAACATTAATATTTTGGAGCAACTTTTGAGCAACTTTTTGATTTATGAGCAACTTTTGAGCAACTTCCTTGGAAATTTTGAGCAACTTTTAAAAAGAATTGGAGTATCTTGTGGACAGCCGACAGCCTTAAGGGTGTGTTAGTGCAAAATGCTGTTTAATGGGTTAATTTTCTTTGCCTTTGCTCATTAATTATTTTTAATGTATTGATTGAATTTAGAATGTCATCAACTTCAAATGCCAGGAATAACAATGCCACCAATATCGATGAAGTATGTACACACATGTATTTTGTTTTATCATTGCATTTTTATAATTGAAAATACAAATTTTACAGTAAAAATGTCTCTCTATGTGTGTGGGCAATTTCGTTGTCATAAATGACACGACATTCTGTACAGCTGCTCTGTGGAAACACCATATTATGACTAAGAAAAGAAAAGAAAATTCCCTTTCTAATACTCTAGTAATAGTAATAAGACCTGGCACAAATAATAAACAATTTGTAAGTGACAACTGTATAGTACAAATGAATGTGTTTGATATAAAAACTATTTTTACAGATGCCTGACATCAGAATGTCGATGTATTCGCCTCAGCTGAAGCAAATCTTTCCAAACCAAGACAACTCTCTATTACAATCAGCCTTGCAAGATGCTGATTTCAACTTGCAAGATGCTACCGAAATAGTTTTAGCAAGAGGTAAATGGATGTCATTCAGTAGAAAATAAAATCTAAATTTGTCACCAATAAGATGACATTTAATTTGGTTGAAACTATGGGTCAATTTCCATATTAACAATCCCAATTTAAATATAATTTTTTTTCAATCCTAACTCTAAACCTATTCCTAACTCTGACCCAAATTTTAATCCGTAATCCTAACCTTAATCCTTGTAGCATAATCAAGCTTTGAGGCAAACGGGATGCTTTAAAGCTATTGGAAGAATTCTGGGACATTCATTTTTGCACAATGGACCAAGTTTTTGTGGGCTTTCTCCGGCAGTGAAGCATTACTTCTTATGCAAGACAGGCACAATAGAACCCCCACCATTGGAGATAAATGATGTGCCAGATGTGGAGCTTCGAGCACTGGTGGAAGCAGTAAGTGTAGTAATACAGTACAAGTTGCACATATTATGTTGTACATATAACTTTAGTATTATTAGATAACAGGAGATAAATTACCTTTATCTGCCTAATGTGGTGGGAATACTGTAGTTCATTATTACTTGTGCCCAAAGGGCCACTTAATGTCCAAACAGATTTTCATAAGGGCAACATTTCAAAGTCTTTCGAGATGTCAGTACACCTAACGGCAATGAAAAAAAAGTACCTCAACCGAAAATTTTAAGCCTTAGGAAGATATTTTAAAACCTGGCAAAAAATAGAAAATTATGCAAGCTGGTTGGCTGGAATGGCTTACGTCAAACTGAAAATATGACCTTTACCAACAGATTTACTGGAAAGTCTATCCCCTTATCTAATTGAGGCTGGCATTGAGTTGGAGCTGTTGCACTCCTGTAGACACATGGTAGTTCAAAACCTCTTCATGTACTTTGTGATTGAGATAGGGAAGTTGGAACTCGATGATATCTCTACTGGTAAGTTTGTTAGGGCTGAACTCCAATCGCCAAAGGCGTTCGAGTACAGGGACATACTCGACTGAAGTCCATAGAATTATCAAATTTGGTGTTACTGAAATCGAATGTGAGTACAATAGAGCAAAAATCTGTGATTGGCAGATGTACAACAGTATTGCAACTGTACAAAACATTAACCAATTGTGATTGACCAATAATTGGGACCGTAATTGGGCTGATTATCGTCTTATAGCAAGACACATGGAATCTATTATTCTATTATTTATGATTGTATAATGAATAAATCTGGATATATAACAGCTCTTTAGATTGCTGCAAAAATTGGTATCATTTTAAATAATAAGTTGAATCGGCTCATGTAAGAAAGCTCCTAATATATAATATTGCATTTTACAGGTTTGGAGGCTGTGGGTTTGAGGTCATTTCCACAGCGTTACCCTCAGACTATTGGTCAACGTTTTCCTACCGAAAAAGACTGCAAAATTTCTGGAAAAGAAATGAAGGGGAAAATTATTTTTAATGAAGAAGTAGCTGAAGTAAACAGAAAAACAAAAAACTTCTTCTTGGATTACATAGACTTAATTGAAAATAGGAATGAAGGTACGTACAGTTCATGGAACACTACCAATGTAAAACCTGTGAACTTTAATGTAACCAATATTGTCGGTTACAAAACGTCATGTTGGTTACAAATACTAATTGTTATAACTGTGAAGTATTTTTGTCTTTGATTTTATCCATTTTTATAAGCAAAAGGTTATATGACAAAGGTTTCAATTGTCATAAATAGTCATCAATTGAAACCTGCTTTTCTCTTTTGTAGATGGTGCATGGTTACTAGATCTGTGCTGCTTTTGGACCGCCACTAATATGTTACCACCTCGGTCAGAGATGCTGAATGTCACATTTGACAAAGAAGGTAGCATGGTGTTGCCCATGGCTGAATGCTGCTTTCTAAGTTTGGTTTTGCCTATAAAACTCACCACGTTTGAAGATTTTACAAGGAATATGGATTTGGCTTTGAAATATGGCTCCCATGGGTTCACTTTCATCTGAAGCTCTTCGAGGCGAAGACAATCAACAATTTCTTGACAGTTATTTTAATGTTTCACATACTACATTTGTTGTATTTGGAGGGATTTATTTTATTTTATTTTATTTTACTAGCTTTGGCATATTTATACAATAAAGAAATTATTAAAATTATACTGATAAAATACACAGAAAACTATAAAGAAACACGATGGCAGGGTATCCGCAACATCAGCGCCAATTACTGCGGGCCCAACAATTTGTTGTGTTTGGAGGGATTTGTTTTGTTTGGATGGTGCTATGGTAATACAGTATACACTAAATGTTGTTCTTGTTTTTGTTGTTTTGAGGTGGTAGTTAACCCAAAATTTCCAAAAATATTTTTAAAGGTTTAAAAAAAATAAATTGCTGACATATCATCAATTGAAACTTGAGACAAACCAAGCAGTCTGCACCAAGTATGCATTATAAAGTATACAGTAATCATACTTGAAGCATGTCATAGACCACGGTCGTCATAGCAGCAACTCATGAGTAATAAACAACTACTTTCTGCCAATAGCAATAACTCGAAGGGAAGAAAAGACATATCATATGTTTTGTGTATACATATTGGTGCATATGTTTGTCAGGTCAAAAGCTGGGGAAAAGCTACTTTCACTTTCTCAGTCAGCACTAATGCTTTTACATTCTTTCAGTAATAAACTGAAGAAGTTCCATATAAAAATCCACACCGTGATAGGCAGATGGACGGTTTGGATTAATATTCTGTTGAAGCTCAAGCCATGCATTTTTATTTACTGGTAGCATTGTTTCTGGAACTTCTACATGAACACTTTCCTCTTCTGTAGTGATTGGACCTGCCCAATCAATTCCAAAATTATCTGGGTTGATCTACATAAATGAACACCTATATGCTGTATTAAATATATCATAGGTAAAAGAACTTGTAATGAGTGGTAACTCATTAAATTGCACCCGCTGATATTATTTACCTCATTGTTAAACTCATGAGCGACTGTTCCACCTGACCTTCTATTTCTTAGCATCCCATTTATCCAAAGCTGCTCTGGACTTTGGTTTCCTTCTGTCCTGATAGGTGCACTGCTATGCCCGCTTTAAAGATGTCCAAACTTTCATTTATTCTCTTTTCATATACAAAATGAAGAGCAGCTAAATGACACTCATTGGAAACATCAAGAATACCAGTCTCTTCCATGTAGTAAAATAGATGATAAAATAAAGTGATACAGCCAGAAAACACATCTCTCCATAACCTCTCGATCCTCTGATTATGTACGCTACGCCCAGTAATGTGACTGCCCCTGTTAGGCTCACGTAATGGGTGGCTCAACATATACCAGGCAACATCAACATTCTCACCTCCTTTGTCGGATCGGACTCGTGAAGGTAAGCCAAACTGAGCAACCGCATTCTCAAAGTGACCGAAAACTGTGGCAGCTTTGTTATTGGTGGAACAGGACAAAAAAACAATCATACGTGAAAAACCATCAATTCCACCATGAATCACAAACCTCCATCTATAATCATAATGAAGTGAAATGATAATAAGAGTAAGTATGTGCATGCTACATGATTGTAACTTACCCCACCTCCCCAGTAAGAAACTGTTGGAGCAACCCTTATATAATAATAATATACACATCTTAACTGCTTTCTCCAAAATAAATAGTACAAATACAAAAAGATATGCCAACATTTTGATACCAAAGCTGAATAAAATGTGGATGATGGAATTGAACAAGGATAGTGTCAGAATGCCAAAAAATTCCATTTTTATGGAATATGGAATTTTTTTTGCCTAATCACACTGCTCTCCAATGATTTATTTAGCTTAGTTTTCATACACATTAGGAATGGAAGGAAATTATCCAGCATATCCTCATGCCTTGAATTAAGGCTATGTCTTAATTCTCAAAATCCCCAAAAATTTTTGTTACCAATCCCTCACCCCCATCTAACCCTAACCAGGTCGCTTCCCTAACCCTAGCCCTTCGCGACCAAAAAGAAGTAATAATTTATTTTTACGGTGCAATTATAATCTCTCTAAAATGTCATCTATAATATAAATAGGAAATTAAATACTGTTTTGCCACTATACTGCCAATATAACCAATGTGAAGTCTAGTGAAAACTGGCAAATTTACCTGATCAATTTATGGTTGCCATCAATGTGCCAAAGTGCTAAAGGAGACGGAACTGAATAACTCCTACGATTAATCACAATCAACTCTAGTGCGCGTATAAGAGTTCCCTCCGGATTTACGCGACGCATTGATTCCCGGACTCTTCTTTGTTGAACTCTGTAGCCCGTCACTCTTTTATAACCAGTGTAAGGCTGAGTTCTTAATATTTCCCTAACTGTTGTATCCAGCTCTGCCAGATTTAGATTTCTATATGTTCCTCTTACTGACATACCATAATGTTGTAATCGTCGCTCGACTGTACGCTCACTTACACCGAGTGCGGCCAGGGGCGGATCCAGTCGTTTGGCTGACCGATGCACTATACTGCACCAGATCTCGTATATGTAGGGGGGTTCGGGGGTATCCCCCCGGAAAATGTTGAAATCTAGGCCCTCGGAAACGCGATTTCCTGCGTTCTGAGCGAACTTTTGGAGTGAAATCCAAATAGCATTTGCTGAATTTTCAGTAAAAATACGTCAAATATTCTGACTTTACTTCGTAACAATAAGTGAATAATGTGACTTCAAAAATCAAACTAAAATACAAGCTATATAACAACAAAATATGATCAGCTTAGAATATGTAAATGGAGCTTCACACGCGTTACATACTAGTTACCAATATGTATTTTGTATTATGTACTATATTCATTTTTGAATGCTATACCTTTTAGTGTCATTAAGAATCTAATTAGCAGTTTTGTTCGTGATTCACAGAGTCTTTCAATATTGACCATCCTGAGTCAATATTCGATATATTCATATAAGATTCTAACTAGCCAACTAGGTTTGGTTACAATTTATGATTTTTCCAACTAGAAAAGTTGATATTGAAGAACTTGTTGTTGGATTCATTTAATGTTCAACTACTGTACTGTGCATTATTGCAGCTGCATTCAATACCTTTTCAAACATATAATAACATACGGAACATATAATTCTACGTTGCTTATTTAGGTTTGAAAATATAACATGGATCCTAAAGGATTTAATCAGGGGCGTAGCGAAGGCTTTGTGTTTGGGGGGTCCAAGCCACAATTTTGCCGACAGAGTGGGCGTGGCAAGGGCGTGGTCAATGATTTGTTCATAAATATCGTTTCATAATAAATCAAGGTAATTTTATTATATAATTATTAATATGAGACTTATACATTTACAGATCGATATAAGATCGTTCTGAACAACACAAAATGGACAGATGTAACTAAACAGTTTACAATTTAGGTCGCCCTTTGCCGCCACTGCCCTTTGCCCCCTTTCCTTTTCCCGACATTTTATCACCTTTCAATTTTATCGTCCTTTTCATTTCCCGACATTCTATCGTCTTTTAATTTCCATTTTCCCGGCATTTTATCATCCTTTTCATTTCCCGACATTTTATCGCCTTTTTCTTAAAATTTTCCCGACGTTTTTCAATTTTTCCGAAATAACATATTAATATTCTAAACCTTAAATTTGACAAGAATCCAATTTTGCCGACGGAGGTATCATTGGGGGGGGTCCTGCACCCCCCCCCCCCCCCGCCCCTGGATTTAATAATCAATCTTTCAGGGTCTTTACCATTTCCATAAGGGTTTTCAAATCTATGAGGATCCCCAGCATTTTACAGAAGGTCCATAAGGTTCTATCAAGAATTCCGCCTTGAGGATATAACTAGGATCCTTCAGGATTATACTTTATCCTTAAGGTTTTCTCTAAGCATCCACAAGGATCCTGCAAGAAACTTAGAGATCCTTGAAGGATCCCAAAAGATCTTGAGAATCCTTGGCATTTTGTAGAATATTCCTAAGGATCTATCAAGAATTCTTGAGGATATAGCAAGGATCCTCAAGGGTTTGGAAAGGATCCTTTAGGATTGTACTATATTCTAACATTTGATCATTAAGGATCCTGGATAGGTTTCTTGCAAGGATCCTTGCAAAGATTCTTACAAAATCCTTAAGGACCTTGAAAGGATTTTCACCAAAGAGAATTGAAATCCCATGTTTTCCACTGTTTGCTAAATATAGTTTACAACATTCAGAGCATTAACACTCTGTCCGGGTAGGTGAAATAGCCCAGGCAAATGCATTTGTGAATGATCTATACAAGAAATACCCATTCTGGTTGTTGAAAGAAATGCAAAAAAAGATCTTGACTAGGTGGGCCAGCTCAGTTCTGATGAAATATAATAGGGACCTTAATTAAATGGGTTAACATAGGCTGGCAGCCAATATAAAAATAGCCCCTAGTCTTGCATTGCATCATCAACAGTTGAATTCCCAGATATTTCAAGTTCCGTGGTATTGTATGTGTGC
Source organism: Trachythela sp. YZ-2020 (assembly GCA_016169945.1). Taxonomy (NCBI): domain Eukaryota; kingdom Metazoa; phylum Cnidaria; class Anthozoa; order Malacalcyonacea; family Clavulariidae; genus Trachythela; species Trachythela sp. YZ-2020. Next base: position 663,522 of record JADLSH010000052.1, read on the forward strand.
ATTAATCCACCAGACAATTCCAAACTTGCCCACCCTAGGCCTCTGACCACTATGTAATATATATACCCTGGGTGATTTGTTTTGGCTAGCCAGCCTACCTGAACAGTCTCATGTAAACACACACAAGATTTCTCTCAACAAAGCAAGCTAAGTTACCTGGACTACCAGGGCTTTACCCCTAGTCCCCATGACCATAGACCAATTTGTGTACAGTAGCATTGATATTAAAGTGCATAAATTATATAAAATTACCAAAGGTGCACATTATATAAACATATAAATGTTGCAACTTGTTATTGAATACGAATATACATTTAACACTGTTAGTTACTACATCAATACAACTATACAGGAATTTGGCTTACTTTAAAGTCCTCAAATCTCTACACTGCCACCACAGAATAATAACTTAATTCTCTATATTTATAATATGCTTGGGGATCGACGAACGCTTCCATTTTCGCCTTTCGAAAAAGCATTCCAAGCTTAAGATTTCGATATAAATACATCAGCTTTCATAATTTTGATCATTCCTTTGTATTCCTTTGATTTCGATGGAGTCTTCATCTTGAAAAACCAGTCAATTACTTCGTTTTGTAAATCTCCTTATTTGCCGCCATGACATTATAAATTTATAATAAACATGCTTCGCTGAACGGCTCCCTACGTCACAGTAGAAGCCAAATGCACCGATGGAGTCGGGTGGACCGGTGCAAGCGCCTGCAATCTGTACGAAATGCACCGGTCGGCGGTCAAATCTACTCACTGCGTAGGGCTCTAAAACAATGGTTTTGATGATGTCACAGTAGATTTCACGCGGAAACGGTCTCGGGACCGGTGCATTCACCGGTGCAAAATCAAATCTACTGTGAAGTATCGGTGCATTTGCCTTTCTACCGTGAAGTACTGCGAAATGTTTGACGCCTACGTTATTGATTTTTTATGATTTCGCAATTTTGACCGGTGCATTTGCATCGATTGCACCGGTCTGGATCCGCCCCTGAGTCCGGCTGCGATTTGCTTTACGGTAAACCGCCTCTCCACAAGAAAGCTCAACTGTTCGTACGGAATATTAAATCTTGGTCTTCCTCGATTGCCTGTGAAAATAGCTTGGGGCTCAACGTTAATATCTTCTGAGCTGCATGTTGAAGTTAAATTAATCAAATCTTCGGCAAGAAGATCGATAACATGACCAGTGGCGTGGTGGCTCCAAACTTTCAAGGGGGGCCAGTGTTAAATTTGGCGCCCCTAAAAGTTATTTCGATACGGGCGCCCCCCCCCCCAACAGTTCTCTATTCAGTATCGCCCGAATTTGAAGTGCAAAAATGAGATATTAGCTGGTAAGCCTCAGCGAGCGCACAACGTTACTAGTCCGTCACGCATTTTGTTTCAGCAAATTGTTATTGCGGGTTTAACGTAGGGGGGTCTGGGGGCGTGCTCCCCCAGAACTAAGAATTCAAGATATGTAACGCACTTTTTAACTTAGTTTACAACCTCATCCCCAAGTTTTGAATAATATTTGCTGCGTATACAATTAAAAGCGTCAGTGTTCAGAACATTGGTTTTGTTCCCTTTTATATATACACAAAGTGAAAGTAACGACAAACTATTGGAGATGAGATGATTGTAGTTGGCTCTGCAAGAAATAGCTAGAGTATGAACAAAAGTACAACCCCGCGGTTGTTTGAAATTTTAAAATTTACCGATCCAGTGCTTCCCGCTTTGGTTTCAAAAACCGACCACTATCAATCTGAAATCAATCTACGGACCCTTTTCAGAAAAGTGGGGGGGGGGGGGGGCGGGGTGTCACACCCCCACATTCATCCCCCCGCTCGGTACGCCCCTGGATAAAATTGTCGCTAACATCTCGAAAACAGTTTTTAAATTTGTTTTCATCCCGTCTCTGTCATTGTTTAAAACGGTAGTTTTTGCAGTCGCAGCTAAAACTGTTAAGTTATAGAAGCTCTTTCTTCGCCAGGTAGATTGTCGTAACAACAGGAACTATATAAAAAATAGGTACGCTAAGCGTACATGTATCTGCTCATGCGTATTTGCATAATTGTATAATTTATAAATAATTATTTTTGAGTTATAACTTCTTTTCCATGGGTCAATTAATACAAGAGGTCTATTAGTGTATGAACTTTAATATTGCTCCTAAACAATTGTGCATAGAGGGATGAGGGCCTATAGCCCATGGGAGCAATTTTTTAAACAATTGTGAAACCTTCAGATTTTAATCTATTATACTTGGGAATAAAGGTTGTAGTAAACAGCAGTATTTACACACCACTTATAAATATTACATACCACCTAGTCCCCTTATCGCCACAACAGTTTGGGAGAGAAATGCCAAATTGTGCCTATATCTTTTTACCAATCAAATATAAAAAGTAAACTTAGTACGAGGCGGTGTTGACTATGGAAATGACAAACAACGACCATGAACTATTGTTGATTTGACCCAAATAGTGTTGAGACATATAATATTTTAACACTTTTATGAGTGAACTTTATCGAAATAGAAGCTCGAATAATGCAGGATATTCGTACAATATTCAAATAGGCTTACCTTATTTCCTGATTCAAATGACATTCATATATAGCAGGTCCAGTCAAGTCAATACTTTGGGTAAATTGGCGATTCATTTCCACAGTTTAAAATGTTATTAAAAGACTTCCAATACTTACAAAAATACTCCCTCGACTTTTGCCATGCTCAAAAGAGTACAGAAAATAAAAATATCGTTGGTTTGATGCATAATTTTCTTCGTAAAATTAAAATATTTACTCATGTTTACAATTATCGCACTTCTGTAGTCCGCCATCTTGAAATAATCAATATCAATCCAGTTATACATCGAGATCAAACGAGGTCAAACGAGGTGTAAACTAATCGCTGATTGGTTGATATAAGCTCGTCGCTGAATGGCTACAAGCTAACGCACTCGCACGATGACAATATATCTGCATTCGCAGATACAAAAATATGTTGTTGTGCCGCAATAGTATCGCGCTGTATTGTTTGAGAATTTTAATTTAAAAATTTAAATTTTAAAATTAAATACTAATCCCTTCTTGGTGATTTTTGGGCCCCGCCTGCATTTCGGCGCCCCTCTTGAAACCATCGCTGGGGGGGCCATGGCAGCCACCACGCCACTGAACATGACGATCAATAAAACCACACTGATAGTATTTTGTTACGACAGCAAATAGCCATTCTAGTCTAAAGAGAGCACTTTCCCGACATTCAGCTTCTCCACCGCGAGCTTCGACTTGATGAAAAATGTTTAAAATACAAAATCTTATACGAAACGGCACATCGAAATGCAAAACAGCATAATAGAATACCAAGCAGGTTAACAAAATGCCTCTGTTAATTACATAATGTAAAGTGGGATTTTGGCGGAAATCACCCCTCATAAAATTTTACATTGTCTATGTTTATAGCATGCACTTACATGTTTACTTATGAAATAGTAATATAGTTCAAGATCATCGCCTTAGACGACGCTATCAAAGCGCTCTTATTTGCCGAGTGCGTTAGACATATATGTGTATGCATTATGCAATATGGTATGAAACATGCACAGTATATAGAACAATTTTGCGTCTATATTTCTGAGCTTGCTTGAAATAATGTCAATGACAATGTCAACTCACTGTAACTCAATATCGGAAAATCATCGACAAAAAATCTAAAATTTGTTTAGTTTTCCTGCTGACATGTACATACTCTACATACTAAATATTTGATTGGTGAGCACATATTATATACTATAGCTTAGCCGAAAAATGATGAATATTGATGTACATCTTTAGACTTTAAATCACTGCACGCATTGTTTAATACTGCATGTTGTGCATGTTGACAGAATGACAGGGCGACTCATTGTCACTGGATTATATCGCTACAGAGTATATACTGTTCGACAGCTAAAGATACTGGTATATATATTAGATATAAGTGTATGGTCGTTGTGTGTTAATTGTACAAAGAACTTTGTACTTGAAAGTGAAAAACTATAATTATGTATATATAATTATACAAATTCGTTAGTTTTCGTGACATATATACATATTACAACATAATCCCATAAAGCCGCGTGATTGACTTATGTAATTAGTAAGAAAGCCAGAGGCACAATACTAAATGCTGCATTCCAGTCGTGCGTTTTTCGCACGCACATACATGCACGGAAAAGTTTAAATCCATTTGAGTGTTACTTATGAAATAACCAAATGAATAAATGTACAGAATTTAGTGCTCCGTAAGGTTTAGTATGCATTTCTTAACGTAGTTGTCAAATATTAAAAACTTAGAAGGATTTAAACTTTTCCGTGCGTGTACGTACGTATAAAAAACGCATGACTGGAAAGCAGCCTTAAGGCGCACTACCAGGCACAGGGCCAACACTTGACATGATCGATCTAGCACTAATCTTAACAGCGCCCTGATCTCATTAAACAAACGCGAGTGATTTTGTGGGCTATATTATATATATAATTGGTTTACTATTAGGCTATGTAATTGATAACATGTTGGAATGTAAACGTACGGGAAGTTGTGTAGGTTGGTTGGTGTCTGTACGGAGAAAATCTAAAAATACGTTAACTTTATGCTACTTGAAGTACTTGACTCTTGAGATTATGCTAAAAAGGCAGCATTTACTACATTTAGGTAACCTGGGGCTTTGCAATTATCAAGTTTTATTACGAAAGAATTCGCTTTAGACTGATCATTATTGCACGAAATAATACAAATTCGCACAGCTAAGAGTTAAACCTATAACCCTAGGGCTATATGCATGCAATATAGGTCTAAAGTCATATATATAACCGCGACATATTTTTTTATGATCTACATGTAGGGCTTACTTAGGGGTCTACTATAGAAACCTTATAACAGGCTTTTAATTTAAGACCCCTAGTTAAAACTATAAAGTTTCTTTTTCAACATTAAAAATCCTAATTTACACAAAATATATATAAGTGCCAGTGCATGACGTTACACTGTACATCATAGTTTTTTGACTGATAATTTTGACGTTAGTGCACGAAATATAACTACAAACTCGCGCATCTAATACTCCGATGCACGTAACGTACAATGGTTGAAAATTTCTTTCGTGCTGTAAAAGCAATCTATGAAATTGAAATATGTATAGCTACTATTGAAGAAATTGGTTGGTTTGGAGAAGAACTGCCTAATTTCTGCAACATCACGATAAGGTGCATGGCAGTCATCAAGGATCCACAATTTGAAATACTCACCATGATTGTTGAACAACCTCTTGTGATCTCTTGTCGAATTTAATAATAACTTTATAAATGCAATTTGTATTATAGAGTAGAAAGTCTATAATAGTTGACACTCCAAGCTGTTTCTCTTAATGTATGTGCTTATATCGGATATACGCGCATGTATCAAAATCTAAGTGCATGTGTAAGAAAATGTGTGAGACTGTAACTCATAATATGAGATTGTTCAATACAGGACAAATATACAGGATATAACTTAAACGAGTAATATAGAGTACGCTGCAGTTCGATATAGTACAATTAAAGTTTATCATGCACTGTCATACATGTATTATAATTGTTGTATGTATTAACTCTACTAGAATATATATTAGTGTTAGTTCTCTATTAATTATAATAAGTGACATTTTGGAATGAACGATGGTGCATGGATTTTTAAAGGACCATTTTGACTCAAAACAACGTTTAAAGACCGTAAATATTCGCTTCTAGGCGCATGATCTTATATACGGGGAAAATAGGGTAATTTCAATGGTCCTATAGGCCCCCAGCGACTTCACGCTCAATAGAGCGTCTTGTTTCCATAAGTCTTCGTTTCCTTGTAGCCTTAGGCTTGGGAAATAAAATTTTACATTTATAGATACGTTTTAAGACAATGACTGTTTACAACATTGACGTAAGCGAAAGAGATTGGACGTCAAAAGAAACAAATCCGATGACATCCGGAACGTCAATAAATAGGTGTGAAGAATGATGACATTGATAATGAGCGTATGGCTAACTGAACACATAATAGCATTTGGAATAATTGAGAATACGTACAGTGAAAACTCTTGTGGCGGAAATATGTGCCACCTTTGGCTGGCAGGTTTTGAAGATTTCCCATCTTTTCTTAACCAGTGGAAGCTTGCAGTATATAATTCTATTTTATTCAATGAAAGATCGCCATCCTTCCCGTTTTTTACTGTTGTGTCCATAAACAGTAAACACTGAAAGGTCAAAGTTCAATCTTTAAAGGTCTTCGGGAAAAAAGTTACTTTCAGATATGATTGTGATTCATATTTGCATATACAATCGACTAAACTATTGACTTGTAATATATATAATTTTATTGCTAGCATTACGGGTTCGACACGTCTTCTAACTCAAATATCACTGATCTCATTCTCACCTAGGTTTGCCAACAGTAGCTATATAAACAGTTATACTAAATGTGCGTCTTACTTATTCGATAGTTATATATTTATTAGACTTATAAATTCGCCAAATACAAACATACAGACGTGGCACCAATAACAACAAACATTACAACATGTATATCAAATATTAAGGCCCGTTCAAACGAAGTCAACATGTTGGTCCAACTTCATCCAGCATTGTTGGATGTAACATTGTTGGCCTCGTTTTAACACAATGTTGGTTAATGTTGGCTGGTTTTGGAAGATGTTGGATCGGGTGTGAAATTGTCTCGATTTTTGCATATAAGCGGATTTTGCATATAAGCGGATTCGTTCCCAGGACGCGCATCCCAGCAAATTCTATTAGCATAATACAAAATGATAAAATATACCAAAGCCAGTTTCAAGTTAGCAACAACAGATTTTAAGAAAGGATAGAAAATAGCTTTCTAAAATTGTACTTATCAATAAACTAAAAATATACAAGGTAACTGTTCTTATTTTTGGAAATAACAATCAATTAATGTTTGCTTTTTGGCAACATTTGAAAATTTTCTTTGCATGTAAGCGACTTTAACGCAAAATGTTCAATTTTTCTTTTGCATATAAACGACTGTTGCATATAAGCAGTTTGCATTTAAGCGCATTAAAAAGAGTAATTTTCTTAAGGTTTGGTTTTGGATTCCTAAAATCTTTGCATATAAGCGACTTTTGCATACAAGCGACTTGCATATAAGCGGAGGCGACTTTAGTACCCTAACCTAAAATATTTCCTCAATATAAATCTCTGTCCGAACAGAAAATATACCAATTTCCTGGTTGCATTATCACACATTGTGTTTTGCAAATTCGCCTGGATTGATGACGTTAATTGATAATAAAATGCGACTTGCTAATTGACATACAGCACGCAATTCCTGTTGCTTTCAAATCGTGCGTTTCGTCATTGTATTAGGCCCATATATAAAGTCAGATAAAGCCCAAATTTTGGTAAATCCTCTGCATCGTTTGTCTGAGTTCCTCAAAGCCAGTCATGAGATCCCTCACAGTTTTGATGCTTTCTGTTTGCGTTTTGTTCTGCGCAGATGGGCAATCGTTTCCAACAATGAAAGAACGTAAAGATGTCATTGAACCAAGCACAGAAGACTATGGTAATAGCAAGGATGGTAAGAACGACAAAGATGGTGAGAACAAGGTATGAAATGAACGTTCCGAATATTTGATAAATTTAGGGGGCTTGGCTCTGCCTCTAGTTTCCCATACGGAGACCTATATATTGAGCGGGTGCCTGCATGCAGTGTCCGAACGTACGATCTGCTTACTTTGGCCAGGGATTTGCCTTCCCCATTTTATTCCATTAGCCAATAGCATTCAAATACACTAGACACAATCATTGCTCAATGTTGTCAATTTCATAAAAAAACTGGATGCATATAATAGCCAAATGAGCGCAATAGGCGAATTATTAATTAACAGTGAAAATTGAAATTATAGAAACATTTGCTTATGTAGTGCCGAAAGGTACAGAGTTTTTGGATCAATAGCGGTCGTTCTCAGCATAATTTATTGAATACTTTCTTAACGAATGAAACCAATGGCTTAAATATTATAAAGGCTATAAACTATAAACGCGACAGAGATACAGTTGACATACAAATTTCCAACTGACCAGTAACCAATTTACCGTGGTTAGAAAATAATGGTGTCGCTGTCATTTGCGTGAAACATGTTTCATGCACCTTTCAATATTTGAGAGACTGACGCATGCGATCTAGATATATAAACAAACTGAAATTCAACCTTGATATGTTTAAATACTATATAAATATATTGAAAATAGAGTTAGAAGAGAGTTTTAAATCCAATGCGAGTGAATTTTCGATCATAAAATAAGTGATTTGTCCTGTATATTTACCTGCGTTTATCTGATATTTCATAATGTAAAACCCTAAACGCCTATATAACCATCAAAATATCGAAAATAAATATTGTTGAGGTACACACTATTAAGACGATATCGTCTTAATTTTGCAGTTTTCATATCTTCGGTTCAGTGCATGCTATGTAGATGACAATACCACCGTTCGATTCAGCGTTTTACGATCTCTTTCGAGAAGTAAATTGTGTTTGTTTACAACGCTATGCGGCCGATTTAGCCCCTTTCAAACACCTCTGTAGTTGTATTTGTTTACAAATCAAACAATAATACAAACTAATTATATATTCACTTCGCTTTCCTACCTTTCGTTTACACACTACAAACTCGTAAATACCGCCAATCGACGGGGATTTCCAACCCTTTAGTTTGATACCATTTGTGTAATCATAGGACATAATCTAGCCCTTTTACGGCAATTCTCGTTTATATTGTGTATTTATTGTAAAAGCCGGTTTTGTCGGCGCACGCTCGGACAACTTCGGAACCTAAAACTCCGCGACTTTGCACCCTAGCGTATTGAAAGTACCGGCAATCGATTCCTCGTGATGTCATTGCCTAGATGGCGGATTTTCATTGGTTTATAGCAATCAACACTGACCTTATATGGCATTTCGTAATTTATTGCGCGTGCGGGAATCAAATTTCAACGATCTCGGCATTTTGTATGGGACTTTCAAAAAATAAAAAAAAATACTTCTACTTCTTCAAATGCAATGAAACTTTCCAATAATATTCCTTTTTACATGAGTTACAATTTGTGTATTAACATTTGCTCGAAAATAATAAGTCTTGCTCTGGCAATTCCGATTTATTTCAACAATAATTGTAAAATTTTTAGATAATTTATGAACATGTATGCAAATTAATTTGGATATGTAATATGAACCGGGACAAACTAAATATCATTTTAAAGAGGAAGTCATAAGCTATCGAATGACGCGTGTCCTGTTGCCAGAGAATAAACACGTCTGGAGATATTTACATTTGAAACAACCGATCGTAATTACGGCGCAAGCCGTAAAACGAGAATGAGTTAAACGTCTAGGAGATATTTGTTCAATAGTGTAATAGAGACTAAACAGTTAAATTTATACTGTATATATATAGATTTACAATTGACATTTGTTCGAAAGTGTAGACATGTAAATTTACAAATATGTCTTTCCATTGGCTTTGGCAGATAATCCTGAAATTTTCGATACGAAATGTTTTGATGATTCGCGACTTTTATTATTGTCAGTTCAAGGTCAAATTTTCAAAGGTCAAGTTCCACACGTTTTGAGGATAAGGGCTGTGATTGGCTAATTAATGGGAAAGGAATGTTTGGCCAAAGTAAGCATACCTTATAAGTGCGGGCCACAGGCACCCGCTTAGTAGGTATGCGTAACTTTCTCTGATGGACGTTTAGACTGATTATTCACGAATTCATTTTCTGTTCCTATTTTTGTTTTCAGGGAACTACCCAACTATATGGAAACTTCCTGACGTGCAAGGTATGATTTTAAAATATTAATTTCAATACAACAATGTAACCGAGTATTTTGTGCGGATTGTTAGGTCTCCAGGCTTTTGCTATATACTATGTTGGTTTATACCGCTGTAAAAGAGCGTAAACGTCTGTAAAACAGAGTCGAAGAATTAACCAATCGTATAGCTGGTCTGTTGATTGTGACGCGTAGCAGCGCGTTTAAAATGTGCCAATGTGCCATGGTGCTGATCCCATGCTTCGGCATCTTTCAATAAGATAAGGTGAGGTTATTACAAATCTGCCAAGGCGCTCCCCTATAAACAGGAGTCAATATATTATTGCAGATGCTATAGCTATATGACCCAAGGCCGCTGTTGTTGTTCTGCCACACCAGTCGGCCTGTTGCCATAACGCTTGCGCGAACAACCAGGCAAATACCAGCTTGGACGAAGTAATTTCCGTCGGTGTGCAGATATAACAGTTTCATGGTTTGAAATTCTGCCAAATATTATTTATTTATTTATTTATTAACACTAGCTTTTGCCTTAAATTAGCGACTGGAAACCGCAACAGCCGTAGCCAATTACTGCGGGACCATATTAGCTTTAGATATTCCTTTTGTGTTAATTCTTTTATCATAATTGTGATAAGAGATTGTTCGGCATTTTTTCAGATGAAATGTATAATCGATGCTGCCAAGTGCAACGGTGGTGACATGCCATGGAAATGCGGTATGAATCAGAAGAGATGCATGAAAAAATGCAGGGTTGGTATTTTCATGTTAAACCTATTTAGAGTTATATCATTTTGAATGCATAATCGAATATTGATGCTTGTGAAGGTCGTCCACAAAATAATATCGACTTTCAGAGAGGTCTTATTGCGGCTACTATAATTATATAAAATATCTGGCAGAATCGAATCTCATACCTGGCCTCCCAGGGCTGACAACTTTCCCGTCTCACCCTTCCAAGGAAGTAGCGAAGCATCTGGAGTCGAGGGTGTCAAAAAATGGGTGTTATACCTCCCACACACACTCCACTCGCTATGGTTATTACTATAACAAGGAATGGGGAATCGGGGAATCGTGGAATGGGGAACAAGGAATGGTAATGGCGAATGGAAAAACCCGGAATACTAAAAGCCGGAATCTCTAAAACCCGGAACACTAAAAGCCGGAATCTCTAAAACCCGGAATACTAAATCTCTAAAACCCGGAATACTAAAACCCGGAATCTCTAAAACAAGGAATAGTAAAAGCCGGAATCTCTAAAGCAAGGAATACTAAAATATTGAATTATATAATCTTTCATATAGAATTTATATTAATGTAAAAACGCGTAGCTGAAACCGAAATACGAACCAGAATACATCTTCAAAATTTTCGGGGTTTCAAATCACATGATACTATATTGCTCTGTATACCGTTGGAAAGAGCATAAAAATATGTAAAACATGTCCGAATTTCTAGGCAATCGTTTGACTAGATTTTTCGCAAATCGTTTCTGAATATAGTCTTAATCAGCGCTGTAATTCCAATGTCTGACACGATTGAATATTCGGGTTTTAGTATTAGTAATATAGATATCGGCTAAAGCACGCGCTGTAATTCTATAGTCTGACAGGTGCAAACACCCAGAATTTTATCTTAAAATTTCGGGTTTTATAGGTGTGTGCTGCTATGATTCTTTCTACCGCTAAAACGGGCGAGAAAATCTATACAACAGAGCCTAACTTAACTTCGAAGCAATAGTAAGAATGGATTTTGCGCAAATTGTTTCTGAATATCGAAACTTAAATTCAGCGCTGTTATTGTTTCGTTATGCATGATGTTTTAAACAGAAATGTATTATTGTAGCTTGAATATCTCTTTAAAGATTTGTGTTATGGTTACTCTACATCGTTGGAAGGAGTGTAAAAATCTGCACAATATAACCAAATTCAGAAGCAAACGTATGACTGGACTTTGTACAGTTTTTTTTGTGAAGAAAACGGGGACCCTTGGGCCTTGGCCTTAAAATTGAGTTTTAGAGACTGTAAAATTCAAGTCTATTTCCAGTCTTTCCGAATAATTATATAGAAGTTTAAAGAGGCACCTCAATTCCGTCTGACCGTCTCACAAAATATTGCTGTAAATATTTGGAAATGCGTAATCGGCATCGAGGGGTCCGCCACGACCGTCCAAAGCGTACGAGATTTCGAAATCACTTGATTTCTGAGCTGATGTCTTGATTTCTACTAATTTCAACACTGATTAAAAGATTTCCTGAAGATATCAGTTACAGCAGTGTTGTTTAATGTTTGTAACTCATGCATTTATTCAAACTCTGGAGGAACTTGAAATCGGAATATCGTCAAAATTATGAAATATCCTCAGAAAAACGCAAAAAGGACAGAATCTTGTTCCTATAGTCCCAATATTCAAGCCTTTCACTAGTATTTTTATGATTTCTGATTTCGAAATCATCTGATTTCCGGTTGATTTCACGTTGATTTCCTGATTTCTGAACCTGATTTCTGAGTCGAGTGTACGAGATTTCTGCCGTGACGGACCCATCGAATAGCATAGACATAGTCGAATTTCGAAGGAATCTTCACAATGAGCGCATTTGATGCAACTGTTAATATACGAGGCTACATAATATATGGATAAGTTGAATCACGCTGCTACATAGCTAACTCCAATCCAATGTTATGTATAATTGTGCAAAATTTAGCGCAGTGACGTCGTGACGATCCCATGTTATCCTGCAAGCACGTTTCATCAAATGGGCTCCTTGTGCATATTTTTACGCTCCTTCCAACGGTATAGAACTACCATAACACAAATCTTTAACTATTTCTTGACGTTCGCTTTTTAATTATGTTGTCGCAAGAGCACTTTGAGTACGATTTCCTTCGCAAATATTTACCCCCTGGCAATGAAACTAAAATCATTGGAATCCTAACAAAATAAGCTTTTTAACAGGGGGTTATGTTGCCGACTAAACACTACAGAATCAAAAATACTAAAAGTTTAATCCCAAACATACCTCCAGTTCAACTCAAACAATCTTTAATATCTTCTTTATTCTTGGATTTGACAACATACTTAATGGGCGAAAATTTAGCTTTTTATCTGTGTATTTCTTGTAGAAAGTTTGGCTTCGATACGACGAGTAGAAATATTTATTTTGAATTTTTTTGTATTTATCGGGTATTTTCCAGCATGCACGCGCTTGCCGTAGTTTGGCTATATATGGTTTGCCTAAGCGCTTCAGTCACGACAAAAACATCTTATATAGGGTATTGTACCCTGGGGAATTCATTCCGCCCACTTAAAAAACCTTAGTAGAAATTGTGAGGTGTCTATTGCTTTTCCTGCATTCTGATTGGTCCAAATTGAGCCTCTGAAAAAGTGATAGTCACTGCCCAGTGAACTTAAAACAAAAAACGGTTTTTTGAGGCTGATTCAAAGTTTTAAATAAAAAAAACTGCCGCTAAATTCAAGGAGGATATATTTTTGACATTTTTAAAGGCAAGCGATAACAAATACACTATTTATACAAATACACTATATACACTATATACTATAATACACTAATACGATAACAAATACACTATATACACTAAAGGCAGCGTTTTCTCGCTGTTGAAATGAACATGTATAAAACTTTTTCCGTACGGCTCAACCACTCAAGTGTTTATTTTGAAAATTATTCGTTTTATCCTCATTTATATCGTTATATTCAGCAAAAACCTAGCTGTGATATATTTTTAAAACCATTCTACTTTGTATTTGAGCCCTTCCAAAGTATTTTTCACACGAAATTGTTTGTTTTTGTTTCGCTTCGATATGTTTTTGACACTCGTCTTTTGCCGGCACCTTTTTAATAACCGGCCGCTGAGTAGAAAAGCGCTGAATTTTGTCCTATAGCCTTTTCAACTGACTTCATAACTTTCCGCGTTTGTTTTTCTCTTTGAAATTTCTACTAAAACAATTAGTCGCCTCAGGCTCGGTGATTACAAGCCTATAGTCACTTCGCCTTCGGCTCAGTGACTATAGGCTTGTAATCACCTCGCCTTCGGCGACTAAATGTTAAATAGCAACAGTCTTTGGGCCTCTTCCGGTTGTTTTTGTCCGAAAGTCCAGTTTGGCCCGCACGCTACATATCAAATTTCGCCGTAAGTTTGTCAATTTTTATTGTGTTTTTTTTTTAGCGAAAATCACACGGTTTTTAAAACAGAAGTTATAATCGACCAAAGGTACTGAATATATAATCGGTGCCGTTAAGATATATATTCAAGCTACAATAATACATGTCGCAGTCCTTATTGTATTTTCAGGTAGATTTATCCTACTCAACCGCCGAATCTACAATAATACATGCCTGTTTAATACATCATGTCTAACTAAACAATAACAGCGGTGATTTAGAGTTTCGATATTCAGAAACAATTTGCGCAAATTCCATTCATACTATTATTGCTTCGAAATTCGACTATGTTGTGTAGATTTTTCACACCCGTTTTACTGCTATAAAGCATCATAGTTCCAAAACCCTATAAAACCCGAAATTTTAAGATACAATAGTTGGTATTTGCATCTTTTAACAGTACAGACATCTATACTCAGAGACAATTTGCGCAAAATCCATTCATGCTATTGCTTAGAAATTAGACTATGTTGTATAGATTTTCTCGCCCGTTTTAGCGATATAAAGCGCAAGGCTATAAAACCCGAATTTTAAATAGATATTCACGATACAATCTTAGTATTTACATCGTGTCAGACTATAGAATTACAGCGCGTGCTCTAGTTTAGACATCTATATTGAGAAACAATTTGCGCAAAGTCCAATCATACTATTGCTTATCCGTTTTAGTGGTATAAAACATGATAGTTAACACAGCCCTTGAAAACACGAAATTCTAAATATATATTCAATCGTATCCGACAATAGAATTACAGCGCTAATTAAGACTATATTCAGAAACGATTTTCGCAAAATCTAGTTAAGGTGGCTCGATATAGTAATCACAAAAACCTTATTCAAGAATCGCGAAAACAAAACTTCATATGTACAAACTGCGTGACCATTTGTGCGCGCGGAGTATTAACGAAGAACTTCCAAAATGACCTGACGTGGGCAGTTGCTCGCGCCATCTCGCGTCATTACGCGTGTTATATACTGTTTTCATGTCAATTGCTGACGTCATTAAATGCGCTATATCTCATTATTTTGTCCGGTGACTATGTTCAAATTTTGCATGCTGTATTGCAGCGCTAAAATCTTTCATTATACCAAAAATAAAAAAATTCTGTAATGCCAAAAAATTTGATTGAAGAAAACGACATTTTTGCCTTTTTCAAAAAAATTGCATTACAGAAATTTTTTATACTTTGCTTATTGTTAGTCTGTCTTGCAAGTAAAATAATGCACGAAAAAAATTGGGGGTAACCATGCTTCTTTTCCAACTACACGAGGCGATAGGCTATTTTGGAGTGAATTTCGTACGCGTATGTTGCCATAGCAACGAACTATGTGTTACTAAAAGTAACATAATTTGAAAGTAGAAAGATCAAAATATATGAAAACCCCGATACCTGGTGAATAAAACCTAAAAATACAGAGTTTAAAAATTTCAAAGTGTTGGACACCTGAATTTTCGAAAACTGTATCGATCCACCTTAAGCGATTTCATAGAAATTCGGATATGTTGTACATATTTTTACGCTCTTTCTAACGGCACAGAGCAATATAGTATCATGTGCCTTGAAATGCCGAAATTTTGAAGATCTATTCGGGTACGTATTTCGGTTTCAGCTAACACGTTTTTACATTAATATAAAGTCTATATAAAAGATTACATAATTTAGTATTTTAGTATTCTTTGTTTTAGAGATTCTGTCTTTTAGTATTCCTTGTCTTAGAGATTCCGGCTTTTAGTATTACTTGTTTTGGATATTCCGGCTTTTATTATTCCTGGTTTTAAAGATTCCGCCTTTTAGTATTCCTTGTTTTAGAGATTCCAGCTTTTAGTATTCCGGGTTTTAGAGATTCCGCCTTTTAGTATTCCTTGTTTTAGAGATTCCAGCTTTTAGTATTCCGGGTTTTAGAGATTCCGGCTATTAGTATTCCGAGTTTTTCCATTCCCAATTCCCATTCCCCGTTCCTCATTCCGCGATTCCCCATTTCTTGTTATAGTAATAGCCCACTCGTCCCTGCGACCTTCCCATCTCTTTTCCGAACATAAATAGTAGCTACGCCAGTTTATAGAATTCTGTAATGGCATATTTAGTTATACTGTGTGTATGATTTAATTTAGTGCGCATTTGTTAACGCGTTTGTTAAATTTCGCGCGTTTGTGCGTACGTATCTCGTATATTCGTTAATGACTATAGTGACTAAATATAAAATAGCCAAAAATGTTTTTATACTTCGATCAAATGCATAGTGATGCTGCATAGTTGATCCAGCCCTAGGACCGGGCCGGTATGAAGTGAGTCAGAAGGTTGGATCAGACCGTATATTAATATATAATATTATGCTATTTCAGATTATCAACCCTCTCTCAGGCCCAAACAACAAATGGCCTTCAGTTTCTAACGCCAAGCTTCCTCCAATCCCAAACTTCATGCATCCTACAATCCCTAAAGACGTGCCTCGCTTAACCGCTGAATTGATGGGGCGTTCGTTTTCTGCTAACCAACCAAGGCGTCTTCCACGTTCTAACCTAAACATTTTACTTTCTAAAGACAAGCCTTCAAAATCTAACTTCACGCTACTTTCAATTCCTAACATCACGCATTCTGTAATCTCTGACTCCAAGCTTCCTCCAATGCCAAACATCACGCATGCTTTAATACTTAACATCACGCATCCATTACTCCCTAACCTAAAGATTCCTTCATTCTCTAACATCACGCAACCTTTAATCCCTGACATCAAACTTCCTTCAATTTCTAACATCACGCATCCTGTACTCCATAACCTAAAGATTCCTTCATTCTCTAACATCACGCAACCTTTAATCCCTGACATCAAACTTCCTTCAATTTCTAACGTCATGCATCCTTTAATCTCTACCCTGAATCATACTTCAATTCCTACCATTAAGCGTCCTTCAACGCCAAATTTCAAGCTTACTGCAATTCTTAAAGACGTGCGTAGTTCAATTTTGAAAAGAATGCGACCTGGAGAATCAGCGGTTCGTCTACGCACTGGAACGTTAGACATGTCATTCTCTAAAGACAATACTCTTTCAATCCCTAACAAAACGCTACATTTAATCCCTGACGTCAAGCGTTCTTCAATCCCTAACATTACGCAACCTTTAATCCCTAACTTAAAGTTTCATCCAACTTCTAACTTTACGCTTCTTGCAGTCCTCCCTGCCCTCAAGCCTCTTTCAATCTTTAACTTCACGCTTCCTTCCATTCCTTCCATTCCTAACATCACGCATCCTGTACTCCATAACCTAAAGATTCCTTCATTCTCTAACATCACGCAACCTTTAATCCCTGACATCAAACTTCCTTCAATTTCTAACGTCATGCATCCTTTAAACTCTACCCTGAATCATACTTCAATTCCTACCATTAAGCGTCCTTCAACGCCAAATTTCAAGCTTACTGCAATTCTTAAAAACGTGGCTAGTTTAAGTTTGAATACAAAGAAACATGGAGACCCAAGCTTTCGTCGACGCTCTTTCGGGTTAGTCATGTCAATCTCTAAATACAATACTCTTTCAATCCCTAACAAAACGCTACCTTTAATCCCTGACGTCAAGCGTTCTTCAATCCCTAACATTACGCAACCTTTAATCTCTTACTTCAAGTTTAATTCAACTTCTAACTTCAAGCCTCTTTCAATCTTTAACTTCACGCTTCCTTTAATCCCTAACATTACGCAACCTTTAATGCCTAACCTCAAGTTTCATTCAACTTCTAACTTTACGCTTCCTTCAGTCCCTACCCTCAAGCCTACTTCAATCCCTAACTTCAAGCTTCCTACAATCTCTAACAACAAGAGGCCTTCATTCTCTAATGGCAAGTCGTCTACAATTTCATGGAAAAATTAGTTTCAGGTAAACCGTCACATTTAACGATTACGTTTAGTAGTAGAAGTTTTAAAACTCTATTTCACGAGGGAAACATATTATATACAGTAGGTTGGCGAACAAAAGTGCCAATGTTTAGTCGATTTGAATATTCCTAACCAGACATACACAAAAAGTCGTTTGATGTTCTCTGGACCATTCCATTTAGCCTTGAGTGTTTTAACTTGGTATTTCGAGTCTTCACCATAAGTGTTAATTAGAATATTCACGCTGAACTGAATTTATGAACTCTTCTGCATGTATTGTAACATTTTAAAAGTATGTCCACCCGCAATTAAAACAAGTTATTGATTACAACAAATGTATTATTTTTTGTACGCGACATTTTAGCGACAAATTCATATTTACCTCCGTCAGGAGGTTGTGTTTTCACTTGGTTTTGCTATGCCTGTGTGTTAGTGTGTATGTTTTCCCAGCACGATAATTAAAAAGCATACATTTTGATACGAAAATTTGTGGAGGTAACGGCGTAGGACATGCAACGCTGATAAGCAATACATTTTTGGTCTAATTTACATGAGAATTTGTTGATAAATTTAGAATTGAAAGCTTGTATTGCTTTCCCGGCTGAAATGAATTGCCTACATTCTTTACTAAGTATACTAGCTAACAATAATGACTGGTGTAAGGCTGAATAGATGTTCATATATACGAACCGATATACTAAACATGCATACTGGCCCGGCGCTACGGGGGGTGTGGAGGGTGTGACACCCCCCCCCCACTAATTTTATTAGAATATTAAGCTTCAGTCGGCAGAACTACTATTTTAGTCGGCAGACAAATAAATATTGTTGACTAATGAAAATAACTATTAATTATAACTTTTTAACCTGTTATATAAGGAACGTAATGTTATGTGACCTACCGGGTATAATAAGTCATAAGTTGTGTTTTGCGCTTTTTGCTAAATTTGCGTGGTGTCAGAAGTTTCTCAAAGCAGAGTTCGTCAACCAAAACTTTTTGTTTTGCTCGTAATAACATTGCGGTATCAAACTAATTGTTTTCATGCAAAACATCCTGTTTGTATTCAGCAATGAGAGTGCGATATTAGCGGGCGTCATTTGAAGACCTCCAATGGAAACTCGATAGGATATAGTCGTCGGTGCAAGTTTGTTTGTCAGTCGTTTCAATGGCCTTACACCCCCCTGTAAAAATTCCTAACGACGGTCCTGCATGCATGCATCAGCATGCAGGATAGTCACAAAATTTGAGCACGCGAGTCGGGATTCAAAAGCACAATTGAGGAATTTGATACTATTCCCAACTAAACAGTATCAAAAGTGGCTGACGTAAGGCTGAAAAGAAAATATCAAAGCCATCAGCGTTCGTATATACCAACCATACGGATTACGGATCGATATACCGGAAGATTTTATCAAACATTTGGGTAATGAATTTTATATTTTTTCAGATCACCAATGACAAGAATAATTATACTCCAATGAAACAAGATGATCCATAAATGACCTTTCTAATATAATTAATTAGGGAACTAGATTGGGACACATAGCTACTTCTCCTTTACTACACACCATATATTAATTAATATTTGCGAATCGTCCTTTTAAAAAGATAACTAAAGATATAGCATGTAATTGGTTATCCTATTGAAGTTTAATTTGTAAATTTCTGTATTGTTGTCAGTTGTATTTCTTATTAAAATTTTTGTCAGACTTGCAATATTATTTGACGTGTGTTTTATCGGGTTTGCATTTAAGTATTTAGTCGTGTGTATTTACTTATGATTTATGTTGGTCAAGTTAGTTACGTTGGTTACGTTGGGGAGTTAGTCAGCTACCCGAATGGAAAGCTAGAAATGATGACAAATGTCGATGGCGGTTCTTCAGATTTGGCCACTTGCACTGCTTTACGGTAATAAAGTTAGCGAGATAGATATTTTATACTGTTAAACTGGTTAATGTATCGAAGTGAATACGTGACTTCGGGACTAAGTACATGGACGATTTTCAGCCCGGGCTGAAATCGCTTCACAATTATATATTGTACGATTCAGCCCTGGCAGAGTGAAGTTAAACCATGTACAGTGTACGTCTCAAGTTTCAGCGTGATATTTTTATCACTGCATTCCCTGGCAGAAGTAATAAGTCCCAAAAAACTGCTATAATTTCATTCATTTAAATGCTGATTACCATTTGACTTGTATGAAATTGCTGTTGCATATACTGATGCCGCCCAGGATGAAACTTCACCCGGGTAGCCCAGACCGCACTAAAATACCAGCACGGGCTGTCGGTTTCAGCTCGGTTACTAATCTGGAATTAAGGGGACGTTGGGCTGCAAAATCGCCAGGCAATGAATCCCTTTGATATTTTGTTGAACACGAGCACATAACACCAGATATATTTTATTGACCTGGCTACAGTCTTTGATACCGTTGACCATTCTCTTTTATTTGATAAGCTCGCCTCATCTGCATGGTCTCTCCAATGAATCTGTCAACTGGTTCAAGTCATACCTAACCAATAGAAATCAACTAACCGCCGTGGCTAACACTGTTTCCTGCTTCAAACACGTTACTGTCGGAGTTCCTCAAGAAGTGTTTTGGGTCCACTACTGTTCCTTATTTTCGTTAATGATTTGCCTTCTTGTATTAACCATCGCGAAATATCCTTATACGCTGACGATTCTATGATATATTCCTCATCAAACAATGCTTGCGATCCTGAAAATAAATTGAATTCCGACCTAAAACACTTATGTAGATGGTTTAACGCCAATCTTCTGACACTTAATGTCTCCAAGTGTAAATTTGTAATTTACGGAAGTTCTTGCAAGTTTGACAATGTCTCCATCACGGTTAATGATTTCATTCTTGATATAATTGACTCTTTTAAATACTTAGGAATTACAATCCAACAAAACTTAACCTGGTCAGAGCATATCGACAACATCAGCAAGAAGTTTAATCAACGCCTTGGTCTCATTCGCCGCATAAAATATTTGCTCCCTCTACATTAAGCCAGACTCATCCTTTACAACAGCCTTGTCCTCCCTCTTTTGGACTACATTGATATTGTGTGGGGAGACAAAAACAACTGCACTCTAATGAACCACCTTCAAGTTCTACAACATAACGCTGCGAGACTTATCCTTGATCTTCCTCGCCATTCCTCCGCTACTGAAGCTCTTGAAACTCTAGAGTGGAAACCCCTTTGCCTACGTCGAAAATACCACCGTTGTATCTCTAGCTGTCTTTAAATGCCTTGGCCATCTAGTCGACTTTGATTTTAACCTTATCAAGAACTCTCAGATACATAGCTATAAAACACGCCAAAATGACGACAACTATACCTTCCACGCCCACGTACGAATTGGGGAAAACAGCAATTCATTTATCGCTCAGTTTCGGAATGGAACTCTTTACCTATTGAACTAAAACAATCTACTAATCTTAAATTCTTTAAAACTAAACTAAAACAATTTATCCAACTAAGTTGAACTTTTTTCCAACTATTAAGTATATATATATATATATATATATATATATATATATATATATAATCCATTTGTGAATATTCTAATTTTTATATAAGCATAGCATAGTTCACCATGTATACGTATAATATATATATATGTTATTTACCGGCTGGGAGGTCTGTACTGGAAAAATATTTTCCCGAGGTCTCAGAAGCGACTGAGGCCGAGGGAAAATATTTTTCAGTACGGACCGACCTAAACGGTAAATAACGTTTTCATTTTTTTCCTTCATGGAAAATTGAAAATTTATCAAAGATTCCAGTGTTGTTCGAGATCAGTGGCGTTGCCTAATCAAAACATGCCGGTTGCGAAGTTTGAAAGCAGGCAGTCAAAAGTCTTGTAGGAAACATATCTTTTTACATTATATTTTACTCAAGATTATGGCAGCTGTGATATTTTCTCACTTTTTGGCTGTTCAAGTGTTTTCGTGTTGCTGTTGAAGTGTTCAAACCGCCTTGTTAACCCGATACTAGTGATTCGCCGGCAACTGAATTTGCCTCGGAATTTGCACAAGGATAGGAATTTGCATTGTTCTTGGACTATAATTTTCCAAATATTTCAAGACACGATGAAAAAGGTATGCCTGTTTATTCAAATTTTGTCTATATGTGGCTTTTCATCGTTTAAACTTGCTAAAACTGCCCGTTTTGAGTAGGCCTTCGACTTTGCTCTGTCGAAAACATTTAATTTGTTGTTTTTTTGTACCATTGAAACGCTATTTAAGATGAAAAAACATGTTTTATCTTGTTTTCTTGGAGGAAATGTCTTGTTTTCAATTGAACTTTTTGTTATGATTATTTTGTATAAATTTTAGAAACCTAATCACAGCAAATTCTCAAAAGATATGATGCATGCTGCATGTCGGCAAAGCCGAAAGCCGTAGGCCCGTAGCTTTAAATTGTTTATATTTATACTCTTTTTTTCGTTTTTAAAATAAAATTTTAAATTTTAAAATTTTGACATCGTTTAGGGAGTAACTGACTAGTTTAATATAACCCAAGCATATTTTGGGAGGAATTTTTTGTTTCTCAAATGTTTTTCATTCCCAATTCCTTTTTATAAACAAAAATTTTCAAAAAAATAACTCTTTGGACCACGGTCAAATATCGCAAAAAGCTGCCCGTTCACGCAGCCAATCAGATTGCAGAAAATAAAAAAAATATCAATAGCTGTAGAGAAATAAGAATATATGTAGAGAATAAAGATATTTATTATATGGCAAGTGCTTGTTTTGGTGAATCTCGCAATCTGATTGGTCGCTGACGAGGCAGGATTTTCCCGTATTGCCCACGGGCAATACGGTATTCTTATTGCCCTGCGACGACTTGAACACATTTCAAACCAATAAAAGCATTAAAAAATCCTTAAAAATAATTTAAAACAATGAAAAATAAACGGAAAATACGGAAAAGGGATAACTACAAGGGATAAAATCAAGTTTTGTTGGCTCAAGTCGAAATATTAAGGTAAATTTTACGATGTTTTTTAACTAAAACAGTCAAGAATATTTTTGTTTTTTCGAACATGCAAAGTTGTTTTTGTCCTTGATCCGATAGCTCAATATCACTATATTTTCTATTAATTTTATATTTTATTCTATAAATGGTACTGTAGAGTAGTTTTACTAAGCTACGATTAGATAAATTTGTAAAAAACTAAGACAAATTCGTATCATTGAAATTATTTTGACATTTGAAAATGACCGGCTTTGAGTTTCGGACTTTGTACTTTGCCCTCGCGTGACCAATTTTGGCAAAATGAATTGTTTTTTGTTGTCTGAAATGCCATATAATAAACAACTTACTAACTTCGACTGTTCGGTCTGTACGGTAAAATATCAAGCCTCGGTCTTGCTGTATTGACCTCGCTATCGCTCGGTCAATACAGCAAGACCTCAGCTTGATATTTTACCGTACAGACCTCACGCTCAGTCAGTAAGTAGTTAATATTACAGGACCTCCCTGAAAAACTCTTCGGTGAGTGGAGCTTCCTGAATAAATATTATTATTATTATTTATAACGGAGCACTCATTTTTTAGAAGGGGGGGGGGGGGCAGAAGGAATCCAATGGTGGGTCATTAAATTTTCACTTGCTCAAAAAGGGAGGGTCACTCTGTTTTTATAACACTACAAATGGGGGTTCAGTGAATAATTATTCGCTTACTTTAGCAGTATCCAGCCGCAGGGCTAAATTTCCAACGGGACCCTATGAGATATTGACATCATTATTTTGAAACAGCAGAAACAGTTCCTATATATATTTGCTCTACAGGGCAGAAATTATATTAAGAAAATGGCCATGAACATTTGAGAGCTACTGTAGCATTACTTCTACACTCAACATGACAACAAGTGTACGATGGTCAAAGTGGCAATATCTTTCGTGTTTCGAGTTGACCATTGTTTACTTTCAGTTAATATTTTGGCTATGCCTATGTAATTAAACCTATTTGATTTTTTAGCAGGGCTAACAATAACGGCCGGTCAACGGACAATGACCGGCCAAAAATGCCTCTTGACCGGTCACTTTTTTGTCTCGCCCGTCATTTTGACCGGTCAAATTTGTATATTTTCCGAATGAATGTTAACTCGTCTTTTTCTTCGGGTTCTCACAGCTGAAATCGTGTCAGAGAAAGACTGTCTATTTCATAACGTTGACTGTTTTACAACGTGATTTCTATCGTGTCAGAGAAAGACTGTATATTTCATAACGTGTCAGAATCAGAGAAAGACTGTATATTTCAAATCGTGTCAGAGAAAGACTGTATATTTCATAACGTTGACTGTTTTACAACGTGATTTCATTCAAATAGATTGTGCGAGGTCTAAAGAAAGTTTTGGTATCATTTCTTTCACATCTGTAAGTATTTAGTTTAGTGTATGCTTAAGTAATAAAATCATATCTCGCTCATTAATAGTGATCTTTTTTAGTATTTGCTGTATTTTACTCATTCTAAAAATGAACGGTCAGAAAAAAATTTCACCAAGCTAAAATCAATTTGACCGGTCATTTTGTCCGGCAGTTGTTTTTAGCCCTGTTTAGATAAAGGAACTAGTATGCATTTGATTTAGCTGGACAAATTATAATGGACAGATAGATTACATTTCTAATTGCACTATTGTATTGTCTCCTAAAGTTGTTTCACATTTGTTCGGTCAATGGTAAGATGTCGTCTGCAAAAAATATCAAATGTGGGGTACCACAGGGTTCTAATCTTGGCCCCATTCTTTTTCTTTTATACATCAATGACCTTCCAAATAGCTTAAAAACGTCAAAACCTACACTATTTGCCGACGACACAAATTTGACCTACGAAGGACAAAATTCTAGCGAAATTGAAATCAAACTCAATGAAGAACTTGGAAATGTTCATCAGTGGCTAACAGCTAATAAACTTACTTTAAATGAAGAGAAAACCGAGTTTTTGCTTATTGGCTCGAGATCTCGTCTTGCCTCAGTCGATAATAGTCTAGTATTGACACTAGGAGGCAGACATATCAAACGTGTCTATTATAAAAAGTCACTTGGCATGATTTTTGACGAGAAGTTAAAGTGGGACAAACACAACAATGCACAATGTAAGAAAATCTCAAAGAATATTGTTCTTTTGAAAAGAGCTAGATCATTTGTTCCTAGGCATACATTAATAAATAATTATGTACAATGCATTTGCTTTGCCTCACTTTAATTATTGCTCGACAATTTGACGACTTCCGAGAGCTATCAATTAATACTTTTAAAGGGCGACTTGAGATAACCAAATGATTGTATATAGTTGTTTAATTTGTCCATCTGTTACTTTGTTGTTTCTTTTGTAATATAGTATATTGTTAAAATAATTTGGGATATTTGTTTTGTATATGCACGGCCCTTTGAAAATCAGTGCTGTATATAGTTTAAATGTTAACACTGCATGAATAGGCTACCGTGTAAAAATAATTTTTAATAAATAAATAAATATTTGCTCTAAATCAATTGGTATATTTGCGCATAGTACCGAGACAGTATACTGGAAGGTAAGTTCTCGAATTAGTTTCAATTTTTGGTCGAAATAAATTTGGCATGTTAACACAACAAAACAACCTAGTATCTAGGGCTTCTGCGCTTGTTTAAAGGACCATATTTGATATGGCTTCGGTCAGCCTAGATCTAGGGCATCTATGCGGCAGGTGGCGCTTCGTTTGCAGGTTAATTGACCTCATGACGTCTCGAGGAAGTTGCCGTGTAAAGGCAAAGCAATTTCCGAATGTTGCGACTGAATTTAGATTTGTATATATTAGTTGATTTACTCTGTAAGACAACCTTCCCCTTTGTTTTGAACAACAATCTTAGGCTGCCTTTAATTTCGGGAAGTGTGTTTGTGTAGTTTTGACGTAATTGTCCAGTTTTGTCTTAAATTGTGGGAGATTATTGAAAAATGATGTTTATCTGCGGCCGACTACGGCCATATGAGTTTATAATTCCCGAAATAAATGCTTTTCCGCCTATATTTTACAACGCTTATTACCAAAATTGAGAAGAAAGATATTAATGTAGTTCTGTGTGACAAGATGTCATGAAAGATTCTTGTTCTGTTATATATTTTGACGAATTTTTCTCTCTACGCAAACAGAACTCCATTAGTCCTGTTTTGCCGATCTTTGACTGCTAACGTGAATAACATGCTGATATATAACGGCCTCTATGTTAATAATAATAATAATAATTACGAATATTTACACAGGATGAAACTCGTCAGTGCTAGATGCACTGTTATCAATGAGGTCCTGTAAAACTAAAAACTATATAAAATACGTATATTACATGAACTATCCTTATTTAAAAGATACATTATATAAATATATAAAAGTACAAGTGTTAAAATAGGCAACTATAAAAATTGTCCTTCGAGAGATTTTTAAAAAAAATCTTGGATTTCAAGTTTCTAGTTTCAGTTGGTAGACCATTAAAAACTGTGGCGCCCAAGAAGCTGAAGCTTCGGCGACCAAACTCCAATTTAACTTTTGGAAGTTGGACAGCTGATTTGTTATCCCTTGTGTTCACCCCATGGTTACATCGTAAAAAGTAATTTTTAAAAGGGGCACACACTTGATCGTTTAAGCAATCAGCGGAGGTCTATACTTTGTGATGACTGTCCCGAGGCTATTATTTTGGAACTTCGACGTTCTATATTTTTGAACGCTCGTTTCCGGTTTTCAGACCAATCAAGACTTACTGATCCACAACATGTAAAAACAGGCAAAATCATAGTCCTGTATATCCTTTCAGCACTATCCATGTCAACAGAAGGACGAATTCTCCGTAGCAAATTGACTCTTCCAGCAGCTTTCTTATAAACTTTGTCAAAGTGAGTAGCAAGATTCAGTGTAGGATCCAAATGAACTCCTAAATACTTGTAGCTTGTCGTTGCGTTTATTGCAGTTACATTTACAGCAATGTCAAGCTGGGAACCGTTGAGGAGATTTAGTCTTTTGGCAGTTCCAAAAAGCATCACCTCAGTTTTACCTTTTTAGAATTGATAATCATCTCGTTATCGCAGAACCAGCCATATCGCAGTCCATATCCTCATTTAATTTATTTTGGATAACATCGAAATCATTTGATGATGTAAACACCACCGTATCATCTGCATAAGTAATAATCTTGCATGTTTCGCTTCCAAACATCGTTCGACGCTCGACGTTCGACGCAGGCCTGGCTACAAATTATTTGTTATAATTCGAATTTGCTTTTTTCTGTGAATGTCTGAACGATGAAAGATTTGACGATGATCTTCGCTGGAGGGTAATTTACCACCAGTTTCTTTCGGGTTCGTCTGTCCAACTGACCGCAAAAGCCTTGTTTGCGAGCAGAAGGTTCGTGGATAAAGTCAGAGCGATTTATAGATGGAAAGGAGATGTAACTAAAGCCAGGAGGAGAGGGAAACTAAGGTTGTTATCAGGTGAGTTGAAGAGGCAGTCTATAAAATTATATTATTTACTAGTCTAGGCCATTCAGCGCATTTGATTTTTTGGTCAAACGTGTAATACCTTTATACGCTTTGTGGACTCTGTAATTGGAGGAATTTTTTGGAAAACTGTGTACGTTAGCTCTGAGTGTGTATAACTATAAATGTTAGCTGTATATTAAAACAAATACAAAGTTTATATACTATAGAATTTTAAGGCAATTTTTAAAATAAACCAGGGCTCTACTTAGATGAATATAAAGATTGGTTCCTGGAAATTACAGGAAAACAAATTAGCATCTCTACCATGTGCAGGTCAATAATTCGACTTGGTTTTACTTACAAGAAGGTAAAAATATGACTTCCCATATTTACTCTCTCAGTGAGTCTACTCCCTTCAGGGGATAATTAGGGTTGAACTAGAGTTAGTATTTAGTTTGGATCAGTTTCTTATTGTAATTTATGTAATTAATGAGTAATTAAATAATGTAATTAAATCATCTAAGTTAATGAGCATTAGGGCTTAATATAGGCATTTTCTATTTTTGCTTTAGTTAACAGTCATTGCTAAACAAAGAAATGAGATTAAGAGGGCTACTTTCTTTCGATTTTTATAAACCATATCAACAAATATGCTTCTGTTTATTGATGAGACAACAAAAGACAAAAAGAGACTTCAGGTAATATAGAGTTCAGACACAAGTTACAATAATTAGGTGATTGTGATCGCTTCTTCACAGTTTTTGCAAGTTCAAAAAATATGCAACACAGAAACCTTTTTATGATATTAGGAATTTTATTACTATAGGCTTTATATGTGATTTCATTTTATCAGATGGTAAAATTTCCAGATGAGGAATTACAACACCATGAAATACTGTATAGATTTTATGATTTATAAAAACGTCTGTTATACCAAACTTTTTATATTATATAAATATAATAATAGTTATATTTTATATTATAGAGATTCATGGGCATTTTATTCCTGGACACTTAAATGCCATGGTTGGAAATTTTGTTCGAGAGGATCGGTATAGTGTTATAGCAGCAC
Source organism: Trachythela sp. YZ-2020 (assembly GCA_016169945.1). Classification (NCBI taxonomy): domain Eukaryota; kingdom Metazoa; phylum Cnidaria; class Anthozoa; order Malacalcyonacea; family Clavulariidae; genus Trachythela; species Trachythela sp. YZ-2020. The sequence continues at coordinate 691,975 of JADLSH010000052.1, forward strand.
TTGATATCAACGGAATTGTAGCAACCCATACTGTCCCAACAGCATTTAATACAACATCTTTTAATTTCTTTATGGAATATTTTGTTTGCCCTCATATTGGAAGATTTGCTTTAAATGAGCCTCGATCTGTAGTGGTTTTGGACAACTGCAGAATCCATGATTCACATTAAACAATAAATCTTGTGAGAAATAGGGGAGGTATAATCTTATTCCTACCGTAAGTACCTCAATGTACGATTTGACTTTGTGCCCTCGTTTGCTGCAATATATAATAACTGTAGGCAATATTAAATTAAATACACTCAAATTTTTTTCTTTTACATTTTGATATAGACCCTACTCACCTGATTTCAATCCAATTGAATTGGTTTTCAATGTGGCCAAGATTTATCTAAAGCGTAACAGGCATTTGACATGCATAAATCCAAAGTATTGCTTGGCACAAGCTATAGATGATGTAAGGCAGCATTATAAATATTTTTCTTTGTCATATAATATTTATGTTAACCCAGCCTTTGCCAAGTAGTTAAACCATTACCCGCGCAGATTTTTTGTCAGGGTTTTTTCTTGGGTCCGTTTTTGCAGAGAAGATTGAGTTTAGCTGAACAGCTGCGGGTCTGGGGCGACTGTCCCACCCGGTGGGGGGGGAGGCGGACACCTGTACCCAATAAATGTAGTTGAGACGGGGTCGGGGGTAAATGTTTAAAGTGAAAAGAGTACGTCCTGGTTAAAGATGGCAAATGCGTAGTTTTTCTTGTGTTGTGAAATGAATTCCAGCCATTGTTTCTTAATTGTCGGGAATTAAAAGTCGCGAATTTAACTCAAACAACTTCATTTTTACTGCACTGAAACTTTTGGTGAGAAGATTGAGTTTCAAAACTCAATTCAAGATTGAGTTTTTGGGGCCGTTCCTAAAAAATCCCTGAAAAAAAGCCTGCCGCACCCAATGCTTTCCTCTCGACAGTAGAATCGCCTGGCAACAGTTTTGTTTTACTTGTAACTCTACACTATCAGATATTGTGATATGTGTGTATGCTTTTAAATTAGTCTCTACTCAGGGTTTTTTTCTCTGGTTAAGGTAATTGAAGATTCTGCAGAAGAGTTCTTTACTAAATGTGGATATGTGCAATAAATGATGCATTAAAATTATGTACCATCTACAAGCCAGCTCTTGCAATAGTCAAGGTGTATTTTTGTCAAATGGAGACCTTCCTTAGCTTTGCACAATAACCTTGCATGACATCATAAAAGTAAAATATTTTGGCTTTTAATTAAGTAAAATATTAGTTGGTTTAATAATGCACTTTACCAACAGTATTCATGTTACCCAACCTAGATTAATTAACCCATTAAGGCACAAGGGTCTCCCCTTGACAAGTAAAATCTTCTGGCGCGTTAGACAAAGTAAAATAGCACAGTGCATGGTACTAGGGTACACCATATAGTCCAGTACCAGGTCCCTATTCCTTGCCCGGCGCTACTGTTCTAGGTACACCAGGGCGCATTGTGCCTTAATTGGTTAACAAGAGGCACAATAATTGTCCCAACTACTGTATACCGTATTACATATCATTCCGTAAAAACAAATGGATTGTGGGAAACATTTGCATGGGATAATTTACACCAGCATGTGTAAGGTCTATAGATCTTTTCATTTCAAAAGAAAAAACAGTTTTTAATATTGTTACGGTGTATATGTATTTATATTATTATCCAGACAATAGAAAACAAAACATAACTCAACCAATGAACTCAACCAATAATGGTGTGTATATTAAATGTTATTTATAAGTAATATGATCATATACATTGGAAAGTAGTGATTAAACATCCTCAAATTCTGTGGGAGAATTTGTGTAAGCTACAAAAACGAAGGATCTCGGTCCCAAATCTTATCAAGGCTTGAAGGACTGGTAAATCACTAATTTTCCAATATGATATGGTACAGGTATAAGTTTATGATATCATGATCACCGAGGAAAATAGATTTAACTCAATCGATTTCATTGCGCGGTAAAAAGTGTGCTTTGGGGATGTTAAGTTTGGTCAGGCATGTTAATGCAAGGAAATTTAAAAATTTATAGTAATTTCTCTGTTAAAGGGAAAATTTAGAATTATTCCCTATATCTAAAATTGAAATTCAATTCCCAGTTACAATAAAAGCTGCCAAGGTGGTCATAGTACTGTAGTTAACCAATGGCCATCCGGTAAAATTAACTTACATGTACTTGCATTGCATGTCAAAAAACAAAGACCGTTGAGTTGACCTGTAGCATATCAATGTTAAGTGTACACAACAAAACAAGAACATAGTTGGATCACTATATGCTTATAAAACACCTGCAAGTGTGAGCAATCCGCTCTCTATTTTTAAAACCCTATTCAGTAATACAGATAATGAGATCCAATATTTCTTCTTAGTGGATTTAATTTTGTTAACAACTTGATAGTAATAGACATACTTGTACATGCAAGTATTTGTATATCTATTTGCAAGTTCTACCAAATACAAAATGTTTTTGTAGTTTTATCAAATGGATGGAGAGATTCTGATCTGATTAACAGGATAGTGAAAATGGGCCTTAACACTTTTCCCAATCATTGCTCACTCAAACAGGTACTTTCAATGAAAAACGGGTTTTATCCAATCATAGTCGATAACATATAGTTCTTAATTGAAATTATTGTACGTTATCAACATATACGGTGTGTTAAATGCTCATCTTTTTCTTGGCAACTGTAGCAAGAATTTTTGCTCTATGCAATGCATTACTAACTCCAATAACCTTCAGACCTTCATTACTTATGAATGATAAGATAGCACTATCAATAGCATTATCTTCAATGCACTGTGTATATTGATCCATATTCATTTGGCAAAACATATCTGAAACCTGTCCAACGGTCAACTGAAGTAAACCTAAAATAATATGTTATATGAACTAAGTAGTACTGTACAATGTAAAGTAAATTTATCTTTGTTATAGCTATATGAGAATTTAGGTTAATAGACTTTAGAAGTGCTGAAGTAAACTGTCCCAATCGTTTCCTACAATTCATTAGTTATGTGGGATACACAATGCACAATGGGATACAGTTGGGACAATTATCGATTGTTGAAAATTGTGTGACGTAAGCACTTCTAAGGTCTATTGCCAACCCATTGTTGGATGTAAAAACATTTGCTATCTTCACTCCTCCTACATTTATTGTACATTATTAACTTTCCAATGTGCTGTTTGACGTGTGAGTGAAATTAAAATCATTCCAATGGTTTGCAGCTTCTATTTGTGTTTCAAAAGGGCTACTGGGGCTATTACTACAAGAGGAACAAGATGATGGTGACCAGTTGTTATATTTCAGTTGATGATAAGTTGCAGGACTGCGTGTTGAATAAGATATTTCATGTGGTGAAAACTGACCTGCAAGTCCACATGTCTCTTTGCATGATTCATATTTTGATTCCCGAACTGGTAGACCAGTAAATTGGTTGAAAACATCTGAAGCATTGGCCTTGGTTTGCATTGATGTAGGTGAACGGATGTTCGAAGACAACACAGACATAAACATTGATTGCATCATTTGCTGATGATCTCTTTCAGTTTTTCTTTCTTCAATTCTTGTTTTTTTCTTCCTTTCCCTTTGAATTTGTTCTTTATGCCGTTCCTCCTCTCTGCGAATTTCCTGCTGCATCATCATTGTAGCCAACAGATCATTTGTTCCTTTTACCTTTTCCACCCCGCTTAATCGATTAGGAACAGGTTGGACTGTTACAATATCTAGGTGTTTGCTGCAGTCAGGCTCTTCACCTACTCCGGAAACCCTGCCTTCTATAATGAGATCTGTCCATAGGCTTAGATGGGCTATGCCAAAACGATCAAGGTTTCCCGATTTTTCCAGGATTTTACGCAATTCCACATGAACCTTGTTCCATTTATCATTTGTATCTTTCAATTTATCCTCGGTTCCCTGTTCAAGGAAATTCAAGTATGCTTCTTCATCTGCAGTATTATCTAGGTCATCATCACTACAATCAGAGCTAATTGGTACTTTACTGTGTTTAGAGGTTTGCAAAGTTCCAGACAAAATACTTCGTTTTACACCTTTCTTGGTTGATTTTGGTTTGCTAGCATCTGCAAATAAATTATTTTAAACATGTTTATTTATCAAAGATACCGGGTCAAGTAAAAATTGACCCAGGTCACAAAAAGTTTGGGTAGGGTTGCAGATCCTCACAATAACAATGTTCAATGGGTTTATTTGACAACTATAGGTTTTGGGTTGAAAATAATGTGAATTGTTTTTTTAAGAAACCGTTAATTCCAAAGGGTTAGACTTTTAACAGGCTGTATCATACCTACTCATTAATTAGATATTCTTTTTCAGTAAAGTTAAAAGAAGTAGAATTCACTGTAATTATTAGCAGACTTTCCAAGCACGAGTTACAAAACATATAGTATTAAAAAAGGCAGATAATTGACAATTTTAGCACTTATTTGGACAGCCTATGAAATTTGAAATGCCAGAATTAATTTAAGATAAGAATATGTTCAGCTTTATTGAAGATGTACTACCCACCCCTGACATATAAATTATTGAATGTTCTCTTAATACCAAAAATACAATTACGGCCATTACCTAATAATATTTAAATGAGTAACAATTCCTCGGCTAGGACACTGACGGGAATTTGCTGTGCATGCCATTCCCAGCGGTTGGGAATTTGCTTGCAGATTGGTGCACCACCACACCGGTGCCAGACATTGCATATGGCTATAAGACCCCGGGACATAGAACACAATGTAAATCCACATAGGACTTTAGAAGTAAGTTAAAGCTATCCTCTACAGCTCCTTGTGGTTGCAGCAGGATTGTACAATTTTAAACTATATAAAACTCAACTTTTTCACTCCCGGGGGTGGAACATCTTCCACTTACCCATTGCCCGGGGGCAGGACATTTGCCCTCAAGACATTTGCCCTCATCCATAAATGTTTTTAGCCTATGCCATTACCTGAAAATGTTACAACAGCCAGTCGCATATTTTCAACATTTCCACAACGTGAGTTTCGGTAGACATCCTTTGCTGTCTGAAAATCTGATTCTGTGTTTAGGGTATGGCATTGCTTGCCTCGCTTAGGCAACCAATACAATCCAGCTTTTAGACAGACATCTGTAATTTCTTCTCTCAAACGGCATTTTATATATTTGAGGCCTTCTTGCTGTGGAACATTGTGAATTACACAGACTGGGCCTTCTGCAACACTTGAAAATTGTTTTAGAATTACACCAGCTGTAACAAACAATTTGTATGTGCATGTATCTTTGCCTTCTGTGGTCCCCGTGATGTTGATGTTTGCTGCTACAAACATCTAGACCTTTGGACTTTTGCCAGCAGCATGTAATCTTGGTGATGAACGCTGTGGTGTTGCATGCCCTGCCAAATACAAAAGGCTAATCAGTGAATTTACTATTACGAACTTGTTGGTAAGTGTATAAACAGGAGCCCTACCTTTCTGGTGCCAATCGCAGGCCAATTTGATACGGGATGTGGAAAGGCGGCCGTTCTTTTGTTTTGCTGGATATTCTAAATCTATCTGTTGAACGCCAGTATCACCAGTTATTGCTATCAGAGATAAACACCGTGAATTTTTGTTGATAAAGTACATTCTGTCCAATATTACTTCATCATAGGGAAATAATTCTGCCTCGACAATAGCTCGACGTATACAGTTTTTCCAGTTTAACAGCTTTTCACTTTCAGGCAGAACAATAACAACAGCCATCCCAGCAGCTCTCCCGTTACTAGTTTTGCAATAAAGTAATGCTTGCCTACCCCCAGCTTCGCTTTCGTTTGTCTCTGAATCTGAGGTGTTTGCCAAACAAGTAGAATCGTCCATATTTAGTAAAATATCCTATAAAACACCCGTGCCGAACCAAAACCAGAAGCTAGAAAAATAAAATAATACTACTTGTACGCGCCAAATGTGAAAAAGCGCCAACTGTGTAACCAGGCCTGCGTCGAACGTCGAGCGTCGAACGCTGTTTGGAAGCGAAAAAAAATGCGGAACGCACATAACAGTGAAATGCGTAGTAAAGCTTTGTGGACATCGTTAAAATGAAGAAGGAATAGTAGTGGACCAATTATACTACCTTGTGGGACACCAACAAATACAGGATGGGGTTCAGAAAGTGTACCTTTGAACTGCACAATTTGCTTTCGAAGAAACAAATAATCTGTAAACCAATCTAGTTCCTTGTGGTGCACTCCGTAGAGGGGCAATTTACTCAATAGACTAGAATGACTGACGGTGTCAAATGCTTTTGACAAATCGATAAATACTGCTCCTGTTAGCTTGCCACTGTCCGCTTCTTTCCTGATTTGATCTAAAAAGTATGTTACTGCTAGTTCCGTAGATCGGTTAGCTCGAAAGCCAAACTGATAGTCAAATAACAAATTTTGATTTTCGAGATGTGATGCAAACTGCTTGTATACCATCTTTTCTAGAATTTTCGATAATGTTGGGAGTATCGAAATGGGTCTATAGTTATCAATCTCGGAAGTAGAGCCAGATTTGAAAAGTGGTAGAACTTTAACCACTTTCCACTCGGTAGGAAAAATGCCAGCATTAAGAGATAAGTTTATGAAGAAAGTTAAAGGCTTAGATATAACTGGAGCAGCATCCTTTAGGAGACCTGGAGGAAGGTTGTCTAAACCAGTTGCCTTTTTCCTCTTTAGTCTCTTCAGCTCCTTCAGAACTTCAGCTTCATTTACAGATCTAAAACCGAAATTATCTTTTGCATGAGTGTTATTAGCTGCTCCAGGTCTACCCAGATAAAGTCACGAAGTTTAATAGATTTCATCTTCAGTGTAGCTGCAATATTACTAAAATAATTGCAAAACTTGTTTGCGATTAAGCTTTCGTCAGTTATTATTGATTCATTAATTTGAAAAGCCGAACCAATCTCAGACGTCACCTTGGTTGGATACAGTTTTTTAATGGTTGACCAAAACTTATCGGCAGAACCAGCACTGTCATTTAAGAGATCACGATGATAGTTATTTTTAGACTTCTTTACTAGACCTGTCACTTGATTTCATTGACCAGTCAATTTCATGGTTTGTACGTCGTGCTTTCCGGAGTAATTTATCCCTCAAATTCATCTATTTTTTAACTACCTGAGATAACCATGGGCACGGCCTTCCTTTTATTTTCTTGGCAATACAAGGAGCATGTTTATCAATACATTCCTCAAGAACTTTCGTAAGAAAAGTGCAGGCCTTATTAACACAGGTTGAGGTGTAAATTGTCTCCAAGCCACTAGACATTAGGTCATTACAAAACAACAGTGGGTTATAATTTGCATAGTTTCTGCACGATATGACTCTTGGTTGAAATTTAGCATTCTTTAGTTTCCGGGTACAGCCAATCAACTCGTGATCGCTTAAACCTGCAGGGATTACCTTTATGGAATTTAAATTGGATGGCTCGGTGCTGCAAATCACGTCAATTAGTGTTTTAGATTCTTTTGTAATTCTTGTGGGAGTTTTCACAAGCTGATTCAACCCAAAAGACACCAAAATGGATTTTAGTTCTTTGTGATCAGAATTCACCAAGTAGTTACAATTTATATCACCAATTAGCAAGCATTCTTTATTCTCGGATGATATGGTTGAAAGCATCCACTCAAATTTGCAATTAAAATCTGCCGGCAGATATTTAGACCAGCAGTTTTAAACCTCTCGTTGAAAGAAGTTCACTTAATTCAGGAATATTGTAACGCTGAGAGTCAGTGTTATTACCTTGACCTTGTCCTTGATCTTGTATAACGTTCCCAGGTATATTATTAACAGCTTCACAGAATTGACAAGCAGACTCACCTTCAGTCGAGTTTACAAAACATCGTAAATGAAAAGATTTAAGACATTTGGAACACGATATCCTACTTTGATTTCTTCTTAGTGCTTTTTCGCATAAACCACACCTTGTAGTTGCAGCAGGCCCCGGACAAACTTCCACATCACCACAAAGTAAAAGAAGCAGCTGACAGATTGAAGGATTAGTTGCTCGAACACCAGTGCCGTTTATCTGACGATATGACCACAGCGACGAGTAAATAAAAGTCTCTTGTAAATCCTGCGTTACTTCGAATACTTCCTCTTGATAGATTATGTTTGAAGTACAAAACGCTTGTTTCTTTACATACAAAATTGCAAAAGCAAACAGAGCGACGTAGTACACGACTGACCCGATCATCGCACTTGTATATAAGTCAAATTGTCAGACCTACTGAATGGCCTATTCGAAAAATAAACTCACAACAAGGCGGACAAACACTTTAGAATAAAATATATATATAAAAATTTAGGTTACCGTGCATGAAACGCTTAAAAATTTCATAAAAACTTTCAAAATTTTACAGAGCTAAAAATTTGCGTCCGCCATCTTGAACAGGTAAATGGAAATGGTGCAAACAAATTTGGAGTTAATAGAAATGGTGCAAACAAATTTGGAGTTATGGTTGTAAATGTTCACAACTTCGGAGTCTTGGTTGTAAATGTTGACGACTTTGGAATTACGTGTCCAAATGTTTACAATCTCCGGAGTTACGCTGTAAATGTTGACAACTTTCGGAGTTAGCAATCGTAAAGTCACGCTGTTAATAGATTTTCCCAAAGTCCTTTTTTTATTATTTTTTTTTTTTTTTCGCGGTTCGGTTGGACGCTGGAAAGGAATTTTCCCACTTGCAGCGCGCCAAATCTACCAGTGGATTTTTTTGGCCGGGGTGTGACTGGGGGTGTGTCATTATTCTAACCAATAAAAAGCACATATTTAAAATAATTTGAATAAATTATTCAAATGCTCCTTAAGACTTTCGACCAACCTCGTCCCCAAGGTCTTCATGGTGACGGCGCGGTGAACGGACAAGACCCTGGAAAACTTGGGAAAACATCGGCCATCTCATTGGTCAATCTTCTAGAGCACGATCATTGGTTGCAATCTTGAAATGCGCTGCAGACTTCCGGCAATGGAATTTTTCGTCGACCGGATAATTGTTGATTTTTAAGTTTTAACTCGTATCATTCTGATTTTCTCATGGAAAGTCGCGTATTTTCACAGGTATTTATCGATAATTCTGTAAAATGTGCATCGAATTTGATTGTTTAGGTTATGTGGCTTCTAATTGGTTGTTTAGTTATCGTAATTTACGTATATATTGACCGGATTTTTGAGTCAGTGCTTGAGAAAAGTCAATAAAAATATCGACAAAATTTTGCAATGAGAGCAAACATTCACAATTAAAATAATTGATATTTGCCTATAGTCAATCAGACAAACCTAGAAGTGATTTTGAAAGACCAACTTAGAAACGTTATCGCCTAATAGCGGAGATAATATCTCGTATAATAATCAAGTATAAAATCAACATCTTGATGTTAGGAAATGTACATCTTGATCTTGTTTACATGTACAATTAACAGATTGTAAATAATATAAATAGTATATACTCTTGTATGTTATATTTACAATCTGTTGTTTGATTGAATTTGTATGTAAACAAGGTCTGAAGGTCAATATGTAACAAATTAATATAGGTTTATAAAAATGGGTAAATATCAAGATTTTTCTCGGCATCTCGTTCGATAGGATTAATAGTAGCAGGTGTTAGTAGATGGAATACTCGAACGGAAATTTATATACATTTTTTAGACCTAGCCAGGAGCAGTTGCAAAAAATGCAACTTAGGCCCTCTGGCAGGACTCTGTAGCTCAGTTAGTTAGAGCATTGCACCGGAATCGCAGGGCCGCAGGTTCAATTCCTGCCAGAGGGCCTAAGTTGCATTTATTACAACTGCTCCTGGCTAGGTCTAAAAAATGTATATTAATTTCCGTTCGAGTATTCCATCTACTAACACATTCTACTAGGTTTTTAATAGCATGTTTTCCTTTGTTATTGTTCTGTTCAAGCACTACTCGTCTAATAATATTGTTTGTGGCATTTCTATTTCAGATGTTGTGTTGTTAACATGGGCCTGAGAAAAAGCAAGCTTGAAATGTACATATTAAATTATCCATTCAGTTTACCATCATGTCATGTACATACAATTATATTCCACAGTGACTGACATGAACATTAAAATTTGGGAATTTAGTCTTTTACAACATGGTTTATATTTGAACTGAGTATTTATTTACATGTAATGTGCAACTCATGAATGAAAGCAATCTCATGCTTAGTGTGAATATCTAGCTTTTCTGCCCCTATGCTTACCTACCTAGGCTGGAGGCACACATGGGGTTCCTACCATGTGGGCCTCCAACCTAGATATATTCTACAAATAAACCAAACAAAACTTCACTAACCACAAGTATCCTAGTTTTCTAATGCTACAGTACATGCATTTGTTCACCAAGGTGAAGACACCCAATACACCCTTTCATGTTTCAGAGGTAAGGTGCAAGACAGATAAATCACAGCATAATTTTGCTTCTCTTGTAATCTTGGAAAATGTTGGGAGATTTTGATTTCTGCATTCAGTTAGCTAACCAGCCAAGTGCCCACCTTTGCATGTCTCTCTTTCATTATGGATAATTTGACTTTCATTTATTTGTTTCTTCAATAAAATATTTACAATTTATGGTAAAAATTTATGGTATATTTCTAACGATAATATAGTTTGGTATTTATATCACATATCCCTGTTACTTTCATTGTCATGTTAAAATGAGTATTATTCTGTATATTGTAAGTCCTGTAATTGTTCTAGATAGAAAAATAATAGTTACATACTATTTTCAATTGTTGATGGCTCTTGGAACATATAATGTGGTTACTAGTATTCACATACCCAAAATGTGCAGTCAGGAGGAAAGAACACAGCCTTGCCTATCCTTATGGGCACCTCTCCAATATTGACACCTCTATAATATGGACAGTTTTCAATATCCAGAAGTAAAATATATTAAATTTCAAAAAACCCTCTATAAAAAGGACACCTAATGCAAACAATTTGCTGTGTTCCTATATTGTCCATATTAGAGAGGTTGGACAGTATACGAATGAGCTGGGAATGGTAAATTTTTCATAAGAGTACATCACATAGGTTGTTAGCACAGTTTGGGCATTGAGGTTGTGATGATGAGCATGTCAACTTCCATTACACATTGATTCCTTAAAAATGTATAATTATCAAGAGTTGTTGCAACATATTTAACTTGGTGAGTGGTGACTACAGTATTTGAATAACAGAAACAGATATCAGTCCAAAGCATGCATCAAAACAGAGAATGAAAATAGCAATTGTGCTGCATATGGAAAACAGAATAAAATTTTGCTAAGAAAATATAGAACACACCACTGATCGAGTCTTGCTCTATATTATAATCTTTATGAAGGACTGAAACACTCTGAGACAGCTAGAGAAAATTTATAGAGTAGCATGTGAAAATAGAACTGAACTGCATGAAGTCATCTTACCTTTATAAAATAAATACCGGCTTGGGAATGCATTATTACTGGCTCCATTAGAATTCGGTAGCTGTTTCCAATCATATAATTGCAACACTTGAATCAGGGGCGCACATTCCAAAAAAGTTTGGGGGGGTGTCCATTTTTTCAGGGACCGACTTTTTATATTTGTTTGACCACATCAAAACATGTATTACAAGTTAATGTAAACATATGTGTAGTGCCAGGAGTGTAGAAGGATTGTTAAAAGATAGGGGGGCAACTCCCACGAAGCGCCACCATGGTTGGCGCTGACGGGGAAATTTTTGAGTCTGTAGATCGTCGGAAATGGCATTTTCAGAGTCTTCTCGACCTCTTTCGTTATAGGCCCTTTCATTAATATATATAAGATTTCAAACACTCTAGTTTCGAATTCAAATATTTCGCTGCAATTTTCTTTAAATGCAGTTATTTAAAGAAAACGCCCCCCGAAATGTAACCTTCAACATCATAAAGACCCAATTAGAAACTGCATTTTTACAACAGAGTTGACTTAATTTTACTCGAGAATACTGACGTGGAAATAGAACGCACAATGCGGCAGAGCAAAAGTTAGGAGGTTTTGCGCAGTCGTGTATGGCCATGTCATCTTACATTTGAGTATATTGCTTTAAGAGGAAAATATATCTCTGGGTTTTGCAATGTTGATTTCTTTTATTGACAATTTTTGTATCGTTTAGTATACGTTTTTTAGACAGGATGTTTCGGACCAACTCGGACCGAATTATGTAGTGTAATTTTACAATTTGGGACCGACTTTTTTGAAAAATTCACAAATTATGGGGGGGTGTCACACCCCCCACACACACCCCCTAATGTGAGCCCCTGACATGAATACAGAATATTGTCAGTGTTGTTTGAAGCCCAAATAAATATCACACATAGTTCATCGTCTTAACATGTGAACAAATACTATCAATAAAGTTTAGAAACCAAAGCATTTTTGCCCAAAATCAAAAAAGATTCCGCCAAAATTGGTCGCCTTCATGTAGCTACAGTGTACTACTTGTATTATTCACCTCGACAGTCGATAGCCAACATGGACAATTATGAGCGCCATACTTCGACAAATTGATAAATTATATATGATGATGCATGGTGAAGAATCGAAGGCGGACATGTATATTCAAACTTTGAGAAATAGATAAATAATATATCAAAACATTAAAAGAACAATACCAAGAAAATCGTAAGTGCCCGCGCTGATTCCAGTCAGCAACATATGTGTTGACGCTATTGCGCATGCGATAAATGTCCAAGAATCTTGGACATTTTTACCAAGTTTTCTAGGGTCTTGTCCGTTCACCGCGCCGTCACCATGAAGACCCTGGGGACGAGGTTGACTTTCGACCACTGATCTGTATATATATAGACTGGATAACGCATCTATTGTTGAAAAATGAAGCCGGAAGTGAATTGTCGCCACCCGACTCATAGGTCCCAGTTTACTATAGATTTGTATTACAGAATCATAGTTTTTGGGTTTTTTTCTTCCTTTTATAAGTTTCTGATCGGACCAATTTTCTTATCAAATCGATAGATGTACACGAGAATTATTTTGAGCAAAAAATTCCGGTTGTTTTGACTTCATGACGTTGGAAAACGGGATTTGAAAGTTCGAAGGAGTAAACAATTGATAAACTTTGATAAACAAGGTTGTCCTGAAACAGATAACAGGATATTCTCATTCAAAATCCACCCAAGACATAAAGTAACTGCTACACAAATAAAGTAGTCTGGACGTTTGATGAAATGAACCAACTACACTATGAACAAAAGCGAAATTGAGGTAAGTCTTCAAAGTACATATGGTAGTTCATTGATTTCGAGATATTCGTATGCATGTAGCTTTAGTAATGTGGCGCATGATAAACAAACAGGTTTATAAGTTCAGTCCATCTAAGTAAACTAAGTTAACCATGTACTGATGAATTGTATTGTTAATCATTAAAGATGGAAGAGGTTTGTTAGATTTCCTTCTTAGTTTGTTGCCTTGCCACAGAGGTCTTGTGTGCACGTGGCTTCAGGCTTCTTTGCCCAGACAATATAGACTGACCTTGCAACAACACTTGTCAATCCATTTTTAACCAAGCTGTGAATGTGATCAACTGACATCATGAATATGATCTTCAGCCAGAACCCTGACAGGTCTCAACAGGAGGTTCCCCATCACTGTTGCTTATTCACAATCAAAGCTTTCTGCTCGCCCAACATTTTCGAATGAAACACGTCAATTGAATATATTCAGCTCTGTTCCAAAGATCTCCAAACTTTCCAAGAAACCACGATATGTCCTATATTATACTGGCTGGTAGATTTTTAGGCTCAGTTGTTGGGGTTCTGTGCACTCAATCACCCACAATGTGTGTGCCAAGAACCCCAATGGCTGGAATCTGAGCCCAGTATCTGAGCCTACTAACTTTCTGTATTTGTTAATTCTGAATTTAAGAAATTGTTTACATGTCAAAATTGTTTGGAAGACATAAATTTCTCAATTTCATGAAAAATGAGGTGAAATTTAGGGTGACTTAATATATTATGATCCTGAGGTGATGTCACAAGGATCAAGGCCGGCCAGACGCAGTCACATACCAGGTTGGGCACGCACACTTTGGTATGAACACATTCTTACCCAACTTTTCCTGTCTCCTTTTAACATCCCTGGGCAGTGGCACTGGGTATTTTTCCCCCTCTGCTCTCCCCCTTCCCTCTTTGGGAATTTTTGAGATTATTAATATTAAAATTGATCAAAATTGATCTTGTTTTATAGATAGTATAAAAATATATTAACTCAGATTCTCAGTGTCTGTTTTCCTAGGCATAACTGAATAACTTAGATTAGAGATATTCCAGGCCATATCATAGTGTATTTTACTGTTTGTCAATATCATTCTATGTTAAAAGCACACTGTCACCCTCTGAGCGATGTGATTTTATTCGCGATGTAAACAATATGAAATTTGATATTATTCTTCATGTTGAGTGGATCACGGAAGGACCAAAGGTTAATTTTAATATAAACCCGCGAGATTTATCTAAAGTGAAGATTTGGTATAAATTAGGCCGCTTTTTATTACATAATTAGCCATTTAATCATTCGCCATTCCTTCTGCACAATTACGACAAACTTCGTGACAAAAAGTTCGTGAACATTTTCAAGTTTGAGGGCACTAAATCACATCGCTCAGAGGGTGACTGTGTGCCTTTACTTCTGAATAATGTCTTAAGGATAAATGCATTTTTAACACAATAAATACTAAATCCAGTATTATAAACAGATCAGTGAAGTTAACCAATACGAATCACGAGTTTTAGAGTTAACTACTATTAATATAACTGCAAAACGAGTAAGTGAAAAGGTAGTTAAGACTTTTATACAACAGGCACCAGGAGTAACCCAAGAAGGCATGCAGTTTTGGTATATAATACTCAATATTCATCAAGCGGAATGACAACGTATGGGAGGAGGGGTGACAATGCGTGGGGGTGCCATGATAAACGTGGAAAATTCCGATATGTATTTTTGGTTCTACCAATTATTCATTACCGTCTTTTTAATGAAAAAAGGGTTTAACATATATCTCAATCGCGCTCTACCTTGTGAAGGATTACTGAAATCATTATTATTGGGAATAAATGAAATTTTAACAGTACGGTTCCAAACAACTTTTCAGGTTAAGATTAATAAATTTGCAAAGATATGGGGGGCTCAGCTCCCCTGAGCTCCCTTCCACTACTGTATATCCCTGAAAATAATTCATTAATTCATGGTCAATTCGCCAACCATATTGCTTAATTTTGGTCACATGCTGACACTAAATACTTGATTCAGCCCCAGCTCTAGTTAGATCCAGCCCTCGGCTTTTCCAACGGAATGCAACAAAACATTTTACCATCTTAAATTCCAAGGAAAATGAACCAACTTCTCAAAACAAAAATTGAACAAATAGAATACTCAGTTTCTGTAATTTTTGTTGAACGACTGATTCCTACTTGTATATGCATGTTGTCGAAATTACCTACCAATTATATAATTTTATGTCACTATACGCATCATGCATTTTCATACAGTAATACTACCTTTCTGCTTCTGCAAAAGAATATATAGTTTATACATAAGTTGAGTACTCAATTCGGTGATTAAAATGCACAATCCATTCAAATATGATTCCTTGCAGAGGTAGCAATTTTGTACCTACAAAGGAACCGTGCGCGATTTTAAACATAAGAAACAGATTTGAAATTGTCGGGTACATTCTTACTTTCGATTTAGTTTTTGGGTTCTGATTCATCTTGCTCTATTTTCTTCTCTGAAAACAAAGAAATATTCTTTATCACAATTACATCTTCTACCTGTTTGTTATCATTTGTCCTCAACAAGACATCTGGACGTTTTACTGGAATGCTTACGTTCAACCCCACAAACACATGCAGTTACATGAAATAGGATGTCATAATAATTATTTGATTAATATTTGACCCGGAGACGTAACATCATAGTTATAATTATAGGATTGGAATAGCACGAAACGTGACCTCTTGTTTCATCCTAACAACAGCAAATTAATATAAAATAGGCTAATTAACCCTGTAAACTTTAGTTATACAAGTTATTTTACGGCAGCGAATCGCGCTTCAGCAAATTGATAATCTTAGACAACAAGTGTATTTACTCCTGAATTGACATAATTGTTTTGATGCATGCATTAACTTTAACTCAAGTGAAATCTAAACGACTATTCTAGCTACATATTTCCATACAAATGTACATGATGTACCGCCAATTTTACATTAATTTTATATAGCGTGCAGATTCTATGTAGCCTTGTAAGATATTAGTTAAGTTACATTGTTGATTCATGCCTTATTATTGACTCATAGTGAAACTGTATATGGAGTGCAGATGACTTAGGAAAGTGGATACCCTGAAGGCGTAGAAGTTTGTAAAATATTTGGGTATCGCTCTGTGTTTTACATGTTTTCCCCCACACATAAAAGCACGTGACTCGTTTGCTATTTCTTAAATATGAAAGTGCGTGGGAATGCCAGGGAAATTGGATAACAATTCGAGATGCAGATATGCATATTTCGATTAAATTACGTTGACGTTATGGGAAAGGCCTTTTCAGTCAGGCTATTAGCCCAATGCTAACTGCACCCATACCGGCATCACATTATATTTATTATTATCGAATATTTACAGAGAATGAACATATTTCAATAAAAGTTACTGGTATCAACATGTGTCCTCTATATAACTAAAATTACTATATAAAAGTGTTGTTATAATATAACTAATAAAGTTACTATAATACGAATACTTATATCAATTATTGTATACAAAATGGTTGTCTATTCCAATTCTAGGTTTCAAGTAAAGCAAAAAACAAATCTTAGTTTCAGAAACACTGCCTGGATGATTAACTATGTTTATATAATATATGCATGATATATTCTACCTGAATTTCGTATACATGCGGTATTGAGCGAGGGTTCCCGTAGGAGTACGTCTACGGCGCCAGAACCAGCCATCCACTAAGGTGCATTGAATCAGCACCAAAACAAGGAAAGCGACAGCAAGTTTTGAATTCAGCATGATGACTTGTTTTAAACTCTGTTTCCTACAAAACAGGAAATATAATAACTTCAGTGGAGGTAAAATGGTTCAAGTCATATACCTACTAAATAGGAGTCAATGCTGCTTTCTTTCAGGCAGCAAAGCTATATCATGCGGAGTACCACTGGGGTCTATCCTTGGTCCACTATTGTTTTTGATATATATTAATGATTTGCCTGGCTGCTTGTTAAAACCTATCCATAATATGTACACTGGGTAGTTGTGGCAAAGATTTACGGGAATGCATGCATAAGCTACAAAATTTGCGAAATCGAGCAGCTCTAATTACCAGGAGCAATTATTAAATACGATCTCGATTTTGAAAAACCTGTTTAATGTAAAAAATATTTAACAAGTTAGGCCCATCTAAACTTTTGAGGCATTTTAACCACGAGCTAAAATACTTCATAGACATGTACATGTTTTTGTTTTGTCACAGATTGTGTACCTCACAGGTATTTGAACCACCCAGAAAGCAACAACAGAATTGCGTTTTTACAAGAGTGTGTGGAATGGTTTGGTTAAAAAATCTTTAGACTTGGGGTCCAGTGTGAGATTATAGTGATGTTATACAAGGTCACCTATTTCTCAGGTTATAAACACTTAATTTCTGGAAAAGATACAACAAAGTCTGACGTTTTGAGCAAAGATCCTTCTTCTGAAAGTTAGTGAAAGCGAAGTAAAGTCACTAACTTCCAGATTAATGTCCTTTATTCGAAACGTTGGAATTTATTGTTTTCGCCCCAGATAAAATATACAATGGTTATACCTTGAATATGTGGCACAAGTGTAGATAGCCCTTATACACAATAAACTGCAGGTCTTTAGAAGCAAACCACTTAAAATATCCAACAAGACCATCAACTTTTCAAGCAAAAGGCCCTAACGTCAATTTTTCAGGTAGTTTAATCCTGAAATTGCTATACCCTAGTCTCTCTAATACTCAGCCCCCTCTCCAAAAAGACCCCCCCTATCTCTAATAAGCTCCCCTTTCTTAGTTGAAGGAAAATATTAAGCCTCCCTCTCTAATAAGCTCCACTCTCATTCATACAAACCACCTTACATGTTAAGTGTTTTGATATGGTTCTTGAATGATGTAACGTGCTTGAACAATATTTTCATACCGTAATCTCTCTAAAAAATCTGATCAAAACTTGTGTTTTTGTGTGAATGGCGGAGGTGCTTATTAGACGGGGGACTTATTTGGGAAGGAAGCCTTCCTCTCAAATAAGCCCGAATCTCCAATAAGCCCACACCAAAGGTGCCTAAGAAATAGGCCTCCGGTGGCAAATGAGAGAGATTATGGTATATACATATGTTTTGACGATGATATATGATAATATTTATATATACATGTTTTGTATAATTCTACAATTAAGATATAATAAATGTCTAAGAGATGCATGTACGTTCTCTATATTTATCTGATATATTTATATCTTATCCTAGTGTTGCGAGAATTTTTAATTATATAGTTAATAAACTTGATTGTTCATTGAATTATTTGATTTTAAAAAGCAATGCATGCATGTCCGCCATGTAAAAATCATTCAATCTACAGGGTGTCCCAAAAAAATGTCCCCCTTTAGAAATCACTCTTGTGCGTTATTATACCTTCGGGAATTGAATTGAACGGCGGAAATATTTACAACTTCCCTTCGTCCAAATAATTTAACGCATCGTATAAGTTGTCACGACAAATACTCGTTGCTCTGTAGTCTGTTGAACCATTCGTACTCGAACAGACGGTAAGACGAATTTGTAATTTGACATTTTTGTGTTGCTGTTCGTTTTAGAAGCTATTTTAAATTCCCAGAGGTACAACAACGCGCGTTTAACAAAAGATGAGTAATTTGTATAGGGGGACATTTTTTTGGGACACATGTACAGGGTGAGTCAGAAAAAACGGACACTTTGCATATATTCAAATTAGCCGCGAACGTATAGCTGGAATTTGTCAATTCCCATGTGACAACAGGACGTGGTTTATTAATGCAAAAATGCATTTTGATTGTGCAAGAAATTTGCATAGAACCTTTTATTAATCACTCGTTTCACAATTTACTTGTTCATAACACGCAAAATTGTTCAACTGACCACAGAACAACGAGTATTTTACAAATACTCATTGTCTGTGGTCAGTTGAACAATTTTGCGTGTTGTGAACAAGTAAATTGTGAAACGAGTGATTAATAAAAGGTTCTATGCAAATTTCTTGCACAATCAAAATGCATTTTAACTCCCAAAGGGAGATATTTAGGCAACTTATGTCAAATTACAGCCGCTATGCGGCTAATTTGAATTTGAAAGGTGTCCGTTTTTTCTGACTCACCCTGTATATACAAAATTCTACTGTCTATTCAATTCTTATTATATTATAAGTAGTTTCTAACGACCAATTTGATTGGCTAATTGCGCGTGCTTTATAACGCGATAAAGCACGGCCACTGTTTTGATTTTTCTCCCTTCGTCCCCGCTTGTTAAATTTTCTTCGGAATTGTCAATAAAATATGAACAAAATTACAATAGTATTAAATCCACAGTCTATCAGAAAGCAAGAATCGAGATGGAAAAATCCTGCAAACAAATGACAACGGGACATAAACGGCGAATAAAGAATCGTAGCTGTTTTTGAGTTTGAAATATACTTTTTTGCTTGAAAGTTCGCATTCAACGGCGACAAGAAACGCGAAAATCTGTGCTATTTTGACATTCAAAGGTACAAAAACTCTATTTAAACACAAACAAACCAAATTTATCCACAGTTCTAGGTGCAAAAAATTTAAATTAGCCATTTTGGCATTGATTTCTTAGATGACACTGTGTCTATAGTTTTTAGGCTGTCATGATGCAACGACAAAAACCTACACAAATACTGAGATACGACATGTTTATGGATCTCTTGACAGTTTGTCTTAGAAAATTTTTTTACCACCAACCATTGAACAACAAAAAACACAACAAAAATCTTCAAAAAGTACCTTCAAACAAAAACTGCCTGATATATTTGGTTCAAGATGAAAAATCCAACTGGACAGTCAATGTCGTCAAAGCAGCTTGACAAAAACCTTCGCTTTTGTACCGAATCCAGGACAAAAGTGAAGCAGAACAACGAAAAATCAATCTGGGTATCATTGTGGACTATTTTTGAAAAATTTTCAACAGTTTTTGTGCCTTTTTAATCCGTAATTTTTGTTGAGTTGCACGTTTTTCGCTCCTCCGCCGACCAGAATTCAAGCTTGTAGTTGTTGCCAAGCAATGAAAACATTGAAAAGCTTGCGAGTGACGTCAGTGATTCATGTTAGGAGACTATAAATATTGATCTTCGAACAATATTGTTTACTGTGCTTATAACCACTTATAATATAAAAGAAATAGAAAAACTCGTCTTGTGCCTTTATGGTGTGATAAAGCACTCGGGGAACGTTGGGAGAACACTCGAGAAGCGTGTAAAGCACTCGGCTACGCCTCGTGTTTTACACGCTTCTCTCGTGTTCTCCCAACATTCCCCTCGTGCTTTATCACACCATAAAGCACGCGGACTCGTTTTCTCTTTCATATAGCAAGCAAAATTCTGACTTAGTATAAGAAAACGTTACTTATGTACTATTTAAATTTTTTTGAGTAAAACTACTATTTTGGCAAGTAAATTTTTATTTAGTCTTAGTAATTCTTTAAAATTAGTAAATTTTAAAAGTAATTATATTCTTCATTAGAATTTTTGCTATGAGAAAAAAATTGCTAACAAGACAATTCTTAACAAGAATTCTTGCCAAGAAATACATTCTTGACAGGTGCATAAGTATGACCAGTGGGATGCATTTTTGTAAAATAGTATGGGTGTAAATTTCAGCAACGGATATATTTTCACCTTTCTGTTTAATGTTCTAACCATTATCAACAGGGCAAGAACATATCAGGGCTAATCATCTTAACAAATGCCTGATGGCATGAGAAAATAAAATACAAGGTACACCATATTAAAATACTAATATTAAAGTTCCGTACTATTTATTTATTTTACAAATACTCGTTGTCTGTGGTCAGTTGAACAATTTTGCGTGTTGTGAACAAGTAAATTGTGAAACGAGTGATTAATAAAAGGTTCTATGCAAATTTCTTGCACAATCAAAATGCATTTTAACTCCCAAAGGGAGATATTTAGGCAACTTATGTCAAATTACAGCCGCTATGCGGCTAATTTGAATTTGAAAGGTGTCCGTTTTTTCTGACTCACCCTGTATATACAAAATTCTACTGTCTATTCAATTCTTATTATATTATAAGTAGTTTCTAACGACCAATTTGATTGGCTAATTGCGCGTGCTTTATAACGCGATAAAGCACGGCCACTGTTTTGATTTTTCTCCCTTCGTCCCCGCTTGTTAAATTTTCTTCGGAATTGTCAATAAAATATGAACAAAATTACAATAGTATTAAATCCACAGTCTATCAGAAAGCAAGAATCGAGATGGAAAAATCCTGCAAACAAATGACAACGGGACATAAACGGCGAATAAAGAATCGTAGCTGTTTTTGAGTTTGAAATATACTTTTTTGCTTGAAAGTTCGCATTCAACGGCGACAAGAAACGCGAAAATCTGTGCTATTTTGACATTCAAAGGTACAAAAACTCTATTTAAACACAAACAAACCAAATTTATCCACAGTTCTAGGTGCAAAAAATTTAAATTAGCCATTTTGGCATTGATTTCTTAGATGACACTGTGTCTATAGTTTTTAGGCTGTCATGATGCAACGACAAAAACCTACACAAATACTGAGATACGACATGTTTATGGATCTCTTGACAGTTTGTCTTAGAAATTTTTTTTACCACCAACCATTGAACAACAAAAAACACAACAAAAATCTTCAAAAAGTACCTTCAAACAAAAACTGCCTGATATATTTGGTTCAAGATGAAAAATCCAACTGGACAGTCAATGTCGTCAAAGCAGCTTGACAAAAACCTTCGCTTTTGTACCGAATCCAGGACAAAAGTGAAGCAGAACAACGAAAAATCAATCTGGGTATCATTGTGGACTATTTTTGAAAAATTTTCAACAGTTTTTGTGCCTTTTTAATCCGTAATTTTTGTTGAGTTGCACGTTTTTCGCTCCTCCGCCGACCAGAATTCAAGCTTGTAGTTGTTGCCAAGCAATGAAAACATTGAAAAGCTTGCGAGTGACGTCAGTGATTCATGTTAGGAGACTATAAATATTGATCTTCGAACAATATTGTTTACTGTGCTTATAACCACTTATAATATAAAAGAAATAGAAAAACTCGTCTTGTGCCTTTATGGTGTGATAAAGCACTCGGGGAACGTTGGGAGAACACTCGAGAAGCGTGTAAAGCACTCGGCTACGCCTCGTGTTTTACACGCTTCTCTCGTGTTCTCCCAACATTCCCCTCGTGCTTTATCACACCATAAAGCACGCGGACTCGTTTTCTCTTTCATATAGCAAGCAAAATTCTGACTTAGTATAAGAAAACGTTACTTATGTACTATTTAAATTTTTTTGAGTAAAACTACTATTTTGGCAAGTAAATTTTTATTTAGTCTTAGTAATTCTTTAAAATTAGTAAATTTTAAAAGTAATTATATTCTTCATTAGAATTTTTGCTATGAGAAAAAAATTGCTAACAAGACAATTCTTAACAAGAATTCTTGCCAAGAAATACATTCTTGACAGGTGCATAAGTATGACCAGTGGGATGCATTTTTGTAAAATAGTATGGGTGTAAATTTCAGCAACGGATATATTTTCACCTTTCTGTTTAATGTTCTAACCATTATCAACAGGGCAAGAACATATCAGGGCTAATCATCTTAACAAATGCCTGATGGCATGAGAAAATAAAATACAAGGTACACCATATTAAAATACTAATATTAAAGTTCCGTACTATTTAAAGTATCTACTTGTTTGTGTTTAGCACCAAAGGAGTTGGATTTCGTGCTTTTACATGCAGGTATTTACAGGTTAGCGAGATTTTGTAAAAGTAGATTTCAACAACAACAACAACAACAACAACAACAACAACAACAACAACAAACATCAAGAAAAACAGCTATGAGTGCACATAGCATTTCAACGTTTTTAATACATGTACAAGCTTTTGGGGGCATTTTATCTGGCATTGTACGACTGTTCTTGACGAGTATATTCTCCAGTTTTTTGTGAGTTAACTTTGGCAGTTTCTTCAAAGATTACATCCAGCTAAGCTCGTCAGAATTAAAGATTTCTGCATTCGTGTCCGACACTAAAGAGTTTTGAGTAGATCCAGCACCCCCACTTCGCTTCGAAAATCGTCGAAAAAAGCGGAGTACTGGAAGGATTTTCAGGGTTTTTTTTTAATTTACCAAATTGTTGAAGACCCGCGAAGGAGATCTTCAAAGCATTAGTCCTTCGTTGTTTTAAACAGCCTCTAAAAGACAGTTATGAACCTCAGAACATTCACTTTCGGCAGTAGCCATTTTGAAATATTTTTGCGCTGCGTGACCACTAAGACCAGAATTCACCGCGCGCTTCATGCATAAGGTCCATTTTGCTATTCATAAACTCAATAATAACCTTCTACTAGAAATACATTCATGCAGAACTCCTCACCATTAGAACCAATAATTATTCTCCCGAACACCCCAAAGTTATTGTAAGATGAAGTACTAGCTAAGTCGATTACTGTAATCATGGTAACACGCAAGCGAACTATAATACCGTATATTTATTTTATTTTCACTGTACAAACTGGTAAAATAGTGATAAGATTTTCACTTTTAACTATAAAATTACCAATTGCCCGACTATATAAAGTAGGTATGTTATTTTGTACTCTTTTAGCTTTGATTTACTATAAAATTCAATCTTAGACGTCCCATAAAACGTTTCGAAATTGTCATAAAACTTCAACTGTTTTTTGAACAATATTTTTATACTATGAAGTTTTTGAGATAAAATATGTTGATTCTTATTCTATATAACGCATTTTAATTAATACTAAAACAATTTTTAAGATTAGTCAATGTTGTATTCATGTATTGACCACACAGGATGAACTACGCATTCTCAAAAAGCAAGTATGCAAAATAAACACTTAACGTTTAAAACGCTTTAAAACTCGAAAATCCTGTCCTTTCTCGGCCTTTCGACTGGTTTCTTTTCCTATGACTTTAGTAAGTGAAATTCCTCTAAATATTTTTCATTTATCTTGTTTTGGAGACTTAATATTTGTCTGAATTAATATGTCCCGACTCCAGAGTACAATTTTGAAAAACGTTTTCATATAAATGCCAAAAATAAAATGCCAAAATGGCAGTTATTTTTCTGACGTATACATATATAAAAACAAAATCGTTGTCTTAGCCAATCATGATGTTGCTGTTGCTAGTTACCAGTTTTCTCTTGGCTTGAACTCGCCATGCGCATAACTTAAAAAAACGTCCAGTCCAGTTAAGTCCATGACAAAAAAAATGGCTGAAGAATTTGCGTTCCCAAATGTTTTCACATACGCGGGTGTAAATATCCGAGCGGAATTAGGACCCTCGCACGGCGCATCGCGCCGGCTCGGGGATAAAAAGCAGTTTATAGCATATTATGGAGTAGTGATATGGAACTCAATATCCATCGCGAAAAGGAAATCGAATTCCCTAAAAATTTTTAAAAATAATCTGTGATTAGTTTTTAATTTGTTATGTAATTAAACTTTTATTTTATTATTGTAAATATTGTAAATAATTTAAATGTACATAGTGCACATGCCTGCATGGGAAGAGCATCTTCTGATAACAGACTTCCGTGTTTAAATATATTTCACTATCGCTATGACACTATCCTTGCTCAGTACTAAACAAGAGAGTATGTTTTTTGGATATGCATGCTAGTATTAAGTTTGGTGTTTAGCGCCTTGCAAGTGACCTTTTTAGATCAGCTGATGTATAAAAGTTAAGGTTTTTAAAAACCATTCTATATATTTCAGCCTGAAGTAGTTCTTGTAACTTTTATAGGTACTTATATAATTGCCAAAATTTCAGGCTGGTAGTTCTTAATCCACTGATTCTTTTATGTGGGTTTTTACTATAGTACAACAAAATTAATACAGTACGTCAAGTTTTTCAAAAATTATTCGCTTGCAGTTTGACGATATGTTAGGAAGAATCGTAACGTACCTCGTAATGTTAGTTTCTTCCACTTTTCGCTTAATGACTGTCTTGCACGACAAACTATATCTTGGGAACATCTCAAATTATAGTCGAGCATTCGAATAATCGACAAATAATATTTTCGAGTCCTTACTACAAAATATACTAAATTTATCCCCGAGCCGGCGCGAAGCGCCGTGCGAGGGTACTAATTCCGCTCGGATATTTACGCCCGGGTATGTGAAAACATTGTGGAATGCAAAGTCGTCCGCCATTTTTTTTTGTCATGGACAGGACTGGACTTTTTCGTAAGTTATGCGCATGCGCAAGTTCAAGCCGAGAGAAAACTGGTAACTAGCAACATCATGATTGGCTAAGACAACGATTTTGTTTTTATATGTATACGTCAGAAAAATAACTGCCATCTTGGCATTTTATTTTTGGCATTGATATGAAAACTTTTTTCAAGTCGGGACATATTAATTCAGACAAATATTAAGTCTCCAAAACAAGACAAATTAAAATTTTTTAGAGGACTTTCACTTACTAAAGTCAATAGGAAAATAAATCAGTCGCAAGCACTGATCTAATAATAGACTGGATATAGCTTCTGTAGGTGGCAAAAGTGAAGCCACATTATATATGCGAAAATCACTTCCGGGGACTACGGAGTGATACAAATTTGTATAGAAATATATGGCGGACAACCTGAACGAACGTGAATTTTCGCAAATTTAAGACACTTCGCGATCTTGTACTAACCTCATCGCTCTACCATGGATAAAAGATGTTATGTTAATGCTTTAAAACTAAAATTATCTAGAGTGCTCTAAACTATCGGCATTTGTGTTCGTCCAAAGTTGTCCTTGCGGGAATAATATTTTGTCGCCACAATCATATGAGAAGACAATTTCTAGTTTGCTTCCACATATGGAGGCGGAATAAGATCTACTATACTAAAAAATACCTTGAAAGGAAAGTAAGTAATTTTGTTTTATCATATATGTTTAATCTTGATCGACAAGGGGGTTTCAATCCCCCAAATTACCAAGCCTTTACAAATATACTTTTCAGTCTGTATAGATATTTGTACATGTTTAATAGTACTTGTTTTCATTTATTATACTTAAAATTGGATGGCAAACCAAAATATAACCTTTTGCGGAGTAAATCTACTTAATGTAGCAGTTGCACTTTGAATAGGAGCCATAAAATTGATTTAAAATGTGGAGTGTTTCGAGAGTGTATTCATTATTTGATTATTAAATATCTATAAATGAAGTAAATATAAGAACAAACATAAAGAATAATTGGAGGAAATATATGTAAAGGATGCCCATAGACAATATTTGCCATGTTAAAGTTGTAGTAAAATTCTCTCTAGGATCAGTTAATATAAAATCAAAGTTATTAATATATACAACTTATAAAAGGACATGAATGATGGAATGCCATGTGTAAGTCAATGGCCCACTCTTGCCCACTCATTAGGAATTGAAATAGGTCAAGTTTGGGATAGAGAATATTCAAAAGAAATACTCATAACTATTCATTTCTTAAGAAGGATTTAAAGTAAATTTAAAACAATTAGCTTGCCCTCAACACATCAATGCCCAAGCAGTAATTTTTGCATGTAAAATTGTCAGGTCATTACTAGGAGAATATAGTATTCTGGCAATAGACAGAGAATGTATATTCTATGCTAGCCTTGGCCAATTACTGGAGAAACAGTCCCTTGAAATTTTATCCCCATTTACACGAGCCCGGACTGATTTTCAACCCAGGTTGGAAGACCCCATGGGACTTCTTTTTATTGTATTCACAACATTAACCCGGGGTTGGGTGCAACACTGGAGTCTGGATATTTGTTTTCAACCCAGGTCAGCTTGAACCAACCCTGGTTGACTTTCAATTGAGGTTGTGGTATTTTTCTGTTCACAACTCTTTCATTACACACTATTTTGCATCAACACATGTGTCGAACCTTTCTACCGTCCACCTTATGTCAGCCTGGTGTCCATGATCAGTTGTGCTGTTTTGACAATGTCAAGAAGGGAGCTGATATAACATGGTGTCAACATATCTTTGCAATCGGTAAACTGATTTGCATACATACAGCACCCAAACTGACAAAACACATGCAGAAAGATCCAGACTATTTTGCATCAGTGACCATGACTTGATCATGACAGCTGAACCAAATGGAAACAAGGCTCAAGTGTTATAAATGGGGCATTAAACAGTACGTAGTGTTTCTTTTGGAAACTGCAGCCATGTGGAAATAACTGGAAAATTGGTTATTTTTACAATAACAAATGTCTAGATAATCAATATATTTTATTAACAATTTTTTATATTAAAAAAATAATGAACAACACACTCTGCATTTAAGATCAATTTCATGGTTGCAATTTCAAAATTCGGCTGCATTATAAAAGTAGATTCACTCCACAAAAGGCTATATTTGGGCAGGCTTCCAGTTTCATAGTATAATAAATGAAAACAAGTTCTAACTGACAAGTACAAATATCAACACAGACTGAATTCTGAATAGTATATTGGTATACAAGGCTTGCTGGCTTGGTAATTTGAGGGAATTGAAACCCCCTTGTCGATCAAGATTAAACATATATGATAAAACAAAATTACTTACTTTCCTTTCAAGGTATTTTTGAGTATAGTAGATCTTATTCCGCCTCCATATGTGGAAGCAAACTAGAAATTGTCTTCTCATATGATTGTGGCAATAAAATATTATTCCCGCAAGGACAACTTTGAACGAACACAAATGCCGTTATTTTAGAGCAATCTAGATAATTTTAGTTTTAAAAGCATTAACATAACATCTTTTATCCATGGTAGAGCGATGAGGTTAGTACAAGATCGCGAAGTGTCTTAAATTTGCGAAAATTCACGTTCGTTCAGGTTGTCCGCCATATATTTCTATACAATTTTGTATCACTCCGTGGTCCCCTGAAGTGATTTTCGCATATATAATGTGGCTTCACTTTTGCAACCCATAGAAGCTATATCCAGTCTATTATTAGATCAGTGGTCGCAAGGCCGAGAAAGGAGAGGATTTTCGAGTTTTAAAGTGTTTTAAACGGGTAAGTGTTTATTTTGCATACTTGCTTTTGCAGTTTTGCCGTCAATTGGCATGCACTACAGTTTGTGGTTTTGAAAATGCGTAGTTTATCCTGTGGTCAATAACAACATTGACTAATCTTAAAAATTGTTTTAGTATTAATTCAAATGCGTTATATAGAATAAGAAATAACATATTTTATCTCAAAAAGTTCATAGTATAAAAATGCTGTTAAAAAACAGTTAAAGTTTTATGACAATTTCGAAACGTTTTGTGAGATGTCTAATATTGAATTTTACAGTAAATCAAAGCTAAAAGAGTACAAAATAACATACCTACTTTATATAGTTGGGCAGTTGGTAATTTTATAGTTAAAAGTAAAAATCTTATCACTATTTTACCTCGCTTGCGTGTTACCATGGTTACAGTATAACTTGATTAAGTACTTCATGTTACAACTAGAAATACATGATTGCAGTAATCCCTCGCCCCAGCTGAACATTGCCAGACACTACATTCCAAAACATTACTATTGCTAATCTTTTTCATCACAAAATCGGCAATGCAAAAGTTGTAGGCGAGTCGGATATCTGCGTTCAAAGCAAATTTTTGGCTTAGAAAATAGAATTGGATCCTTGGCTCACACCCCTCTTCACAACGCAATCAAAGGCTACCGTCACATGAAATGTTTTACTTGATGTAATCACTGTGTTTTCCTTCATTTTAAATGTGCCATTAAAAGTTTGATCATTGCTCTAATAGTTTGGAAAGAAGAGTGGAAGGAAACAATATTATTTTGAGAAATTTATTTTGAATGAATAAAAAATGGAAATTTTGTTTCGAGAAGAGGAAGCACAGTAGCCATGGCGACACGATTAATAATAATATAATTAAACTTCTTTTCTGGAGTACAAAACAGTTTAAACAGGTTACAAAAACTACAAAAGTAATTAAAATATTAGCTGGTTTAGCCATACAAATCTGAAGTATATGGTGTAGGTATGGTCTTATGCATTCTATAAGCCTCGAATTAATGTTTAAATGCAACCTTCCGTTCACTAAAACGTTTCGAAAAGTTTGTAAAACTAAACTGCCTTTTACCGATAAAGTAGTTTTTGTAATGAAATCAGATGAAAATATACAAATTCTCTCGTGTGAAACGATTTCGCTTTCCTTTTAAGTTGGAACTTTTTGATGACATAATATATAGGATACTTTAATTGGGGAAAAAATGAAAAACTATGCAAATAAAACAACATTTTTACGGCTATATTAAAATACATCAACAATATAATATAAGAAACTTGCCATATTTTTTCGACCATCTATCTCTATTTATCCTTTTTTATAAAGTATAAACGATAAATTTGTTCCGCCGCTTTTCCTGAAGTCCCAAAAAGCGATTTATAAGTTATAATTCAGACTTACTGATATGACTTACTCATGTTTTTTTTTATAATTCGCTCATTCCACTCCTAACAAAGATTAGTGAGATGACCACCCATCACACCCATGAAACATAGCCATGCGCCCGCAAAACTTGATGAACTTTGGATTTCCCATTGCTTTCCTTTTTTCCTGGGTGTAAATATCCGAGCGGAATTAGTACCCTCGCACGGCGCTTCGCGCCGGCTCGGGGATAACATTTGGGGTGTTCGGGAGAATAATTGTTTGGTTCTAAGGGCGATTGGCGAGGGGATTCTGCATGAATGTATTTCTAGTAGTAAGGTATAAAGCAGAGAGCTTTTTGCCAGGGTGATCGTGTCTAAATGTATAAAGGCAGAGAGCTTTTTGCCAGGGTGATCCTGTCCTCTATCGAAATCTTCGTAATCGAGTTACCAAAGAAGGAAATAAATTAAAAGCTAATTTTCTTAAATCTAAATTAGATAGATAGATAGATAGGTTTATTTAAAAAGCCTTAATTTGCAGCAAAGGCTGAATTACAAAGGTTTACTGCAATTAATATAAGTAGTGTATGATTACATCTGAAATTACTTAATATATACAGTTATTTACCAAGAATGAATCTTGTTATAGTTTATAGCACTTGCGTTCAAAAATGTATTTCTAAACCTATTAGTTTTGCAACGTGGGATCACGAAGGCACGCTTTCTTCCGAGGTTCACTTGTCCTTCTCTAGTGTTTGGCTGTAGATACTTGTACAATTGTCCTTCTTCTAAACAGCACGACAATTCTGTCGAAAAAAGCGGCACAAAGTTCATATCTACGTTGAGACAGGCTAGGAATTTTAGAGGTCGCTAAGGCATGTTCGTAAGGTGTGTCATAACCATCCATAATCCGCATAGCTCTCTTTTGAATTCGTTCCATATTTGTGCTGAGATATTCAGGTAAGCTATAGTGGAACACTTGACAAGCATATAGTAGAATTGTTCTTGAAATTGGGCAATAATAAAAAATGGTGGGATACCATAAAACAACTAGCTGCTTACCCTAGAAAGAAGTCTCCTTCGTCAATGGTAGTCAATGGCCAGATAATTTGTGCGAAAGAACTTACTGAAACAATAAATGATGCGTTTGTTTCAGTTACCCAACATCTTGACCCATTACCTTCTTGTTCCGTTGATTTCCAAACCGAGAATATCTATAATGAGGTTTCCTCTGAATTTATAATAAGCGAAATCGAAGTATACCATAAATTATCCTCCGTTTCTACGTCAAAGTCACCTGGACCGGATGATATCCCTAACTGGGTGCTCAAGATTAACGCAATGGTGCTAGCTCTACCAGTAACATCTATTTTAAACGCCTCTATCCAACAATCATCGGTTCCTACCATATGGAAAAGGGCGGACGTTAATCCCTAAACAAAAGGTAAATCATCTAAAGGATGTTAAATCTGATTTACGCCCAATTTCCCTTACGGCTACCTGCTACCTTGGTTAAAATTTGTGAACAATGTATTGCTGACTGGTTGATCAGATCGATTAGCGACAAGATTGACAAGAGACAATTTGGCTCGTTAAAAGGATCATCAACAACCCATGCGTTGCTGAGTCTAATTCATCATATCTTATGTAAAACAGATGGTTCGGGGAATGTAATAAGGGTCTTCCTACTTGATTTCGCGAAAGCGTTCGACCATATTGATCATGTTATACTTTTAAGTAAACTTGCTTCCATGGATGTTCCACAAGTTATAATAAATTGGATACGTAACTTTCTCACCAATCGAGAGCAACGTGTGAGAATAAGTACCCATGTATCCGATTGGAAAAGAGTTAATGGAGGCGTGCCACAAGGGACAGTACTTGGACCATCCCTCTTTTTAGTCATGATAAAATAATGACCTACTCGAGAGTTGGAATGATCGTTGGAAGTATGTCGATGATACGAGTGTTAGTGAATGCGTCGAGCCTAACGGTATATCCAATCTGCAGGAAATGGTCAATTATATTTCTACGTGGACAGTCAACAATAATATGAAGCTAAATATCTCCAAATGTAAGGAGCTTATAATAGATTTCAGTAAAGATAAGAGGTTTTTCCCACCTTTAAAGGTAGCTGACAAAACAATCGATCGGGTGGATTCTGCACGAATTTTGGGTACAACACTTCAAAGCAATATGAAATGGAATATTCACGTGGAGAGTATTATAAAGAAAGCCAGTAAACGGCTGTATATGTTGAGAATACTAAGAAGATCCAATGCGAAGATCGAAACATTGATAACTATTTACATAACAGTGATCAGGCCAATATTAGAATATGCCTGCCAGGCATGGCATTATAATATTCAAGATTATTTACGAGATGACATTGAGAGAGTCCAAAAACGAGTTTTAAAAATAATAGTACCTAGTGAAGCGTTAACCCTTACGAACCTCACTTCACTTCATGAACGCCGTGAAAAATTATGTGAACAATTCTTTCCGAAGAATAAGAATAGTGACCACTTGATTGAACTATTCCCTGAACTTAAGTTAATAAACTACGATTTGAGATCTGTGGACAAATATAATAAGTATGCGTGTAAAACAGCTCACGGCACAACCTACCCTGGTTTAATCGCCAACTGAGACGCGAAGGGAGAGCTAAGCAAAGATTATACAACAAGGCCAAGAAATCAGGAAATCCATCACATTGGCACCAGTTCCGCGCTGCCAGGAAGAAATTGCACAAGAGTTTGAAATCTGCCAGAGATACCTATGTCTCGGAGTATCTTGGGGATGCAATTGAAGAAAATCCAAAGCGTTTCTGGTCTTACGTTAAACAACTAAAACAAGACGACGTAGGAGTAGCAGATCTAGAAGTTGATGGAAAAATAATTAGCGATGGAGAAACCAAGTCTGAAATTCTTAACAAACAATTCTCTGCTGTTTTTACCGACGAAAACCTCACGAATATCCCAACAGTAGGAAGTAGTCCAAAACCAGCAATAGGATCAATCAATATTTCAGTTTCTGGTGTTACTAAGCAGTTACTTTCATTAAAAACAAACAAGGCCTGTGGTCCAGATACTATTCCAGCTTGGTTTCTAAAGGAATATGCTCAAGAAATTTCACCCATGTTAACTGATATTTACCAATGCTCTATAGACACAGGAACTGTACCTTCAAAGTGGAAAAGTGCAAACATATGTGCCATTTTCAAAAAAGGGAAAAAATCGGAGCCAGCAAATTATCGACCAATCTCACTAACTTGTATTGCCTCTAAGATATTAGAACACATAATCCATAGTCACGTTATGAAACATTTGGAACAAAATAACGTGCTAACGGACTGTCAACATGGATTCAGGGCAAAAAGATCAACCGATACCCAACTTATAATAACCATACATGATCTGGCAAATACAATTCAACGTGGTGAGTCGACCCATGCTGCAGTTCTGGATTTCTCAAAAGCGTTCGACAAGGTACCACATCAACGTCTTCTGAAGAAATTGCATTATTATGGAATTTGTGGAGAATTGCTCGCTTGGTTTGAATCCTTTCTCACACAACGATATCAGTCTGTTGTCTGTGAAGGCGAAATATCTACGCCCTTACCTGTGACGTCAGGAGTTCCCCAAGGGACAGTGCTCGGACCACTTCTGTTCCTATTGTACATTAATGACTTGCCTGACAACTTGCAGTCCACTGTGAAGCTTTTTGCAGATGATGCGTTATTATATGGTGTCATTACAAGTGACTCAAATTGCGACCATCTGCAGGAAGATCTACATAAACTAGAACAGTGGCAAAGTCTGTGGCAGATGGAATTTAACCCCGCAAAATGTAAAATTTTATGCATCTCAAACAAAAAGTACCCACCCCAAAAGAGATATATGTTTTGTGGAGTAGAGCTAGATCAAGTTGAAGAAATATCTTACTTGGGCATTACCATCACCAGTAAACTGAAATGGAATCACCACATTTCGTCGGTGACAAGTAAAGCGACAAAAGTGTTGGGGGTGATGCGACGTAATCTGTGGAACTGCCCAAAACAAGTGAGAGAAACGGCATATAAATCCATTGTGCGACCTAAGCTGGAATACGCAAGTACAGCCTGGGATCCTCATCTCAAAAAAGATAAGGATGCTTTGGAAAGAGTACAAAGAAAGGCAGCACGTTTCTGTTCAAAGAATTACAATCGTACGGCAAGTGTCACTGATATGATTAAAAATCTGGAATGGGAAAGTTTAGAAATGAGAAGAAAGAAAGCAAGACTGACATTCTTGTATAAATTCTCCCACAATCTTGCTGACATTGCAACTGATAACTACCTACAGTTAAACAATGAAACCAGAACTCGTGGTAGCCACAGTTTTAAATATAGAATTCCTAGAATCACTAAGGATGTTTTTAAATTTTCTTTTTTTCCCCGCACGATCAGGGAGTGGAATTCACTTCCTGCAGAAATTGTGAGTTCGGACAGTCTTTCACAATTCAAAAACAATTTAAGTAACTTTTTTTAATGCATGTACATATAGTTAAATTTTTAGATTTTTAGGATAATTTTTATTATTTTAATCGCTATTTATAGCTTTTTTTAGTTATTATTATTTTACAGTTGGTGTGATATCCTATAGGATTTTACCGACTAAACATATGTAGATGTAAAAACTCCTTTTTACCCCAAGTGATTTTAAAACAAAATAAGTTTAGCCTATGATAATTTGTACATAATAGTAACACAATTTTGAGCTTAGTACATTTTTATCGTGTAATCACCTTATAGTATATATATATATTGTTAGAACCTTTGTAATTTAACCTTTTAGGTTACAAAAAAGTGTTCAAGTTATTAAATTCAAATTCAAATTCAAATTCAACTATACTTACTATACTATTAGGCACTAAGTAATTTAGATTTGAGACTGCATGAATTTAGAGTTTGCACATTGGAATCAACAGCATAGGAAGTTTTTGTGCAGGTGTATTTAACAGATAATTGCAACAGGAAAAGGTTCTTGTAGATTGATTTCTTTGACGTCACTGAGTACAGGTAGCAAAAGAAAAATGATTTTTTTCCAATACACTCCTACAACAAATTTTCGACAATTATCAATAAAGCTAGCAATGTGCAATCCTCGAGAACAATTTACTGTATATAATAGATCTTTCCTCTTATAGCGTTTTCGCGCTAAGCGTGACGGTAGGAGGTGCAGGTTGCTTGGGAACGAAATGGCAGCTGTGGGAGCGAACCATTTTGCTTCGAAGATGAAATGACAGATTTTAACAACTTTTTGCGTTCATCGGTAACTTTTATCAAATGGGGGACAACAAGGGGACTTTTAACCACACGTATATGTAATTTCATGACGTTCTGTGCAATAATGGTGAAGAGAAAACGTTGAAAGTGCCATTTGTAAGCTTTATGAAGACTTTTGTGAAGATTTTGATCGAAATTTTCAAACAGAAACCTCGCGTATCTTTGACCTAATTTCTTAGCTTAAATTTTCTCAATCTGAATAAATGTCAATAGCTATAGCAAAAATGTTTAATAAATATGTTCTCTTGGTTTCAGTGCTGTAGTGTAATTTTTCACGCCTGGCAAAAAGTCAATCAAAATCGCCAGAGGTCGCCATTCAGTCGTGTCAGCGGTACATCGTTAAGAAACATTAATTATCCAAGATGGCGCTCGCTCAATGAGTGAAAATTTAATGTTTCAGTAATATATTGTGGAAAAAACGCAATTTAGTGAAAAAAATTGGGAGTGACTCCAAGGCAAGAGTTTTCCGTGAAAATTGTGGATATATGTGTCAGTATTTTAAATTTCTGGGGCAAAACATTATAGTTATAGATTTTGTATAAATGACTAAATGACTTGGTCGTGGTCCTGTCCACTTTCAGATATTATAACAGTAATATGCTAAGCTAATGTCTGCCTTTTA
Source organism: Trachythela sp. YZ-2020 (assembly GCA_016169945.1). Classification (NCBI taxonomy): domain Eukaryota; kingdom Metazoa; phylum Cnidaria; class Anthozoa; order Malacalcyonacea; family Clavulariidae; genus Trachythela; species Trachythela sp. YZ-2020. The sequence goes on from JADLSH010000052.1 coordinate 727,669, forward strand.
AAGCAATGGACACTAAGTATTCCACGTTTTGTAGTCTCCTCATAAAACAGAATTTGCTCTGACTAGTAACAGTATTTAAGTATTTCAGACATATTTGCCGAATAAAAAGGTGGCTCAAAAGAGGAGCATTAGAGGTTCAACACTATAATGTATAATATCTATAACACTTCCAGAAAAATAAATATAATCAGTGAGGAGGGGAATTGAGAAAAAAAGCTACAAATACAATTTACAATATCCTTTTAATTTTTCTAAATTATAGATTGAATAAAAATGAGAGTGATATCTGCTCAGAGCCAAACTGGTTTCTTGTGTTTTATTCTATGTTGGTATGCCTTTTCTCTATGTTCTGCTTTAAATGCAGAAGCAGCAAACCACTGTGGATGTGATAAAGAATGGCACAATGGTCTCAGATATTCAGAACTGCCCAGAGCGTGGTGACGAGTCTTTTAAATGGAGGTCGCAGCCACTTATCTTTATGAAGTATCCTGCAGGAAATATTGCTCTCAGGTTTGGTATCCTTATGGCCGGAGCTTCAGTAAGCAAGATTCGTTTGGTTTTTCGACACACGGGATTATGTGCCACGAACATTAGGACTAATTTCCGACATCAAAAAAAGTTTGCTCTAGCAAAACACTGGGAAACTTACAGGAAAGGACTAGTTACAAAAGTGAAACAATTAGAAGGCATGTGGTGATGCCCGCTTTGATTCCATGGGATATTCAGCAAAGTATGGAATTTATTCCATGTTTTGCTCACCGGTTGACAAAATTGTTCATTTTGAAATATTGCAGGTGAGGTATTTCTCTTGTGTAGTACAAAGCAAGTGGTATGGCCTAAAGTGTATGTTTTTCACAGGTATTACATCTAACCAACACAGTGTAGGTTACGTGTGATGTAATCTCTGTAAAACTCATACACTTTGGGCCATATCACTTGCTTTGTTCACCGTTTGTATGCTACTACTTAAATTCTTCTACACCATAGCCAAGTGGTATATAGAAGAAATGGCCAAATATATTGCTTGGTATATACAGAAACTATATACAATAGGGGTATACAGAAAGTATATACCGTAATGTGTAATGTAGTTGTCCATTTCCTTTTTTTAGTCTAATGAATCAGGTGGAAGCAACCAAATGGAATTGGAAGGGGCCAAACGTTGTTTTGCATATCTTCAAACAGCTGGTGTTTCAATTAAGAAATTCATTTCAGATCGCCATGCTGGGATCGCTAAGTGGGTGAGGGAAACACAAGGTGGTACTAAGCACTTTTTTGACATCTGGCATATTGCACGTACAGTAACAAAAAAGATGATGAAGGCTGGTAAAGAAAAGGAATGTGAGGTTATCTTACAATGGATCAAGGGAGTCCGAAACCATATCTACTGGTGTGCAACCTAGCTCGACAAAAGAAGGATTTGGACAGATGATTTTGGCAAAATGGAAATCATTCTTGTACCATGTTGCCAACAGACATACAGGACATCCTAACCAATTATTCCCAGATTGTGCCAATGGAGAACCGGAGACACCTCGTGATTGAATTAAAATTGGTAAATATATGCATGCCCAGATTTGAAACTAAGGCTATATTCACATAAGAATGCATAAAGTTGAAACTGTACAAAATTCATCCAATTTCATTTGTTGACACAGGGACTCATACGGTTAGTTGTGCTTGAATTAGTCTGGCTTCATTCAATCCATGTGAAAGGTGAAATTGTGCACATTTGACCACAGTTCCTAATTCATCCAGTCCCATGCAAATAGGGCCAAAAGCTCACTAATGTAATTTTGTATTTCATTGGGTCATTCTAGCAAAATCCACACCTTCCCCACAGAAGAAATTAGGAGTTGATCCCCCCCTGGGATGTCGTAGCATATTTTACTATTTTGAGAAGTAGTTTTCCTTCCTCCTCCGGATGGCATAAAATTCCATCATAAGGGGAGTGTGGATTTTTTCTGGAATGATTCATTCCATTTTTATAGTGTTTCTGAAACTTTCACCCACAATTTGACCAATGCTAAATTTTTATTAAAAATTTTAAAAAAATTATAAAAAAATATTATTATTATTATTATTGTTATAAAAATTCACATTGCAGCTAAATAGCTGAATTACGTGATTATTTACATTGGCCTTTGGTATAAAAATTATATATATACATCAACTGTAATTACTTAATTACTGAAACTACAAGTCTATATAAAACTCGTTACTGAATGCCCGTCTTTAGACAAAATCAATGTTACAAGCAGAAGAAGGGATAAAAGTTTTACCATATCTATTAGTCTTATGTTTAACTATATTATAAGATCTAGATCTTCTCAGATTATATCGATTATCGTTTTTACTTGGAAGAAGATGAGCTAGTTTATGTTCAGGGTCTGAATGCACTTGGTTAAAAAGCTTCACACACGCAGATTGTCGCCTGTCAAATAGAGATTCTAAGTTACACAAAGTTAACTGAACAGGGTAAGGTTGACCAGGATATATAATCGAGAGAACTCGTCTCTGAACACGCTCCAATGCTTTACTGAGGTATTCTGGAAGAGCGTAATGGTACACTTGAGAACTAAATTCGAGAACAGGCCGGACACAGGTGGCATAAAAAAGGACAATATCATCAGGTGGAACTTTAGCACGTTCGAGTTGGATTATGAAAAAGAATCGTTTGTTTGCTTTCTTAATAATATAATTTATATGCTCATTCCAGCAAAGGTCGTTGCTAATCGTTAGACCTAAAATCTTGGCATGGTGTACAACTTCCATTTCACACTGGTTGAGTTTTACTTTCGGAAAGGTGAGATTCCTTCGACCAAAATGAATAACAATTTCTTTGCACTTTGACTCGTTCAGTTGAAGCCGATTCTCCTCAGACCACTTTTGAACATGATCTGCAGTTACTTGTATATCGCTGGAACTGTGTTTGGGTACTACTTCAGATACAGACGTGTCGTCAACATATTTCCAATAATCAACGTTATTCAGAGCAAGATCATTAATCATTAGAACGAACAGCCACGGTCCTAACTTAGTTCCCTGAGGTACTCCAGAGGGAACACGGCCCCATTCTGAAAAACAGTCCTTCGAAAGTTTTACTCGTTGCTCCCTATTCATTAAAAAGTCAATGACCCAGCGTTTCACAAAAGTTGGCATACACAGTGCTGAGATTTTACTCGCGAGGATACGATGGTCTACCAAATCGAAGGCTTTCCTATAATCAAAATGCAAAATACGGACAGCACCACCATTACCGTCGGTAGCTTTTGCCCATGAATCGATCATACTGATTAATGCCAGGGTGGCGGACGAGCGTGGAATTCCAAGGAAACAAGGAAATGTATGTCAAATGCTGTTTTAAGAAAACAGTTCCATGTTTTTATACCTTTATTGTTACTCATTTTGATTTATTTCAGGAATAACAGCCTTTGACAAAATGCTGGTCATTTTGGGAAATACAAGGTTGGAATCTGGAATAAAGAACTTGTCCTCAGATGCCCAAACCAGCTGCCTTGAAGGCTTCCATGCCACCTTGAATAACTGGCACCCCAAGCTGTTATGTTTCTCGTGGATAGGAACATATTGCAGGCACTATATACACTTTGGTTAACTCAACATTCAATTTTTCAAGACTGTTTTGATAAACTGTAGCACGTGACAATATTAATGATAACTCCAAGTGTAGGATTTCTACAATGTTTTGCTGACAAGGATAGAAATGCAACACCTAGCCTCAGCTTCGGGTTCTGTGGGCTGCAATTCGGAACAAATTTAATCGAAGTACTTTCTATGCTATTTAGGACCGCTCTCGCTGCACCACACTTCAACGAGAATCTAAGGGGTGAAAGCCAGCAGTCAAGAGATGGAGAGGTTGATACCAATGTATGTTACCCAAAGTATAAACTTGGAGAGGAATTGTGAGGGAAGTTAAAAAGCCACCAACATATGGTAAATATTGTCAACTTTTAACTCACTTAACTCCAACACAATATATTTGCTTTATTACTAAAATTGACTGTTTAATGTTAGACAATTTTACTATAGGCGAGGAGAGAGACTTAACAACTTGATTTTCATAATAATTTTTGTATTCTATTTATTTATTGTACCAGAAACACATATGATTTTCTAATATCTCTATTTTACTAATTCATATAAGCAGAACAAGAAACTTTCCAAGAGTCTCTTAATCGACCACTGCACCAACTTCAACACAAAGGAAAGCACCAGTGTGCCGTAAATGTGGAAAACCACGAAAAGGACATAAAAGAGGAAGTTGTGATTAATTAATAGGCACATTATTTCCCTCACTAACTTCGTTCCTCAGAATTTAAATATCCTTTAAAGTTACCAGTATCGTATCTCCCTCTTAGACTGTGATAAATGCATGCTGGTAATGGCCTAGTTTTTTCTGGACTATGTATCCAAAAAGCCATCGAGCAAGCCATCTGTATCCGACAGCACGGATATACCTAAAATGGTACAACAAACCAGCACTTTATATTAAAATAAAATTTCATGAAAACTATACAAGACACCCTTGTACTCTATTAGTGGGGAAGTTTATAACATAGGTGCTTTTTATATGAGCTCAACTTGCTTGTTTTGCTGGGCAAGCTAGCCATAAATTATTTTCTTACTGGCTTGGAAGTTTTAGATGCTTTTTAGGTGGAATAAAGTATGCATTGTTAGGAGGGGGCAGCCTAGCAAGCCAGGCTAGAAATCCTTGCATTTCTTACATGTCTCATATGGGCCCAGCAATGTGGCTCTCTCGGCAATCTGGATCAGCCTGTTTCACATGGGCCATATGTCGAATATTTCTCAACAATATACAGTGTAAGGTGGGAGCATAGGCTTCATAGCACTAACACAAGTCAGGCTGGCTCATATGAATAGTCCCATATATGTAACATGCAACAGCCTGCAATATATTTAATTTATTGGCCAAACATTCTTTAATTGTGTTTGGATCTGTAATTTACAGTATTTAGATTTTAATAGAGCGAACAATTTTCTGTGATATTTATATACATTACCAAAGTTTTATGGTAAGAATTCTATGTGTATTTTCGTATCACAGAATTTCATTTATAGGCATGACTTGAATACTTCAGTACACTGTAAGCTAGGGCAAATTCCAAATATTTTAGGTATGAGCATATTCAAACATATTTACTTACTCTTTGCGAGGAGTTCCTGAACGGCAACGATAGCTCCTTCCCTGACGATTTTTCAACATAGAACAAACTTGAGAGAGGACAGTCTCGTTGGTTAATGCCTCGTAATCTTTGCGCAGAGTTACACACGAAATTTGTTCGATGCTTCCATCAAAAGTGAGCTTGCCCAAAGCCTCGCCAACTTCACGACAGCATTTGAATTCTAGCGCCCAAACAAGCCTTTCGTCTGAACATTTTCCACCCGTACACCTGAGTGAAAGTTCAAATATGGTTTAAAAAATGCGATATTCATCGTATGAGTTTCATACTAGATTACAAAATGACTTACCAAGAATCAAACTTTACTTTTCGATCGAATCTAGCTTCCAAAATGGACCAAAATGGCTGGCGTCAAACCATCTCCGTCGCACTCCTCTTTCGGGTCTTCGTCATCGTTTTGATCTCATATGGGCGAAACTGGCAGCTATATACCTCATCACTTGAATCATTTGTACCCGAAGAAAAACTCCCGTTACTAGGGCTTGAAGACATATTTGCATATACGCACTATATAAAAACACTATAAACAAACAATCACGTGCCCTGCTCTTTACGTCACACTTCAGCCGCGCTACATTTACTTGGTCCCAGTCCTCGGACCATATTATTTGTAGAAAATATGGTGTTTAGAACAGAAAAAAATTTATTAAATAGTTAGATTTTGTAGATTTTGATATCAAATTCAAATTCTCCGACCCCAAAAGCATAAAGTAAGGCGTTTCATAAGCACTTTAAATAGTCTGAGTACAAGGTGGAAACGGGACAGGTGGAAACGGGAATATCTCACAAATCTGAGAGAGTTCCACAAGGTTGGTGTGTCTGAGAAGGGATCTGGGATTGTTAAGTCTGGAGATGTGGTCATTGTGTTTGAGCAGGGTAAGAAAAGGGGGAGTGGAAGACAGGTGTTGTGCAGGAATTGATTCATGGTAATGATGATGTTGTTCGTGGTGTTAGAGTTTGTACGATGACGAATGGTCGACGGCAGGTGATAAATAGGCCTGTTCAGCATTTGTATCCTGTGGAAGTCAAGGATTCGGAAGAGGTGAATATGGATGTTGTTCTTGACGATAGGGGTGTTGAGGAATGACTGAAAAGGAGTGCTGCGATAGATTCAAGGTGGAAAGCGAAGGCGATGCTTGACTCGTAAGCGAGTCAAGGGAGGGAGAGTACCGGTTTTGTTGTGGTTTTTATGTGTTTTTAATAAACTTTACCGAATAGTTAGTTGCATGATAAAGTAATGTTATTGTCCCGAGGAAAAAAGGAAATCCATGGGAGATCTAAAGTTCATCAATAATCTCGGGCGCGTGGTTCAAGGTTGGTTGGTGGTCATCTCACTGATCTCAAAAGTATGGCAGATTGTCAGGAGTGGAGTGAGTGAGATTATAGAAAAACTTGAGAAAGTCTGAATTAAAGGTCGCTTTTGGGATTTTAGTGGAAGAGCTGTGGGACGGATCTTATCGCCTTAACTTTAGCAAAAAAGATAAGAAGAGTCCAAGCGACAAATGAACGACAAAAAGAAAAATATATAGAGGCAGGTTTGTTATATTATTAAAACAATAAAATAACTACATCATAAAGTCGGAAATTCTATAGCTAAAACAACTATTTTTTAATTATTTTTGGCCGATTTGTATCCTGTTTTGTACCCTAAAAATCGTATTATTTTGTGTCAGTGTTGTTATGACTACAGTGCTTCCACTACTTAAGAAATATTTCCGCTGCGTATCTTTCAAGAAACCCTGTGAAGTGAAAAACCCTTAACTTCTAACTCTATATATATTTCCCGGTTTCCTTACAGTTTTCCTTTCAAGCTATTAGAGTATTGTTTTCCTTCAAACTCATTTGAGATGAACGAAAACACTTATGTCAAGAAGTACACTTATATGACGCTGTCCTTTGAGTGTGTCATAAATGGGAGAAGGGGGTGTAGAGAATTCAATTCTGTTTTTGAGCGAAAATTATGCCTGAATTGAAGATACCAAACACGGCCACTGATTTACCGAATCCCATTTCCAGAAGAAAGACTGCCGGTGCAACGGCCTTTTTCCTGCATTTTGCATCGCAGGTTTTGCAACAAGAAAGCTTGGCATAATGTTGGAAACTGTCGTTGTTTAGCTGTGGCGAGGGGTTGCTGCATGCATGTATTTCTAGTAGATTAAGTTTATCTGTATTGCGTGTTGTAAATTGTGTTAGGTGCGGTTTCCAGACGGGCATTATTTAGTATCGTGACGAACAGTGTTTTAATCAGAATGTGACGAGAATGTGATAGAATAAGGACCAGAGTTGAGAGTCGAAAACGAACGTCCGGACCGTAAATTGTAAACTATTGTAAGTAAATAAGATTGTTAAAACGAAACGTGTGCGTGGTTTTGTGAACCAGTATATTTTATGCAGTTCAACTCGTTGAAGGAAGACAACGAATTCTGCGACAATGCTTATCAAACAGATTATCAGCATTGGTAGAATAATGGGAAAAAGTCATTACTCTAGCGACACGATTCTGTATCTTTTTGAGCTTTCCTGCCAGAATAGCATTACAATTATCCCAGAGAACACGGCAATAATCAAAATAAGGTTGAACTAGGCAGTTAAATATAAGTTTCTTTGTGGTGAAAGGAACAATTGAAAGGTCTTATGCGTTTTAATGCACGAATGGCTGAGGCAATCTTTTTGCATAACTTATCAATATGACCATTCCAACGAAAATTCCCATCAATATGTACACCAAGTGATTTAGCATGAGAGACTTGGTTAACAGCGAAAGCGTCAATTGTTAAAATAGGAGCAAATTGGAACGTGCTAATTCTCTGTCGGGACCCAATTAGCATGAATTCAGTTTTTGTTTGATTCATAGTAACCTTGTTTGCAATTAACCATTCGTTGACATTAGCAAGATCTTGATTAAGGTAATGCTCAATGTCAGAATTGGAAATATTGTTACTTGCATATTTCAGATGACTATTATCTGCATACATACGGGCTTGGGAATGCTCAAGACAACTCGGCAAACGTTAATGTAGATTAAAAATAGGAGTGGACCTAAAATAGTTCCCTGTGGAACAACACACCACAGAGAACGATTTTGCGAGAAAAGGCCATTCACAGAGCATTTCTGTTTTCGTTCTGTCGGAGATACGACTTAAACCAATTACTTGCAAAATGTCCAACGCCATAACATGTACTCAGCCTAGCCAACAAAGTATTTCCCTTATGTTCGTTAAAAGCATTATTAAAATAATTAACTTTGGCCCGGGTGATCTCGGAGTTCACAGAATTTCGCAACTTTTTAAAAGCAAGCCAATCCAATATTTGCAAGTTGCATCAAATGCGCTCTTTGTGTCCTACATCATAGACCTACGTCATAGATCTACGAGGAATCCAGTATGGCTATGACGTAGGCTACTCTTTGTGATGATTGCTTTGAAATTCGACTATGTCTATGCTATTACGCTTTTTCCAAAATTTACAATAATATATTATCAGAATTGAGGTGCCTCTTTTATAGACTTCTATATAATTATTCAGAAACACTCGAAATAGACTTGAATTTTACAGTCTCTAAAACCCGTTTTCTTCACAAAAAAACTGTACAAAGTCCAGTTATACGTTTGCTTCTAAATTTGGTTATATTGTGCAGGTTTTTACGCTCCTTCCAACGGTATAGAGTAACCGTAACACAAATCTTTAAAGAGATATTCAAGCTACAATAATACATTTCTGTTAAAAACCGATCATGTATAACGAAACAATAACAGCGGTGATTTAGAGTTTCGATATTCAGAAACAATTTGCGCAAAAATCCATTCATACCATTGCTTCGAAATTAGACTATGTTGCATAGATTTTCTCGCCCGTTTTAGCGCCGGTAGAAAGCATCATAGTAGCACAAGCCTATAAAACCTGAAACGTTAAGATGATGCTGGGTGTTTGCATCTCTCAGACTATAGAATTACAGCGCGTGCTTTAGCCGATACCTATATTCAGAAACAATTTGCGCAAATTACTTTTAAACCACACATATTATATATAAGAAAATTTTATTAGCTAACGTTTCGTTGTTTACAGTACAACGTCTTCACAGCATTTAAACCGAAATTTTTGCTGGGTTCTTCTATTCATTTTTAAAATAAGATTTCCGCCTGGTCAGTGTATCATTTATGCTATTGCTTAGAAATTAGACAATGTTGTATAGATTTTCTCGCCCGTTTTAGCGATATAGCTAAAGCATTATTAGCAACGCAAGCCCATAAAACCCGAATTTTAAATAGATATTCACGATACAATTCTTAGTATTTACATCGTGTCAGACTATAGAATTACAGCGCGTGCTCTAGTTTAGACATCTATATTGGGAAACAATTTGCCTAAAATTTAATCATACTATTGCTTAGAAATTTGATTATGTTGTATAGATTCACGCCCGTTTTAGTGGTATAAAGCATGATAGTAACACAACCCTTGAAAACTCGAAATTCTAAATAATATATTCAATCGTGTCAGACAATAGAATTACAGCGCTGATTAAGACTATATTCAGAAACGATTTGCGCAAAATCTAGTTAAAAGATTGCTTAGAAATTCGGAGATGTTGTACAGATTTTTACGCTCTTTCCAACGCCACAGAGTATCATGTGCCTTAAAATCCCGAAATTTTGCAGATGTATTCGCGTTCGTATTTCGGTTTCAGCTACGCGTTTTTACATTAATATAAAACCTATATGAAAGAATATTTACCGTAAATGCTCGCTTTAGCGCCGCTCCCGGTTAAGCGCCGCACCTAGGATTAAAATAATTTAATAAGCGCCGCTCCCGATTAAGCTGTCTAACTATAGTGCGGCACTTAATCGGGGTAATAAAGAGTTTAAGCTTGCAGACGTTTACCGCAATCGGCTAGCACGGCGTTAACTTGATAGGATACACAAATAATCGCACTAAATAAGCCGTTTCAGTTTTGCTGTTTGACGTTAGTAGAGGCGTTCATGGAAACATCGTCATCATTTTTAAGTTTAGGCAATACAAATTTTTGGGGTGAATCTTTAGTCGAAAATGATTTAATAAGCGCCGCTCCAGATTAAGCGCCGCACTCAGGATCAGAAAAATGTAATACGCGCCGCGGCGCTAAAACGAGCATTTACGGTAATTCAGTATTTTTGTATTCCTTGTTTTAGAGATTCCGGGTTTTATTATTCCTTGTTTTAGAGATTCCGGCTTTTAGTATTCCGGGTTTTAGAGATTCCGGCTTTTAGTATTCCGGGTTTTAGAGATTTCGACTTTTAGTATTCCGGGTTTTAGATAATCCGGCTTTTAGTATTTGGGATCTTAGAGATTCCGGCTTTTAGTATTCCAGGTTTTTCCATTCCCCATTCCCATTCCCCGTTCCACATTCCCCGATTCCCCATTCCTTGTTATAGTAATAGCCGTTAAGAGCCGTATAGTAGCGAGTGGGGTGTGTGTGGGATGTGTAACACCCATTGTTTTACACCCTCAACTCCAGATGCTTCGCTACTTCCTTGGAAGGCGAGACGGGAAAGTTGTCAGACCTGGGAGGCCAGGCCTAGGTATGAGATTCAATTCTGCCAGCTTGAATAGACTGGCTAAGATTATTCATGAAAATATTTTATATAATTATTGTAAAGTCGATATTATTTTGTGGACGCCGTTCACAAGCATCAATATTCGATTATGCATTCAAAATAATATAACCTCATGAAAATACTAACCCTGCATTTTTTCATGCATCTCTTCTGATTCATACTGCATGTCCATAGGATGTCACCACCGTTGCACTTGGCACCATCGATTATACATTTCATCTGGAAAAAATGCCGAACAATCTCTTTTCACAATTATGATAAAATAATTAACACAAGAGGAATATCTAAAGCTAATATTTGGCAGAATTTCAAATCCATAAAACTGTTATGTCTGCGCACCGACGGAAATTACTTCGTCCAAGCTGGTATATGCATGGTGGTTCACACAAACGTCATGGCAACAGGCCGACTAGTGTTGCAGAGAAACAACAGCGGCCTTGGAAAGGCACGAAAAGCATTTTCTATACTAAATGCGCGTTTTACCTGAGAGGGTAAAACACGGATATGACTTTTAAATATCGTTTCATGACATTTGAAGTCATCCGTCCGTGCGTCCGTCTGTCCGCCACTCATCCGTCCGTCCGTCCGCCACTCATCCATCCGTCCATCCTTCCGTCCGTCCGCCACTCATCCGTCCGTCCGTATCCGCGTTTTATCCTAACCCCTCCTGTCTAGGGGAGCGCCTTGACAGATTTTTAAAAACTTCACCTTATCTTATTGAAAGATGTCGAAGCTTGGGATCAGCACCATGCCACATTGGCACTTGCATTTCAAACGCGCTGCTGTGCGTCACAACCAACAGACCAGCTATACGATTGGTTAATTCTTCGACTATGTTTTACAGACGTTTACGCTCTTTTATAAGGCGGTATAAATCATCATAGTATATAGCAATGGCCTTGAAACACAACAAACCGGCCAAAATACTCGCTACACGGTTGTATTGAAATTGATATTTTAAAATCATACCTTGCATGTCAGCAAGTTTCCATATAGTTGGGTAGCTCCCTGAAAACAAAAATAGGAACAGAAAATGAATTCGTGAATAATCAGTCTAAATTTCCAAAGACATATTTGTAAATTTACCTGTATACACTTTCGAACAAATGTCAATTGTAAATCTATATATATACTATAAACTTAACTGTATAGTCTCTACTACACTATTGAACAAATATCTCCTCTATGTTAGTGCATGCCTCAACAATATTTATTTTCGATATTTTGATGGCTATGTAAGCGTTTACGGTTTTACATTATAAATTATCAGATAAACGCAGGAAAATATACAGGACAAAGTATGATTTGCCAAGTTTTTATAACTTATTTTATGATCGAAAATTCACTCGCATTGGATTTAAAACTCTCTTCTAACTCTATTTGCAATAATTTATTTCGACAGTATTTAAACATATTAAGGTTGAATTGCTTCTTGCGTTTCAGTTTGTTTATATATCTAGGTCGCATGCGTCAGTCTCTCAGATATTGAAACGTGCATGAAACTTTGAACTTATAGTTCCAGTCTGCATGATAATACTGTAATACACTATACTTTTAGTAGGCATGTTTCACACAAATGACAGCGACACCATTATTTTCTAACCACGGTAAATTGGTTACTGGTCAGTTGGAAATTTGTATGTCAACTGTATCTCTGTCGCGTTTATAGTTTATAGCCTTTATATATTGAAGCCATTGGTGTCATTCGTTAGGAAAGTATTCAATAAATTATGCTGAGAACGACCGCTATTGATCCGAAAACTCTGTACCTTTTTCACTCTTACCTTTAAATTTTTATTCTTTCTAAATAGCCTATTGCGCTCATTTGGCTATTATATATACCGGGTGTCCCAAAAAAAAGTATCGCTGTTTGAGTTAATATTTCGTAAAAACTACAACACGTATTTTACTTAAATAAATTTCATTATATTTAAAGAGGGCTAACTTAAATTTTCGTATATAACATTTGAATTTTGATGCAATATTGACCGAGATACAGATGTTTGAAGTTGAGTAAGCATTTTTGAAATTGCTAATATTAGCATAAAACGGCCCCATCAAATGTCTATTTGGTTAGACTTGATAAATACTTCTATGTGGTCAAAAGAACGCGCATGTACAACGATATTGTTCCAAAGATCAAGATTTGATCATCTGGAAATTCTCGTCTTTGCGCATGAATACACCGTCTTGCTCTGGAAACCATGCCAAAAGAATTTGGATCAGTTCTTCATCCAAAGTTTCACATGCCAAAACAATTGCCTCATGCACAAAGCTGTCTTCAATGTTTTTAATTAAATTTTATTTCAATGTGTATTATTATTCCATTTTTATTCCCAAGGGTTACAAAAGACTAGCAAAATAGTAAATCTACTAGGAAATAATGTGAAGTTAAAGTTAACTTTATTGAAAATGACAATACTCGTGATAAAATGACAACTGTTTTCAAATCAATTTAATAAGCCGTTTTTTCTCGATTTTTCACTAATTTTAAAAACGTACCGCAACTTGCAACATCTGTATCTCGGTCAATATTGCATCAAAATTCAAGGGTTATATACCAAAATTTAAGTTAGCCCTTTTTGAATACAGTAAAACTTGTCTGAGTGAAATATCTGTTGCAGGTTTTGCGCTACATTAAATCAAACACCGATACTTTTTTTTGGGACACCCGGTATATGCATGCAGTTTTTTATGAAATTGACAACATTGAACAATGGTTCTGTCTAGTGTATTTGAATGCTATTGGCTAATGGAATACAATGTCAATGGGGAAGGTAAACCTCTGGCCAAAGTAAGACCGTACGTGCGGGCACAGGCATCCGCTAAATATATAGGTCAGCTGCGTATGGGAGCCAAACCCTCTAAATTAATCAAGTACTCGGAACGCCTATTTTATACCTTGTTCTCACCATCTTTATCGTTTTTACCATCCTCGCCATTACCATAGTCTTGTGTGCTTGGTTCAATGACATGTTTAGGTTCTTTTATTGTCGGAAACGATTGTCCACCTGCGCAGAACAAAACGCAAACAGAAAGCATCAAAACTCTGTGGGATCTCATGATTGGCTTTGAGGAACTCAGACAAACGATGCAGAGGATTTGTCAAGATTTGGGCTTTATCTGACATTATATATATAGACCTAAGACAATGACGAAACGCACGTTTTGAAAACAACAGGAATTGCGAACTGTATGTCAATTAGCAAGTCGCATTTTATTATCAAATAACGTCATCAATCCAGGCGAATTTGCAAAACACAATGTGTGATAATGCAACCAACAAATTCGTATATTTTCTGTTATATATATCAATGTATGAATTTGTACTTAAAGTATGATATTATCTTAATTTCGTGGTTTCATTTTGGGCTACTATGGAGCATATAGCGACAGCTAAATTAAATTTCAAGAGTTCATGGCCCACATTCTGTTGTGGTGTCCCTGCCATCCGTCGTTGAAGGCCCATTCAAACGAGGACAACATAATCCAACAATGTTGGATGATGTTGCACAATTAATGTTGGATGAAAATATTAACATGACAATTTCACACCCGATACAACATCTTCCAACACCTGCCAACATTAACCAACATTGTGTTCAAACGAGGCCAACAATGTACACATCCAACAATGCTGGATGATATTGGACCACATGTTGGCTTCTTTGAACTGGCCTTAATATTTGATATACATGCTCTAATAAATATATAACTATTAATTAAATAAGTTAGACGCATTTAGTATAACTGCTTATATACCGTTGGAAAACCTAGGTGAGAATGAGATCAGTGATATTTGAGTTAGAAGACGTGTCGAACCCGTAATGCTTGCAATAAAATTATATATATTAGAATCAATAGTTTAGTCAATTGTATGTGCAAATCTATCTTGTGCGAAGGATTTTCAACAATTACTGTCTCACACATTTCTTACACACGCACTTAGATTTTGATACATGCGCGTATATCCGATATAAGCACATACATTAAGAGAAACAGCCTGGAGTGTGAGAGTGTCAACTATTATAGACTTTCTATTCTATAATACAAATTGCATTTATAAAGTTATTATTAAATTCGACAAGAGGTCACAAGAGGTTGTTCAACAATCACGGCGAGTATTTCAAATTGTGGATCCTTGATGACTGCCACCTTATCGTGATGTTTCAGAAATTAGGCAGTTCTTCTCCAAACAAACCAATTTCTTCAATAGTATACATATTTTTCAATTTCACAGATTGCTTGTACAGCACGAAAGAAATTTTCAACTATTGTACGCGTTACGTGCATCGGAGTATTAGATGTGTGAGCTTGTAGTTATACTTCGTGCACTAACGTCAAAATAATCAGTCATTGAAAAATAAACTTTATAGTTTTAACTAGGGGTCTTAAATTAAATGCCTGCTATAAGGTTTCTATAAATTATTAGACCCCTGAGTAAGCCCTATATAGATCATAAAAAAATATGTCGCGGTTATATATATGACTTTAGACTTATATTGCATGCATATAGCCTTAGGGTTATAGGTTTAACTCTTATACAGTAGCTGTGCGAATTTGTATTATTTCGTGCAATAATGATCAGGCTAAAGCCAATTCATTCCTAATAAAACTTGATAATTGCAAAGCTCCAGGTTACCTAAAATGTAGTAAATGCTGCCTTTTTAGCATAATCTCAAGAGTCAAGTTCTTCAAGAAGCCTAAACGTATTTTTAGATTTTCTCCGTACACCCACCAACCAACCTACACAACTTCCCGTACGTTTACATTCCAACATGTTATCAATTAGATAATAGTAAACCAGTTATAATATAGCCCACGAAATCACTCGCGTTTGTTTAATGAGATCAGGGCGCTGTTGAGATTAGTGCTATTTACGTGACCAATAGCCTGCAAAGCAGGGTCTATTGGGTTAGAGTTAAGCTGAAGTTGCGTGTGATCATGTCAAGTCTTGGCCATGTGCCTGGTAGTGCGTATGGCTTTCTTACTAATTACATAAGTCGATCACGCGGCTTTATGGGGTCATGTTGTAATAATTATGTATATGTCACGGAAACTAACGAATTTGTATAAATATATATACATAAAGTTTTTCACTTTCAAATACAAAGTTATTTGTACAATTAACACACAACGACCATACACTAATATTTAATATATATACTAGTATCTTTAGCTGTCGAACAGTATACACTCTGTAGCGATATAATCCAGTGCCCATGAGTCGTCCTGTCATTCTGTCAACATGCACAACATGCAGCATTAAAGGAGCAGTGTCACCATCTGCGCATCGCAAACTTGAAAAACTACTGTCGTAGTTTTTCAACTTTACAGATTCAAGATGGCGGCCATTTCTGAGTGAGTGCAAATATATGTAAAGAGTGGCGATAATTATAGTCTGATCGCTAATTTCTTTCTTGAAAACAAAAAATGTGAAAACCAAAACAACCATTTCGGCCTTGCGTCCAACAAAACACCTCCTTCTATTCCGGAAATGAAACCTTTCGAAGACGACCTTATAAAACTAATCGAAAATTTACAATTTCGGCCATATAGGAACCAATTTCAGAAACCTTTGACTAACGATCTAAAGAAAATCAATTCGTCTCCCAACATTTTCATTTTTGCAGACAAAACTAGGAATATTTATGAAATCTCGCACGACACATACAACAAGCTCTTACATGACAACATCACAAAAACATATAAGCATGGATCCGAGGACACTATAAATGAAATTGATTCAGAACTAAAAAACATTTCGAACAATTTAGGAATCGGCGACAGAATTGAAAAAATGGAAAAACGCGAAGCATTTATATCTTTAAAAGACCACAAAGAAAATTTCGAAAACAATCCAAAATGCCGATTAATTAATCCCGCTAAAAGCGAATCCGGAAAAAAAGCAAAGTTATTCAATGAATTTAAATCAATGGAGGAACACAAAACAAGTTATTCAGTGGTTTGGCAATATAAAAGATAAGGACAGACACAGTTTTATTTCGTTTGACATTGTCGATTTCTACCCATCCATTTCTGAAAAACTATTGGACCAAGCTTTATCTTGGGCTTCAAATTTGGCTACTATACCTGAAAGCGATATTTCAATAATAAAACACGCTAGAAAATCTCTCCTTTTCAATACCGGAATTTCATGGATAAAAAAGACAGCAAGAGTTTGTTTGACGTTACCATGGGCAGTTTCGACGGCGCGGAAATTTGTGAGTTAGTAGGCCTTTTCATTTTAAACCACCTGAGTAAGAAATTTGGCAAAGAAAGCATCGGCCTATATAGAGATGACGGTTTGGCTATTATAAAAAGTAAATCAGCACGTTTAGCAGACAAAACAAGAAAAGATCTACACAAAATGTTCGAGCAGTTTGACCTAAAAATTACTGCCGAATCAAATTTACGCATAGTAAACTTTTTAGATGTAACTTTTGACCTTAACAATGGAAAACATAGGCCCTATAGGAAGCCCAATGACGATCCACTATACATAAACATGCACTCTAATCACCCACCGAGCATCACAAGGCAACTACCTGCATCAATTAACAAGCTTATCGGACTTCTTTCATCAGATGAGCAAACTTTTCAGGAATCTGCACCCATATATCAGAACGCACTTAGGCATAGCAGCTTTAATCATGAACTTAGCTACACTCAGCACACACCGCAACAACAACGCAGGAATAGGCAACGGAACATCATTTGGTTTAACCCACCATTTAGCAAGAGTGTTAGCACAAACATAGGACGAAATTTCCTTAGTCTAATTGACAAACATTTTCCACCGCACCACAAGCTCCATAAAATTTTTAACAGAAATACAGTTAAAGTAAGTTACAGCTGCATGAACAATGTCAAGTCAGTAATCACTAAACAAAATTCACGCATATCTAGGAATAACAAGCAACAGGACAGGGACACTACCAATTGCAGTTGTAGAGAAAACACCATTTGCCCGCTTCAAAAACAATGCATGACTAGGAACATAGTATACAAAGCAACAGTCACAGTAAGCAACACAAACACGATCAAAAATTACATTGGCATGACTGCAACCACATTCAAAGAGCGATTGGCCAACCACACTTACGCCCGTATTCTAAAAGCTCACTCACACTCACACTCAATGAGTGGAGGTTCAATCTGAGCTTCTCTTGAGTAATAATCTGTTTTTTATGGCTGGGAGTTGAGTGCCGTACCTTACTGTGTGACTAACTACTCCATTATTAAAAAAAAAAAAACAATTGACTACTCATGAAAAGCTGAGATTGAACCTCGTGGGTGGTGTGAAGGTAAATCTTTTCAGCATAAAAAGCATGCAAATGACACGGAACTTTCGAAATATATTTGGACATTGAAAGAAAGCAATAAGGATTTCAGTATTAATTGGCAAATTTTAAAACATTCTATTTCGTACACGGGAGGATCAAAACGATGCAATTTATGTTTAGAAGAAAAATTTTGTATTTTGAAAGAAAAAAACAAGAATTGTTTACTCAACAAAAGAGCTGAAATAAGTTCACGGTGTCGTCATCGTAACAAATTTGGCGTAAACAACGCAAACAAAGCCATGAATGCACACATTGTCTCCCACATACACCCCCACGCTCCGGCAGGAAGCATATAAGCGGTCTGATGATTCTTTTACAGATGAAACAGCCTGTTGCAGACAAGTTTTGAGGTAAGGGAAAATATATATATATATGTATATATATAGTTATACAAGACAAACATGGTTTACTTCATATAAATTTTAATCACTATTATTATATAAATTTTAATCCAAGTTTGTCTTGTAATCTATTCTAACTGCACTCCTGCTCCCATTGGCTTACAGTAGATAGTTTTAGGAAAGCCGAGCCCGTACGGCGAGGAGCTAGGCAGTAACGCCTTTCGCTGTAGAGGGGAGGTCTGGAAACACCATCTCTGAGAGACTTGCCGACACGTTGGTGAATGAGCAAACTGCGGCCATCCGGGCCTAACAGAATGTCCACAGTACTTAGCCTTCCTAGATCCGAGGAGCGCTGGCCAGTGAAAAATTCAAGACTGAAGAATGCCAAATCTCGCACAAAAATATAGTTAGATATGGCCGTCGACGTGGTGTTGGACAGAAGCGTCCGCAAATGGTTAACAATTTTTTTTAATTTGTCGAGAAAGATAGCTGTAGCTTGCTTAGGGGATATTCTAGATTCCGCTTGCTCTGTTTGGATGGATTTAAGACATTGCTTCACCGCGAGATATGTGCAGCGGGATTTCCCACGCCTGAACGTACATCGTAATCTCCTGACCGGTCCAGAGCGGTGAGGATGGAACGAAGCTTACCGATAGTGGAATCAACAGTACCCGCAGACAGGCACGATGGACAATCACACCGTCCTTTAGTATTGGAACCAAGGAATGCACATTCAATCTGATGGACTTTGTTCTCCCTTTCCGGTCTTTCCAAATAAGAAAACGTACCACGTCTTTGGGGTCGCAAGAGAAAAGTACTTTGGGAGGGTTTTGAACACTGAGAAACGTCTGTAACTCAACCTCCAAGTGTGATTTTTGGTGTCCATATTTCGACGAAATCCTGGCAGATTGAAGTTCATCTATCCGTCTATCGATCGACCGTAGGCCCAGCTTCAGATTATTGGCAGGTGGGAACAGGGTGTTACCGCCGGGGGAAATTTGCATTGCTCCACACATTTGGAAAAACACTGCACATTCGTCATTTGGGTAACGGCATTGCTCACACACTCTTGCTGGGTGCCAGATCCTTGAAAACCCCTAAACAGAGAACACAGGTCGGAAAACAGCAACACTCATAACACGCTATAGTCGAAAAGCCCAAATGTCCCAGACAAGTGGCCTGGGTTCAAAAGTCCCCTCGCGTGTTGAGAAAAGCACGATCCCAGGCTGTGCTTTCGACCCTACACGGTCCTTTGTCGATAGCGCATCCGTTGACCAACGGCCACCAAAAACGTCGTGGAAAAATATCGGCGAATAACGATGGTAAACCGACAGTGACACGAGAGCAAAAACCGAAGGACTGTGCCAAACACAGCCATCGGAGGAAACACGTACGCATTCTCTTGCGCCTGGAGAGACTGAAGAAATACATTCACCCCTGCTGAATTCGATGTAGGCCAAGGGTGAAATGGCGTAGCGCTTTACCATCCCGACCGTTATGACATTGGAGTCGAGGGATATCAGATCCACCGTATGAGGTCCCCAACGACGTTCCAAATCATCCCATGATTGTTCAGCGAGCATGCAATCGTTATTATATTAGACAAAACTCTGGAAGATGAGTCCGCTAAATTATCTGTAGATGGAACGTGACACGAAGTGAGTCCAATGTTCGATTGGAGGGATAATTAATGTTTTAATGTTTTAATGTTTTAATGTTTTAATGTTTTAATGTTTTAATAAAAATATCAGCTGACTTGTAACCAAAGGTTAAATTACATCAGTGAATAAATAAATACATTAAATGAATTATCTATAGAAATTATGCTATATACTATTATATTTAGAAATAGTTTGTGGTAAAAAGGATTTTCTAAATCGCTCTGTTCTACAATAAAAGTTTTGATATTTACATTGTCCCCTTGTATCATAAACTAAGGATGATTTGTTTGGCAGAAATTCGTCCAATTTATCAAGGTTCTCTTTTCTAAGAAAGAACCGATCACATAAAATTTCACGGCGTGTCTTTAATAGCGGAATATTCAATAGTTCCCGAGCTTCACTGTAACTTAATGATGGTAAAATTATTCTCATAGCTCTTCTTTGCACCTTTTCAATGTCATCGCTCAAATAGTCGGGAATATTGTACTGATACTTTACTGATACTTTATTTAATTAATTTAAAAAACGTTAACAAAATACAATACTATCCGCTAATAGCAAAGCTAATCGGGGCAGATAGTAAAATTAACACTCGCTCCTGAGTCCTATATAGTATATATTTAGATGCTCTGCAGTTATATTTGCAAAGGTCGTGAATAGGCAACTAATTCGATTCTGATCTATGGGGATTAGTTAGAATCAAAATAAATAGGAAAACTACACACAAGACAATAATTTCATTGTTTAGCCATCAATTGCATTAACGTAGGCACATCAACATAATCGTCCTCAAGCTTTAGTATAGTTAAGAGCGTTTTATGTATTGTTTTAGTAAATTTGTTTTTTCCAAATTCACGTACATTGACGGAAATATTATTCCATATTTTTGCTCCGAGTTTTAAAAAGGATTCATTGTGTTTGTTCAATCTTGAGTATTGGATATAAAAATTGTTAGCTATACAATGTCTAGTGTTATGGGTGTGCATATGTCTTGACTGGATAAAACAATCAGAAATTGCTGACGGGCAAGAACTATTAGAGACATCATACATTAAGTTACACACTATTTTATAATATAGCATATTCAAAGGAAGGATATTTAAATTACTAAACAGCGGAATAGCATGCTCTTTATTATTTTTAAAATTCATCAAGCGCAAAGCCCGTTTTTGGAGAATAAGATGTAATGCCAGACTTGACAGGCATATTCTAAAACAGGTCGTATGATGGTGATAAATACAGTGCATAACAGTTTTGCATCAGCCTTAGCACATTTAAGCAGCCGAAGCATATATAATCTTTTTCCTGCCTTCCCAACAATTTTGCCGACATGCTCGTTCCAGCCCATATTATCTTGAAACGTAACCCCGAGAATTCGAGCAGATTTTACACGATCTATTTCAATGTTGTCAATTAATAGCGGAGGAAAGTTTCGTTTAACCCTCGCGAAATCGAACACAAGTTCTTTACATTTAGTTACATTTAACTTCATGTTGTTTCGAATGGTCCAATTATGAATGTAATCAACAAGGCATTGGAGTTTACTATCACTGTCTATCATTATACTCTCTGTAACTGTACAGTCATCTACATATTTCCATCTATCGGGCCATTCATTAAGAAGGTCGTTGATCAAAACCAAAAAGAGAACAGGTCCTAAGACAGTTCCCTGAGGTACTCCCCCATTAAGATGTTTCCAACACGATAAATAGTTACCCAATTTTACCCGTTGCATCCTTTCTGTTAGAAAACTTCGGACCCAATTTAAGATGGTTGAAGGAATATCTAATTCCCGTAATTTATGTAACAAAATGTTATGGTCGATAAGATCAAATGCTTTGGAAAAGTCAATGAGAAACACTCTAACAGCGCACTTTAGGACATCCGTTTCTTTTAGAAGGTGGTGAACCAAACTAATTAAATTAAGAGTTGTCGAGGAATTCTTCATAGACCCAAATTGTCTCACATCAATTTTATTTCTAATTGAACTGACTAACCAGTCGGACACGAAAGATTCACAGATTTTCGATAAAGTAGGGGTCAATGAAATAGGGCGCAAGTCTGTTGTTATGTCCTTAGGTACTGATATTTTTGGTATTGGAATAGTTTCTGCTTTCTTCCATACGCATTGTTGTTGTATCGACGCATTATAAATTGAGGCAACAGGGGAAGCCAAAATACAAGCATACTGCTTGAGGACCCAATTCGGAATTCCGTCTGGTCCAGGTGATTTCGAAACACGAATTTCAGACAATTTCTTATACACAGTTTCTTCGTCGATGATAAATCGGGGATCGATGTTAGCTTCAGAGACTTCTGGAAAACTTTCCACGAGTGTAGATGGTAACGGTGAGATTTCATTGGTGATAGACGAAAAAAAGTCATTGATCTTATTTGCTAAAATTTGTCCCGCAATAATCTTCTCATCTACAACCATGGTTGAAACAGTCTTCCTCCTTGGGTAACCAGCGAGCTGTTTTATATCATCCCACCACTTTTTGGGATTAGGATTGGATTTAAGCTGATTTATTATAATTTCGAGATAATTGGATCTAAGCTGTTTCCTTTTCCTATTTGCGAGATTACGTAGACGATGATACTTTTGGATGTCACCATTATTATATGCTTTTTGTCTATTTTCAATAATTTCTTTGAATTCGGACGTTACCCAAGGCTTATCATTAACATGAAATTTAACAATTCTGGTAGGGAAGAAAAGATCTAAACCTGTATTCATAACATTCATAAAGTTATCAAGCTTGTCTTTGCACGAAGCAATACGATACAGGTTAGACCAGTTATAATCCGATAACCATTTTCCAAACGCAATCTTGCTTCCATTAGTAATACGCCTAAGTTTTACTTTACTCGTCTCATTTTTAACCTGACTTTTCTTAAACGTACATAAAACGGAATTATGGTCACTTTTTCCGATGGGGGACGTTACAAGTGGAGATTGACACAGGTCAGCCATATTCGTTAGAATCAAATCCAGGACCGCAGAATTTCTTGTTGCCTGTTTGACAATTTGTTTAAGTCTAAAGTGCCTTTGTAATGATGAAGTTGGACATCTGTTAAAATCCCCAACGAGGAAAATTCCAGCATAATTCATAGATGGATTTGATAACCGTCGTGAGCTCAGCACTTTTACTACCCTGGTCAGACTATCCGTGTGCGCATCAACCCGACAGTTAGATAGAGATGGGGCAGCCGTCGAAAGGGTATGCAAAAGCGCCAGGGCCTCCTTAACTACTATAGGTCTGGAGAGACTCTCGGGATTCCAGTAGTCGCGAAGTGTGATAGGTGCTTGCTCATGGGGGAAACCCAGTCCGCCCCATCCAGAGTTGGAAGCATCAGCATAGAACTTAGTAAGTAAGCAAGTAAGCAGGAGTGCTTATTATCCTTACTTGCAGCTGAGAGCTAAGCTGAATTGCGAAGGACACAGCTCAACGTGACCAAGTCGAAGGCTTTCTAGGGCGCACATGGCAGCCACCTTTTGCTCGCCATCACGGAGCACAGCTACGATGGAAGGGCCAGTTAGGGGTTAAACCCAACCCACCCTGTCAACATTCCCTGTGGGAGGAAACCGGAGTACCCGGAGAAAACCCACGACTTTCGGCAGAGCGTTGACTAACTCTTTTCACATAGCTATCATAAGTCGTCCCCAACGGGACTTGAACCCACGATATCAGAGGTGAAAGGCGCGTGCCCTGACGATTGCGCCACCGAAGCCCCTAAGGCGCCACCGAAGCCCCTTAGGCAACAGATGCCGCTCATCAAACCAAGGCAAATAGCCTTTGCCAATTGTCGAGAAATTTCCAGTAGAAGATCTCATCGCGTAACGCTCCATCAATCCGGATTTGCCTGTGAGGCTTGTTCCCGTGTGACCCAATTGCGCGAAAAATTTCGCGTGAATACAAGCGTGCAGGCGGGACGGCAATAGAAAAGGACATAACACGGCAACATGTTGAGATCTACCGTGCTCTGAGATAAAATCGTCTCCCGTAACACCTTAAACTTCTCTTTTTTGTCATTCGGTAGTATGAAGGCCATAAGCAGCGAGTTGGAGAGGTAACCCAAAAAGCGTACGCATTGGGAAGGGACGAAAGACGACTTCGAAAGAGCCAGGGTATACCCTAATGCACAAAGTACATAAGTGACAATGTAAGCCGCTGCCTCCGCTTTTTTGAAAATCCGTCCAACACGCACTTCTTCGGAGCGACTAGCTGACCATTATGCCTGTCGTCAATGTATTGACTGCAAAGGACCTTGAGAGAACGAATGTGGCTAGTTGCGACCAAACAGGTGGAATAGTATACGTATGCACTAGCTTTCCATCCGAACGGTAACGAAGCGTAGACAAAGTAACAACCATTCCAACGCAAACCGAACATTTTCCTGCTAGCTGGGGTTAACAATATATGATCATAGCCACTTTTGTCGTCACAAACGGTTTGAAAGTGGCCCGGACCAACATATCGCGGTAGGTCGGATAGGTATTCCAGCGAATATGGAAGGTCGCGGACCCACAGGTTAAGAAATCTCTCATCGTGACACATCCTGGGTTTAGTCGGTTCGACTGTGATGGGCATTACTAAATGTTGAGGCCGAACCTGCCCAACCAAACCCCAAAAAAGCAGTGATCCTGTACGCACCCTTTCTTTAATGGTGGAATCAATGTAATCCTTGAATTTCTCACAGGATGGGTTGTTTGGCAATTCTCGAGGAGGGGGAAAAGGAGAATCGTATTGCTGTCCCGCAAATGTTCCTTTATATTGTCGAAAATATTTCCACGCATCAACGCCATTGCGGATGAAAGACAATACCTCATCCGCCTCGCCCTCTCGAACGATTCTTTCCCATTCATCATAGTGATTATGCAGTTCCCCAGGGACAAATGTAGATGGCCGAAAAAATGAGTGGGCGACCCTTTATGCGATAGAGATCTCTTCTTTAGTACCCAGCAGACGAATAATTCTAGCCTCATCTGACAGGCTTTGCAAGGCTGACGTCGCCTGATGGGTTGGATCGCGTAGACGTGAAGGAGCCTAAACCAGTTGCCTGACTAATTGAAGGGCGGCATCCAAGCTAAGTCTAACAGAAGGTTGTTTCATAATCCCTTAAAGTGCCTATATCACTTGTGGGATCCTTACGGATTTGAAAAGAGCATAAAAAGTTGGTTAATAAGTTCTTCAACCTTTTTTTATTTAGTTCAATAGTTTCTGAGATATAGACCTCCAAACATGGCAATTTTGGCCTTTTCGGAAAAATTGTCGTGTTGCTTGCGGGACTGGGACTCAGGAACGCGACTGTAAACAAACACTATAAATTATATTACATTTAGCTTCTATTACTTACTAAAATGCGAATATTTGAAGGAGAAGTCTGTTTGTCTAGCTCAAAATCGTTCTCCAGTGCCGAATGCGCTCAAAATGTTCCTACGATAGACAATTTGCATGTTAGCAAAGCATCATGGGGAAAATGGTAACCTTGCACTTGCAAACGAAATGGCCGCCGCGAAGCGAGTATTTTGCATGCGAGAAATATTGCTTCTTTTAAGTACTTCCTTCGTACAGTTTGATAAGTTTTAAAAAAGAAATATCTTTTTTATGCTATAAAGTTTGTTTTGACCAAAGTATGGCGAAATCGGAGCGAAAATGGGCGAGAAAATTCGTATAGAACACCCGAGGGAGCGAGCAATAGGCTCCCAAATACGTTCTGAGAGGAAGGTTCTTCTCAACATTTTGAGGTGAGTACAAATATGTGCGCGTTGTTGCTCGATCCATAGCGTGTGTTTTCTCAACGATCGAGTAATTTGTGTGGATTTTTTCGCTTGTTGAAATTGACAAACTCAGGCTATAATGTCTTGCTCGATTTTTATAAGCACATGGCCTCGAAATGCAATGTTTTTAAAGACTTTAAAATGCTTTGGCAAGAAGCAAAACCAACACAAACCTTCTTATTTCGTCCCGTCTATGCTACTTTGTAAAAAGACCAAGCTAGAAGAAAGCATTTGCCTATTGTTCTACTGTTTATTTAATTCTGCTTTGTTGTGGTCGGTTGATTTCCTGTCGAAATAGTAGGTTAATAGCTTTGTAAATATATGAAATTCATAGCTAGAACTTGAGTAAAACTGTTTCCAATTTACATGGTTTTGTCCAAGGCAAACCTTACATATAGTCTATATAAATAATGTAAACTATTTTTCACATTTTTGAAGTATTGTAGTCCAAATATTTCATTGATAATACAGTATAGTTGCTCAGCTACAGGTAGTAAGGTATTATATAGGACATATAGCTAATTTAAAATTTAACGGTAGGAATTTGGCTTGCAGTGCACCTAGATGTGCTCTACTTTAGTATTTTACTCTGTCTAACACCAGACGATTTTACTCATCAGTGGTACTGGTAGGGTACTGCCAATTAATAGGTTAACAAAACTTTCCCCCAGTGTCTCTTGTTAAACAAGTTGGTAGCTGGCTAGGTTCAGTTACAGCTTTGGCTATGGCCAGGAAATTACACAACCTGTTGCTTGTAATTGAAGGGGATCTGGGAGGTTAAGAAGGTGGTAATGTCCCATTTGAACAGGAACACTTGAAGGCAACATAATCATTGACCTTTCGAGATTTTTGCACCAGTATTTTGAATATATGTTGCCCCCTCCCCCAAGATTAAGATACAGGGCTGCCGAGGCATTTTGTTGGGACCAGGGGCAAACATTTCACAAGAATTAGGTAGAAATCCCTTCTTCAGAGTCCCGGCACTCCATTTCAAATTCTGACCTTCAATTTTTGCCCCTTCTCAAGTTGGGTGCCCTATTATTTTCTGGTTTCTAGGGGTACAGGTATATTGATATACCGCTCATGCTTTATTACTTTCAAACCGTCAAGTTTGTATCAGAATCACTTTAAACTTAGTAGAAAGTCTCTAAAATCTTTACAAGGTCCTAGTGTTTCAGGGGTAGTGGCCTAGTGGGCTGTCAAGCATCTGTTCAGTTAGTTACTGGTATTAAGATTTTTTAGAATAGGAATGGTGAGTAGAAAGGTCACTTACAGATGCTGCCTTTTTCTACACAAATAGTGTCAGCCCACTCATCTACAAGTATCCTCATGAATGCAACTCCATGCAAGCTTATTTGGTTGTAGTGATTGACCTTTGGGTCCCAACCTTAGATTAAGAGGCAAAAATTGAAGGGCCCTCTGTAATAATAGCACAAAAGCTGTTTTATTATTCTACTTACACACTCTAAAAAATTTGCCCCAAGTCTGGTGGCCTTGCATCTTAAATGTGGGAGGAGGCAACATTTATGAACTATGGTATGAAATATGAAGTACTGTAAAAAAGCTATGTGTTCGAACAATAACCAGAGACATTGGCATAGGAACCACAGGGCCTGGCCCTGGGGGGGGGATTCCATAAAATACATTTATTTACTTAAAAATATTCCCTATATAATATGCATGTAGATATTGTACAAAATAATGAAAAGATGGCTTAATTATTTGATAGTTCTTGTCTTGTTTAAAAAATATGAGCTCTTTTCCATTGCCAGGTAGTTCAATTATGACTAATTTGTTGGCGATTATTGCCCCCAAGGCATCCAAACTACCAAAACCGATTATGCAGCAAATTTTCCCACCAATTTTGCCAGTGCCAGAACTCAGAAGCCTCAATTTTTCATATTTTCCTGGGGGAGCATGCCCCTCCCCAAACCGTTAGGTTTCAGGCCCTTTAAATGTTTTCCTAGGCCACCATAGGGTAAAACCATAAACAAACAACACCAGTTTGTAGAATTACTGGGGTATTAAGTGTTGCTCTCCAGAAAGGCGGGGGAGTTATACTAAAACCTCAAAGTGTTGGTGATTGTTATTGTGATACAGTATGGCATCAAAATCAGGCATTACTACCTTCTTAACCCCCCAGGCAATAACTATTCAATTTGAAGCAAGGTCGTGCAATTTCCTGTGATCCTGCCCATAACTGAAGTAAATACCTCACCAGCCATCTTGCTTAATCAAATTCTTTTTATACCATTATATTATACCTTATTACCTGTAGCTAAGCAACTATGCTGTATTATCCACGAAATATTTGGACTACAATCCTTCAAAAATAGTTTACATTATTTATATAGAGTATATGTAAATTGGAAACAGTCTTACTCAAGTTCTAGCTATGAATTTCATATATTTACTAAGCTAAAACCTACTATTTCGACAGGAAATCAACCGACCACAACAAAGCAGAATTAAATAAACAGTAGAAGTTTCTATAGGCAAACAATAAGGTTTCTATAGTAGAACGTTTCTATAGTAGAACAATAGGCAAATGCTTTCTTCTAGCTTGGTCTTTTTACAAAGTAGCATAGACGGGACGAAATAAGAAGGTTTGTGTTGGTTTTGCTTCTTGCCAAAGCATTTTAAAGTCTTTAAAAACATTGCATTTCGAGGCCACGTGCTTATAAAAATCGAGCAAAACATTATAGGCTGAGTTTGTCAATTTCAACAAGCGAAAAAATCCACGCAAAGCACTCGATCGTTGAGAAAACACAAGCTATGGATCGAGCAACAACGCGCACATATTTGTATGTCAAAATGATGAGTCTGATGTTTACTAAGCGTACTCACCTCAAAATGTTGAGAAGAACCTTCCTCTCAGAACGTATTTGGGAGCCTATTGCTCGCTCCCTCGGGTGTTCTATACGAATTTTCTCGCCCATTTTCGTTCCGATTTCGCCATACTTTGGTCAAAACAAACTTTATAGCATAAAAAAGATATTTCTTGTTTAAAACTTATCAAACGTTACGAAGAAAGTACTTAAAAGAAGCAATATTTCTCGCATGCAAAATACTCGCTTCGCGGCGGCCATTTCGTTTGCAAGTGCAAGGTTACCATTTTTCCCATGATGCTTTGCTAACATGCAAATTGTCTATTGCGCAGAATACAAAATCAAGGGTTAAACAGACAAAACGACCTCAAAATTGAATTTGAAAGTGAGCCTTCGTATGTGGTCGAGCATTGTCGAGCAAGAGAAAGTCGGCATTGTATAGCACACACTGACGAAATATGGATTAAAGAATACGTTTAAATGCAAGAATGTATTAAACGGCCAAAACATCATTATTGGTAAGTGAATATAGTAATTTTCTATCTGTAAATGTCGTGCGAGGCCATATTTGGCAATTTAATATAATATTGTGCGAGTAAACAAACGAAATTTGACTTAGTTGAGTGTGTGTTTGAAATTCAATAGCTTCTTAAAACTAGGTTAAATTGTTGTGAGATAGAAAGGCAAAGGTCTGATGCTCTTTCTCTGAAGTGGCTGCCTTAGCTGCCAATTGACAAAGTTATCTTTCATTTGGCCTTCCACAAATCATCATGGACTTCCTGTTGTTTGCGTCACCAGATGGTCTTTGAAAATTGCTTTTGATCAGATCTTTTCAAAACATGTCGTCTACAACCATTCTGTTCAGTTGATTCAAGGTCTAAACTCTAATGGGGCAGTTTCCATGTCTTATGTAGCTTAATATTATCATAACATTTGGTCCCTTAAAATTTATCATTATATTCTAGACATGCACATTAGACAATTAGTTCACCATGTGGACAAGTCAACAGGCTAGATAGTGATATCACAACTTGCCGACATTTAGGCAAAGCCAGAGTAAACAGATCACTTGTTTGCATTTTCTCATCAAGGCAAGTAACTTAGCCAACCAGGTAGCTTGCCTTCATATAAACACCCCCTTAAAACACATTATAGAAGTCTTTGCCATTGTTCTTTTAGGTCGTGAGTGGTGGCATACATGCAATTAACTGGATTAATAGTTCTTGTTTGTCTCAAAGACAAAAAAATACCATTGCGATCTTGTTCTTTCCATGCTATCAGCAGCTCTGCTTTCAAAGCAAATGATGATGATTTGAAAGGATATGACAATTTTGAATATGAAAACTATGTCTAATCAATACAGGCTTACACGAGGGTTGTAAAGTGGGTGGGGCGGGGTGGTTGAATCCCATTTTCAGCAATTTATTTGAACCCCAGTCATATGACTATGGAACAGATTTGCCAGTGGTTCAAAACCAATTCTCAGTTGTCTAGTGAAAAACACTATAGGTATATCCCAGCTCCCATTTCACCCCTTCACAACCCTCATGAGTTCGTGTAATTCTATACTAGAAATACACTCATGCAGAATCCCCTCGCCTATTCGAACTCAGGAATTATACTTCCCAAAATTTATTGTAACATGAAGTATTCGGTCATTCATTGTAACCATAGCAACACACATTTTTTTTACAAAATGATAAAAGAGTAATATAAATATTTGTACTTTTAACTATAATATTATGAAATTGCCCCACTATATAAAGTATATATGTTATTACGTACTCTTTTAGCTTTGGTTGTTGTAAAAATTAACCTTAGACATTTCACAAACACGTCAAAAAATATTCAGAAAACTTCAACTGTTTTTTGACAATATATTTTTTTAAATTTATCTTTAAAATGAAGTTTTGACATTACGTTGTTTCTTCAAAATTCAAATTTAAACTTGCTAAAATACCTTTTAGGTTTAATCGATATTATAATAACCTCACAGAGTGACATACGCTTTTGCAAATCCACAAACTAAAATATGAAAAGTAGACA
This sequence comes from Trachythela sp. YZ-2020, assembly GCA_016169945.1. Lineage (NCBI taxonomy): Eukaryota > Metazoa > Cnidaria > Anthozoa > Malacalcyonacea > Clavulariidae > Trachythela > Trachythela sp. YZ-2020. The sequence goes on from JADLSH010000052.1 coordinate 758,489, forward strand.
CTTACCCGTTTAAAACACTTCAAAAGTGTCCTTTTTTCAGCCATCCGACTCCTTCTCGTTTATCTTGTTTTGAAGACTCTGTTTATCGGTATGTTTTTCCAATAGCCCGAGTATAAAAGGCACTAAAATGTAAGGAAAAAAATTATGTTCCTTATCGCATTCTAAAATATTTGCACTAATAGCTATGAAGGCAAACAACAAGAAGACTTTTTCTCTGTGTACAGGTAGGCTTCTCAAATAACCCAGGCCCTTATTATGAAAGATGTTTAAGGCCCTCCTCTATTCCAACTTACTCCCTCTCTCTCTCTCTACAACAAAGAGACATACGTGTACTGTTTACATTTAATGATTGGGCTGGAATTTCATATAAGTTTACTTCATTGCCTACTTGACAAGTTTATTCAACTTAATTCATATACGGTACATTGCAATAGAGTACTTGCCTAATGTCTAATAATACAATAATACAATAATCCCCCTCAAAGGTGCTTGGAATGGTCGTTCCCTGTCCCTGGGTAGCCTAATAGAAGAGATTAATCAACCTAAATACCTGATACCAGTAAAACCATTTCAAGGTCTATATATAATAGGTCATAGTAAATTAGTAAAACAACAAAGTACAGTAAGGCCCAATATTGTAGCTTAAATACAATCATGAAATCTATAGTGATTTTCACTATAAACAACAGCATAAAATACAATCAGAAAAACACAACCCTTCCTAAATTTCTTTAAAACAATTATTAAAATGTTGTTTGTTTACTCGCAGAATATGATAATGGCCAAATTTGGCCTCACACGACATTTTAATACAGATAGAAAATTACTATAACTTACCAAGAACGATGTTTTTGCGTTTCCCTTGTGAGTTATTTGTCTGTTACATTCTTCTTGCATTTAAATGTATTCTTTAATCCATATTTCGTCAGTGTATGCTATAAAATGCAGACTTTCTGTTGCTCGACAATGCTCGACGACATAGGAAGGCTCACTTTCAAATTCGATTTTGAGGTCGTTTTGTATGTTTCACCCTCGATTGTGTATTCAGCGCAATCGCAGAAACATTTTTCAGCACTGGAGAACGATTTTGAGCTGGAGAAACCGACTTCTCTTTCAAATATTCGCATTTTAGTAAGTAATAGAAGCAAAATGTAATATAATTTATAGTGTTTGTCACAGTCGCGTTCCTGAGTTCCAGTCCCCAAGCAACACGGCAATTTTTGAAAATTGCCATGTTTGGAGGTCTATATCTCGGAAACTATTGAACTAAATGAAAAAGGTTGAAGAACTTATTAACTCTTTTCTGCTCTTTTCAAATCCGTAAAGATCCCACAAGTGATATAGGCACTTTAAGATAGGTTGCACTTTAAGATAGGTTGCAATTTAATGCAATCCCACAAAACAACCGTTTGAGCAACACAAATACCAAATAACTGTAGGCATGCACTGCTTGCATGTGTTATGTACAAAAGCTACCCAAAGAGTGATCCCGTAACTCTTTGAACACGACAACCGAAATCGAGTTCCCGGTTCTGACCGAATAGTTTAGCAAAGTCAATGTATAGAACACAAAAAACTGTCGGCCCCCACCGAGATTCTAAATGCAGCAAACTATGTCCTTTGAGCAAAAATTGATTGTCGGCACTCGGCAGCTACCAAATGAGCGACATAAGCGATAAGGATGGACCAGATATTTGTAAACTTATCTTGGCTTGATAAACAATATTATTATAGCGTAACGGCAACTACCGAATCAGTCATGCATGTGAATTCTCAATTGAACTTAAGAGTAATGACTAATGTGGTATTGTTCTATTGTATACGGTTGAAGAAATGCAAGGCAATGAACGTTACAAGTACTCATTGTTAAAACCATACTCGCAAGTAAAATTAACACAAGACTCAACAAATACTCAAATACGGATGGCCCGACATAGCAAATCTCAATCGAAAAACCTAGGCAAAAACTATGCGGTTTTTTGGTTTTTAGCTGCCATATAGTACCAAAGCTGTACACCTGGGGCCGGTTGTACGAAGCCCGTTTAGCTTAAACGGTGGATAACTCGAAAATATAGATCAAGTCTATACATTCATCGAACAACCAAGCTAAAATATTTCAACTTGAATAGAACAATTATATTTGCAACTACATATTAAGGGCATAAGATTTAAGTTCAGTCATTCACCAAATGTGTGAAAGTGTTTTTTAATTTTGTATTATCCACCGTGCTAAACGGCCTTCGTACAACCGGCCCCTGAAGTATACTTAATTTAGAACATTGGCCTCAACCCATAATCAATTAGCAGTCAATTATCATCATTACGGTGAAACGAGAGACCGGTTTTATTCCTTTAGTCTGGCCCCAACCAAACTCGCTTAATTGCGATAGCATGTTGACGAATTTATTCGTTAATGCTGGCCCCAACCAGATCTAACCTGCCACATGTGTTCACCCCAGCAAGACTGCAAAAGGTACTAATTCATCAAAGCTATAGCTATCCAAAGGGAAGGGCAGCTAATGAGCAAAAAACAAGCTGGAAAATATCCTAAGCTTATGAAGCGAAACATCGTATCACAACCGTTTGTGAAACTCGACTAACGCTACAAATGCACGCGTGTTTTAGCTAGATAAACATTTCCCTGGACGGGCTACAACCCATGGCAGTCTTACACCAAATATGTCGTTCGTAATGACTCGCTAGGCGAGTACGATAAAAACCAAAAGTAAAACAGACCAAAGAGATAGCGAATTTTGCATTAAAACAAATACATACCTCGCCAGGCCGGGCCGGTCCTTGAGCTTGCGGTGGTTGCATGAGCTGCTTCTGCTTCGTGAACATTGTCTTGGTCTTGAAGGGCAGCGGTTTCAGCTTCGTTAACACCGGGCACTTCTGCAGGTAGGACTACTGCGACATCGTTGGGCACTTGATTCTCTGCCATATGGACAACCTATTCTCGGCATAGCGTTTAAAAAACTAACCCTAACTGGTTAACTCATTGAGATCTCATTGTTTTATAGTCAATGATACGCATGAGTGCATTTAGAATACAGCTATTTCAATTAAGGTTGTCCCCGAGCAAAGCGGAAAAGTCGAATACGAGCGCGAAAGGCTTGCTGGGAATCGCCAAAAAATTAACGGACCAAGAATTTGACAAACCTCAGTGGGGATACCTAAGAAATTAACATATTGTTCTTAAGTACAAGACTTTATGCTACTCATACGATTAGAAGGCATTTTAAATTCCCAAGAGTATAAAATCTTATGGTTAAGAAGAATATGTTAATTTCGAAAGGTTTGTTTCTTATACACCCTGTATACCAATTTGCAATTAAACGTGCTGCAAAACTTATGATTATTCGTGACTCCTGTCGTTATAACGTAGTGGAAAATGCCTCGAACTTGTTCCATCACAAAATTGTATGTCAGCCATAATATCACAGCTCTGAGCCACTGATGCATAAAAACGTCTCGAAGGAATTACCCACAAAGAACAGCCCACAAAACATTTAATACGTTTCTACTTTGAAATTATTATTGCTAATTTCTTAGGAATCCACTGAGGTTTGTCAAATTCTTGGTCCATTAATATTTTAGCGATTCCCAGCAAGCCTTTCGCCCTCGTATTCGACTTTTCCGCTTTGCTCGGGGACAACCTTAATTGAAATAGCTGTATATATATATACCAGAGGAGATGTGAGGACTATACCGGCATGCAACGGGTCAGACTCGGCATATTGCATATTATCGATTTCTCGCCACGCTTCGTTCACTCTTCGGCTGGCCTTCGTTCTAAACACAACTCAGGAATATTTTGAAACAATTTGAAAAGGCGAATTTTCACACCATTTATCGGAATATACCTTTCGGTTTTAGACGAATATAAGCTTTTAATTGTTCAACAACGTTTTGTTTTAGTTCCAGAGCTATCGGGGTATACGTACAGTTTAAATACCGTACCGTGATATTTTAAAAGATATTTGTCTGAAGAAAATGGACTACGTTGATCAGAAATGCATTCTAATTGTGTTCTTAAGGTAAGATGATTTAAAATATATTCTAAAATTCTGTAACATATTTAGGAATTATGTCATTATGTGACAACCAAATTGAAAGGGTCATACAAATTTTGATTAATAAGTTTATTTGTTCATACGATTTGTTTGACTCTGTACAAATATACATGAGGATTTCTACAGGTACTCAATTTTGAAATAGAAACATTTATACTTGTCAGTTGTCAGTTTAAGGATTATGTACATGAGAAACCATGTAGAGTCAATGAATTCAGATAATCAAGAAAAATTACATAACCACAAACTGGATTTACTTTATAAAATGTTAATCTTTGGATCAACGTTAACTGTTCTTATTTAATATTGTTAGTAGTCGAAGGGTTTTGTAGATGGGTTTTATTGAGTGTAAATTATATACATTTATTAGACCTAACCAGGAACAGCTGCGAAAAATGCAACTATAGGCCCCTGGCAGGAATCGAATCTGCGGCCCTGCGATTCCGGTGCAGCGCTCTAACCAACTGAGCTACAGAGTCCAGTTGTCGAGCTCTAACCACAAGTTCATGTATATATACTAGGGTACTGCCATGTTTAGTTGTGGGTAAATATCTAGATTTTGTTGGCATCTCACTCGATTGAATAATAATTGAAGGGTTTTGTAGATGGAAAATTATTGAGTGTAAATTATATGCATTTAATAGACCTAACCAGGAACAGCTGCGAAAAATGCAACTATTGGCCCCTGGCAGTAATCGCATCTGGCAGGGACCTATAGTTCCAAGGTTCGATTCCTGCCATGCAGGGGCCAATAGTTGCATTTTTCGCAGCTGTTCCTGGTTAGGTCTAATAAATGTATATAATTTACACTCAATAATTTTTTTTATGTTGTAGGACCACAATGCTGTAAATGACTAGCTGGAAAGTGTACAACCACCAATGAACTAGCCAACTGATTGTCAATGCTTCAAACAACCAATGTATCGTGATTGGTGAATATTCTTCCACATTGAATTACATATTGAAGTTTTAATTGGGGGTGTTGAACTTAAGCAACAACCGGATATGGAAGATGGTCCTGCTGGTGGTTCTGGTGAGTAAAAACGTGGATATTCTTTGCTCTGGAAAAGAGAAGATTGTTGACGAGACCTAAAAGTGGGAGGCTATTAATCGTGCTCGCTCAAAGAACACTAGTGACTGTGTGCACATATGGGAATGTTGCTCGAGTTAAGAAAAGCGCGCAAAATCACTCGCCTTCGGCTCGTGTTTCGCGCGCTTTTCTTCACTCTCGCAACATTCCCGCGTGTTTGGATCAGGCCATCCAAACACGGAAACCATAAAGTAATTGTATAGTAATGAAAAAGTCATCTAATATAATAACAGGGATCAACAGTTATGCCTGTGTATCAGGACTGTTAAAATCATGAAATATTCGTGCTGCATAAAGTTATTTTGTTCGCGCCATGTTGATTTCCATCAGCGCTTGAATTCCCGTCACTCGCGACAATGAAAAAATTAATTATAGTAAATTACCCCATGTTTAAATCGCGATTACTTGTGGGTTATTTGGGTTTTAAAGTATCAAAAGACAGAACAACTCTTCCTAAATTCGATTCTGTGATTTATGTTGACTTTCCTTGTCGGAAAATATAATAACCCCTGGCGTATATCAAAGTCACTTAAGTTATTTTATGCTCTGACTCGAAAATAAGGGCAATACCATCCGGGATTAGTACAATTAAGTATAAAAAAATTCGATACACAATTAATATATACATTTATAAAAAATTTCCTTTAAGTAGACAATTTTTCACGATGCTGTAAAATTACCTCATATTCAAATCGCGAATACTCTCCGGTTTGACGGGTTAAAGGAAATCCTTTAAACAACTCTTCCTGAATTCGATGGTGTGACTTATTTTGACTTTCATTGTCGATAAATATAATAACCCCCTGCGTATATTTTCAAAGCCACTTTCGTGATTTGTGCTCTGACCCGAAAAAAGGGTCAATACAATCGAGGATTAAAACTGTAAAAACTCGATAGCGAAATTAAGAAAAATAAGAATAATAAAATTCGATATACGATTAATATAATCGTAAAAACTTAGCTTTAAAAATACAAATTTTCAGAGAGAAAAATCCACAATTTTTCACCCCGCATGGTCGGAAATTTCAATTTTTAATAATAATGAGTCGCATTGCATTTTGGGAAGACCCTCATTCCTCCTCCGCATACATGCTGTAATTAGGCACCGGAAGTCCCTCGTCTATGAATACTAATCATGAATGGTAATTACTGTCTACAAGATATTGCAAAAGGCTCTTACACTAAAACCACTTTCTCTGTACAGTATATGGCCAACTTTACAAAACAAATTGACGGCGTCTCAATGGACCGCCCTTTTGTCCCACTCTACCGAACATAACTATGACTGAATTTGAAGATCGAACTAATTTATTAAGCCATAAATAAATCCAGGCACGATATAATTGACAATACGTTGACAAACACACTTGTTGTGACTAAGGCCTGTTTTTGTGAACCTTACATGAAGGGCTGGCCTTTTAATGCAAGATCCCGCGCGCTAACTAAAATCTCTCTTAAAGATTGTTTTCGTCTATATGACATGAGAACCAGCCATCCTAGTCGCGATCTTGCTATTAGGGAGTTACGATTTACAACGCGGTCAGCTGGACGACGCCACGTCAATTTATGCTTGACATAAGCCACAGGAATTTAACTATACGTATACTGCCTTAATTGTCTAAAGCATGTTTTAACAACTTTGAAAACGTTTAAATTAGGCCAAAACACTCCGATGTTTAGCTGATGTTTGGCGTTGGTCAATGTTATAATACAGCTCTCATGTCGCAACCAGCTTTCATATCACTCAAAAGACGCGCGATAATTGTTCAGGAAACCCCTGGGACCACAAATTATTCATCCATTTTGTCTTGCATGACGTCTGTCTTTTTTGTGCATGCGCGTCGTTGAGCTGGTCGCGTCGCATATAGTAAACTCTTTATTAACTACCCCAAATCTCGCCTAGTAGCGCTAAAAATTTCTCCTGACTGATCTAACTCAACAGAGTGGGGCTGGCCTTCTAGTAGATTTCAGTAAAAAGGGTCTTATCCGTGTACTATAGGTTAATTAGATCATTCGAACCAGTGGGACGCCCATTGCAGCGTCATACTATATTTTTCCTTAAGTACTAAGATTTTTCTCGGCATCTCGTTCGATGGGAATAATGGTTGATGGCGTACATATTCGAACGAAAATTTATAAACATTTTTAGACCTAGCCTAGAGCAGTTAATATAATATAAATTAATATATATAAATTTTCGTTCGAATATTGCATCCACAAGCCAGTGGCGTAATTACTATGGGTTCGGACAGGGAGAACCCGGGGGCCCCAACCCCAATGGCCCAAAGGGGGGCCCCCAGGCAACCAGGCTCAGACTGTAGAGCAAAAACAAATTGACAGGGAAGACTCTGAGAGAAAAAAATGCATGAATGCAACAACAGCATATCAAAAAGCAGTTAAAGCGTTCTCAACCGTACGAAAAGAAAATCGAACATTTTACGTAAACATAAACTCCACAATTCATCTATATATAAATGTAAATTAAAGATTTATTGTACAACCGTGCTAATTTCCAAACAAATTGTAAATCTTAATATGTTAAAATGTCGTTTTCTGACCATCATAATTCTGTAAAATCTTCCCCCAAAGTCCAGGAAATGGCATTTCAGAGACTCTAGATTTAAAAATTTTCCGGAGGGCCATGCCCCGGAAATTGAATAAGTCACTCACTAAGCATACGTACGTTTGTATCGTATCTCAGGGCGCGCATTAAGGGGGACGGGGGAAGGTCGGTCCCAAATTGAAAAATTACACCACTTATTCGGTTCGAAGCGTTCCGTCTCTATAAGTAAATGATATACAAATATCAACATAAGAAATGAACTAGAATAACTTTGTAAAACGCAGAAATATATTTTCCTCGTAACGATTTCGACAGGGAGCAATATATTCAAATACAAGAGGACATCTTCAAACAATTCAAAAATCACCCAACTTTAATTAGCACTTGCTTTTGCGTTCTCTTTCCACTTCACTAATAATAGTCAGGGGCGCACATTCTGACAACTATTATTAGTGAAGTCTTGGAAAGAGAACGCGAAAGCCATTGCAAAAGTCGGGTGTTTTTTATTGTTTGAAGGTCCATGGCTACGTCCTCTTACATTTGAATATATTGCATTGCATGTTTATGCATCGTTCACTTATAGAGACGGAAATTCAACTTCGGACCAACTCGGACTGAATAAGTAGTGTAATATTACAATTTGGGACCGACCCCAGCCCCCCCCCCCCTGCTAACATCAGCGCATGTAAAAGGAACGACCAAACAGGAGTAATATTAGGCCTAAGTTATTCATAATCTTCTAACATGCGTTAACTTCTAAACGCGCTATTTTTCTTTATTTTGGAACGTGTCATCATGTGGTAGTGTTGACGTCTTTTTATATTATATTATAGTGGACACCCCTCCAAACCTTTTTCGGAATGTGCGCCCCGGTTGTCATCCAACTAGGAATTAAAAAACTCGTACACACCTTGAATATGCTGTGCGCTAGAGTATACACTGGCTATCGTTTCGTTAATATACTTTGACGACTACACAGTCTTGTAAGACATCGTTTGATAATGTTTGCGTTATTAGCTCCAAATTCGTTGGATGGGGTTGATTGGGTTGATTACAGCGTATCTCCTAGGTTATATCGATTAATCGATACTGAACTTTTCTATTACTTCCATATTGTAACAACGCTCTGAGATGGATTGGGTTGATTACAGCGTATCTCCTAGGTTATATCGATTAATCGATACTGAACTTTTCTATTACTTCCATATTGTAACAACGCTTTGTTTCACATAGTCATGATAAAGTTCCAATGTCCAACATTTACTATGTGTTTAATCATCGGCTCTCTTCAAAATAGTTTGTTTAGTGACGTTCTTGGCCAACTGGATTGCAACTGGATAAACTGTAATTTACGTCTCTTGGCCAACTCCGCCCCCACCCACCTGTACTTTTTGGAATGAATTAGCGCCCTTGCGAAAGGATCGAGAAAATTAAACTACATCATTTCATTTCTATTTATTTATAAGACAACTACACACAATCTAGGTTATATCGATTAATCGATACTGAACTTTTCTATTACTTCCATATTGTAACAACGCTTTGTTTCACATAGTCATGATAAGGTTCCAATGTTCCAATGGGCTGTTCTAAATAGCCGATAAACTCATGAAAGCACATTGCTTCTCTCTAGATTGAACACTAAATAGTTCATCGCCTTGATGTATGTCAGTAGAAAGAAACAGAGCCATACTTACCTAAGATTTTCTGAAAAATTTCGATCTTTTCGCATCCGTATATAAAGTTTTCAAAATATTGACCGAGCACATGGAAAGAAACATGCATGCGTGCGCATACAATTACAATATCTCGTTCACTCCCCCTAATTTTAAAAATGACTTCAAGCTCGACCTTTTGCCCCGGAATTACGATAAACATCGGCAATATATAGATCGGGTAAAAGACTGGGGCAAGTGAACTCTGGAGGAACCTTAGCATGTCAAGAGATGTGTGCTGCCTCTCTACGAGGCAGCAATAAAATTTCGTTCGAATATTCCCATCCACAACAACATCATCAACAACATTCCTTGTTTGAATAAGTCCTCACTAAGTATACATACGTTTGTATCGTATCGAGTTTCGCTGTCGTTGCCATCAGGGGCGCGCACGGAGATTAGGGAGGTCGGTCGAGTCGGTTACACCAATTGAAAAATTACACCACGTATTCGGTCGAAGAAGCGTTCCGTCTCTATAAGTAAACAAAAACAAAAATAAACATCAACATAAGACTTGAACTAGAAACTAAAACAAAAAAGAAATATATACGATTTCGATTTGATTTCGATATATATATATATATTCACATATCAAACAATTTTCAAAACAATTTTAAAATTAATTTTTTATGCTTTTTTTATCTCTTTCCATTCACTAATAAATAGTCAGGGGCGCATTTTCTGACGACCATTTTAGAAGTGAAGTGAAAGAAAGAAGAATCAAAAATCATATTTTTTAGTTTTGTTTTTTTGAGTCCATGCCCTGTCCTATTATATCCTCTTATATTTGATATGTTTTTTATGCATGATTACGTTACATTCGGGAGACGGGGACAAGCGCTTCCGATAACTAGTGAATAGTCAGAGCCGTAATTTTGGGAGACAACCCCCACTAACATCACACATCAGCGCATGTAAAAGGAACGACCAAACAGGAGTAATATTAGGCCTAAGTTATTCATAATCTTCTAACATGCGTTAACTTCTAAACGCGCTATTTTTCTTTATTTTGGAACGTGTCATCATGTGGTAGTGTTGACGTCTTTTTATATTATATTATAGTGGACACCCCTCCAAACCTTTTTCGGAATGTGCGCCCCGGTTGTCATCCAACTAGGAATTAAAAAACTCGTACACACCTTGAATATGCTGTGCGCTAGAGTATACACTGGCTATCGTTTCGTTAATATACTTTGACGACTACACAGTCTTGTAAGACATCGTTTGATAATGTTTGCGTTATTAGCTCCAAATTCGTTGGATGGGGTTGATTGGGTTGATTACAGCGTATCTCCTAGGTTATATCGATTAATCGATACTGAACTTTTCTATTACTTCCATATTGTAACAACGCTCTGAGATGGATTGGGTTGATTACAGCGTATCTCCTAGGTTATATCGATTAATCGATACTGAACTTTTCTATTACTTCCATATTGTAACAACGCTTTGTTTCACATAGTCATGATAAAGTTCCAATGTCCAACATTTACTATGTGTTTAATCATCGGCTCTCTTCAAAATAGTTTGTTTAGTGACGTTCTTGGCCAACTGGATTGCAACTGGATAAACTGTAATTTACGTCTCTTGGCCAACTCCGCCCCCACCCACCCCTGTACTTTTTGGAATGAATTAGCGCCCTTGCGAAAGGATCGAGAAAATTAAACTACATCATTTCATTTCTATTTATTTATAAGACAACTACACACAATCTAGGTTATATCGATTAATCGATACTGAACTTTTCTATTACTTCCATATTGTAACAACGCTTTGTTTCACATAGTCATGATAAGGTTCCAATGTTCCAATGGGCTGTTATAAATAGCCGATAAACTCATGAAAGCACATTGCTTCTCTCTAGATTGAACACTAATTAGTTCATCGCGTTGATGTATGTCAGTAGAAAGAAACAGAGCCATACTTACCTAAGATTTTCTGAAAAATTTCGATCTTTTCGCATCCGTATATAAAGTTTTCAAAATATTGACCGAGCACATGGAAAGAAACATGCATGCGTGCGCATACAATTACAATATCTCGTTCACTCCCCCTAATTTTAAAAATGACTTCAAGCTCGACCTTTTGCCCCGGAATTACGATAAACATCGGCAATATATAGATCGGGTAAAAGACTGGGGCAAGTGAACTCTGGAGGAACCTTAGCATGTCAAGAATAGTGTGCTGCCTCCCTACGGGGAGGCAGCAATAAATTTTCGTTCGAATATTCCATCCACAAACACCATCAACAACATTTTTCCTTGTTGAATAAGTCACTCACTAAGTATACATACGTTTGTATCGTATCGAGTTCGCTGTCGTTGCCATCAGGGGCGCACATTAAGTGGGGGGGGAGAGCAAGGTCGGTCCCAAATTGAAAAATTACACCACTTATTCGGTCCGAGTTGGTCCGAAGCGTTCCGTCTCTATAAGTAAATGATGTACAAACATCAACATAAGAAATGAACTAGAACAACTTTGTAAAACGCAGAAATATATTTTCCTCGTAACGATTTCGAAAGGGAGCAATATATTCAAATATAAGAGGACACCCTCAAACAATTTTAAAACCACTTTAGCACATGCTTTTGCGTTCTCTTTCCACTTCACTAATAATAGTCAGGGGCGCACATTCTGACGACCATTATTAGTGAAGTCATGGAAAGAGAACGCGAAAGTCATTGTGAAAGTCGGGTGTTTTTATTGTTTGAAGGTCCATGGCTACGTCCTCTTATATTTGAATATATTGCATTGCATGTTTATGCATCATTCACTTATAGAGACGGGACGCTTCGGGCCAACTCGGACTGAATAAGTAGTGTAATTTTACAATTTGGGACCGACCCCCCATCCCTACACTGCTAACATCGGCGCATATAAAAGGAACGACCAAACCGGAGTAAAATTAGGCCGAACTAATTCATAAACTTCTAACATTTTTGTACATCTCATTTTTAACACATGGGTGCTATTTTTCTTTACTTTGAGAACGTGTCATAATGTAGTAGTGTCGACGTCTTTTTATATTATATTATATTATATTAATACTCTATATTAATGGCATTGTTTCCCTGAAAATGCAGGAAACTATATTTCCGAACTTTTGAAATTCCAAATTTTCTCTGGGGCCTCAGAGAGAAACCCCCTTTTTACATTGACTCGTGGTACATGTGTTGATGTGATCAAACAAATATCAAAAGTCGGTCCCTGGATAGTGGACACAACTTCAAACCTTTTCCGGAATGTGCGCCCCTGGTTGTCATCCAAGGAATTAAAAACTCGTACACACCTGGAATATGGTGTGCGCTAGAGTATACACTGGCTATCGACTCGTTAATATACTTTGCCGACAACACAGTCTTGTAAGGCATCGTTTGATAATGTTTGCGTTCGTTGTATTGATCGGTAGAGATATATTGGGTTGATTACACCGTATCTCCTAGGTTATATCGATTAATCGATACTGAACTTTTCTATTACTTCCATATTGTAACAACGCTTTGTTTCACATAGTCATGATAAAGTTCCAATGTCCAACATTTACTATGTGTTTAATCATCGGCTCTCTTCAAAATAGTTTGTTTAGTGACGTTCTTGGCCAACTGGATTGCAACTGGATAAACTGTAATTTACGTCTCTTGGCCAACTCCGCCCCCACCCACCCCTGTACTTTTTGGAATGAATTAGCGCCCTTGCGAAAGGATCGAGAAAATTAAACTACATCATTTCATTTCTATTTATTTATAAGACAACTACACACAACGGGAAGAATTTACATTATTTTCTCACTCTGATAACTGCCTGTTGACCACCACCTGCTGCATATAATTGTGCTTAGTGAAACCCACCAATAGACATCTTAGTCGGCCGGCCAAGAGTTCAAAATATGCTCCTAAAATATTTCGATGGCAATTTTATGTTAGAAGCTGGTAACAACCATATTCATACTCAGGTAGATGTAGGGAATAAGGTTTGAGGTGTTACCAAGTCGAAATCTTAAATTTTGAGTGAAAAAATATGATATTTCTAAGCTTCCTTCCCGCGAAATCGCGGTAGTTTAACTTCAAACGATTACCGACAATTCTGCTGCTATGAGACAGCTTCTTTGCTCTGATTGGCTATCGGCATTGGTTCCTAAATTGGTCAGCCAATGAGCGAACGTCGAAAAGTACTGACGCTTCCGGTTTTTGCAACACACGAGGTAAACAACATCAAAGTCAAGAAAGAAATATGCTATTTATACGATTTTAATGATATTTAGGTAAGATTTTTCGTGTTAATGCGATCAATATTATCTATACCCAATTGTTCTTTGCTTAGTTACACTGATTTAGACCCCTTTGCCCGCATTTGCTTGATTATCGCCGCTGCCTATATCTTGTGAAGTCAATATAGTTTTAATACAGCCAGTACAAAAATATAGTGCACAAAATATTGTACTGTCTGAGCGGAAAAAGTAGGACTGTTTTATTCAATCGATACTATCTCATTTCTCGACTTATTGAATCATCAGAGAGTATTCTTATAATTTCAACAAGATTTTACCGCACTGTTCAGTTCAATTCTTTAGCCTTTGGTTTAAACTGGCGGTGGCAGCAAGTTGCAGCTGTTTGTCTCGGACTGACATCAAATTCCTGTGTTCGAAATTAATGAAATAGATAGTTGTCCCTATTTATTATAAAAATAATATATCATTCCCAATGATAACAGGTCTCGTAAGCCATTCTAGAAGTTAGAACTTTAAAAAATTTCCGTGCTTGAGTTTGTTCACGAACAAATACATCACTGTTATTGAATATAATTGACAAATTGCAAAGTACAATTTATATTGTTAGTTCCATTCAAAAGCCGAATATGTTTCTAACAGTTAACATTAAAATATAAAAATATATATACAATAGTTTCTTAATATAGTCATTTTAGTCAAATGCGTTTGTGTTTATAATTACAGGCTACAGCGATAGACATTGAATAATACAGGCTAGCCTTGATATAGCTCAGTGCAAATGAAATATAGTATACAACAATCAAAAACAGACGAAGTCTACTGTAGTTAGAGACAATCAGGTAAATCGTTAAATACACTTCCATTGGTAGACTGATACACAAGTTCCAAACATTGACTGAACAACAATTCAACAAAGTTGGATGGCTACAGTATAAAATATTTTAGCTCGAGCAATTCAGGCCGGACAAAATACAAAACATTTTGGCACGATACTCAGTAATTAAGCAAATGCTGGAAAAACAGGGGCTGTATCAGTATAGATAGCTAATATTGATCGCATTAACACGAAAAATCTTACCTAAATGTCATTAAAATCGTATAAATAGCATATTTCTTTCTTGTACTTTGATGTTGTTTACCTCGTGTGTTGCAAAAACCGGAAGCGTCAGGACTTTTCGACGTTCCCTCATTGGCTGACTAATTTAGGAACAATGCCAATAGCCAATCAGAGCAAAGAAGTCTGTCTCACATCAGCAGAATTGTCGGTAATCGTTTGAAGTTAAACTACCGCGATTTCGCGGGAAAGAGGCTTAGAAATCCCATATTTTTTCACTCAAAATATAAGATTTCGACTTGGTAACACCTCAAACCTTGTTCCTTACATCTATCTGAGTATGAATATGATTGTTACTAGCTTCTAACATAAAATTGCCATCGAGTTGCAAGATATGATGACTTGGCCGGCCGTCTATCTAGTTAATAACAATAAGATTACTATGGCTACTGAAATAGCTTGATAAGCTAGACTAGATGTACCAATATCAAAAGCCTATTCCAATACAGTTTAATACTATTTTGTAAAGTCAGTACACACGGATATAGTTCACTCAGTTAATAGCAATAAGAAAATTGTGCTTAGTGTGGTAGCTAGGACTCTTTGTACCAAAATCATAAGTATATTTTGAAGTCAGCAATGAGAAAGGACAATAGCATCGCCATTGCATACTTTTTCGTTGAATATTGCCGCCAAGTCTTGCGAGAAGTTCACCTGGGCATGCCACCCCGCTATAATAAACATCATTACACCACTTTGTTCTTTTCTCCAGAACTGCGAAACCTGGGTAACAGAACGAGAGATGTATATGGTTAGAACTCATTAAGAAGCAATGCGCCTTGATGCGCATTTTCTATTTTTTAACAGAACATTTATAACAGAACAAGATACAGTATAACAGTATACAGTATAAAGCTCTTCTCACAATGGTTTCTTTGATACAGGTGAACTTTATTTACCAAAAGAGTTATTCTCTTTCATAGGATTAGGGTTATAAATGTTAGAGTAACAAATAGTTAAAAAAATTAATTAAACTGACCTGTTAATTGTTAATTGAGGAAACATCGAAATTTTCAAATGTTTCTGCAACAATGTTTACTAGTTTGTTCAAAACATAAAATCTGAACGTTGTTCCTGTACTCTTACCTGGCAGATATACATCAGTGTTCCATGTGATGTTTCCTGGCACATATTTCGCAACGTTGCTCCAAGAGAACACATTCCCGTGTATATTGAAGCCTCCAGCTGACATGGGAATAAAACTAGCGGTCGCTACTTCATAGTCCCAGATATTGAGTTGTGTCAGTATCGCATTATCGTTGCTTAAACCAATGATAAAATTCCTTCCTGCTGGTAGTTCTGTCTGGAGTTTCTCGTGTTTGGTATTGTTACCAACTTGGTATCCGTCATAGAAATATGCGAGCGTGCCTTTCTCTCCATTCCATTTTATACACAAAAAGTGCCAAGCCTTGTAGCCATTCGTCACAGTTCTTAAGAGAATAATAACTACATCAATTTGACAGGGCTTCTCTGGCTGACAGGGAAAGCGCCTTTCACATCTGAGATCGTGGGTTCGATTCTCGCTGCGGACTCATGACTTATGTTAATAGAGTTGGTCAACGCTTTTATGAGAGTCGTGGGTCTTCCCCGGGTTGACAAGGTGGGTTTTGATAAGCGCCAACCTAATCCTTCCATCGTAGATGGGCTCCCTGACCAGATATGCGTCATACGGTGGCAGCCAAAGGCGCCTTTAATAAACCTCGTGTATTGACATGTTAGTTATTCTCTTCTGTGCTTTTAGGGTTTTTCTCCGGACGTTCTACCAAAAACGAACTTTTTGAACTTAAATGTTGGCCGGCCATCTATAAATTATTATACTTACCTACTTCTAGAATGACCATTAATAGTGGAATTCAATGAGGTTCCTGAACTGTAGCGAAATAGAAATGTGTTCCACGTATAATAGGCAAAAAACGGTGTCATACCAGTGCCTTTATCAAAGAACCACAGACAACTTGATAAAAATCTCATGGCTTTGGATGGTCCTGGATACTTTACTGGGCTTGAGAGTGGTAGAGTTATGTCATAGTTCATCCCTTCGCCTGCATAGATTGAAGAATTAAAAATGGTGTTCGTGGCACAATGGTTAGTGCATATGTCTTTTACCTCTGTGATAGGGAATTGATTCCTGCAATATGTAGTTGTCTTATGCAGTGATTATGATAATATAATAATCGCATGTAAGAAGAGTAATTCTCGTTTGCCTCTACCAAACACCGCAGGTTTTCTCCATGTACTCCGGGTAAAACCAGTGGTAACACTCGACTAATAACTGATAAGGGATCAATAAGTGATGGGCCTAACTGGACCATTAGGAAGAACAGTATTCTCATTTAAAATTACCTGAAAAAGATGCGTCAGACGGAGGAATGATTCTTTGATCAGATATATAATCCTTTACCATAAACCAAGTGATCAAATCACCATCTCTCGATCCAGGACTTTTAGCGATCGACTCGATCTCGTTACCGTTTTTCGCTTTGCTCCATAAATTCACACGACTTATATTTCCAACTAAATTATAGCTTACTCCGTTGTCTATAACTTTTCCGATGTTTAGAATCGCGCCTGATGGGATTGTTCTTCCTGTAAGAACCGTTCTGCTCGCCCAGAGGACACCATCGATAAGTAATATCCATCGTCCAGTAACACCAGACCAGGAAAAACCAACATGGTGCCAATAACCATCATTTATTGGTATGGCAATAGACCTGTTATAAAACCGTTATAAAATGTTACATTTACCTCTCGCTTCCGTTACGTTATATCATCCAAAGCTTAGCTATTTCTCAGAAATACTCACCCCACATGTTGATCGAACAGATTTCCAGAAAATTTCGCGATAGTCTCTCCACTGTCATCGTCAGAATCGAACGCTAGAGCAAATGTTTCTGTCGAGTTCTTAGAAATGTAAGACACCAGAGGGTATTTTATAAACCCTGGATTAAAATTTATCCATGCACTAAATGTGAACTCATTGAAATCCTCATCTATTGTGCCCAGGTCAATGAAGTTGTTTTCCGTAGTGTTCGAGAAAATTATGTCGTAATCATCTAAGAGAGAGAAAAATCAATGTCATCCTATAGATCATGAATTTCATTAAGTACCATCGTGCAACAGATGATGGTCAACCAGCAGTTATCAGGTAGAGAAAATAATGTTAATTATTTTCATTATATGTAGTAGTCTTGTTTTGGAGGCAAAACAAATAGTATTGAGAGGTGTAGTTCAATTTTCCTGCTCCTATAAGTGTTAACATTTCTGAAGTTGACCACCATCTGCTGCCCTGTAAGTCTGTAACACGTGGTGAAACATACCAATTGTGGCAGTTTAGAACTGGTGAGTTCAGTGTTACAAGGTAGCAGATGGTGATCAACTCCGATTCAACATATTTACCTCGAAACACAAGCTAGATTACAACTGTACATAAAATTAAAGTAATTTACAATATTATCTCACGTTTGATAACTGCAGGTTGATCACGATTAAAAAGAATGCGTACGGATACTTAAGAGCGACTGCCTGTAAATATCGAGAATCGCCCGACAGTTAGGAAAAATTCGATTTCTTCATACTTTGCCTAAAACACCACTAGGGTAAACTGTTTACGAAAATAACATTAAAACGTTTCGCCAATTTTTATTTCTGGCGAAATCGAGAAAGTCAAAATTCTCTTCTGATGGGATTCCAGGGGGATTTCAAAATGGGTGAATATAGGGTATTTTTGTTAACCGTTTACAATCGATTGAAATAGTATGTAAAAATGAAAATCTCACAACTGATGTGGTTATTATTAAACTATTAACACACATAGTTTGAGTTCTACCGGTGCTCTACTTGTATTTATTTTCGCACTATCGTTAGGACACTTGATCGCGATAAGTGAAAATATGAAATTATGGCCAAGTTCAACGCAAAAATTCTCAAATGCGCTATTTTATTTTACAAAAATAACTATTTTCCTTTAAAGGTCAACTATCGTATTAGGTCTCAACAAAATATCTAATTTGGCCCGCAAATAACCTGACTTCTAGCGAAAGAGTTATATACCCACTTTTACGTAATGTGTAACATAATCGCGCACGTGAGTTCGGTGCCTACACGCAGGCTGGAAAGCTTAAATTTGTTGTCAGAAACTATTCTGGATATAATTTATTGTTTCTTATTAACTGTGGATGCTATGATGTAGTAATTCAAGATTTACATGTAAACTCTTATAAAATGTTACCTTATTTATAGGAATATAGTCGATGTGCGTTTCAATTTCCGCTTTGACAATCAACAAAAACTAAATTGCCATATCATGAAACTTGTGAAATTTCTACTTTTTAACTGGAGAAATCAATTGACTATAATTATGTATTCACAAATACTGGATGTGTGCAACAATGTATGCAACAATGCAAACAACAGGCTATAATTGCTCCTAGGAAATTGCAACCGATACATTCAAGTTGCATTTGTCATTTTATCAAGTTCATAAAACGCCAAAACAACAAAACCTTCAGGTATATTCCCTTCTTTTCGAACAAATTAGAAAAAAACATGACACTTATGAAATTGAAATTATAGCAAGTTAATTATCAGACATTAACGTATAAATTGTGTAGTTATGTTCTTTTTCAATGATTCTTAATTGTTCATTTGGTTCTGAAGGAATTGAACTTTTCAAACTACACGCAAAACACAATTTGCTGATTGACATAATGCTAATTTGAGTTCCAAAATGTTAGAGAGTTTTGAAACACGTTATACATCATGCAGACGTGCACCTAAATATATTTTTACCAGTCAAACAAAAATAAAATGAAGGAATCAGTTTACTTTTAAAGTGCACCTTTACAGGGTATGAAAATTGAACCCTTCTCAAATTTAAATCAGGAACCTGTTGCAGTAATTCATGGATGCAACACAAATTCTCGATGAATAGAAGCTAATAGAGTTGTCCAATTCCCACAATAGGTTACGGTTAAATTTAATTGGAAATAAGGGTCTACTTTTGATACACCCTGCATGTATATCTACCATAAGGCTCCTTATGCTAGTTTGAAACTGTTTCAGTTACAAGGAACACCGACAGGTAGCCACCATTTCTTTCAATAGTTCAATAAAGGACGCTTTTTTCCTGCTGTCTTTAGACGGATCTTGAAATCCTAAATCAAAATGGTGGCACATTGATTTGAGAACAGGAAGTTTCAAATTCTTTAAGCTGTCGCTTTCCACCATTGCGCAGATGTCGTATTCCTCAAACATTATAGGATGTTCAAGCTGCAGAGAGGTTAGTACAGCTTGTTGGGCATTGCTGAAATTTAGTTCCTCTTGTTCGGCAATGATATCAGCATCGGAAAATTTCTTTTGCCTCGCTGCTTGTCGGGAAAAAAATGACTTGATCTGCTGAGTGGATAAGAACTCCGATGACTTGAACATTCTCATTCCATCCGTTCCTACACATCTTCTCATTTCTTTTGCCACAGCTTCTGGATTAACTTTATGTCCAGAAGACAGGCCAACGTTGAATTTGGCCAATAGATACGATTTCTGCTTTTCGTTAAAGCGGTACGCTTTCGTGGTCTTCTTTAGAGCCCACCCCTCTTCAACTATTTGTCGGGAATCATCGTTCTCATACGACAGCGTTGAAAGTGTTGGGATGACTCCAGTCCCCTCTTCCAGCAGTGACGCATACTTTACTTTGGCGAGATCCATCAGCGACTGCCTTTCAACTTTTTGCTCGCACTTTTCGAGAGAAAGGTGGCGTTCTAGATTGGAATACCTGTTATTGAAGAAACAAAATTTTTCTTTCTCATAGTTTGTTCGAGCTTCTTGGATTATTCTTGCTCATTCTTACAGTTGTTCCATGCAATAAATTTGCAAGTATATCTTTTTTCTTGTCCATTTCTCATTATTACACACGAGTACATGTAGTATTAAGTGACATAATGGACAGTTAGATCTATATATGGATTAATATGTAAGTCTGGAAGATCAAATTTTATAGCTGAACCACAATGTGTCCATGAGAAGAAAGACCGAAGTAGCTATGCAACAAACTTGATGGGAATTAGAAATTCATGCGGAAGGTAGGACAAACCTTTGGAAAACTTTAATGCAACCATCTCGGGGACACGAGAACAGTTTTTCTGTTGCAGCTCCTTCTGCTGCTTCTTGTGGTCTTGGCGCGCTCGTCTCGGTCGTTGAAGTCGGCTGCTTGGTATTTTTAGTCCTGATGGTTGTTGATTTAAATTGCCCTGGAGAGAATTGGGCGTCCATCCACTGGTAATCATATCCTGTGTATGTGAATAAATGATTGTTTCAGAATTAGTTGGAGATCATGGCAGTGATTATCATGTCAATAATAATGATGATAATAAGATAATGATAATAAAAATAATAAATAACGCTAATGATAATAATAAGAGCAATAAAAGTATCCTTAGTCATTGGTCATATCTTAACCATCGTCATAGTCGTTGCCGTTCAAGAAATATATGTATACATTAAAGTTCATATACCTTTATGTAATCGTTTCATTACTACTTTTCCACGACCAATACCATATGCTCTCCAAGCGCAAAGTTTTCTACCAACGAACCTGAAGTTATTTAGGATGCTGACCCCTGGAATTTTCTCCTCTACAAGGTTAGATTCGTGGAGCCTGTCAACAGCAACAACTCTTACGCCGGATATTCCACCGTGTGATAACAACGCTTCCTTCATCTGTTGAGGTGTTGCAACGTCATGTCCCTCGTTGATGTACAGTCGAATGTGGGATTTGGCCGTCGCAGCCAACCTGTCTGCAGCACCCTTCCCTCCTTGTGGGTCGCTAAAATCGATTCCTTCTATTTTGATTCCGGTACTTTCTTCGATGGTGGGGCAGGAAAGGATTGTGCCGGCAGAGTGGTAGCAGCCAGCGTTATCTTGGCGGAAATAGGCGTGGCCAATCTCGGGGTACTCATTCTTTAAGGTCTTGAGTATATGCTGCATTATGATTACCACAGCAGGACTGTCTTGACTGCAAGTGTTGATGATGTGGATAAATGACTGCCATTGTAGTTCCCCTTGTACTCTACGGTAGACAACGGATATGTGCCATGAAATGCCTCTCTTGCCGAACCAATCACTTTGTGACTCTCGGTACAAATGAGGGATAAATTTCATTGCCCAATCATTGATAAACAGCACGGTGCTTTCGTCGATGGCAGCCAAGATGTCGTGTCGTGCTTGGTCTTGTCGCACTGATCTAAGTTGGTGGCACTTCCATGCCATAATAGCACGACTGGCTGCAGAAATGATATACATTGCTTCTTCTACGTCGTCCGCACTGGGAAAAGAAACTTCTCTTATCAATCTTTCTATATCTTTAATGACATTATCCAGTGCATCGCAATGTTCACAATTCTTGTTATGCTTATGCTTGCATCGTTTTTGAAGCGCTTTGTCTGAAGGATCGCTTGTAGCGTACACACTGCAATGGCCTGCAATTTGAGATTCCTCACTAACATGTACCTGCGACAAGAAAGGCATTGAATGAATATTATTTCACATAGTGTGTATATATATAAAATTATCAATTACCTTGTAATCTCCCTTTAAATAAAGCTTTCCTGCTTTCAAATCAGATCTCAACTTTGTTGCTTTCTCACCATCACAGCCAAACGATGAAATAAGCTCCAGTAGATCTTCGAATGCTTTTCCACCTTCTGCGGCAAAGTTGTCGAGTCCCTGCAACGACTTTCGTACGGATGCGCTACATTCATCAAGAATTCGTAGCAGTGTTCGTTCACTGAGAGGTTCAAAGCTATTCTCTTCACTATACAATCTGTATTGGTTGACGATTCGTTGTGGCACCATTGTTCTGATAACATTGGGCACGGGGATAACTTGGCCCGAAGTCAACGTCAAATCCGTAACTCCAAAGGGAAGGTCTTGCACCAGGTGGGAACTAGTAATGAAGCAAAGAAAATGATCCAGTTGCTGCTGGTCTATTCGTAGTCGTGGAGCATTTTTTTTTGGAACTGGTACCGCTCTGCCGTACTGTAATCGGTGTAAATTGGCGCTAGAGTAACGATATTGCGTCAATCCAGGAATGTACTCTAAAACTTCTTGAAAAGTTGCAAGACCTGCCATTGTGGATAAAACTTGTCTCCGAGTATCCCAGTTTGTTGCGTATTTATATGCTTCGGCCAAGGCTTCCAAGTAGATGTTTCTTTTGGTAGACGATCCCGTTGAAGTCGTCTCAAGGAAATCTTCCCACAATTGAAGTTCTTCCCACAATTTCATGGCAGCTCCAGGATAAACGACGTTAAGAACGGATGTTACAATTTCAGCAGATCGTTCTATATATCGTTCTCTTGTTCTTTCACTTGCCTTATTCCACTCCAACCAAGGCCTTTCAATTGGTTGCAATTGGCACTCCTGAAGAAAGGCATTTAATTTAAACCTTTTTCCAAGTTCATTTGTTTTAGAGCGAACATTATCAGACGAGTCTGTACTGGCCGTACATGTTTCAGCGGGTGACAGAAAATAGCTTTCATCTTCAAGTCCAAGCGTTCTCATTGTTTTTGTTAGCTCATCAGATGAGGACATTCTGTCACTTCCCGAAAGCTTAAAGAAAAAAACATTTTCAATCATTCACTCCATTATATAAAATTTTTCTTGAAATACTATATACGTACACCCGTATGGTATATCAATATACACACACCTGTTCCTCACTTCCTTCGTCACTAAAGTCTGGATTATAAGCATCTTGTGTTGCGTAGTCGACATCCGCTGTTTTATCGGTTGTGACGTCAAAATCCTCGAGTTTCCCAGCAAGTTGTTCTTTACATCGTTTACAAATCACTGTTCATTATAAGAAATTAATATTAAAACGCCTAGTGGATTCAATTGCTGAAGTTTTCTTGAATATTAGCTGTTATTGGTTATGCAATATACAGTTATCCAAGCCAAAAAATTATGGAACTGTTGAAATTTTACCAAATACCATATTTACTTTGTTGGCCAAAGCAGAAGTTTCGCCATTTTAGCCAAACTAATTAAGCTATACTGTGTTAGTTAACAATACATTAAAATATTCTAAATAAACATGCACAATGTTTTCTGTACTTATTACTCACGTGTTCCAATTGGAATTAATGTTTTTGCAGCAGAAAAGATGTACTGAGACTCCTTGCTATTAATACTGCGATCGCCTTTGCAGAGGACTTGTGACCAGCTACATCGCTAGGTACAGGACATTTAACTTTCCCACATTTCCAAGAAGTACCACATGTATCCCGGTGGCGTGGGCAAATGGTCAGAGACTGATGCGAAACATCTAGTTCAAAAATGCCTTCAAACGAAATTACGGCCCTGTGTTAGTTGTGACCTACTGCGATGCAAAAGTGTTCGTATGAGAATCACTTACCTGCTCTTGCTAATAGTAATGTCTGTTCATCTTTCACAAAGTCATCTTTCGCTACTCTACAGGACTTGAGATGCTGCGATATGTCTCTGTTACAATCATTAAAAGAAGCACACTGTATGTGATTAGGATTCCTCCAACTTGCACCGCAAAGGGTATGTTTTTCTAACAAGTGCGAATAACCGCACGAAGCCATGTTAGAATAACATTCACAACATTTATAGGAAAACGTATATGCTTATAATGTAACAATACAGTGATAGTAAACTGAGCAATATAATATCACAATGTAACCTGATCCTATAGTTAGACTCTGAGTGATATCACCGTTTGCCGGCTAAAGCGGACGTTTGATTACGCGTTTGTTTACGTTTTAAAAATGCATGTTTGATGTTTCAAACGTGCAAGTTTCACTGCTGCTATTTTTAAGACTGACTGCACGCGCCCTTTTAATTAGGGACGTGTCATTTGGCCTATGAAACGTACAAAATAATTACAAAAATTGGCCAAACTTTCACAATTTAGTGCGTTTATCGGCGAGCCTCTCCTCCGCAGAGGCTTATTATGAGAATATGGCTGTATACTACATGACGTTTGGCGTAATATGGCTGTATAAAGAGTCGGCGAGCCATCCTTTGTAATTGTATGAAAAATGCAATTTTGGCCATGTGACACGCACACATTTCCACGCAATATAACTTGTCACATTTTTACACAATACTTAATATTTTGTCAGATCAACACTCCTTAGGCTTTTTACATTCGTACACTTAGGCTTTTAGTTTTTTAACTGGTAAATTTAACACACCACATGGTTGGATCCATCCAATATTCATAACTATTTTTAGGTATTTACAAATTTATTATCCTAACTCTTACAGATATTGTCACTACACAACTATTACATATAGTGACATTATGCTTCCCCAACAGTGTTACCCAGTTAAATATTTTAGTTATACTTTTGTAGCAATCACACTATCCTAAAACCCCACACCCTAGCTGGTTTACTTTATAACATAATTATGGAGAATTATTACAAATGGCAACTAAGAACACCAGTATGGTTCCAATTACATGTACCTATATTTAAATATATAAAAACATCCTGCTTAACAATAATTCAATAAATTATACTCAGAATAGTTTCTAACAACAAATTTAAGCTTTTCATCCTACGCGTGTAGGCACCGAATTCACGTGCGCGATTGTGTTACGCATTAGGTGAAAGTGGGTATATAACTCTTTCGCTGGAAGTCAGGTTATTTGCGGGCCAAATTAGATATTTTGTTGAGACCTAATACGATAGTTGACCTTTAAAGGAAAACAAATATTTTTGTAAAATAAAATAGCGCATTTGAGAATTTTAGCCTTGAATTTGGCCATAATTTGATATTTTCTCTAATCACGAACAAGTGCCCTAACAATAGTGCGAAAAAACCCCAAATAGAGCACCGGTAGAACTCAAACTACGTGTGTTAATAGTTTAGTAATAACCACATCAGTTGTGAAATTTTCATTTTTACATAATAATTCAATCGATTGGTAACGGCTAACAAAAATACCCTATTTTCACTCATTTTTAAATCGGCCTGGAATCCTCAGAAGAGAATTTTAACTTTCCTCGATTTCGCCAGAAATAATAATCAGCCAAACGTTTTAATGTTATTTTCGAGAACCGCTTACCCTAGTGGTGTTTTAGGCAAAATATGAAGAAATCGAATTTTTCACAACTGTCGGACGATTCTTGATATTTACGGGCAGTCGCTCTTAATAATCTGTCAATACTTACAGTATCTTTCATATTCACAATATTTTCCGTAATATTTTTCATCGCATTCGCATTTGAATCCCTCGGGCTCACAACTGTCAGCTAAGCATCGTCCACCTTCATGACACAAATTGTTCTTTATACATTTTGGCTGGAAATTGAAAGAATACTTCAGATCTAAACTAACCTTATTTATACTGGATAGCTCTATCAGTTCTAAGCTGTTCTCCCTAGAGGTCCAGTAAGGCGGATTCCCTTATTGGTACTGTATTATCCCCGAGCCGGGCGATAGCCCGGGCGAGGGTACTAATTCCGCTCGGTTATTTATCACACCCGGAAAAAAGGAAATCCAAGGGAGATCTAAAGTTCATCAATAATCGCGGGCGCGTGGTTCAAGGTTGGTGGGTGGTCATCTCACTGATCTCAAAAGTATGGCAGATTGTCAGGAGTGGAGTGAGTGAGATTATAAAAAAACTTGAGAAAGTCTGAATTAAATGTCGCTTTTGGAACTTTATTGGAAGAGCTGTGCCTATGGGACAGATCTTATCGCTTTAACTTTAGCAAAAAAGACAAGAAGAGTCCAAGCGACACCTGAACGAAAAAAAGTAATATATATAGAGGCACCCATATATATTAAAACAATAAAAGTGTTGATGTATTTTTGTTCTAAAAACTCCTGCTTTATATATATAGTTTTTCATTTATTTACGGTTAAAGTATCGTATATTTTATATGATGAAAAAGGTCTAAATTAAAAGGAGAACGAAATCATTTTTACGCTTATATCTTAAAATGATTTCAATTCAAAAAGGAATTTTTATCGGTAAAATGCAGTTTAGTTTTGTGAACATTTCGAAACGTTATATTTGAACGGAATGTTGAATTTTACATTAGTTTAAAGCTCATATAACGAATAATAACATACCTACATCATAAATTCGGGAATTCTATAGCTAAAACAACAATTTTTTAATTATTTTTGGCCGATTTGTATCCTGTTTTGTACGCTAAAAAATTGTATTATTTTGTGTCAGTGTTGCTATGACTACAGTGCTTCCACTACTTAAGAAATATTTCCGTTGCGTATCTTTCAAGAAACCATGTATATATATTTCCCGGTTTCCTTTACAGTTTTCCTTTCAAGCTATTAGAGTATTGTTTTCCTTCAAACTAATTTGAAATGAACGAAAACACTTATGTCAAGAAGTTCACTTATATGACGCTGTCCTTTGAGTGCGTCATAAATGGAGGGGGGGGGGGGGTGGGGGGTAGATAATTCAATTCTGTTTTTTAGCGAAAGTTATGCCTGAATCGAAGATACCAAACTCGCGGCCACTTATTTACCGAATCCCATTTCCAGCAGAAAGACTGCTAGTGTAACGGCCTTTTTCCTGCGTTTTGCATCGCAGATTTTGCAACAAAAAAGCTTAGTTATAATGTTGGAAAATGTCGTTGTTTAGCTGTGGCGAGGGGTTGCTGCATGCATGTATTTCTAGTATTATATTAAAGAAGAAAACTGAAGTACCCGGAGAAAACCTGCGTTGTTTGATAGAGTCAAACTGGAAGCATTCTTCTCACATGCAACTGAAGAAGATCTGTTCACAATGTAAGGAATTCAGTATAAACGTGTATTTTGCAAAAACCTTTCAACTATACTTGTACATGAATAATTTGATAATTTCATACCGATTCAACTGTCTTTAATATGTACAATGTCCACTTTTCCTTTGCATCATTATTTTCCGTTAGTGTTGAGAGTTCAGGTTCGCCTTGTGTTACTTGGCAGTTGATGTCGTCATGCCCAACGTTCCTATGTTTGAAAGCTTCGCATGATTTTCCCGCTCGGCACAGCTGTGCGCATCCCAAAACTGAATTGACGAAAACTTGCTTGGTGACGTTCACGTGCAGTGGTTCTAAATAGAACAAGATACACAAATAGAAAAGTTTATTTATGTTGTTGTTATATATTGTTGTTGTTGTTGACGAAGTATTGTAAAGATGTTTGGGTGGAAGAACGCAGTTCTTTGAATCTGTATGGATGTGTTGGTAGCACAGTGCATGCTTAGTGCATGCATTCTTTTCATCTCTGTGGGGTTCGATTCCACGCAATATGCAGCTGTCTGATTATAATATCACCTCAGTGGCATGCGAGAAGAGTGCTTCCAGCTTGACTCTATCAAACACCGCAGGTTTTCTCCGGGTATTCCGGTTTCCTGTGCTGTAGTAACACAGCACCAATAAGGAATGGTCCTTACTGAATCTCTAGGAAGAACAATTTAGAACTGATAGAGGTATCCAGTATAAACATAGTTAGTTTAGTTAGCTATATTCAAATAGGTGCATGTTTTAACTATTTATGAATATATATGCATGTTCCAGTTGATTACTTATATCGGAAACATTTCCTGCCATTTCCAACTAATATAAGGAATCGTCATTCATATTTTGATATAAAGAATCATTATCGTATTAAATACCTATCAAATTGCTACAATTATTTGCATACGTTTTTGATAGGCTACAAGGAAGTATCATTTCTCTATTACAGGCTGTATAGCTTAATAAGCTATATGGACATGTGTGTTTTTAATTCTTTTGACAAATGGATGTCGTTTTTTTTCGCTGCGGGAAAAGCAACCGGAATGCAATATATATAAATAAAGTAAACTAATGAGTGCCTGCAAGGCTTATGAATAGTGATTTATTTTATGTATTTCAAACGTGTGAGGGTCCAGTGTAGGCAGCATTGTACAATAAGCTAAGCTGCCGTGCAGTGGTTTGTGTCTGAACTACCTGACCAAATATATCTCAAATTAATGTAGGGGTCCAGTGTGGGTGGTATTCTGCAATAAACTGCTGTGGTTTGTGTCTGAACTTCCTTAAAAAATGGCGAATGCCCTTTGTCTGGACGTTAGTTTAGCGACTAACGAAGGGCGTTCGCTCGAAGCGTCGAATTTTTTTATCTTTTTCTACTAGACTTAAAAAAGGGCAGCCACCTGTATACAGATATAGACAAACATTTGCGCAGAAGTGCGATATATATTATTAGTCCCATGCAATAAAAATTCCATTTCAAATATAGAATAATAATTTTAGCTGCCATTGGCAAGTTTGGTTTTTCATTTTTCTGGCAGATGGAATTAAACAATAAACACTCGTGTTCTAATTTTATATTTGCATGAAATGTAATAAAAAGCAGGTGGCAACCTTTTAAGGATTTTCACATGATAGGATACCGGTAAGTTCTTTATTAGACAGTTAAATGCCCTATGATACATTGCGTCTAGTCCTATATATAGAGACACAATGTTAAAGGCTCTTTTGTGTTAAGTATAGAAAGAGTAATAATATGAATATGTATTAATACTCAGTAGTATCTTTTTGGCATTTTCTCTCGAGTTTGCATGTGTAGGCGGCATACGAAAACATCATGTATAGACATAGTAAACGATTAACTATAACATGCTTATAGAGCTATAGATTGATCATCAGCCAATGCCTGTCTTGACGCCAATAACTCTTGAAACTAACTCTATAGCATATAGCTCGATAAAACTAAAATTTGTTCTTTTACCTTTGCTTGGCTTGAAAATGCCTTGTTGACAAAGTGAAGTCTGCTGGGACGCACTTGAGTTTACCAAAATCACAATCAACATACCCAAAACGAACCATCCTGGTTTCCGGAAGACCTGAAACATTATTATTTTTAATTTTTGCTGTTAATACTTTGAACTTTAGTGCGCAAACTTGGCGGCTTCCAGCTGTTTCACAAAACGTCTTATTCAGTAAACGTCAAGTGCTAAATGAACGTGCAAATGAATAAAATGAATATTGGATACAAGAAATGAGCAAGCTATTAAATTTTAATACATCGACCTGCCCGGTAACCTGCCGACAAATTGAAATGCGCGGACAATTGCCAATCGCCCGTCAAGACGAACTAACTGCGTTGTTTGAACTTGCGTGCATATATATCAGGAAAATATCCGGGCATGATTTCTTCCCAGAACCATTGCTAGTATAGATCACCCTATTCATTTGTTTATACTAGCTACCTAGGATAAATCGCGCCACAAAACTTACAAACAGACAAGACAAGACAAGACAAGACAAAGAAACAAACGGACAGACAGATAAACATTGCCACGATTGCATGTTCAGAAACAAAATGGCTGTCATTTAATTGATCTTCATCGATTTTAAATGAAAATCACCTCGTTACGTTTTGTTCTTTGCAAATGAAAATTTATAATGCTGAGGGAATTTGTGTTTATTCTATAATCTACCTCCATTGTGTGCCTTGTGCGAAGAAGCCCTCGTGAAACATGATAAAACTATATTAAGGACTTTTTGAAGTCCCACATTAATAATTCGCGTCTTTTTCATATTTTAGATGTAATGTATCA
Organism: Trachythela sp. YZ-2020; assembly: GCA_016169945.1. NCBI lineage: Eukaryota > Metazoa > Cnidaria > Anthozoa > Malacalcyonacea > Clavulariidae > Trachythela > Trachythela sp. YZ-2020. The sequence goes on from JADLSH010000052.1 coordinate 788,852, forward strand.
TACACTAGAAGGAGTTTTTGTAGTGATTTTGTAGTTGACTAGACTGCTAGCCAAGTTTTTAAATTAACATATTTTGAGATACTGTATCATATCAAATGGTGTTATTCCGAGTTGCTCCACACAAGGCAAACTGACCGTGTGGGAACCATAACTGTATTTTCTTATTGTAGATTGGACTAATTTGGTCCTACTAGTCAAGCGACAATTGTTGAGAATATTATTGTTATCTAAGAGAGGTGCACATGCTGCTGTAGCTTCTGGAGCTCCAAGGGTAAGTATATACCATCGGTAAATACAATGGTTAATGTAAGCAGATCAATTAAGGGTAAATATCAAGATTTTTCTCGGCATCTCGGTCGATGGGATTAATAGTAGAAGGTGTTAATAGATGGAATACTCGAACGGAAATTTATATACATTTTTGTATCTGCGAATGCAGATATATTGCTATAGTCTCCGTACCGTGCCGTGCTTGTAGCCAATCAGCGACAGCCTAGATTAAAATGACGTAATTATAATGTTGCTCTTATATCTCTATGTACAACTGGATTGATATTGATTATTTCAAGATGGCGGACTACTGAAGGACGAGAATTCAGAATTGTAAACATGAGTAAAATTTTAATTTAATCTAATTCTTTCCCAAACTGCTGTGAGTAGGGGGGACGAAATGAGTTGATGGTATGTGATATTTATATGTGGTGTGTAAATAGTGCTGTTATATACAACCTTTATTCTCAAGTGTAAAAGACTAAAACCTGAAGGTCTCACAATTGTTTTAAACATTGCTCCCATGGGCTATAGGTCCTCGTCCCCTCTATGAACAGTTTTTTAAAAACAACATAAACGTTTATATACTCATTGAGTGGCATTTATCTCATGCATTGACATCATTCAATTACGCTATTTAATTATACAATTATATAAATACGCATGAGCAGATACACGTACGCTTTGCGTACCTATTTTTGTATCTGCGAATGCAGATATATTGCTATCGCCTGTAGCCAATCAGCGATAGCCTAGATTAAAATAACGTAATTATAATGCTACTCTTTGATCTCTATGTACAACTGGATTGATATTGATTGTTTCAAGATGGCGGACTACTGAAGGGCGAGAATTGTAACACGAGTAAAATTCTAAATTTTACGGTGAAAATTATCCATCAAACCAACGATATTTTTAATTTCCTGAACTATTTTGAACATAGCATAAGTTGAGGGAGTATTTTTAGTAAGTATTGGAAGGGGTTTGATAACATTTTACGCTGTGGAAATGATTTGCCAATTCATGTCAATGCCATTTGAATCACTGGAAACAAGGTAAACTTTTTTAAATATTGTACGAATATCCTGCATTATTCAAGCTTTTATTTCGACAAAGTCCACTCATAAAAGGGTTAAAATATTGCAATATTTATTCACAACACTGTTTGTGTCAAAATCGTCATATCGAATTGTCAACATCACCTTATAGTAAGTTTACTTTTGATATTTGATTGGTATAAAGATATAAGCACAGTTTCGCCTTTTGTTCCAAAACTGCTGTGACTAGGGGGACTAAATGAGTTGATGGTATATAATATTTATATGTGGTGTGTAAATAGTGCTGTTATATACAACCTTTATTCTCAAGTATAAAAGACTAAAATCTGAAGGTTTCACAATTGTTTTAAACATTGCTCCCATGGGCTACAGGCCCTCATCCCCTCTATGCACATTTTTTCAAAAGAAATATAAACGTTCACACACTCATTGAGTGACATTGACCTCATGCATTGACATCATTCAATTACGCTATTTAATTATGCAAATGCGCATACGCAGATACATGCACGCCTTGCGTACCTATTTTTTGTTGTATCTGCGAACGCAGATATATTGCTATCGCCTTGTTAACCGTGCTTGTAGCCAATCAGCGGTAGCCTAGATTAAAATGACGTAATTACAATGCTACTCTTTGATCTCTATGTACGACTGGATTGATATTGATTATTTCAAGATGGCGGACTACTGAAGGGCGAGAATTGTGGGAGACGTTACATTCCGGGCGGAGAGAGAGGGTTCGCACGCGATCCAACATGGTCAGTGGAAATCTTTAGAATAAATTAGCATATGATCCACAATAACCCTGAACATCCCCCAATAATTTGTTCGCGCCATTTTTCAAAAAGGAATTTTCCCTCAGTGGTTTTCCCTTGGCTTCATGGCGGAGGTAAAGCCTCTCAGAGATTTTGAGGGCGGAGGCTTCCTTCATTGCTGGCAGTAGGCGCGGTGGAGATTTAAAATGCCAGTTTCTGTTTACAAAATGTTCTGTAGTAACATAAGTCTTTCGGAAATTGGTTTAATATATGAGAAATTGTTTGAGTCCTAATATGTTGTTGGGATTTTTGATTGAAAGGGGCAGACTCAGGGGCGGATCCAGGGGGTGGAAAATGTGGCTCAAGCCACGATCGTGATTTGTGAAACCTCGGCAATCAGGATTAAGCGATCATTGATTATAAATGAATTTGTCTCCAACATTAAATGTAAAAAAATGCTTCTATTGCATTGTTATTTAAACAAAAAATTATTTACCCAAGTCAAAATCTCACGAAATATTTACTATAAAATTGCTGTATTCCAATACGAGAATGGGGAAAAACCCGCAATGAATATTTTAATTGCTTCATTTTGAATATTAAATTTCTTGTTACGACGGCTTACCGATAACTCACCGAACTCAGCTCTTTAAGTTCGGAAAGAAATCGAAAAATGCGACTGCGATTTTGAGTCACGGTCAGCAGCCCTGGTGTTACTAAATATAGTAACATCTTGCCATTTTCAGCCACTCTGGAGGATTGCAAATCAATCACAGCGCGAATTTTCGTGACGTGAGCCACCCTGAGCCACGGTAGCAATGTTTTCGTTGCGCAATAATACACAAAGACTTGAATTCGGTAAATTCCCGGGCAAACTCGGCGGGTATTCATTTATATATGATATGCAAAGCGATATTGTTCAATATAAATGATATCTTTTGTCAAGAAAACAGCACAGAAGCTGAAAGAAGTTTCCGTCTTGTTTCAAGCGTGTTTATGTCTGTATCAGTCTGTAGTGTTGTCTGCGAATTTGTGAGATTCAACATCAAAGTAGCTAGTAATGTTTACCAATTTAAGGTAAGGATTATACTCTTATTAAAGTAATTAAACGTATATGCAAATCGTACGCGGGATATGTAAATTAAGAAAGAATATAAACAATGAATCGGGGTGCAATGTTTCCCGTAGTTGTAATCTCGTGTGTGTCTATGCTAAATGTGACTTATTTTACTAATAATATTGCCGAATATAGTGGTAACAGTGTCACTGTCTTGATTGTTTATATTGTGTCTATTTAGTTTTGTATATGAAATTACGATTTCTAATGTTGTGGTTGCCTAGAAATTGATATCATTTTGCTGTATAAACTTTATATTTAGTGGAATTTAGTGGTGGTGGAAGTGGGTGGTGGTGGAAGTGGTGGAAGTTGGGCGGGGAACAGAATGCGCGGCTGCACCTTGCCCTTTGTCAAAAGAAGAAGTAGAAAATATTGTCAAATATTTTAGCACTATGGATGGGACTAATCTGCTTATAAACAACTCAAAGGATATACCTTATCCTGACAAGTCCCAACCCTCCCTGTGAAACTGCCTTCCCCCAGGAAGCCAGGTGTTAGACATTGCTAGATGCATTATAATGAAAGCTTTGCCTACCAAGGCAGGTTGACATTTTGTGTGGCCTAGCAAAAACCTCACATGTGGTCAGTGGTTTATTTCAATATATCCATGTATTTGATAGAGAAATCATGCATTTCACATTTCACATTTTTGACAAACATAACAAATCAATATCTAATATATATCAGTACTCATGACACAGGTGAATAATACTTTTTTGTATTAGGCAGAATAAAATACAAGCTGGTTCACTGCAACTAGTGCATGATGTTTCTCTTATTCCTAACTGGTTTGCAACTCTTTCAATAGTTGAGAACTGTTTGTACATTGCAATAATAGCATTCAAGTTGATAAAGTTCTCGGGTTCTTTACAAAAACTGGGTTTGCAAAAGACATTTCTAAATATTCTTCCGTTGTTCAAATACAAGGGATCTTTCTTAGTGGAAACTGGCCTGAATTCCAAGCATAATTCCGGTTTGACTTCAATGTCAGTCTAACTACTGTCAGTTGTAAGACGATTTAGAACTCAACAGTCTTATTAAAGGACATTTTTCTCAACTGCTGTTGTGGTGCTTTTACAAGATGAACCAAAATAAATTTTACCTAACTATTTTTGTGTTGTAAGACAATTAAAACTTGGTGTTATAAGTATTGAAAAGGAAATTTTGTTATTTTTGCGTCTTCTTCGTGTTCTTTTTTGTCCAAAATAGACATGTTTAGGCGGACATTTTGGAGTAAATCCACAGTTCGGAATGCAGGAAATGGCATTTCCGGGCTTCAAATTTCAAAATTTTCCCGGGGGAGCACCCCCCTGAGACTAAGTTATCTTTGTATAGAATTTCAAGTAGAATTCGATGGTGCTTTTGGATTTCTCATTTACTGTGAACAAAATTCTATGCATAGTATACGGGCGACCAATTCTGCGATATTCTGAGACTATTAAAATCAACATTCTATTGTCAGCCAGCGCATAAAACCTAGTATGAAAAATAAGCGGAATTTTATGGCGAATGCAATGGTGTTTTCAGATTTTCCATTTACCGAGCAAAAAATTCTGCGCATAGTATGCGAAGGAACTTTTGCATGCCTGAGACTTTTGCAAGGCCCCGTCCATACGTATCCGGATTCGTTTGTATCCGCAAACATTTTGTTACGGTTACGCTTACCGTCCACACGTATCCAGCGAAAACGCAAACCGTAACCGCAAACTTTTGAAAACGCTTTCCAAAGTGGAAACTTTTGAAAACGCAACGTGTGGACGCACCAGCCTCGTCCCCAGGCTCCAACTCGGACGCGTGGATATCGCACGTGGTCGCAGCACTGGCGGGTCAGGCGTTGGATCCTGGCAGAAAATGCAGAAAAAAGTGACAGAATTTGACAAAAGTGATAGATTAATATTTCCCCCACTTTTTCGTCTTTGTACATCGTTTGTTTGATGCGTATTGATTATATACATGTAGGAAATGACCGAAGGCCTCAGGAAATCAAATCTCGAAGGTATTTTGAATAATATACTCTCGTATATGAATAGTTATTATGACCGTTTCGGTCGAGGAGTGACCGAATAGTAATATAGCTTCGAATAAACAATACTCTCAGAATCGGCTATGAAACCGTTTCTTTATGTATTTAGTTCTGATGGCTTAATGTAGAAAATATTAAGACAATGCTTATTGAAAGTCTAATATATTGTTTCGTGCTGGATGTAACTTGATATTTGTTTATATTTATATGCCAAAATATATTGACTAGATAGATAGATAGATCGAAACTTTGTTTTAAGAGGGTGACACATAATAGTGCGAACACTAATAACCTAGTGGCACTCGTTCAGTAGAATATTAAGTATTTACAAGATTACAACATTAAGATATATGAATCCGGAATATATTTACAATAATAGTGGTAAATTTAAAGATCAAATGTTGCAATGTCTTGCTGTTGATTAAAAATATTTACAAACAATGCTTTCTTAAACGTATTTACTGAAGTGCCAGATCTAATTTCATGCGAAAGACTATTCCAATATTTCATAGTGCTCACAGAGAAAGTACGTCCACCTTCAGTAACCCTATTATATCGAGATGCTGTAAAAAGACAATGTGCATTGCGAGTTCTTCTATTATGGTGATCACTGTTGAGAGGTAATATATCATTTAGATAATCAGGCATTCTCAGGCGAGTATACATTTGCGTATTTCAGCTTCGCGATAGAAGGGAATCCATTTTAGACGGTTAAAGAGGTCGACAGATTGATGTTGTGGATGAGCATCTAGGATGATACGTGCAGCTCTTTTCTGGAGTTTAAGTCAGCTTAAATAGATTATTTTTGCTACAGTTTGACCAAGTAATTGCAGCATATAAAAATAGAGGTTTGATCATAGTTGAGTAAAATAGCAAACGTTCGTCCATAGGCAGATACGATTTAATAGTTTTCAGTATTCCTAGACGTTTAGAGATCTTGCTACAAAGGGAGTCAACCTACATATCAAAAGATAGATTCTCATCAAGAACTATTCCTAAAAGTTTCGCGTTGTTACATTGCTCTAGTGCAGTTCCGTTAGCTTTCACGTTAAGGCGCATATCAGGTGGAGATAACATGTCGTGCAAGCGTTTTCCCGAAATCAGCAAAGTTTTAGTTTTTGCAGCATTAAGTGGTTGTAAGGCCATATAGACCCCTTGCAGCACGAAACAATATATTAGACTTTCAGTAAGCATTGTGTCTACATTAAGCCATCAGAACTAAATACATAAAGAAACTGTTTCATAGCCGATTCTGAGAGTATTGTTTATTCGAAGCTATATTACTATTCGGTCACTCCTCGACCGAAACGGTCATAATAAATATTCATATCTCAGGTAGCTTAATGCATGGGTCACATTTCAGCCAAGGCCAAAATATGAGTATGCCAAGTTATGGGTGATTTTCGATGTGAAAATTTAGTTAATATAATGCCGTTATTATTTAATGCTATAGATTTCGACCTGGAGAATTTTTTTCTGATTTTTATTTTATTTTTCCTCGTTTGCCTTCGGAGATATATAGTCTGAAATGTCAATAAACACTTGTCAAAATGAAATCCGTTTCTCCGGAACATAGAATCTATTTCCCCGACTGCTGAATTGGTTTAATGTAAAAGATATGGTGTTGAACTATACGAATTCAACTTGCCTGGTTGTCTATGTAGTTTATTGCGGTAAATATTTTGTGTTCTATTTGAAATTATTCGGCAACTGCGCGTATTTACATGAATAATACTACATTATACATGTTAATGTACACCGCGCAAGTTGGAACTATAAGGTTTTTTATGTGCTCAATCTATCTAGCCTAAAATTATACTTGCTTAAGTATTGCAACCTTTCCGGGGAAACGGCTGAAGTTCATACATGTGAACAAGAAACTAAACGCCATTTCTTTCGCCACGCCGTATATTATTTACGACCAGCGGGGGTCCGCATTGTTGGTTATATATATTCAGCTGCGCAATGATACAAGTGCGATGATTTATTGTTGTATTTTATGTTTATATAGTTGGTAGTTTCATGAATAATTCATTTCAGATATGGAAGAGGAAGGTCTCTCTGATATTGGGGCTTATTGGAAAGCAGCATGAGTAATCTAAAGAAGCCAGAATGCGAAGCCGCAAGTCATTGAACTTAATGAAACCTAATACTGATAATACGCGACGCAGACATATGCATATTTATATGTAAAAATACAGTGCAATCTCCATGGCCATATATTTTTTGTATTTGGAAGAAAATATTAGCGATGTGGTCAAGCATGAAGGTCAGCGTATACATGCAACTTTAAATAAATAATACATGCATTAGATTAATTATGCACTATATATGTCAAACGCAGCGTGACATTAGACAATACAAAATCGCAAGGCTCATTATTTCAATTTTTATCCAAGAAGAGACTCCTAACATCTGATCACATATGAACTAAGCCTTAGTAGTAATAGCAATAACACTGAATAAATGTCCCAAAGTCCATTAGGAGAGAAATAAGGTACAAAAAGTCAAAACAGACTCCTAACGCATTCTAATAATTTCTCCTTTGATCGAAGGAGTATTTAATCAACTATCTGCCGCATACAAAATAGGGGGAAAATATTAATCTATCGCTTTTGTCAAATTCTGTCACTTTTTTCTGCATTTTCTGCCGGGCTCCAACACCTGACCGCCAGTGCTGCGACCACGCGCGATATCCACGCTTCCGAGTTGGAGCCTGGGGACGAGGCTGTGGACGTAAGTAGTTATAAGGTCCACTATAGCTCACTTTTGACACGTGAAAAATCAAAACCACGTGTCAAACAACTTCCACAACTATTGCACAACTATTGCGCAACAATGTTTTACAAAATATTTTTATAAAACATTGTTATAAAACATTGTTATAAAACATTTTGTAAAACATTGTTACACATGTGTTGCAAAACATTTTACGAAAAAGGTTTTATAAGAATTAATAATTTAAGTGTGTGGGTGTACATGTAATATAAATGGAACAGGAACTAAAAGACTTAAGCTTTACTACAAAACAAGATTTGGAAAAATTATCTATGACCGATCTTAAAGAAGAAGCTAGAAAAATTGGTATTAAATTTGGCGATAGCAGTTATCCGCTAAGACATCGTTGGGTGTTAATTAATGATATTATGGAGGAAAAGGGTCTTACTAGTGTGAAAAAATCAGTAATACCTGAAAAACCACACCCACAGCCTAGAATTACAGTGCTTGGTTTAAAACAGGAGATATTTGGATTAAAACAGGAAGTACTTGGTTTAAGACAAGAGCTGTTTAATGTAAAAAACCTTATATTTTTAACACAAAAAAATATAACAGAATTTAACGCTCGCCATGTGGCAGAGGTGAGAAAGTTGAAAGAGGAGTTTAAAACACATACACACCCAATTAACAAACATGAAAACAAACACGAAAACAAACATGAAAACAAATGGAAAAATGGGCCACCGAAAAGAACCTAAACTAAATTGTTTTATACAAAAACCCATTTTAAAAATAAAATAAAATATGCCTTTAAAATATTATAGTTATTTAGTTGGTGAAAGTATTGAATGCACTACTTGTGGATATACAGGCTCAAAAACAGGTATGAAATTACATTTAAAAATGAAACATAATCATGCAGAAAAAACTGATGATGGTAAACCTTATTGTACTGTTTGCAATAAAAATTTTAAAACAAAAGCTGGGTTATTAGCACATATAAAATCCAAAAACCATTGGTAAAGTAACATTTCGTTATACCTCTTATAGGGTATAACAAAATGAAATAAAAAATGAACGCCACACAAGTTAAAATATGTTTAAATATTATAGATGATATGATTTTTACTAACAAAATTCTTAAGGTAGCAAGTTTTATCGCAAAAATTAAAAAAAGTACAGATATTGATTTTAGGTTTAACTACAAGCCAATAGAAAAACTATTAGCCATGTTACAAGCTATTCGTACACACAAAAACCCTGTTGGGTTATTACGAGGGTTAAAACTTTTATGGGTTAACTTATTACAAGAGTCTGTGGTTGAGTATAAGACTTGGTATTGTGTTATATATTTACATAGTTTACAAAAACTTAATTTTCATTATTTTGAAAAAGGATTTGTTACAAGTGAGGTAAATTGGTCCGAGTTTAAATATAGATTTGGTGCACCATATACACAACGCAACGATGACGAGTTTGTAAGTTATTGGAGTAAAAAAATAGCGCACAAAGGGTTAACATTTAAAAAATGGAAACAAGAGTTAGAAGATTATAACGAAGAGAAAAATATGGATCTTTTAGATTTAGGTATGTTACCTTATAAAAGTTGGGTATAATAAAGAATGAGTTATACTGTAACCACTAAATGTGCATGTGAATGGTGTTTAAATAAGTTAGGGTGCGACTGTTTCCAGTGTGTCACGACATATGAAAATGATCCCGAAGATTGTATGTGTGGCGGCACAGATGATTGCGAAGGCCAGTGTGAATGCACTTTGTGTATAGAATTATGTTGCGATGATGAGTCTGGTGATGGTATGGATAATTCTTATGTGACCGACTGTTTTGATGAGTCTAGCGACTAAATCAATAAAAAATATGTCCAAGGAAATAACAAGAAAAAAACCAATGTTTTCACAACCCAAAGGTAAAATAGTAATAGAAAATCTTAAATGTCCTACTTGTAATAAAGTTTTTACAAATATGTTTAAATTTAAAGACCACTGTGACACTAAACATCCATTTAAAAGATAGACACAATAATAATTTGTAACCCAAAGGTTACAAATTCATTTAAATAAATAATATGGCATTAAGATTTGGATATTCGAATGATGAACCAAACTATATACACAACCTAAAGCCTCTTAGGGAGTTTCTAACAACTAGTGATTTTCGGTCTTCATATGATGGATTGGTTAAAGATAAATGGCGCCATCCTCTCGACAGGAAGTCAAGCAATGCGGCAATGTACATCTGGTGTAACAATTTTTCGGAAAACTCGGGGATAGCTCTTAGAGCTCACATCTTGGACGGCGACGCTGATATTACAACTCCAATGAGAATATTATATTCTTTATACTGCACAATGTCGGATGGTACAAAAATATCGAGGGATCTAAAAGAAATAAATTTATCAACTAAACAGATTCCTGGTACAAACTGCTTCATATTAGATGAAAATTTTAGCATTCCAAAAATTGTCCCGGAGTACAAAACCGTGAAACTTATGGTTGTAAAATTTAAACAACTTTCTGATGAAACAGGTGGTAACGAGTCAACTCTTCATGTAACAACTTACACTACTGAGTCAAACAATCTTTAACCCTAAATAAAGTATGGCATTAGCATTTGGTTTTACAAAAGATAACCGTTACACAATTGGTGGACAACAAGGCCCACAAGGTCCTCAAGGACCACAAGGACCGGATGGAATACAAGGCGAACAAGGTAATCCGGGTCCAAGAGGTCTTAAAGGTTTTAAGGGTGACAAAGGTCTGCAAGGTCTTAAAGGTGACACTGGTCAACAAGGTCTTAAAGGAGATGACACCGGACAACCCGGTCCTCAAGGTCAAAAAGGAGACACCGGTTTGTCAGGACAACGAGGTCCCCAAGGCGTAACAGGTCAACAAGGACAAAAAGGATCAAAAGGACTAACCGGACAACAAGGTCAAAAAGGTGACAAAGGTCTTAAAGGTGACACAGGTGTACAAGGTCTTAAGGGAGATGACACAGGACAACCAGGACCACAAGGACAACAAGGCATACAAGGTGTAAGAGGTTTAAAAGGTGACACCGGTCAACAAGGTTTACATGGCCCAAAAGGTCTTAAAGGTGACAAAGGTGACAAAGGCGACAAAGGCGATACTGGATCAAGAGGACAACAAGGAACCCAAGGTCCACATGGCCTTACAGGGAACACTGGTCCACAAGGGGTTACCGGATTAGAAGGTCCACGAGGTTATCAGGGCTTACATGGTATTAAAGGTGATACAGGAATACAAGGCCCGCCAGCCATTAGAGGAACTGACGGTACAGACGGTGCAAAAGGTGACCAGGATGATAAAGGCGACAAAGGCGACATCGGCCCACGAGGGTTCACAGGCATGGTTGGTTCCAAAGGCGATACCGGTAGCATAGGTGGTCAGGGTAACTCTGGGTCTCGTGGTCAAAAAGGTAACAAAGGTGACAAAGGTGACATGGGTCATCAAGGCAACCCCGGTCCAACTGGTAGCACAGGCCCACAAGGAGCCGCAGCCATTAATAATTTTTTGGTTAGTTTTCACTCTAATCCAGGTAAGCACTCGCTCATATCTGCAAAAGATAATCTTTTTTGTACTAGAAATAACAACCTAATCATGAAGACCATAATTACAGCCCAAGGAGATTACATAGTTAAATACAAACTAACCTTATTGCCTACTTTTTTCGAATCTGGTAGTCCAAACATTACTAAGACTAAGACTTGGTTCTCTTCAGACGATGCCGACTACGCCGACCTTGACACATGTGTCTATATAGAAAATGTCATTAAGCCTCAGTTTAAAGTTGTAACAGATGGTAACATATACAGTGATTCGACACTATCACACCTAATTTACATGGAAGGTATTATTACCATTGCAAAAGGAGCGACAGTGGAACTAAAATCTTATACAAATTACTTTGGTGACGACTACTCTTACCTTCTTTACGATGTCTACGACCCAGTCATGGTTTTCACAAAGGTTGGTTAGTACTAAATAAATAAAATGAATACACCATTTAACATGCTTATTGTTGGCGCAACGGAATGTGGTAAAACATATTACCTATTAGATTTTTTGACCAGCGAGTATAAAAACCATTTCCAATACATATTTCTGGTGTGTCCAACATTTGAGTACAACAAAACATACCAAGATTAGAGGTATAAGGACTCCAAGGGTTTTCACGCAATACAATGTGACCAAGACCAAGTAGAAAGTTTCTTAAAATATATTGTAGATAACTTTAAAGGTACTAATTCTCTAATAATATTAGATGATTGTGCAAGTTCAAAAACTGTTAAAAACAGATCGTCTGAACTTGTAAACTTAGCATTTAGTGCCAGGCATTACAATCTAAGTACAATTGTAATTACTCAAAAATTAACAGCAATAACACCATCTTATCGTGAGAACATTGCAAAATTAGTAATTTTTGATACACCTAGTGCCCTTGCATGGAAAACAATAACCGATGAGTTTTTGGACATACCAAAACAAGAACAACTCGCACTAAGAAATGCACTTAAAGAAAACAAGTACGCCAGGTTAGAAATTAATCTTAGATATCCAAGATCACACAAAATAATATTTTAGAAAAAATAAAAAATATTTTAAAACATAATTTACATGTTTTAAAATATTCTAATAAATGGACAATACAGAAGAGACCGAAACATTACGCAAAGAGTTAATGGATCTTGCAGACAAAGGTTTTATTAACCAAACTAAGTCATATTTAAGGGACAAAAGAAGGGTGACACTTTCTATACTAAAAAATATAAAGAGCGAGTACATTAAACATAGGGATGACAACAATCGTCAAAAGATGGCAGTTAAATTTGTGGTGCTTGCTGTATCCATTTCTGATAACTTTTGTGGAGATTACTTTACAATTAAGGACAGTGGTAAGTTTACAGCAAAAATATTAGAAGATGAAAACATAATGTTTGTTATTAGGGATCTAATGCCAAGTTTCACACCAGATGATTATTATAGTAAATACCTTTTCGCACTTACAGGGTTAGGTGTATTATGTTACAACCACATAAACATAACGGGTCAAAAACAAAGTGACCCTGACGCAGTACCAAGCGAAGAAGCAAAACCGAGCGAAGAAGCACCACAAGAATAAGACTAGGGTACAATTAATTTTTAAAGTAAAAAATTACTTTAAAAAATATAACCTCGCTAATTACTCTCAGAAGAATAATAACTATCATCGTCAGATGTTAGTGTATATTCAGACCCAAGACTCATACTCATAATTTCATCTAATACCAAACTAGTTTCATTTTGTTTTTTTAATATTTTAATTTGTTCTTTAACCAAAACAAATTCTTTTTCTAATTTTTTAATTTTTTCATCTAATCTTTTAAAGTCCATTTTATTATTCAAAAAAATTTGTAACCTATTAAGGCTACAAATTTAAATTTTATATTTTTATTTTTTGTAAGTAAGTTTAAACTAATCTTCTGCAATACCTTCTGGTATATGATCACTTTCAAACCTAAGCATTTTTACTTTAAAGTTTAAATATTTTTCACCTGTGGAATGTTTTTCATACACAGAATTACATACAAACTTAACACTAACATTTACTCTGCCAACATTTAAAAGTTCTGTTTTTTGGTTATTTGTTAGGCCAGGTACCGATAAGTATAATGTGTTACCTTTACTACCTTTCATAACAGTTTTAGTTCTGTGTTTGTTTGACAAATTTGTAAGTCTTTGTACCATCTTTTCGTCATCAATGACAATTGGAACATTATAACCGCTATTTTTAAACTTAGACTTTTCAACACCCCATGTTAAACAACTTGGGATTTCAAATACTTCTGGCGTTTCAAGTTTTACTGTACTTCCGTTCATTCTTACTTTATTACTAGGTATAATTTTTTATTTCTTATAAGACCTCGCTAGCCCTCGTATACATCTAGGTTTAAATTTTACTTCTATAGTATCGCTATTTATAATGTTTATATCAAAAACATCTATTGTTTTATCAGTAATAATATTGTAAAACTCTTGTGGATCTGTTAAAAATTTAGAGATCATATTTTATTATAGCAATATTTTTTATTTTTTATAAGACCCCGCTAGCGCCTATTTTTGTCTAGTTTTAATTTCATTATATGCAAAGTAACCTAATGCTATTGCGAGAACCCACATGTTGTTACCCAACCACATTAAACCTTTTGCACCCATACTTAAAACAGTTGAGATAATACTACCGATGGCAGCAAATACAGGTCCAAACTTCTTAAGTATTTTAGCAACTGCTTTTCCAAAAGTAGAGACACCACGAGCGCCAGCAGAAATAGCTTTTCTTGTTGATGTTACAATTCCTGTTATTAAACCAGCAATACCAATACTTATCGCAGCCGTGACACCCAAGTTCTTTTTAGCCCACTTTTTAAATTTTTCAAACTTTGTTAGTGGGTTGTTATCGGTCTCATTTTTTAAAATTTCTATAACTTCTGTAAGTACAGGTCTTATATTATTTTGTAATCTTATGTTATCTTGTTCTAACTCTGCAACCTTTGCAATAGACTCGTACAAAGTTTTTAGGGTGGGGTTTTGTTCTGCTATGCTTCGATCTCGCCAAGTTTTTACCTCGTCGCCTATGAACTTTATTTGTTCCTTGTAACTAATATTTTGTTTACGAATTCCAGATTGTATAATTGCTTGTATTTCTCGTTCCCACTCAGATTTACCACCGTCCAAATTAACCATCTCAATGTTTTCATGTTGTGATCTAACATCTTCATAACTATCGCTAATTCTACTATTTAATATGGTCCTAGAATTATTAATTATATCATTATTTAACTCTTCGTTACCCACAACACCTGCTTGGTTCTCAATCATACCGGTTGGAGTGTTAGCATGTTCTAATGTAACCTCAATTAACTCATCATCGTATAGTTTTTTAGCTCTTGTCATTGCAGGGTTTTTACTAACTGAGACTGAAATTTCATCATCAACATTAATTTTATAAATTCCAAGTCCATCTTTGCCAACACCATAATCTATTCCTATAACACGACCCGCGGTATTTCTTCTTACTGATAATTTTGTGAGAAATAACTGTGTGTGTGGGCCATCGCTTTCGTCTAAGTTTATATTAAAATATTTTAAAAATGCATCTTTTACTAACTCAACCCTTACATTCTCAGGGTTTCCTGTTACAATAGCTATGCTTTCATCTAAAATATTACCAGGTGTAGTTTGAGGGCCAAGTGTTGTCCCTTCTTGTTCGTTGGTTGAACCGTCAAGAGGTTGTGTGACATCATCAAGATTAGTTTCTTGGTCATCATCATCATCATCTGGTCCAAGATCTTCCACTTCAGGATTTTGGTTTTTCATTTCTAAATCTGGATCCATTATTTATTTAACCTCGCTACGCTTCGTTCCGTTCGCTACGCTCACTTCACTTCGCTTGCTTCGTTCCGTTCGCTACGCTCACTTCACTTCGCTAAGCTCTCTTTCGTAAAATCTACCGTGTATATTTTCCTTAGTCTCAATGTCTTGTATATCATACATAACAGGATCACCTTGATGAACTTTTGTTATTTTAAATGTCTCCTCCGTAAAATTAATTGTGTAACCTTTTACAAACCTAGTACCTGTGTGATATTTTTCAACCCTAACGGTATCACCTACTTTAAATCTAGGTTTTTTTAGTGCGTTAGTTTTACCATACAAAGTTTCCCAAACCACATTTTTATTTTTCTCGTTAACATCTGCAGGTTTCATCTTAATACTTCTGTGTATACTGTGGTTGTAATTAAATGTAACATCGTCCAAAATATCTAACCACTTTTTTGTGTTGTGTTCTGTGAAATATTTCCACATCGTTGTTTTTAAAGTCCTATTTAATCTCTCCACAAGAGCTGCCTTTCGGTTAAAAAAGGCCTTACCATCTTTTTTAATTAAAGTTGTAAAATGTTCTATTCCAAGTTTACCTAGCAGCTCTTCAACATATTTGTTTTTAAACTCGTTACCATCGTCATATTGGACTACTTTTGGGTACCTACCGAACCGAGTTTTAAATTCTTCTAGTATTTTTTCCATTGCGTGTGCAACATCAATACTACCTTTTGTCCTACTTGGTTCTGTGAAAGCAAACCGTGATAATATTTCTATACTTGTTAGGATCCATTTGTACCCATCGTTAGCGCTAGCACGATCTTTTGTCATATCAACCATATCAAGTTGTAATTGGTCTCCAAGATCACTAACGATAGTTTTACGATACACATGTTTGCCAATTTTTTGTTTCGTTGTCGTGTAAGTTTTTTGTGTTAGTAACCAATTTTTAACTTGTTTACGAGTGACATCTAAGCCCTCTTCTCTTGCTTTTTGGTATAACCTTTCAATACTTTGGTAACCTGTTCCAGGAGAATGGTACAAATTTCTTAGACCTTGTTCTATTTTAAAACTCATTTATTTTGTGTAATTATTTAATTACATAAAATTTATGGGGGGCGTGAAACGCGCCCCCACACCCGATTCCGTAACGTTTCGTTACCCTATTATTTTTATTTTAAAGTTAAACTATTTCTAATTCTAATAATGCGCTCATGTTTACATGGAACCCAATGTTAGTTGTAAGTTTAAACGATAAGGAATTAAATCTTTGAATTATTGGGGTTTTTGATTTTATGTTGTCGTAAAATGAGGTGGTATCTAACAGACTTTGTGTTGTTGTAACCGGTAACGATACTATTATTTTACTTGGATTACCATCCGAGTCAAAGTTTTGGAATGAGTTTACAACACTACATTCTATGTTTACAAATTTTAACCCATGGTTAACATCAACATGACTTCCGCTTGCGTACCAGGTGTCTTTTACCAAGGCGGTATCAACTGGGAAACCTAGCATTGGACCTATGTTGTTGCCTAAGTTTAAAGCTTTTTCAGATTTTATCGAGCATGTAGAATTTCGATGGTTTGCAACAAGTTTGATGTCTTCATCTTTAAGTTTACTTTGGATATCGGTAAATGTCCAATACCCTTTGTCAAACACAATTTTGTCTGTTCCGTGAGTAATTTGGTATTGCCCTGGAATATTATGGAACTCCCAAAATATAGTTGCAGATTTAAGATACAGATTGGTTTTGTTAGTTTGAAATATATTCAAATTAACCTTTTTGTTGTTGTTTGGTATAAACACAGTTAACTTTGACATTTTATTTATACATTAAATAAAATGGAAGCATTCAAAGAAAAATATCCATATGCAGATGTTACTAAATTTTTATTCCAACCCGTAAAAACATTGTCAGGCGAGACTTTGTTTGTTAGAATAATGTATGTACACAACGGCAGGGCTTACGATATTAAGGCTTCAACTTTTTCTTTTGCTTGGGCCTTGGATTGGCAACCTAGAATTTGGAACACAAAGGGTGTTGTGCAAGGATTCACAAAAGGTCTCTTTGCAGGTAGTCCTAGTAATTTAAGTATTTTTGTCAGGTCGGAGCGTAGCGACGACCGCGAGCGAAGCGGAGCGGAGCGAGATAACACACTAAGTTTTAACCCAAAACTTCCAAACCTTGTAATTACCAAAAACATGTCAAAGTTTAACGACTATGCTGAGAACCCATATCTCGCTGCTTGTTTGGCTGCTTACATAACAACTTATCTTTGTGGTATTAGTACCAGACACTTCCAATCTGAGAATCCATTTGTAGGTAACTTAGCTAGGTTCCATTTGTACTACCACATGAGAAGATTTCTTAGGAGTCCTAATAAGATGAGTAGATTTTTAAACCAAAGAATTAAAAATATAATTAATAATAATATACCTGTTGTGTACGAGTGGACAAAAGAATTTCACCAAGGCCAAGAACAAATTGGTACTTGGCTAACAAAACAAGTACCACACAACAGCGTTAGAAATTATAAACCTGAGGTTGGTAAATTTGGTCAAACTGGTATTAGGTACGAGAAACGCGGTGACAGAACTATTAGAAGTTTAGATGACTACAAAATGTTTATTGCGACAGAGTCAACTGGTTTAACTCAAACTGGTCAGTTGTTATTCCAACAAAGTTTAGAAGCTTATGTGTATTGTGTACTCGGTGCGCAATCTAGTACCAGATGGGCTATCGTTGGTAAAGGTGCGAAGTCTTTACAAACACAAGAGGTTTTCAAAAAACTTGTGGAAGATACAATTATACAAGATGACCAAACTGTAACTATTTCTAATATGAGAAATGCCATAAAAAGTACTAATGTAATTTTAAACTTTGCAATTAGTCCTGGTGTAATTCTTATACCTAGCGATATGATAATTTTAAAACAAAAAATACCAGGTTACAACAACATTTTAATGGTAGTTGGCGGTGATATGGTGTTTGGTCACAATGCACATATTAACAAAAATTTAGAGGTAATAATAGAAGAAGAAGAAGAAGAAGAACCAGTTGTGCCACCTAACACGCCTGTGACATCACCAAAAGATTTAAATTTAGTTTATCCAAGAGAAATACCAAGTACAAGTAGAACAGAAACACAAGTGTTATTAGCATTAACTGTGGTAACCGGTTATATTATAAAGTTTTTCTTATTATCTTAAATAAACAATGTCAGACACAGAAAAAAGCGAAGTGACAGGGATAACAGAATTATCAAAATTATTAAAAAAATTAGAAGAATTAGACGAGTTAAACAAATTAAGAGAGTTAGAAGAATTAAGAGCGATAAACAAATTAAGTAGCCTAACAAAATTATTAATAATATCAATAGGTGTAAGTATTATTTTTAAGGTCTTACTTGATATGATAAATAAAGTATGAGTGAGAACACAATAACTGACAGTACCAAAGAAACAAGTGCCGAGAGAAAAGAGGCTTGTGAAAAACTAAGTGAGTTGTCTAAAAGTGCAAAGAAAAGAAGGTTACCAAAACCAGACGCTTGCGAGGCTTACGCTGATTTGCCTTATTTTTTGTTGTTTAAAATACTAGGTATTGTTTTAGGCATCGGTGCGTTATGGAATTATTGTACAGCTAAAAAATGTGACAGTGTAAAAGACACACCAAAAGTAGCACCACCTGTAATGAAAAACCCACCGCTTGTAAATTTAGACGACTAAAATAAAATGGGGTGTAAACCTAGTAAATTACAAATTCAACATAATGGTGATCTTTTTAACGAAGACACCGAAGTTCGTAAAAAATTTCTTACAGGTTTTCAAATGGCAAGGCGCGGTAAAGAAGGTATAGAAGCTAACATACAGATTGCATTTGTTAAGTCTAGACTTAAGAAATATGAAAAAGTTACAAACATACCACCGCGCCCACAAATTGAAGAACCCCACGAACCAAATAATAATATAGTAGAGTAATGATTAACATAATAATTAATGTTTTTGGAAATGACAAATGTATATGTGGTGGTTGTATGTATATTTGTGACATGGACCTAATTATCGAACATATCCAAAACCAACACCCAAATGTAGATGGTGAAATTATGTATAAATGTATGGATTGTGGCCTTAAAACTTTAAATGATAACGAGTTTGAGGACCATGTGTGTGGCGAGGTGTGTTCCTGTGGAAGTGAAGAGGTATGTTCGGATTGCGAGTAAAAATTAATGTATTTTCTAATCCTAAGGATTAGAAAAAAATAAATGAATGTCAAACTTGTTAAAATATTTACTACACAATACGATGCATTTTTTGAAGAACTTTACAAGTTGTTTCCACACAAAATGGATATTAAAATACTAAATATGTTTTTAGTAAACACATATGGTTATGAGGCTCTTCTTGTACAAATGTGTGAGACCCTAACACCACAGGTTGAAGAAAACATTAAAACAAGAAATATTGATGGACTAATGTTTTTGGTGCCAAACCACAAACAAGATGTTGTAGAACTACTTAACTCTTTGGACTGTCAAAAGTCTAAAGATGCTATATGGTTGTGGGTAGATTTATTCGTTAAAATTATAAAAAAGTAGTACAGTAAATTTATATAGTTAGTTTTTCTAATCCTGTAACAAGGATTAGAAAACTTTTTGCGTTATATTTTATTTTTATTATTTTATTTTATTTTTTTACACCTAGTTTAAAACTCAATACTTTGTAGTTGTTTACCCACAATGTTTATAACACCATCGGAGACTATGTACACATAACATGTCAAGTCCTTTGTGGTAACTCTTTTCTTAACTTCCAAGAGTACACCATCTTGTGTGTTGAGAATCTTTCGCCCTGTGCCAGCTGCTGTTTTGTCACAAACAGTTCTCATGTCAACTACTAGTGCAAACTTGTTATTTGTGTAAAAGTTTGTTATGTTTAATGTATCTGTGGGATAGTCCAAGAAGAAGTTCTCAGCAGATTTAAAAAGTTGATGTTCTTCGAGACCTTGAGAATACAACGAGTTTGGTACTCCTTCGATGGTCACTTTTACAGATTTTATGTTTGGAAACACAAAGTGTTCGGAGTCCTCAGTGTCATCGCGAAACAAAAGTACAATACCTCTCATTGACTTTCTTGGTACATTAATGTTTAAATTCATTAATGTTGAATCTTTACTCCATGTTTCTTTTTTCATCAGCATCACCTGTTCGTAAATTAGTGATCTTCCAACATTGTAAGAATTTAGTGCCTGTTGGTACATCACAGGAGATGTAATTGTTTCGTACTCAAAATGAAGATCTTCGATAGTGTAACCGGCAACTGCTTCACCAGATTGAGCTTTCATAATTTCTGTTGCTGGCGGTATTGTAATCTTGTACCTTATGTTAGATTTCATACCGTACGAGGCATATAACCCTTGGTCTTTCAAGATTTTACCAATTGGAATATGGACTTTGGTTTTGAAAAGCTCACCAAAATACTTATCAGCTGCTACATTTTTATTGCCAGTATCATCGCCACTCATTATTTTACGAGTGTTTTCGTTGGCAACTCCTTGTGAGATCATACAATCTCTTTTCTTTTCAGTTTCCCAAAGAGCCTTGTAAATCTCATAGTGGGACTCTCCTGTGTTGTCATATGCAACTTGTCCATCGATAGTTATTTCTAAACTTTTTTGTAAATTACTTGCGAGGTTGTTCAAAAACCAGGACTTGTCGTTCTTGCTTTTAAACGAACCTACAAGGTATAGGGATCCAGGAACCAAACAAACATTCTCGTATAGTTTTGGAATGTTAATGTAAAGTTCTTGGCTTTCCCCGATCTCTGTTGGTGTTAGCGTAAACACATTTTGTTTTTTAGGGCCGCGAACTTGCGAGTAAGTTATCTTCTCATAAGTTGGTAAAAGTTCATTAACTTTGTACATAGTGTTATTTATTATACAGTATAATAAACAATGGCTGGTGTATTTAAAGATTTACCAAAAGAGTTATATGACTCACTATTAATTGTGTTAGGGGCTGTTGCAGTCTCTTTCGTAAGTAAAAAATTAATGAAGGACTCTCTTGGAGTTCCAAGTACAATGGAAGGCCTGTTGAAACTGGCAGCTGCGTTCGGTATCAGTACAAGTGTTATCAAGGTATTGGAGGCAAAGAAGATACTACCGACGAACCCGTTCAAGGGTGATTAGAATGCGAAGAGTAGGGTTAAATAAATTATGGCAACAACAATTGCATTATCTGGATTATTTAATGCAATAGCATTTACAGGAACCGGTTACCTGTTTAGACTTTTAGATCACAAAGGATATCAAACTGAAATTAAAAGACACAACATCGCGATGGAACAATTAACAGCCTCGAAGAACAAGTGGTACGAGAAACAAGCTGCTAACAAAGAAAAAATTACAGCAATGCGTCGACAACTTTTAGATGCTAATAGCGATATGAATTCTGTAAACAAGTCCTTGGAGGACCTACAAAAAATTACTCATAATAATAAGGTGTTTACGACAAGAGCTCCTGTTTTAGGTGACTTTTATAAACCATCAAAGGAGATGGAAGAGTACAAACATGTAACGGTTGGATTAACTGGATTAGGTATTGGTTGGTTGTTAGCTGTTGTGTTGTAATGTATGTAATGTAAAAAATAAATTTTATTTCCTTTTTGGGAAATAAAATATATGACTTTTTTTAAAATTTTATTTTGGACGATCAACACCCGACTCAGGGCGCGTTTCGCGCCCCCACACCCGACTCAGGCCTTATTTCAGGGCCCCCTAGGTTTTACTTTAAAATAATTTCATTTCTTTTTAAATTACACACCTAAATATACACCTTTGTACATCTCTCTATTTTTTTCTTTTTGATCACCTAACTCTAATCTTAATTTTTTAGTTTCTAATTTTAATTTTTTTACTTCTAATTCTAAAACTTCTATATTTAATTTCATACCCCAATAATTTTTCCAAAAAGCATCTGCACCGCGTTTACCTCTTTCAACAGCTTTTTCATCTTTTACAAGTTCAGATTTTTCAACCAACACAACTCTTGTTTCTTTTTTTTCTTTTTTACATTGTAAATTAAGAAGATCTGAGTCCGGTGCCGCTATTTCTATTTTTTCAACAAGTGACTCAACAGTATAAGTACCAGTTTTTCTAATAGATGGTAACACCTCAGATGTTACCCATTTTTTAAACTGTTTTGCTTGTGGTAATTTAGATCCAAATATAAGTGCATAAAGTCCAGGCTCATTAATTAAAACACTGTTTGGTTGATATTGTAAAGGGGGCCTTGTTTTAGGGCCCCCTTTGCGGGGGGTCATTTGTTCATCCCATTTAAAAGCAGAACGCCAAAAAAACTTATCTTCATCGTCAACATGATCTCGAATAGCATTTCGTGACTTTTTATAACCTAAAACATCTGCTACTTCTTTTCCTGAAAATAAAATCTTGTTGTCTTTATCCACAAAAACACTAATGTCTAAGTTTAATTTTTCATTTCGAAACTGTTCAATACTCATATTTGTTTTATTTTTTTGTTGGGTTTGATTATAAAACTTTCAATTTTTAAGGGTGACCGCAGCGGTCACCCTTCTACGCCATGGTCCAACTCCTCAAATTTCTAATAGGGGGGTGCCTTTTTGGGTCACCCCTTCTACGCCATGGTCCGGCTCCTAAAACTCATTATATCTTTTTTTGCAAGCACTAGTGAAACGCAAAAAATTTCATTTTCCAAATAAGGAAAATGAAATGATAATATGAAAAGTAACCACAAAAACCACAAGACACAATGTTAAAATTCGAATGTTATGTTAAAAAAAAGATAAGAAAATGGAAAGTTTAATGAGGAAGATGTTACCCCTTTATATATAGCGAAGCTGAGCGTAGCGAAACGTAAAAAATTTCATTTTCTATAAGAGAAAATGAAATGGTCTGTCCGAAAGCCGAAAGCTATTATGAAGCGAAGATTAAAAACACATTTGAAAGATAATGAGGAAGATGTTACCCCTTTATATAATACAAAAAATTTCATTTTCTATAAGAGAAAATGAAATGGACTGTCCGAAGGCAAAAATAACAAATACAAAAAATTAATTATCAAAATGAGGAAGATGTTACCCCTTTATATAATGCAAAAAATTTCATTTTCTACGCAGAAAATGAAATGGTACACAACATCATGAAGTTTAATTCCGAAAGAAACCTTAGTAATACAAAACTAAAATGAGGAAGATGTTACCCCTTTATATAATACAAAAAATTTCATTTTCTATAAGAGAAAATGAACTGCTTAAAAATTTAGTAAAAAAAGGATGAGAGTAATGTTTTAAAAACTTAACAGGGAAGATGTTATGTACCCCTTTATTTAGTTAGTATGGTATATAGCACACACACATATATATAGCTCACACACATAATAAATGGCTAGTAATGAAAACCAAAATGGTTCATTTGAACTTATTAGAGTTCGAAGAAATGAAAGTAGAAAGTTTCAAACTTGTTATATTGTTTACACAATTGTAACAACTGGTTTTGTTGACCCTGTTGATGTCTTTACTTCTGCGTTAACAAAAACCATCGCCGAGTGTGAACTTAAAACCGATGACAGGATAAGCCTGATGATTAGTCACCCTGAATGGCCCAACCCAATAAGTACACAACTAGTTAAAGTTCCAAAAGGTGGTTTTACTCTTGATTTTATGGATGATGTCTTAGACACTGTGGAGTACAGAGAAGTTCCTTTGGACGAGTTACAAATTGATGTACAAGCTGTAAAAATACCTCGTGGGTCTGGTAAATTAAAATTTAACAAAAATAATGTAAAACTAAAAAAAAGCGTGATAACGATAAAAAATGACGATACAATGTGTATGGCAAGAGCCATTATGACTGCACTGGCAAATATTAACAAGAGTAAATGGACTAAATCTCAACTTAAAAATGGTTTTAATGCCGGTAGAAAATTACAAAAGGATCAGGCTATTAAACTACACGAAGAGTCTGGTGTAGAAATTAAGGAAGATGGTAATACATTTGAAGATTTGGTTGTTTTTTCAAAATATTTAAACATAGAAATTATTGTTATAGATGATAGTTTTGGCAAAATAAAATTTAGTACTAAACCAACAGGTTCTGACCAAGAAATATATTTGTTCCAAACGGAAGACCATTTTCATGTAATAACAAGTATGCCAGCTTTCTTGTGTAAAAAATATTACTGTCACACATGTAAAATCTCATACAGTAACCGCGACATTCACAAATGCCCAGATAAGTGTTTGTCATGTTTTAAGTCTCATAAATGTAAATATGATAATTATGGTAAGTTGGTGTGGTGTAATTTTTGTAACAGGTGTTTTTATGGTCTTGCCTGTTTTGAAGAACATATGCGACATCGAAATAAAAAAGGTTCAAAACTTGACAGAGTTTGTGACAAAGTAAAAGTATGTTTGGATTGTGGTATAAATGTACCTGGTGGTTATTTAATGGATCACACTTGTGGTTTTGACGAGTGTAAAAACTGTGAAAAATATGTAGAAACAAGTACCCACAAATGTTACATGGTAAGACAAGAAACAAAAGGTGGGGCTTGTACTAAGGTTAAGGGTGAGGGTAAGAAGGAGTGTGATATAAAAAATATAAAAACCCGATTTTCCTGGTGTGAATGTTGTAAGACAAGAACTGAAAATTACAAATTTTTTGACTTTGAGACAACATATGAAACAGGTGTGCATGTTGTTAATGGTGCTAGTTTACATGATTATTCTGGAAATAGGCTTTGGTTTACTAACATAGATGAGTTTTGTAAGGAGGTTTTTAAGAAAGAAAACACTAACCACACCTTAATTTCTCATAACGGTAAAGGTTTTGACATACATTTTATATTAAAATGGCTTGTACAAAATGCACGCAAACCACACAATATTATTTACAGCGGTACAAAAATCATGTATATGCAAGTTGGTACACAAAAAGAAAATTTATTTAAATTTATTGATAGTTTAAACTTTGTACACCTTCCTCTGTATAAATTTCCAGAAACATTTGGTTTAACAGAACTTAAAAAAGGGTTCTTCCCACACAAATTTAACAAAACATGTAACCAAAATTATATAGGTCCTATACCAGATGAAGAAATGTATGGACCTAACCAAATGGTTGCAGAAAAACGAAAGGAGTTCAAAGAGTGGTACAAAACCGTAAAAGATAATACATTTGACTTCAAAAAAGAATTTAGAGAATATTGCGAATCCGATGTTGATATCCTTAGAAAGTCAATGATAATTTTAAGAGAAAATTTTATAAAATCTTCTAACATAGACCCATTACAATATGTAACCATCGCCAGTGTGTGTATGACAATATTTAGAAGTATATCTTTAATCCCTTATACGATGGCTGTAATTAAAAGTACTAAAAAATCTGAAAATTATAGCGATGTTAGTATTAAGTGGTTAGAGTATATATGTGAGACCGAAAAACTGTATATACAACACGCATTAAATGGTGGTGAGTTTAAGATTGAAGATGTTGGTAAGGTAGATGGTTATTGTAAAGAAAATAACACAGTGTACGAGTTCCAAGGTTGTTACTTCCATAAATGTATAAAGTGTTACCCAAATGGCAATAGCTGTGTACAAAAACTAACAGCTAGTAAAAACAAAAAAATATTGGACGCAGGGTACAATCTTGTAGAAATATACGAGTGTGAACTTTCAAAGGAGTTCAAAGATTGGGAATATAATATAGAAAATATGAAACCACTAGATGATAGGGATTCATTTTATGGTGGTCGTACAGATGTAACAAAACTAAAATATGATTTTAAAAATGGTGAAGTTGGCCATAATGATGATATTGTAAGTATGTACCCAACAGTCCAATATTATGATCCTTTTCCTATCGGTCACCCTGATAAAAATAATGACAAAACACAAAAGTATGATCCAGAATTATTTGGACTTATTAAATGTAAAGTGTACCCACCAAGAGGTTTATACAACCCTGTATTACCTGTAAGAACAAAACTTGGTAACGCCACCAAACTATTAACTCCTTTGTGTCGTACATGTGCAAGTACACAACAACAAGAAAAGTGTCAACATAATGACGAAGAAAGGTCATTCGTAGGAACTTGGTGTACTCCAGAATTAAAACTTGCAGTAATGGAAGGTTATAAAGTTGGTTGTGTTTACGAAACATGGAGTTATAAGTATAATGTAAATAATTTATTCAAAGATTATGTAAGAAAATTTATGAAATTAAAAATAGAATCTTCCGAATTAGAAGTTGGTCCTGGTACACCTTATCGTGACGAGGCTCATTTTAAAGATGAAGTTTATAAAAGTATAGGCGTAAAACTTGGCGAGATAAAATATAACCCAGGAATGAGAGCAATATCAAAGATGTGTTTAGTTAGTCTTTGGGGTAAGTTTGGTCAAAGAATACACTATACAGAAACTAAGTTCATAACAGAACTGGAAGTGTATCACAAAACTATATTAGACGACACAATATACAACATAAAAATGGATTGTTTAACCGACGATGTAATGTTGGTAAGTTACACTATAAAAAACAAATTTAAAGATAACTGTAATAATGTCAATGTTGCGGTTGCTGCGTTTACAACAAGTAACGCAAGAATAAGATTGTACAACCAATATTTAAAACCATTAGGTACTAGGGTTTTAGGTTTTGACACCGATAGCGTTATGTATATTACAAGACCTGGTGAAACTAAGTTACCAAATGGTAACATGTTAGGTGAGTCAACAGACGAGTTAAATGGTGATTACATGGAAATGTGGCGGGCTACCGGTCCAAAATCATATTATGAAAAATTAAAAAGTGGTAAGGAGAAGTGTAAAATTAAAGGTGTCACTTTAAATCACGAAAACAGTGAAAAACTTAACGGTGAAACTATTTCTAAAATTATAGATGGAAGACTAGCCGAGATAACTACTGTAAATACAGTATTTACTAGAAATAAGGTTACACAAAATATTACAACCGGTCGTGTGGAAAAGAAATTTTCGTTAGGTTACAACAAGCGAGTTGTACAACCAGATTTTGATACATTACCTTATGGTTATTAAATTGGTTTTAATTTTCTAATCCTTGTTTGGGATTAGAAAACTTTTTAAATGTAATGTTTAAAATTTTAAAAATAGTGGTTTTTGTCTTTTGCGTGTTTAAGCATCTCTTTTTGTGTTTTAAATACTTCCCTACAAACATAACAAAGAATATTTTTTACAGCAGCACCACAGTCAACACCATGACTCATTTTCATATGTAATCTTAAGCCTGTTGGTGATCCTGTAAAATCACAATTAAGGCACTCCATTATATTTGCTTTAGAATCGGTATTCGTATAAAGTTTTACTCTTGGCATATCTTTTATTCTTTTTATTTTTGGTCCATTTCGTTAAACAATTTAAAAGTATAACGAAATGTTTGTTTTGGTAATTCTTTAGAGTGCGGTGTTAAACCGTTAATTTCAAAAGCTCCTCAGCTGTAAGCATTTCATTTTGGTCATCTTCTTCAATTTTTAATGCTTCCTCAAGTGTACATAGCACCTTATCATGCCAATACTTAAAACTAGATTCTTTTGTAATGTGTATTATAACTCTTTTTGGTTGTATCACAACCATAATTACATCGGGAACATTGTAGGTTTTAATAACCAATGGGTATTTACATTTCCACTCATTTCGTATGGAAAGC
Source organism: Trachythela sp. YZ-2020 (assembly GCA_016169945.1). Lineage (NCBI taxonomy): Eukaryota > Metazoa > Cnidaria > Anthozoa > Malacalcyonacea > Clavulariidae > Trachythela > Trachythela sp. YZ-2020. The sequence continues at coordinate 816,918 of JADLSH010000052.1, forward strand.
CCAATGCGCACATGGGATGCAAAGTTGTCTTTGTAAAACTTAACTTGTTGTTGTAGTTTTTTTAGTGCTAAGTTTTTTAAAGTATCTACACTCATTTATATTACACACCCACACACTTAAATTATTAATTCTTATAAAACTTTTTTCGTAAAATGTTTTGCAACACATGTGTAACAATGTTTTACAAAATGTTTTATAACAATGTTTTATAACAATGTTTTATAAAAATATTTTGTAAAACATTGTTGCGCAATAGTTGTGCAATAGTTGTGGAAGTTGTTTGACACGTGGTTTTGATTTTTCACGTGTCAAAAGTGAGCTATAGTGGACCTTATAACTACTGACGTACTGTAACCGCAACGATTTGAAAACGATGACGTAAATCGACGAAATTTAATATCCACCCACTCAACACCCACTCTAAATTGTAGAATATAGTCCATGATTATCCTCGCGCGAGCTTTATTAAAGCAAAATTGATAATTTCGAGCATTATTGCCTTTATTCAATTGAATGTTGCGATTCTAAATTACTAGTGAGGCGGTTAAGAGGGAAATTTAGCTGGAATTGTTCATTTTGTGATAAAAGCACCATATTTGCAGGAAGTATAGACTTTGATATGACAATAACTTTTAGATATGGAGGCATCTGAAAAATTAAAGTCGCCGGCCTAAAATTTGGGTTCTTTTTCATTTTCCTCATTAAACTCCTATATTGTCGAAAAATATAAAATTGCAAGTTCACTTATAGCAAAAGTGATTACAGAATCAGAAAGCTTACAAAAAGTTATATTAAGACATGTAAGTGGTTACCATGATTTTTCAAATCCTTCTTGAGTTACAAGCTGTTAAATACGCATTTTCAAGCTAGTACCCAGGCTTTTCGCGCGATTTCGTGGCATTTTTTCCATTTTGGAACAGCAATAACTCGAAATCGGTTGGGAAAATAAAGGTAACCGCTTAAGTGACCTATATATAGTTTTTTTGCAAGCTTTCTAATGATGTAAGTCATTATTGCTTTAAATGAACTTGGAATTTCACGGTTTTACAAGTGTAGGAGTTTAATGAGGAAAATGAAAAAGAACCCAAATTTTAGGCCGGCGACTTTAATTTTTCAGATGCCTCCATATCTAAAAGTTATTGTCATATCAAAGTCTATACTTCCTGCAAATATGGTGCTTTTATCACAAAATGAACAATTCTTACACTTAACCGCCAGACTAAACCAGGCTGACTATGAAAGAAAGCGTGCGGCACTAGTACGGCTTCTTGCAATGCCAGTTGCTAGAAATGTGGCCTTGAAACGCCTAAACAAAAAGCGCCAAACCGTCCTCGCGACTTTATACACTAACACGACGCTTAGTAGAAGGTCCACTTCATCATCTGTCCACACAAAGGGCTCACTTTTACTTTTCTTATTTGATGACCTTGATTTAAGGTGGTCTTATACGTTGAAAACTTTTTTCTCTAATTTAATACTTTTCCCTCATTTTTTACTCTAATATTATAGAATATGGGTAGCTGACACAAAATCAATCGCTTATACATTTGTTGTTGCCACAGTAACCAAGATATGACCCCCTATGGAGTAAAATATGGTGTTTGTGCCACAAATTCGTAGTAAACTACGAATGATCTCCCAAACAACTTTAATGGATACAAAATAGACCTATCTATGTCCTGAACCTAAAAAAATACTCAGCTAAAGGCATAGAGTGTATAAATTTTACTTGTGTTTATAGTTGAATGAAAATATGGGCATGTTCAGTTCATTAATAGGGTTGGCCTGTGGCGTGTATAACTCACACATAGTATTTTTTAGGTTCACGTCAAAGGTTAATAATAATGAGTAAATGCTGAAAATTTCACCATGATTGCATAAATAGTAAACCCAGGAGAGTTTTTAACGTCTCGTGAATTGACAATTTGGGAAAATTAAGTTTAAAATATTCTTAGGTATGTTTTCGACAAACTATCCTAATTTGAAGACTTGAATAGGCATCTGGAAAGTTTAAAATGATCCAGCTGCATATGTTCTCCTTGCTTTTGCTTATTCTTGCTTACTCCTACGTTTCGAGCTGTTTTGATAAAATCAAGTTTATAGTTTCGAATAGCGTTTTGCAATAATATTGAGTACACATTACTAACCAAAGAAAGGCAAACAGCAGCTAGAATGACCCATTTTAATACGTTTGTCCTTCGTTTCCTTGATATTCACAAAGGAAAAATTGGACATGGAGCTCCCCTATATTTTCATATGCTAACCAATATACGTTGACTAATTCGGGGTCGAAATCACATACCCAAACATATCCTAAACGGGAGAGGTAGGCATATATATCATGAAAATGCCATGCTAGATTTTTTGAAAAATGTTTAACACGTACTATTTCAACATCTAAGTTTGGTTCCCAGCTGTGACCTCCGCCGTTGCCGTCTTTAAAAAGACACCAATGTTTAACCCTTCGGTTCTTTGAAAGGTTATGGCAGATCGACTTTCGTCGGACTTTACATGATGTCCTCAATCAGTCAAAGCCTTGAAGTGGAACCGTAATTATACACAATATAGAGCGTGAACACAATTTGCTTTCACGCCATTATAACGCCTCTCCGCCTAAATATAACCTACTTGTACTTGGTGTAATTTGAAATAAAATCGTTTAAAATCACTATATAGCTAGGGGGAGGTGGGGGGGGGATGGGTAGGTGGGTAGGTGGGTAGTCATTTGGAGAAAAAACTTTTTCGTAAATGCTCCAATGCTCGCGATTTTCCAATAACACGTCGTTGCTATGGTGGTTGCTACGGGACAAAATTTCAAACAAGCTGCTATTTCCCCCTATTTACCCATTTTCCGCAAAACAAATAGAAAAAATAACACCAGAAAACGAAAAAGGGATCATTAATGATGCATAATATGGCTAATTTCAAAATAGGATTTTCTTTTAAAATTTTGTATAAGACCCCCTTAAGGAGGCTTCCTACAGTTTTAATTCTGTGTCGCGGGATTTTGTTCACGCGCGGGATCTTCAACCACACGCGGGACTTGACCGTGTACGCGTGGCGGGTTTTTTAAAATTGCGATTGCGAATCACGATTGCGCCAAAATTTCGTTGTCCACACGCGTGGGTATTCGAGGGCTTGTCTCGCGTGAAAAATGAAATCCTGATTTTTCTGACGTCACACACAAACTATAAATACATTTTTCTCCTGTTTCCTTCGGTAAATTTTTTTTTAAATTTGCATACGACACAGAAATCATAAAATGCATAAAATATGCGATTTAAAAAAAATTCCTCGTAGCCAAATTTTTTTTATTGCAAAAAAAACTTTTTTTGAGATTTAAAAAAATTCGGCTCCGAAGAATTTTTTTAAAATCGCATATTTCAATACTTTGTACTTTAGGTGCTCGTGTGCAAAAAATAAAAAAGTTTTACCGAAGGAAAATCCAAAAAATTAAGAAAGAAGATAAAAATACGACAATCTCTAAATCGCGTTGTTACCATGGCAACGTAAATATTTAGAAACATTTTTTGTTCTTCGTAATCCGCAATATTGTGGCAATCTGATGGCCAAGTCTCGTGATCATACCTTGCAAAATGAGCAAATAATGGACCTTAGAGCACATTTGCGTGCTACAGAATTAAAACTGTAGGGAGCCTCCTTAATAGCTTTTTCTACAGAATTCGACATGTTTACTTTCCGAAATAACAACCACGCTATGAATGCAACACGTGTTACAGCAACTAGCCAACTACATCGTGGGCTCATCATTTGTGACAGCGCATGCTCTGTAAGCAATTCTAGCGTATTCGTATCGTTTTCGCGGATACTTGTGGACGCTCGAAAACGCAACGAATCTGGATACGTGTGGACGCGTAAACTTTTGAATCCGCAACAAAATATTTGCGGATACAAACGAATCCGGATACGTGTAGACGGGGCCTAAGTCGGCGATTATTTAATACAAATTACTCAAATTACTAAGAAATATGTCGCAACGCAATTACGCAAAAGTACCTCAGCCATCTTAATCCCGACATTGAGAATCTATTCCAGCGCCCAAAAGATCTGTCGGCGAAGTTTAATCCTCGGCAAGCCTTGATTTTGTACGAGCAGAAGGCAATTGGCCATAATACGCTCGACAACATGTTGCGATTTATGTCAGAAAGAGCTGGTATCGCGCCGTATTACACCATTTTGTATAAGACCCCCTTAAGGAGGCTTCCTACAGTTTTAATTCTGTGTCGCGGGATTTTGTTCACGCGCGGGATCTTCAACCACACGCGGGACTTGACCGTGTACGCGTGGCGGGTTTTTTAAAATTGCGACTGCGAATCACGATTGCGCCAAAATTTCGTTGTCCACACGCGTGGGTATTCGAGGGCTTGTCTCGCGTGAAAAATGAAATCCTGATTTTTCTGACGTCACACACAAACTATAAATACATTTTTCTCCTGTTTCCTTCTGTAAAATTTTTTTTAAATTTGCATACGACACAGAAATCATAAAATGCATAAAATATGCGATTTAAAAAAAATTCCTCGTAGCCAAATTTTTTTTATTGCAAAAAAACCTTTTTTTGAGATTTAAAAAAATTCGGCTCCGAAGAATTTTTTTAAAATCGCATATTTCAATACTTTGTACTTTAGGTGCTCGTGTGCAAAAAATAAAAAAGTTTTACCGAAGGAAAATCCAAAAAATTAAGAAAGAAGATAAAAATACGACAATTTCTAAATCGCGTTGTTACCGTGGCAACGTAAATATTTAGAAACATTTTTTGTTCTTCGTAATCCGCAATATTGTGGCTATCTGATGGCCGAGTCTCGTGATCATACCTTGCAAAATGAGCAAATAATGGACCTTAGAGCACATTTGCGTGCTACAGAATTAAAACTGTAGGGAGCCTCCTTAATAGCTTTTTCTACAGAATTTGACATGTTTACTTTCCGAAATAACAACCACGCTATGAATGCAACACGTGTTACAGCAACTAGCCAACTACATCGTGGGCTCATCATTTGTGACAGCGCATGCTCTGTAAGCAATTCTAGCGTATTCGTATCGTTTTCGCGGATACTTGTGGACGCTCGAAAACGCAACGAATCTGGATACGTGTGGACGCGTAAACTTTTGAATCCGCAACAAAATGTTTGCGGATACAAACGAATCCGGATACGTGTAGACGGGGCCTAAGTCGGCGATTATTTAATACAAATTACTCAAATTACTAAGAAATATGTCGCAACGCAATTACGCAAAATGTTATTGTTTTGTGTTCCCGGGCGGTTTATTTAGCTGTAAATGTTCTTATATGATATAAATGTGAATTAATAAGATTTAATAGTATGACTAGTGCATTTTTGCGACTTTTGCTATTGTCAACCAAGTGTCAGCTACGCTATTGTCAGCCAACTTCACGAGGTTAAGGAAACGAAGGGATAAATGGGAACTTTATGTTTGAGTTCCCTAAATCTTTTCACTGACCATGTTGATTGTTGAATCGCGTGGGCACCCTCTCTCTCCGCCCGGGATGTTAGCAGGTCAAGTCGAGTATCAAAATCAATACTTTGTGCGAATTGGAAAATCATTTCCACAGCATATCGTTGGTTTGATGGATCATTTTCACCATAAAATTTAGAATTTTACTCGTGTTTACAATTCGCGGGAAACGTTATGTCAATGTCATTTGAATCTGGAAACAAGGTAAACTTTTTTAAATATTGTACGAATATCCTGCATTATTCGAGCTTTTATTTCGACAAAATTCACTCATAAAAGGGTTAAAATAATGCAATATTTATTCTCAACACTGTTTGTGTAAAAATCGTCCAATCGAATTGTTAACATCACCTTATACTAAGTTTACTTTTGATATTTGATTGGTATAAAGATATAAGCACAGTTTGGCATTTTGTTCCAAAACTGCTGTGACTCTCCTGCTGTGATGGTATGTAATATTTATATGTTGTGTGTAAATAGTGCTGTTATATACAACCTTTATTCTCAAGTATAAGAGCCGTAAAATCTGAAGGTTTCACAATTGTTTTAAACATTGCTCCGATGGGCTATAGGCCCTCATCCCCTCTATGCACAGTTTTTTAAAAGAAATATAAACGTTCACACACTCATTGAGTGACATTGACCTCATGCATTGACATAATTCAATTACGCTATTTAATTATACAATTATGCAAATGCGCATACGCAGATACATGTACGCTTTGCGCACCTATTTTTTAGACCTAGCCAAGAGCAGTTGCGAAAAATTCAACTTAGGTCCTCTGGCAGGAATTGAACCTGCGGGACCCTGCGATTCCGGTTCACCGCTCTAACCAACTGAGCTACAGAGTCCAGTTGCTGAGCATTAACCGCAAGTTCGGTATATATGATGGGAGTGATGCCAGTATATGGTGTATCCGTGTATGGGTAAATATCAAGATTTTTCTCGGCATCTCGTTCGATGGGATTAAGAGTAGAAGGTGTTAGTAGATGGGATACTCGAACGGAAATGTATATGTCCTTAGGCCCTGTCATAGGGCCTAAGTTGCATTTTTCGCAACTGCTCCTGGCTAGGTGTAAAAAAAGGTATATAAATTTCCGTTCGAGTATTCCATCTACTAAAACCTTCTACTATTAATCCCATCGAACGAGATGCCGAGAAAAATCTTGATATTTACCCATACACCATATACTGGCATCACTCCCATCATATTTTTCGAACTTGCGGTTAATTCTCAGCGACTGGACTCTGTAGCTCAGTTGGTTAGAGCGCTGCATTTAGAGTATTCCATCTACTAACACCTTCTACAGATCAGTTATGATTGTATATAAATGTATATAAATCAGTCCCATCTTATATACCGAACTTGCATTTAATGCTCTGCAGCTGGGCTCTGTAGCTCAGTTGGTTAGAGCGCCGCACCGGAATCGCAGGGCCGCAGATTCAGTTCCTGCCAGAGGGCCTAAGTTGCAATTTTCGAAAGTCTAAATTAATATATATAAATTTCCGCTCGAGTATTCCATCTACTAACACCTTCTATATACTATTAATCTCATCGAGCGGGATGCCGAGAAAAATATTTACCCACACACCATATACTGACATCACTCCAATCGAAATTGCGGTTAATATAATGCTCAGCAGCTGGACTCTGTAGCTCAGTTTGTTAGAGTGCTGCACCGGAATCGCAGGGCCACAGATTCAATTCCTGCCAGAGGGCCTAACATGCATTTTTCGCAACTGCTCCTGGCTAGGTCTAAAAAAGTATATAAATTTCCGCTCGAGTATTCCATCTACTAACACCTTCTACTATTAATCCCATCGAACGAGATGCCGAGAAATTTGATATTTACCCATACACCATATGCTGGGATCACTCCCATCATATATACCGAACTTGCGGTTAATTCTCAGCAACTGGACTCTGTAGCTCAGTTGGTTAAAGCGCTGCAATGGGAGTATTCCATCTACTAACATCTTCTACAGATCAGTTATGATTAACAACCCATCGACACCAAGGGAGTGTGTACTCTAATCATTATAAACCACCTACTAATATATAGATATATTATTTGTTTATTTTCAGAAACTTGCTCATGAAATCGAGGCTAGTATCCGCAGGGTTGAAAGAATGAAAATTGAACCTCCAACATTGGCAGAAAATATCCAACAACTAAATAACAAACAGTCATGATTACAGAGCAGTACACGTACAGTGTATGGCTATAAAATATCATATTTTTACTCCATAAAATTAAATTAAATAGTAATATGGAAAATACTGTGCTCTTAATCATTCAATTTTAACATTGTGTTTTATGTCCTGAATCAGTGCACCATTTATACAACTTAAGATATGATCGTTTTAGAGCAATTGATTCCATGACATGTTTTGGTATGTGAACAGTTGCAGACAGTTTGTTAGCCAGACGGTCAATCATGCAGGCAGTGAGTCGGTTGGTTTGTTGGTTGGTTTGTCAGTTAGTTTGTTGTCTAGTTAGTCGGTTGGTCGGTTGGTCAGTCGGTCCTAGCTCTAACCGGTCTGTCAGTTGATTGGTCGGTCGGTCGTCTAGTTAATTGGTTGTTTGGTCGATCATTGGTCAGCCGACCATCTTGTCAACCTTTTGGTCGGTTGGTTAGACAGCTGGTTGGTCATCTATAGTCAGTCGGTAAGTCGTTCTGTCAGTCAGCCAGGCAATTACTTGGTCATTATGTTTGGAAAATAGGGTAAACTGTAAAACATGGAATTTGGAATTTGGAATCTTTGAATCATGGAATCTTGGGATCTTGGGATCTTTCTATATGTATCTCTCGCTAATATATTGATTTATATTATTTATCATTTTTGAAACAGAATGCGTTATATTCTATGCGTTATATATACAGCAAGGCTATTAGGTTTATTTCTATTTTAAAGCACTTTCTAACACCTTCGCTTTGCGGCAGGAAACCAATTTCTATACAGGCGTCGGCATAGGCAACAAGCTCGTTTGCATTTACGAATTAACAGCAGTACTATACCTAGACAGATAAACGTCAAGTATACATGTACGACTTCAATGCCAATGTGGCCGTATAGTTTATAGCCAAGTACATATAGTACACATGTCCAGTTAGTAAATCACCAGATAAATCTAAATACATTACAAAGATAATATTGTCACATCACTCACATGTATGTCGGTCGTCGATAAAACTGTAAACTGAGACTTAATTTTCCGGATGACTTTTGAAATTTTTTGTTAAAATTGAAAATTCGAAAAATAAGAAATTAACAATGTTTTTGATTACTGAATTCCTCCTGAATTCCCACAACAAAACCGTAATACACAACAGTATATTATATGTTTTAACTCCTCCACATAAACTGAGGGTAACGATACTTTTTGCCTTTATCGCGTTTGCCAGTTTAGGCGGAAACTTCAAACTAAAGTTGCAACGTTATTTGTCTGATATTAACACCATCTCACTGCACATACTTGTCACTAGAGAGATTACGCGCACAAATTTCTCTGCTTTGGAGAACCATGTGATCAGTTGCTATTATAGCTCTTAGCCAAAGTTATTTTTGGAAAACTTTTGGAAGTTGTGTTGAAGATTTGCATTTGTCTGTGTTAGTTGGAACTAATGGATTCTGTTCGAAAACCTTTGTATTCCCTCATTGTTTCGGGTGAGTGTAAAAAAATATCAGTATATTTGAGCAATTTAGTTTCCTGTTCCGTGTCATTGAAGTATAAAAATCCTTTCAGCTTTTGTACTGAAGCAGTACAATTCATCTATTGGAGTTGTCATGGACAAATATAACGGAATTTATTAAACAACCAGGCAGATTTAATTGATTGTATATCGTATATTTCAATTAAACGGAGATGCTGTAAAAATTTCGTGCAGTTAAGTGACCAGATTAGTTAACTTTTCCTTTGCGCCATTTTGTCATGCTCAGAAATCGCGGACGTACGTAATTCATTCTGGTTTTATGTACGTAGAAGCATTTCATTGGAGTTTTAACTGTAAGCACGTATATGCACTACTCATGCAGCATATCATATAGTGCATGCGTTTGTGTCAACTGTCGCAGATATTTTTGATAATTACATAACGATAGTTATCGGGTTTTTCTGGGGAGGGGGTTCATAAATAAATTTAGGTACGATAAAATTTAATAAACGATATGTTGGCAAATACACTTTTTGTGACTAAGCCCCTGTTTTTATGAGCCTTACTTGAAGGACTAGCCTTCCAATGCAAGATAAGGATTGCTAACTGAAATCCCTATTAAAAGTTGCGTCTATATGAAAGGAGAACCAGCCATCCCCGTCGCGATCATGCTATTAGGGAGTTTACGATCTACGACGCGACTAGCTCGACGACGCGCCTGCAAAACAAAGATATACGTCATGCAAGACAAAAAGGATGAATAATTTGTGGTCGCATGGGTTTCCTCAGCAGCGTTGCCATTCTTATGACATCGTCAAATGAGGAATTTTCACGTTTTCTGAGTAATGTGAAAGCTGGTTGCGTCGTGAGAGCTGTTTTATAACGTTGACCGAACGACAAATATCAGCTAAACATCGGAGTTTTTTAGCCTAATTTAAACGTTGGTAAGGTTGTTAAAACGTGCTTTAGACAATTAAAGCAGTATAGTTAATTCATGTGGCTTATGTCAAGCATAAATTGACGTGGCGTCGTCGAGGTGACCGCGTCGTAGATCGTAAACTCCCTATTGACTACCCCAAACCTCGTCTAGTAGGGCTGAAAACTCCCCTGAGCTAACGCAACAGAGAGGGTCTGGCCTCCTAGTAGAGTTCAGTAAAAAATTATCTTATCTGTCTCAAACTCCATTTTCGAAGTCATTTTTCATTTAAATATTTATCTCAATATTTTGAACAATATCCAATCGTCTGCTGGTTTTTATTCGAACATTTGCTTGGCAAAATATGATTTTGGACTTCGTGAAAATCAGTATTATATATTAAGTAGATGAGTACTTGTAGGAAAAGCAATTAAATGCTATTTTCGGAAGCGAGCCAGCCCTACCAAGAGGGTGATTTTTGAAGTACAAGGTGAAAACCAGCCATACTGATAAGTTGATGAGTATAATTGCAGGGAAAGCAATTAAATGCTGTTTACGAAAGCTAGAACACGAAGTGAAAACCAGCCATACTGAATAAACCATTTATTTTATACTAAAACTATAGTATATACTGTATCTGTTACCTTCCTTGTGTTGTAGTCCTCGACTATGCCGCAGTTTCTGGTTATATGTTTTATTTAAAATTGAATGAAATAATTATGCAAAAGTAAAAACTCTCACAAATCACAATTACAGTCGCCACTATAGCGCACGGGCTACATGCCCTCTCGCATGCATGATCAAATAATTATTTAAATTACCACTCCACACTATATTGACCTTTCACTAGCAATGACTTACATTTTTTTGACATCAAAATTCATCATACCGGTCATTTGCAACGAATTAACCAAGAAAAAGAAAAACGGAGTAACCGGTCAAAAAAATGAGTAACCTGTATGATACGAGCTTTTGTGTCCCGCGCTTGTGCTATTAACCTACCATACACATTTTCTATTGTTCTCAATCGCTTTTGGTATTTGACTCAAGACCTGATATAAACAATTTCACGTCTTGGATTTAAAATTCAAAATTCCTTATATAAGTCTTGAAATCTATATACTGTAGGCCTACCTATACCAAGTCTAAAAGTTGTCATTCAGCAAATAATGAAATGAAGCTCTGAACCTCAAGGCGGAGTCATTACACTAATCTGAATGAATAAACATAACACAATTTTAAGTTTATCTTATTTGACTTATTTAGTAACACGAAAGGCACAGGTCTTGACAAAATTCCGGCTAAGATGCTACGCATTGCTGCAGATATAATTGCACCTTCTTTAACTTATATTTTTAATCTAGCACTTTCAACTGGAGTGTTTGTAGAGGATTGGAAGGATGCGAGAGTTATACCGATTTACAAGGAAGGCAATAGACGAACTTTGGGAAATTATAGAACAATATCAATTCTACCGATAGTAAGTAAGGTCTTCGAAAAATAAATTTTTAAACAACTTTACAAACATTTAAATGAAAATTGCCTTAAACATAAATATTAAAGCCCAGCAAATGACTTTCAAACAAGACATTTAAAATAAAAGAGTAAAATCTATTTGCTTACGTTTCGTTTACTTTACAACATCTTCAGAGCGTTTAAACTCATTTACAAGAGGGTGCTATATATATATATATTACAAATTTACTAAATGCTAAAAAATTAGGTAAAAAAATGACACCTTTTTTGGGTGCTATTTTAACACCGCCGTTGATGGTGTTGATTTAACACTAGTTACGGTGCAAAAACAACACCTTTCCTAGTGTGATATTAGCACTGGTTTAGGAGTTGGTTTAACACCCGAATATTCTCATCAAAATAGCACCTGATTTAGGTGCTATTTTAGCACTAGTGTGAACAAAAACTTGCTCATTGCTACAAAGCAAATCCAAAATATATGAACAAAGAGACAACACAATCTGAAAATATATGAACATCCTTTGAATTTATAATAATATATTTGCTGATTCCAAAATTACTTTGCAGCTGAACATTAAAATGGTAATACATTTAGACAAATCTTGCCATGCTCATGCAATGTTCTCACCAATTACCTATTAAAACCAGGTACATCTATTATTTTACCCTGGGAAATGCCAAGCAATTCTAGTACTATGCTAGGAGCATGTCAGAAGAGTTATTCTATGTCACTCCAATGCTTAACCTATTAACAACTAACAATTTTCCTTAGCAGGTGAAGTTGTCTGGCATTAGACAGAGTAAACTTGCAATATAAGATGCACAATCAGGAATTTATACAAGCACTTTATTCTACTGCCGTTTTTCAGATGAAGAAAATGAATTATTTACAACCGTTTACGGGTAGCAGAAAAGTGCTTCTATAAATCCCTGATAATCATTGTGGTTTAATGGGTTACAAATTTGTTATTAGGTAAAGTCAACAGTACGTTATAGAGTCTGATGATTACTACACTAATTTTCCCATAGTCTATAGACATGCCAAAAGACTGCAACTCCAAATTTTCTGAGATCAGAATACCTCTATTCTTTTGCTCCTGTCAGTATGGCCAATATCAAACACACACAACTTGACGCAGACCATTAACTCCTTGCGTTGTCTTCCTCAGCGATACAAAGTTGCTCTATTACTTTAGTCGTGATGCCAAGATGAACCATACATAAATATCAATATTTTTCCAGCTTCACAATCACATATAATTAGGTTATCTATAAAATACATTGAAAGTTTGGTACATAAGTAAATACAAAATTCAGATAACTTAAAATATTTGCATCATTCTAATGAATGCAATTAAACAGGTGTCTGCTAATAATACATAATTATGATATTCTCTTTCATTAGGCAGGACATAGCTGACTTAACTACTATTTGACGAGATCACAGTTGTATAAAAAATAATCAATTCTCACACAATAATAAATATTCTTGCAGTGAGTTCCATATCAAAATACACCCCTAGTGACCCCACTAGAAGTGGGTAAGGTCCAGTGTTACTATAGAGCACACAGGTTATAATTAGAATACAATTAGCTATTGCTTATGCACAGTTAGCCTCCTGAGATTCCAAAACTCCCTTAGGCATGATGCACAGGTCTATGTAAATGCTTTCTTCACCCTGCTCTCCTGGGCAGCACACTTTGGAGGAACAAGCAGGGTATAGCTGAGTTAGGAAGAGTCCCCCCTCAAATATGGGCATCATATATTGTTGGTTTGTGCCGAAAATCATGGAGGGAAAGTTATTATATATTATAATATTATACTTCACAATAAGTTTGTCCAATCAGAGAACTAGGCTTGTACCACATGACCGTGGTATTTTTCAGTGAATTCGACTTTTTAATACCCCGCTCGTACCCAGGCTGTCATCTAATTTCATCGCCTGTTTTCTAGCATCTAGTACAAGTAAAGTCATACAAGGTTCGGTATAATATATCATTTATAGACCTTTCACTCAAGGTATTCCCAAAAAATTACCCTTCGGGATGAAATATGCCTCGGGCTTTGCCCTTGGGATATTTCTCATCCCTCAGGGTAATTCCAAAAATTCAAAAATTTCATGTATCCACTCAGCTACATGCATTTACATTGACCTCAATGACCTGTAGGTTTTATTGAAGCATTTTAAATATACCTCATTAAATACCAATTATAATATTATGGAAGTTGCACATTATTTGTCAAGACATTTTCTCAGGGTACTAATAGACTATACATTGATTCATTGAAACAATGCTCAACTTATGAAACAATCACATAATTCATATATAAAAACATTCATAAGTCTACTCTAATGTCAGAGTTTCTATGGTATAGATTAATATGATTGTTAAGTAGGCCGTAGTTTATATTATCGTTTTGATTCAGAACTAAATTGATAAGTACAAGGGAATTTTTGCCGCGTTAAAATTCAAATATTTTCTTTATACAGCGACACAACGCACGCAACATAAATATTTATGAATACATCCGTAAATTTTTGCCTTTATAATTGCTTTATATTACATAAAAACATTGAAATATCCTTACCTGAATATTATACCAGCGTTCCTGAGCTATAACTCTTGAAATTCTTGTGGATTTCGAGAAGAAAAAGCAAATATATTGCTTGTAGTTTCCAACATAATTTTTCAAATTAAAATTTGAAATGAAAGGGACGCTATCCCAGAAAACTTTGCGCGCGTAGTAAGGAAATTAGACACCAGTCCGTCTTTCCGTGCTTATGTCATTTCTATGAATTCTTTCAGGAGAGACAAAGGATCGCGGGCTCGGGGTACGAGATTGAGACAACTCCCAACCAACAAACACTGCTCGTATTTTGTACCATTTCAGATTTTTGTGTCATATTTTAGACTCTATGCTTTAGGAATATAACGTTCTCTGTAAAGCTTCTCTTAAAGGTATGCAGCAAACTAGATGCGACACAACAAAACACCATAGAGTTTGTGTATATAAAATGTCTATAATCATGTAGTATCACAAGATATTATACATGGCGATTTATCAAAACAATATTCCGTAGAAATATGTTACTTGGGCTTTCTTGCGATTTTTTGTGAAACTGTAATTTGACTTAAACACCCATAATATATTTAACCCTAATGCATCAGCCAAATCCAAGCGTGCCCATCCTCCCCCGGGCCACCGCGGGGCATTTTCCTGTAAAGCACGTCCCGGGGGTTGGACATTTGAACTCAAACCTTTGCTCGGGGGCGGGGCATTTGAAATTAAGGATTTGGATATAAAACAAAACAATACCAGTTTCAGAACCACTGTTTTCAAGTTGAATTTATCATTTGGATTCGTATTGTTCACCAACGAGACGGAACAAATGCAGTACCACCATTCCTCTATCTACAATAGTCGTGTATTTGAGGTACCGTTCCAAATACGTAACCTCGAAGATTTAAATCAAGTTCGTGAAGCGTTGGGAAACCTAGATATCTTTGAGTGGGCTCGACAACAACGACCTAATTCTAAATGGATCGTGGCAGATAACACAAACGCTACGTTTTATATAACGAAACTACGTGATCGTCCCATAGGACGAAGTGTACGTTTACCGAAATACCTATTGGAAAATCGTGCTGTCGTGTCATTAGATTGCTGTGAAAAAACTGGATTACCTTACGAGGACAAATTGTGTTTCTTCCGTTGTTTGGCTATGCACCGTGGATGTCACCCCCATAATTTAGAACGTGATACACGACATTATTATGAACGTTACGTTGAGAGCGATGATTTTGATGGCGTCACACTCGAGGAATTGCCAGACTTGGAAAAATTATTCGAATTAAATATATACGTGTATCGTCTTGTGGAACTTCACGACGAAGAAAATAGGCCGTAGGATGAGGGTCGAAAATGTTCAATTCCGTAGCACCCCTCGTGTAACTACATAATTTTTACATGAATGGATAGATTAGAACTTACTTAGTTAGAATCCGCTTCCCCCCAAGCGAAATAGTTGCACAAATTGAAGTACAACCTCTCCAAAGTTCGGGCTTTCTCGTGTTTCGAAATCCATGAACGGCCATTGTTGTGTTACAACTACGCATGCGCTTGACCACAAAACACTTAATGCGCACGCGCAGATAGGAAAACTGATCTCAACGCAGAACTGGACAAGAAAAAAATTATGAAATGTGCGAAAGCAGGGCTGAAGTAATACAAGATGACATCGGATTGTTTTAAAAATATAATGATATTTTTATGTTCTGTGCATTTTAATGGAGTTCGCCAAACATTCTGAGCAATGTACCGTGTCAAGCCCTCGCCAGGAACACTTCCAAGCCAACATTACAATAACTTATTAAAAATATGATGTAAAAAAATTTTATACTACAGCAATTGCATGACGTTTTTGCAAGCAAATCTGTTTTTCAGGCTTTAAATATTATCACAATCCTAAACATTATAGAACACGCATACCGTAATTTCTCTATTAATTTGGGGGGGGGGGGGCTTATTTCTAATATATACAAAGAGTCTGTTTGCACGTTTGATTCTCTTTATAAATACGCAACATCGGGTACAGTGATGTTACGTACCAAAGTATCAGTAAAATATCATAATTATCTTTAAAATACAATACTTTCATGCTTCACAATTTGAAAAATTAATTTCTTACAGTAGAGGGGCAGGGGGGTGCTTAATAGATAAATTACGATATGCCATAAATAAGTATTACTCGGTGTTCACAATCTTATTTATTTTCTAACTCTCTTCCCATCAATTTTATTAGTCCAGGTTCCTTGTTTATTTATGCAGTCGCCTTCATCAAATTCTTCATCACTATTTTCAGCTTTACTCAACATATGTTCCTCAACTAAATCAGAAGTATCCAAGTTCTCAGCATACACAATTTCACTAACATTTCTAGATTTAGGCAAATAGAATACCAGCTGGGGATAACTGTTAATTAGCTGCTGCTTGAGCTCGGAAGACCTGTATTTCGATGCATCCACATTCTCAGTTTCCTTAGCAATGACAACAAATTTCTCAATCATGTACTTTATTGCTTTTCCCTTGAGGATTTCAGTTTCAATGACTTCTTTACAGAATACATTGTAAGATATTTCATACACTGGTGGTGCACATGTTGTGGTCGTCTTTGCCTCCCTTGCAAGGAATATGGTATAGTTGCTATAGCAAACTTTGTGGTAGCGGACCTCCAATGCAACACAGTCTTTATCTCTAATCTGCACAAGTATCCGCTCATCATTTTTCCTCTCAGCAGCTGTACGTAATAAGCCAGCATCAATTGTACTTGCCAACACTAGTGGTGTTCCTCTTCTCTTTTGTGTTTTCTACACTGTAAAACATACAAGTTTAGAATGCCTGTTTAAAAATGGCATTTACCAACTAAGGGCCTGTTTATATGGAACCCGGACTGGCTCGCTGACCGGGCCAGCCCGCTTAGCAAGATCTCGCCATGTAATTGATTTTATAGTAAAAACTACTGTGCATTTATATGGACAAGCGGGCTGGCCCGGTTCCAGAGATCTCACTTGAAAAAGGCGAGATCTCGCTTACCAGGATGAAAATTTCCCCATATAAACACTCACTAACCGGGTCAGCCCGGTTGCCGGGATGAAAGTTGAAAGAGACGCCACCACCAATTTGTGTGTAAGCTATTTTTAAGAACTGTCAAAACAATGTCAAAGGTCAAAACAACAAAATCATCCTGCCTGCTGGGATGAAATTTTCTCATATAAACACAAGACAAATTCATCCCGCTTACCGGGCTGGCCCGGTCAGCGAGCCAGCCCAGGTTTCATATAAACAGCCCCTAAAGCAGGGTGAATTTGACAAATTAACCAGGTATTAAAATAAAGCTACTCTGGTTTGTAAAGTTTATGAACATTGTGTTCATAAACTTTACAATCAAATAGCTTATATTATGCTTGTTTAAATAAACTTATTATCTGGATAATTAACCCATTAAGATCCAACACCCAATAGGTACTCTAAAATATCATATAGCCATATAGGTATATGCACAAGACAGTAAGGCACA
The DNA here is from genome assembly GCA_016169945.1 of Trachythela sp. YZ-2020. Lineage (NCBI taxonomy): Eukaryota > Metazoa > Cnidaria > Anthozoa > Malacalcyonacea > Clavulariidae > Trachythela > Trachythela sp. YZ-2020. The sequence continues at coordinate 834,547 of JADLSH010000052.1, forward strand.
ATATGACAACTTTTCCACCAAAAGGTGGTCCATAGAATATAAAGATACTGTACACAAGAAATTGTACATAATCATACCTTGTCTCTTGAAAACCAAGACGAATCTCTTCCACAAATAATGCAGCATTCTGGTAGTACATGCTTGTTTCTTTGAGGCAAGGTCTTACTTGGTTCCACTGAAATGACTGAATTGCGTGTAATCTTTCTTCTGGGTTCCACGGCTGGTAAATGCTGGTTCCATGTGGCATGTGTGGTCTACGGTATTAGCGACCTTTTCCGTGCTTGTACTAGCTCCATTTTCCTACGGATCTTTTCTTCATCGCTAAATTTCTTGTAGCATTTCATGTGGTGGTACCATTCTAAATCAAAACTTTCGTTTGTGTTCTCTGCCAAGTATGAATAATTGACGAATTCGTCATCAAACTTATCATACGAATCCTTCGCTATCTCAGCTTGCAGGCAATTAAGTTTCGCCCATTTATTCCTGCAATCGACAAATTTCTTAAGCCTTTGACGAGTAACTTTAGAAAGTTGCTCGGTTACGCCTTCAAAATGCATAAAACATGAGGATATTCGAATATTCGACATATCGTCATTAGTAGCCATCTTGAATATGCGTGTTTTATTGAGATCAGTTTTCCTATCTGCGCGTGCGCATTAAGTGTTTTGTCGTCAAGCGCATGCGTAGTTGCAACACAACAATGGCCGTTCATGATTTCGAAACACGAGGAAGCCCGAACTTTGGAGAGGTTGTACTTCAATTTGTGCAACTATTTCGCTTGGGGGGAAGTGGATTCTAACTAAGTACGTTCTAATCTATCGATTCATGTAAAAATTATGTAGTTACACGAGGGGTGCTACGGAAGCTGTTTTCTAAGCATATTTTCGACCCTCATCCTACGGCCTAAAATGACAAGACTGAAATTGTGGCTCAGCTCATCCAGCTCATCCAGCGATCACATCGTGCCTATGCCAATTCCATCTACTTGAATCTCTAACGGAGCCATTTATTATTATTAATATTATTATTATTATTATTAATTTATATTGCGCATAAATCAATGGAAGTACATTTTGGAATGCGCATTACAAAAATTAAAAGAACAACGTTATATACATATTATAAAAATTATTAATTCCTATTTTCCTAAAAACTTGGTCTATAGTCTAAACTTCAAACGAACGCTTTCTTAAATAAAAATGTCTTCAAAGACTTTTTAAATATATCAATGGAGGCGCTCATTCGCAGCGAACCAGGTAAAGCGTTCCATAACTTGGGTGCTGCGTATACAAAAGCCCTATCACCCAATGTAGCATAGGACCGCGCCGATGGAGAGTCCAACATCAGGCTGTTTTTAGTCCGCAAGTTATATCGCTTGCTGTTTTTTATTGTTAAGAGCTCTTGTAGATACACAGGCGCTTGGCCGTGAAGGGCCTTATATGTCAAAAGCAAGACCTTGAACTCAATACGGTATTTGATAGGAAGCCAGTGTAATGCATTCAACAGCGGGGTGATGTGACAGAATTTTGTTTCTTCGAAGATAAGACGTGCAGCCGCATTTTGAACTCGTTGTAATTTAGCCAGCTGGTAAGCAGGCAGTCCATATAATAGGCTGTTACAGTAGTCTAGGCGACAAGATATGAAAGCGTGAATAAGGGTCTCAGTGTCAGCTCTTGACAGGAATTTTCTAATCCGCTTGATGTTGTACAAATAATAACACGCGGTAGAAGTAATTTTGGTGGTATGTATATCCATAGATAACGTGCTTTCAAACCATGCCCCAAGATTCCTAATGGGTGACTCAGGAACAATATCAACATCGCCAATCTTTATGCTACCAATATCAATCTTGGACAGCTGCTGTTTTGTCCCGATAAGAATAAATTCAGTCTTATCGTCATTCATAAATAACTTATCTTCTGCTAACCACTGCCTTATATCTACTACACACTGTTCCATGACAATGATAGCATCAGACTGCCCATTGTCCTCCTTTGGACTGAATGAAACTAACGCCTGTATTCTAAAAGCTCACTCACACCCACACTCAAAGAGTGGAGGTTCAATCTGAGCTTCCCTTGATTGTCAGTGCTGTTTTTGAATAGCTGGAGGGTTAGTGCCGTACCATACTATGTGAGTACTCACCCTCCAGCTATTCAAAAATAGCACTGACACTCGAGGAAAGCTCAGATTGAACCTCCACTCTTTGAGTGTGAGTGTGAGTGAGCTTTTAGAATACAGGCGATAGAGTTGTGAATCATCAGCATAAGAATGAGCTGTTGGCAAATGCCTCTCTATGATATCGAACAACTTGCTAACGTATATAGAGAACAAAAGTGGGCCCAAGCAAGAACCCTGAGGAACTCCACAGTCCAGATCGTATTTGTCTGACAAGGCACCATTGATGGACACACGTTGGGATCGTCCTGACAAGTACGAACAGAACCAGTCGCGCACAGTACCAGATACCCCAAGTTTCGTTTGTAGCCTCTGGAGCATGATCGAATGATCCACAGTGTCGAACGCTGCACTGAGATCCAAAAGGACCGACAACGTCACATGTTGTTTGTTCATCTTGAGAAGAAGATCATTCTTGATTTTAAGCAGCGCAGTTTCCACACTATGGTGTTTTCGATAAGAGGACTGGGCACTAGGATAAAGGTTATTGATGGACATGAGGTAAAGTAGATATATTTAACATACTATAGTAGTGCAAAAACTTATTAAAGAATTGGACATTACTATTAGCTCATAAACATACGCTCATTGAACAGATAGTATAAAGTAGATAATATACATATTTTTATACATTAAGTAGAACATAAATACACAATATATTTTGAAAATATTATTGCACGGTTATTTTGTGTGCCAAGGAAATAAATTTTAGGATATTATGGTGTTGAAATAGCACTTTAATAAGTGCTATATTAACACCAAGGCGTAAGTGCTAAAATAACACTTAAATCCGGGTTATTATGAGAGCAAAAATGGTGCTATTTTAGCACCTCGTAAGGTGCTAAATTGACACCTTAAATAGAGGTGCTAAAATAGCACCCCAAAAGGTGCTATTCTGTACCTTTTTATTTAACACCACTTGTGGTGCTAAATTAACACCCTAAAATTAACAGTGTACGTCTTTTTTATAATATGTTTACTTATTTCCTATATACGTTTTAGGTAAGTGAGGACGAAGCGAGTCATAGTCAGGTAAGTGAAGGCGAAGCGATTGAAGATGAAACAGGCGAGGTATAATACCTCCCCTTCCTATATATATATATATATATATTTACTCGATAACCCTATTTAACTTTTACTTGTATGTTTTTAAGGTCAGCGAAGGAGAGAACGCCAGGATACACCCCTTAGAGAAGTTACAGGAGATTGTACTATATATATATATATTTACTCGATAACCCTATTTAACTTTTACTTGTATGTTTTTAAGTTCAGCGAAGGAGAGAACGCCAGGATACACCCCTTAGAGAAGTTACAGGAGAAGTTAACGTTGTACTTGATGGAACTACCGGTACTGGGCTTCAACTCGGGGAAGTATGACATCAACGCGGCCAAAACATCATTCTTCTCCTATCTGGTCAAACACGAGTCGGTCAAATTTGTGATCAAAAGGAACAACGACCATATGTGCTTGAAAACAGTTAACTTAAAGTTTCTGGATATCACAAATTATTTGGCTCCCGGGTTCAGTTACGAACAGTTTCTCGAAGCGTATGAATGCTCGCAGACGAAAGGCTATTTCCATTACGAGTGGGTTGACTCTATCGATAAGTTTAACTCTCCAAGTTTACCACCACAGCAAGCTTTCCATTCTACCTTATCCGGTACGGATATTACAGACGAACAGTACGAGTATTGATTAGATTAGATTAGATTTATTAAAATACTTGAATGGCAGTTCAAAAACGAACTGAAAAACACAAGCTTACATAGTTTAAAAATAGTAGAGCAAAATACGTATATACAGATTATAGATACGCTGGTAATACTAATTACAATAACTTAGGATTACTAATTTACAAGTTGATATATTAATCAATAGAAGCCTAAAAGATTAAAAAGAGTTCCATTTGCGTACGCAATATGGCAAAAGACTATCATTATAGCGTTTAGTTCGGGTTTTAAAAAGTGAGATAGATCGGGAATGTCTAAGATTGTACTGGTGATGTAAAGGTTTAGGTAATAGATTAAAAATTTTACTCGAAGTGTCACTATAATTGTTTTTGTAAAAAGATCTGCATAACAATTCCCTTCTCTCCTCGAGAGTGGGCAAATTTAGGTCTTTGAAGCTTTCGGAGTAGGACAAGTGGGGAACAATAATTTTGAACGCACGTCTCTGAATGTGCTCTAATTCATCAGTCAGGAACTTTGGTAACGAGGTATGCCAGACTGGACACGCATATTCCAAGACAGGTCTAATAAAACTACAATATACTGTCCTAAGATCACTCGGTTGGACACCATTTCTTCTTAATATCCTTAAAGCATACAGACGTTTGCTTGCTTTGGAGGATATGTGCCTGATGTGTGTGGTCCACTTAAGATCGGAGGTCAAATTTACCCCCAGGAGCTTGATGGTATTAACAGCCTCCAGGGGTTGGTTATTGACAAACAAGGGTTGCGCCGGGGGTTGATTGATAAAAAATGACACGGTGAAATCTTTAGTTTTTTTTACGTTCAACTTCATGTTGTTCGCACTTGACCACTGGGTCACGTTGTCAAGTTCTTGTTGTAATTTTGGTAGATCCGGTTCACATACTCTAACAACTTCAGAGATTGCACAATCGTCAACATACTTGTACAAAGGCAATTCGCTGGACAGATCATTGACCATTATAAGAAAGAACAGAGGACCAAGTTTGGTACATTGCGGAACTCCAGCTTTTATTTCTTTCCAATCAGATTTACAAGTTTTTAATTTGACACGCTGCTGTCTGCCTTGAAGCAAACTTGAACGCCAGTTTAATAGAACCGGTGGAACATTGAGAAGCTGTAACTTACGCATCAGAATGTTATGATCAATTCGATCAAACGCTTTGGAAAAATCGATGAAGCAGGTTCGGATAATGGTGTTAGGCGTTTCCAGGGCAGAGAGCCAGTAGTGGACTAAATGCACGAGGGCGTGAGTGGTTGAAGACTTTTTCACACTACCAAACTGGAAAGGGTCGATGTATGGCATAACAATAGGTGCAAGCCAGTTGAAAACAAAAGACTCAAGAATTTTGCTCAACACTGCAGTTAGAGATATAGGTCTAAGGTCCGTATCGATAGACTTCGGTCTAGAGATCTTCCTCAACGGGAGGACATCCGCACATTTCCACAGCTCGGGGACACGACCTTCTCTAATAGAAGAGTTAAACATGGAATACACAGGGATGCTAATAGTTGTGGCGCAGGTTTTCAAGAGCCAATTGGGAATCTCGTCAGGTCCAACAGACTTGCGATCTTGGACAGCCACCAAAGCAAGTTCTACGGCATCACGGGTAATGATGTACTCATCAGGAATGTTGGAAATAGGTATGAGAGTAAAGTTTAGTTGTGGTATGTCAGCAGCAACACTGCAAAAGGATTCGTTAATAGCGACGGCAAGATCGAAGTCGTTCAAAACAGTGCCATTTACGGCTAAGCTTGTTAACGGGGGAGGATTAGAAAGTCCAGACAACAGTTTGATTCCGTCCCACCACTTTTTTGGATTACTCTCATGCATGTGATTAATTTTGTCATTGTAGAATCTTTGGCGTGCTCTCTTACAGAGTTTATCACTTTATTGCGATAAACATTATATTGGTGTAAGTCATTATTCAACCAAGCTTGTTGACGTTTCTTAATAGATTATTTAATAACAGGAGTAATCCATGGTTTGTTGTTAGGATGATGTTTCACAGTACGCATGGGGATACAGGAATTCAAAGCAGCGTGAATTACCGACTGGAAATAATCCAGTTGTTCGTCACATGAATTTAGCCGCATGAGTGGTGTCCAGTTAACAGTATTCAGACGAGAGATAAAATTTAGTTTGTTAGGAGCTCGATAATCACGCTTTTGCAATCGTGTGGTTGGTAGACTTGGAGCATGTGTCGAAATAGGTTGTAGTAAGATGCTAGAATGATCGAATTGACCAATAGGAGGCAGGATGATGGCATCGTAATAAGGTGATAGAGTTGAAAAAGCTTGGTCAAGGATATTACTTCCCCTGGTGGGCTTGGTAACCAGTTTCTTCAATCTAAAAGAGTTGCAGAGATTACCTGGCTTGAATTGATTGAAATCACCAAGGACCAAGATGGCAGAATTAGGATAGGTGGCAAGTAAAGAATCTAAACATTTGAAGATATGCATTCGAAGAACATGGTCATCGCTCTGAGGAGGATGATAAACTGTTCCCAATAAAATAGAGTTAATTCCTCGTGGTAAACGTTCCATTTTGATTAGAAACCATTGACTCTCAATTTCTGGCTCACTCAGGTCAGTTAATTCAGTAAAATTAAGTTGTGAATTGAAATAGGTACAAAGACCGCCCCTGCTTTGGTTATTCGGTGTATCCCTTCGGCACGATACATAGCCAGGTATACGAATAAGTTCATCAGTTACTCGTGAATTTAGCCATGTTTCAGTGATTACGACAACATCGTATAATTCGGTGGAAATTGATGCTGAAACCTCGTCTAACTTATTGACCATCGACCTAACATTACTAAACCAAATCTTGGGGAAGCGTGGAATCGTAACTGATCTCCGCAAGGGGTTAATGAACAATAATTAGGGACACTGATACACTCAGGCCGTTTGTTTTTCCTAGGTTTCATGATTGTAGGAATCGGGTATTTGTTAAGTTCCTGGTTATGTGAAATGGCACTTACAATATTGTGGGGGGCTAAAAACGACGAGATTAGGGTTAGCGTATTATCTGCTTCGTGCGACAATGAGGTGTTCCTGGAAGTACCAAGATTGGGCTCCCAAAAACTAGATGATTCCCACATTCCGCTATTATTAGAGTTAACGTTTCCACTCAATACCGTACCGCCCCGACAAGGGGGAGAAAAGTAATACGTTTTATTTGGAAGTCTGTTCGTGATTCGAACTGGTGATGGCCATTGTGGAGGTTTTTTTTATTCAAAAACCGGTTCTTGTGGGGGCTGTCCGTGGTTATTATGTGGTTATTATGTCGGCGTGTGTGGGTCGAGAATAATATGCAGACATTTCGCGAATTCCTCGTTTGGTATAATAACCGCGATGTAGTAGCTTTTATCGAAGCCATTGAGAAAATGAGTGAGTTTTGGAGAGAGAAAAACATTGATATGTTTAAAGACGGTGGAAGTGTACCTGGTCTAACAATGAAATATTTATTCTCGAACGTGGCCAATACATATTTCTCGTTGTTCTCGGAGAAAGATAAAGATTTATATTATACGATGAAAGATAATAATGTCGGCGGACCGAATATAATATTCAACAGATACCACGAGAAAGATAAAACTTTTATTCGCGATGTGGAAATGCGAGCGAAAGGTGTTGACCCAAAACCATGCAAGAAAGTCGTTGGTTTCGATGCGAACGCACTTTACCTTTGGGCTATCATGCAGGACATGCCAACGGGGCAGTACTCGAGGCGAATACAAGAGGATGGTTTTAATAATCGGTTCAGTGGTAAGATGGCTGTTGAATGGATGGAGTGGGAAGCGTACAGTCGTGGTGTGCATATTCGTCACGAATATAATAACGCAGAGAAACGCATTGGTCCTCGCCGTCTTCCAGTGGATGGTTTCAATGCCGAAACACAAACCGTGTTTCAATTTCAAGGTAAAATATAAGTGTAGTTGATTTTATCGTGGGATTAGTTTAAGTGCGTGGGCCTAAGCTTAAATTGTGTAGGATTAGCCTAATTGGTTTTTGGCAAATGCGTGGGATGTACTCAATTTGTACTTTTTAATGCTTAATTGCTTTTTAGCAGTTGCGTGGGATGTCCAACATTCATTTTTTGTAGGAAGTGGTTATGCCTTACTTAAATTCATATTTGTAGGTTTGTAATTTTCTGGGTTTTTCTTATTAGGTTGTTGGTGGCATGGTCACGATTGCCACCTAAACGAGGGTGTGGAAGTCAACACGAAGCGGGACAAACCCATGAAAGAGTTGCTAGCCGAGACTATAAAAACAGCGCTTATATCCGTAAGCAGCGTTTTAATCTGGTCGAGTGTTGGGAATGCGAGTGGCGTGAGATGAAAAAGACCAACAAAGATCTACAAAGATTTATTGCTACACGACTTCGCTGACCCTTAGGCAAAGTGAAAACGATGACCATGGATAGTATTGTGACTGCTGTCAAGAACGAGACGTTGTTCGGGTGTGTTGAGTGCGACATTCACGTTCCGGAACATCTACGAGAACACTTTCGCGAAACGTGTCCCATTTTCAAAAACACTGAGATATCCCGAGATGATATTGGTGAATACATGAAGTCATATGCCGAGGAGAATAAGATCATGAATCGACCACGCCGTAGTTTAATCGGTAGTATGATTGGAACCAAAATCCTTCTTGTAACCCCTCTCTTAAAATGGTATTTGGAACACGGTCTCGAAGTCACACATGTCTATCAAGTGTTACAGTATTCTCCTAAACCATGTTTCAAACCTTTCGGTGACGCTGTGTCGGATGCTCGTCGTGCTGGTAATAGTGACCCCTCTAAAAAGATCATCGCCGATACGATGAAGCTAGTCGGGAACTCCTCGTATGGCAAGACCATCACAAATAAAGAACGACATCGCGAAGTAAAATTCTGCGACGATGACGAGGTGTCTGTTCTAATCAACTCTCCGTTCTTTCGCGAACTCAACCCAATTGATAAAGACACGTATGAGGTTATGAGTTCCAAGAAGAAAATCAAGTTGGATCTCCCGTTGCAAGTAGGTTTCTTTGTGTACCAATACGAAAAGTTGCGCATGATAGAATTTTACTACGACTGTCTAGATAAATATATTGACCGGTCCGATTTTGAATACTGTGAAATGGACACAGACAGTGCGTATATTGCAATAAGTGGTGACAGTATTGAAGCGTTGGTTAGACCAGAGATGAAGGAGGCGTTCAATGAAGATAAATTAAATTGGTTTCCGCGTACGGACACGGTAGAACACGCACGTTATGATAAAAGGGCGCCGGGTTTGTTTAAAATAGAATATGAGGGGGATGGAATTGTAAGTTTATGCAGTAAAACGTATTAGTGTTTTGGGAGTGGGGAGGATAAATTTAGTTGTAAAGGTGTAAATAAGAAGAATAATGTAATTAACAAGGAGAAATATTTACATGTAATTTTAAGTAAACGTAGTGGATCGGGTGTAAATAGGGGTTTTAGGGTGTTAAACAATCAAATGTGTACATATGTCCAAGTGAAAAACGCTTTCAGTTACTTTTATCCGAAACGTAAAGTGTTGGAAGGAGGTGTATCAACAATTCCATTAGATATTTAAGTGTGTGTAAAAATAGAAATTTTCAAAACCACATATCTGTTGTCTTTGTATGTGTGGGGAACACACCAGCAATCTAGCGTATCGGGACTCCCGGTACACGAAAAGTCCCGCAGGGAAAATTTCTTGAATGTATAAGCGATAACAAGGACTCCCGGGACGATAAAAGTCCCGCTGGGACTCCTTTAAAATGTTATGCATTTTCAAAAATGTTTCAGTATACACCATGCATCGAACGCGTGAAGACTGTCCGATTTGTGGAAAGAAAAGTTTGTTAAAATTATCAAACCATTTAGCAGACATTGATGAACTGTCTTGTGAAAAAAGACGACCTTTTCTGATTCGCGCTAAAGCTACACCTTTAGACCTTGAAGCTGTTTTGAATGAGTTGCATAGAATGGTTAGAAACACTAAGAAGCGGACAAAATGGTATAAATAGGTTCGTTCAAACATTTTCATTTCATTCTCACGATGTATAGCATACACTTAACACACCCTTTTGGCCTCCTTGTGTCCGGTGGTACAAAGTCAGGCAAAACAACATTTGTTAAAAATCTTTTGGCTTACGTTGAAATTATGATTAATAAACCTCCAGAAAACATTGTGTATTACTATACTGAATATCAAGATATGTTTGGGGAAATACAACTTTAGTACCAAACATAAAGTTTATACAGAATTTTCCTGATAATATGTTGGACACTATTAATCCAGAAACACGTAATTTATATATTATTGATGATTTTAAGGGTGAGAGAGACGCCCTTATCGCTAAGTTATTCACGAAAAAATCTCACCATGGAAATCTCAGCATTATATACTATGTACAAAACTTGTTTCACCAGAGCAAAGATCATCGTACGATTTCCTTAAATGCAAGTTATTTATTTTTGACAAAGAATGTTCGTGACTCAAGTCAAATAGTTCATCTTGCCAAACAGTTATATCCTAACAGCACAAAATTTTTCCAGCAAGCTTATCAATTGGAGACAAAAGAACCATATTCCTATTTAACGGAATTTATGATACAAAACGGAATTTATGATTATTGGGACCCGCCAACAACTTACGAAAGTTACTGTTGATAGATTAATCGTTGGAAGCTCTAGTATAACTGCAGTGAGTGAGGCTAGAAATCTTGGAGTTTGGTTTGATTCGAATATGAATTTTAATGTTCATATTACTAAAACATGTAACTTGGCCTTTTACTTTCTACATAATATACGACGTATTAGAAAGTACCTTACACACGAGTCTACGCAAAAGCTTGTACTTGCTTTGGTAATTGGACACTTGGATTATTGCAATAGCCTCTTTTATGGATTGCCGGCGAACCAAATTAACAAGTTACAGCGTGTTCAAAACGCAGCAGCTAGATTGGTGTCTAACACCCCTCGTTTTTGTCATATCTCTCCTGTCATGTACCGACTGCACTGGTTGCCGGTGAAGTACAGAATTATCTATAAAGTCATTTTAATTACATTTAAGGCTATGCAAGGCAACGCTCCAAGGTACATTTCAGATTTGATAAGTTTTAAACAACAATCCCGTTATGGCTTGCGCTCAAATAACGGGTGTTACCTTGGGTACCCTAAAGAAAGAACTAACAAAACTACAGGAGACAGAGCATTTGCCGCGGCTGCGCCAGTTCTGTGGAACTCATTACCTACCAGTCTTAGAGCTGAGAACAGTTTGCTTAATTTTAAATCATCTTTAAAAACTTATCTTTTTAAATTAGCATATGAACAGTAGGTGTAGTTTTTATTAATTATAGTTTTAGTTATTTGTAAATTTATACTGTATTTATATCTTGATTGTATTTATCTTATTTCATGTAAAGCGCATTAGATCATATACATATGTATTTTGCGCTATATAAATTTTAAATATTATTATTATTATTATTATTTGTGGATCTAACACTGACGTGTCAAGACGAAATCCGAGTTAGATCCGGGATATTTCCAACTGATAAACATTACGTCTACCAACCCAGAGTATAAATAAACCAGTCACTACGTATAATAATCATTTGACAATGTCTGCTTGTATGAAGAGGAACTCCGAACTTCTCAAGGTGTTGGCCAAGAGTAAACCGAAATTAGTAGTAGTAGTAGTAAGTAGTAACATTTTATTTCGACAGGGTAGCCCATTCAGCCGAAGCTGGTATCCAGAGGGGCCCTGTATAACAAACATATACATTTACAACAATAATATGATAACTATATCTTACATAAATCCTGGTATATCATAATGAATAATAAAGCGTCCTAAAAGTCATACAGTCTAATAAAGTTCTTGAAAGAAAACAATGAAGTAGAAGCTTTAATTCTTGGTGGTAGAGAGTTAAACAAAAGTGTTCCTGAGTATCTAAAAGTACGTTTCCCTAGACTTAACTTCGGTTTAGGGAGATGAATATCGTTACTTCTCCTAGTGTTGTGTTGGTGAATGTTACTATTTCTGATAAAATATTCACTCAGATATTTAGGAACTAGGTCATGCAGGCATTTGAAAACTAAAATACATTTATTCCTTCCTCTAATTGTCTTTAAGTCGGACCACCCTAGGATATCCATCGCTTCATGTGAACGGTATCTTCTCGTTATGATACGAGCTGCTCGGTTTTGCAATCGTTGTAGATTTTCATTGCACATGGCTGATAGTTCACCCCACACAGTATCTGCATAAGTAAGATTCGACAGAATCAAACAGTTATAAACACATTTGGATGCACTGATGGTGAGACATGATCTGATTCTGGCCAGCAAACTAAAGCATTTGTTTACTTTGACACACACTACATCAACATGTTCCTTCCAATTTAGATTTTCATCCAGTGTTACTCCAAGGTATAAAAATTTAGAGACTCTTTCAATAGCCCGATTTTGAAGCTCTATATTAAAGGATGACACATTTACAAGCTTTCGATTAGTACCGAACAAAAGGGCCTTGGTTTTACTTTGATTTAACACCAATCTATTGTCTATTAGCCATTTTTCCAATCTGTTTAAATCACTTTGTAAAGTCACTTCAATGTTGCAAAGTTCGGGACCGGAGAAATATATGACGGTGTCATCAGCATACATACTTATATGGGATTTTGATAAGCACTGAGGCAGATCGTTTATATATAAGACAAATAACAACGGCCCCAGAATCGAACCCTGGGGCACACCATATTTCAGGGAAAATTAGGAAAACCCATTTTGAAAGCGGCTGAAGACGATTTGTTGGAAGCAATCAGACAGTGTCTGTTGAACGTTTGGTTTGAAACCGTCAAACTGAAACCAAAATCAGCTAAAAAACTCGCGCCACATTCCAAACATATAAAGTTTGCAGCTGATCGGCGGAATTCTGTTATAAAAAGAAGAACACGTCTTGTCCAAAAAGGAGAAGGGTTTTTACCATTTCTACTTTCCTCAGTCTTGGAGCAATTGGCTAACTTTGTATAATGGAGTATGTTAAAAGATTAGTCCTCGTCCCAGAACATATGGCTGAACAACGGAAGAGACCTCTCGTGGCACCTTTGAATGCTCAAGTCAACGAAATAGACTCGGATATGCAAGACACCATTCAACGCGAAGACATACCGATCGATGAAAAGGCAAAATTATACGATCAACATTTACAACGTCATTTAACGTTTTATGATAAACGTATGGATAAACCTGTCCGAGTGAATGTTGTGCAACCTACAAAGACAGATGAGCCCAGAGAACAACCGGATGAACAAATCGAATCTTCAGACGAAATCGAAACGGACATTTTGGATAGCATGCCAGCAACGATGAAGTCACGTGCTCTCAAACTGATCAAAAAACTTAGGGCAAATAAAGATATCGTTGGGTGGAATGAACAAGGACAGTTGTTGTTCAAAGAGAGATCTGTTCCAGGAACAAATATAGTGGATTTGGTCAACGATCCTCTAAGGCAAAGGAAGAATGTCAATCCAGCAGGTTGGGAGTTATTTTCAAAAGCCCTAGGACATTTAAATGTACCCGAAGGTATTGTGAGAAATGAAAATCGCCTCCAACTTGTTCGCGAGTATAAAACCAAGGGAATCCCTGAAGACCTACCCTCTACCCGCAAGAAAAGAGGAAAAAACGTAGAGACATTATTAGTACTCCATATAAATGGTTAAAATAATCTATTTCTTGTAAAATTTTACAATAAATGTATTTTTAAACTAACATTACGTGTTCTATTCTATAAAGTACCACTTATCTATAAAGTCACGCACTAACATATCGTTCCGATGTTTGTTGTCCGTAAACATGCATATTCACAATAGTTGACATTGGAATACGTCTACACCGATGTAAAGCAAACAATAATGTATATTGTCCACACACGTCCGATGAAGGGGCTTGTAAAACTTTTGCGTTCCAAGTAAAGGTACTACATTGCTTGTCCAAAATTTGAATAAAGTTCTGACCGTAAAATCCAGGTGCTTCGCCATAAGAACCCCAAAATTCCCCTTTTTCATTTTCTGTAAGATATATCGCAACCCAATGAGTTCCTGGTTTATTACTTGGATCCGTGTTGAGTATAAATCCTCTAGGTCTCTTTTGTATTTCACGAGGTAAACCATCAGAAGGCAAAACGTTTGTAAACACATTTTTCGTAAACGGGTCACTCTTGAGAATGTTTAAAATCTGTAGTGAGTCCATGTTCAGTTGCTAAAATCACACAGCACGTTCCGATTCCCATCAATCTCGATAAGACTTTGAAATTCACCAAGCACCACGATATTTATAGCTGTCTCCAACGGGGTTCCAAACTGACACTGGATCGAGACGTTTCCATTTCTTACTGGTTGTATATGATCACCAAGGCAAAGGTCTGGAGTGAGATCAAACACAAACAGCGTGTAACCGTTTGCATATTCTTCACGAGTAATACCGTTGCCCTGATTTTCAGACATTTTATGTGTACCAGTATACAGGGTTTGGAAAGCTGAGATGTAATTGCTTGCTGCTCCAAACTTCAGCTGTAAGGGCTTTCCAGGAAGGTTCTCTCCGTTAACAGTCAGACCCATGATAGTGATATCATAGTTTTTAAAATTGAATGGATATTTGGTGTAGTTGCCATTGAATGCATCAGCGTCGACCATTCCCATAACGACTCGATTCGGTAGTCGGCCTTGAAACATATTGGGTTGGTTTCCAGACATATTTCCTCGAGGCACAGACACAACTTTACAGTCGATACGGTTGATAGGATATTTAGCCGTCATGTGTTGTAAGGTTTCGGAATGACTCATTACGACACCAGGTGATACGTTCACTCGTCGCACACGAAAGACACATTCTTCAATAACCATTTTAAGGCTGGATTTTCAGCAGATGAAACCAGACAAAATGGATTTCGTGATCTGACCAACTTAATTTTGATTGGTACTGCACCAAGAATATAACGTTCTTGCGCAAACAGATCAGAATGAATTCTTCCCTCCATGGCAACGGATTTGCTTTGACGTATATGAGCATGGCACTCTTTTAATCCGGTGTTGACATTAACAGCCTGTGCAAGGGGGTTTACAACATCCATCTTTCCCGAATTATCGCGGTAAAACATTTCACTTGTCAAAAGGGAATCTTGCACATCTTTACTAAAGTTCAGAACAGTTTCGATATAGGCTCTGTAGGCAGGGGTCATCCTAAGAAAATTTAGAACTGCCCATTTTGGCGGTGGAACAGGCAATGGACCGCGAATTCCCTCGCGCGAGAGGGGGCGGAAGATATGTATTATTGGAGGGGCTTATAATGTGGCTCTACCAACGTAGGGGGGGGGGGGTTTCTAGGGGAATCCTAGATCAAGAATAATCAAGGTGAGGTTTAGTGGTTTAGCTAGATATTTTCGTATTTATGCGCAAAACAAAACAAAAAATGTTGA
Source organism: Trachythela sp. YZ-2020 (assembly GCA_016169945.1). Classification (NCBI taxonomy): domain Eukaryota; kingdom Metazoa; phylum Cnidaria; class Anthozoa; order Malacalcyonacea; family Clavulariidae; genus Trachythela; species Trachythela sp. YZ-2020. The sequence continues at coordinate 849,921 of JADLSH010000052.1, forward strand.
TTGCTAAACCGGATGTCAATTCGCTGCTAATTTGCTCCTTGTTGGTCAATAAGTATTTTGGTTTTTGACTATATACTTTCGCCCTTTCAGCTTATAAGTGACCAATTATTTTGACCAAAATTTTTCCAGTTTGACCAACTTTTCCCGTTTAAAATTATTGGGGGGGTGTAACACCCCCCCACACCACCCAGTAGCGACGTCCCTGGTCACAGGGTTATCCCAACCATAGAATTTTTTAGGAATTTGTTAAAATGTAAAAAGTATTTGAAAGTATATATTATCATAATGACCAATTCAAACAATATATTAAATATTGAATGTTTAGACACTTCGGGTTTGTGAATTCAACATGTTCTCTCCAAAACTCAATTTTTAGAACTGCCCATTTTAGGTTTTAGAACTACCCATTTTACAATTAGCACTGCCCATTTTGGAAAATGGAAGGTCTTAGGATGACCCCTGTCTGTAGGGATAGGCTGTGCTTACAGGTGTGACGAGTTTGTTATTCAGGAATACTTCTACTTGTGAAAATAGTGCATGCATCCAGAGATTCACGGGGCAAACCTGATCGTTAACACCTAGATTTGCTCCATCTGCAGCTGTAATCTTTGCTTTAACGTATAGGTAACTACTCGCAAGATCCGTGTAAACTCCAGAATTTGCAGCGCATAGAAATTCAATCGTATCTGAGGACGTTATACTTGTAATTGGGTCAATGTCTTCCCAAAAACCCTTTTCCATTTCAACTTGAGTAGGCGGTGAACTAAACAAATCCAGTTCAGACTTTACACACAACCGTGAATCTTTATGTATAGTTTCAACGGGATGAGCCATGCCAATTAGGATTATATATATATATATATAATATAGTTATCAATGTTGTGAGATGTTCTCCACTTCTTGGCTTGAGGATGAATGGCAGTTTTAGCTGGTGCACGTCTTTTTATAGGTCTCTTACGCCCACGACCTGTCATCGTCTTCTTCACTACCTTGTTAGCGACATCACTGACGGCTTGTTTTCCACAAGATTTTACCGATTCCGAAACATTTTTCCCATTGAGTACATCTTGACCAACTTCCGTTGCTGCTTGTAACGCTCTTTTACCAACTGTTTTAGCGCCTTGTTTGAATAAAGGTATTGCAAATCTAGCAAGGCTTCTGAAAATTCCACCGATTCCATATCCCCTCTGTATTCTTGCCCCTCGAAATCCTTGAATACTACCACCACGCTGATTTCTTGTGTAATGTTCAGTTAGTAGCTTTACGTCAGGGATAAGTATACCTTTCATCTTTAAATAAAATATTGAGATCTCTTCTGTCTAAAGTGAAGTGACGCTATTGACTTCCCGAAAGCAAATGAGACGTTTTCGTCTCTGTCGTTCTTTATATTCACTTCAGTGGTCTCGAAATAATTCACTTTGACCGGAACGTATTGCAAATTACGGAAACTGGCGTGAACATTTTCGCCATATTCACCTTCTATATTGACGATTCTTAACAGGGGCACCTTGACATCGCCTACAAACTGAGCATCGACGATATCACTGTACACATACATGGAAGAAATCCACCGTTGATATCTGCCACATATGGACTTGATGTCTTCTTTCGAATGACAGTGTCTTGGTCAAACCCGAAGACCATTGCTATGTCACCAGTAAACCACGCCATTGCACCGTGCTTCACATCAACCACTACTTTGCGTGTACTACGACTATAGCTGAATTTTATTTTCGCCTGTGCTTCTTTCGACATGCTGACATTTAGTGCTTTAGTCAATTGATCAATCGTTGAATAGTGTACATCTTTAAGGATGCTAGTTTGATAAGGATTAGCATCAAGTTTATACATAACCGTTTGTTATACTCCATTCCGTACCGTAGTCCACGTATGTGGATAATGGAGTCCGGCCAAAGCAACTTCCCACTGTCCAGGTAAAGTGATTGTTTCGGCTAATTTCACTCTAAAATTTGCCACTGTATTATTTGGAAAGTATTTTATTTAACTATTGCTTGGCAATGTTAGATAAAACTGTGTTGCCATACTGAAGACCAATGCACAAATGAACACAAGTTATAAGTTTGTTCACATCTTTTACATTTTCTGCAGGTACCCATGAATTAAATTTATCAGGATAACCTAACCATTTTACAAAATATTATTTACGTTTATAACGCATGCGTGATCTAAGTACTTTTTCTACTCTAAAAAGGTCAGTGTCTGCTTTATTGACTTTCTGAAGTTCCTGTTCATAAAAATTTCCTGCTAATTCTTCTCCGTCGTAGTCAGCGATCTTGTACACAGGTGGTCGGCAACGAAAGCGTTCGGTCACCGTCAATACTTCTTCGGTCCAACTAGGTTAGTATCCTTTCTTAAATGTTCGCTTTGCTTTGCTGATCCGTACTTGGTCGCCAATGTTAAACTTATACAGGATCGGTTTGATAAACGCTTTTCCGTAGAGTGTTTGCCATACAATATTTTCGTTGTCTTTATTCACGTTAGCAGGAGTCATTCCAATACTTCGATGTCGGGAATTGTTATACGATCTGACCAATTTCTGAAGAATGTCAGTGTACTTTAAAGTATTCTTAGCTGTAAAATATTTCCACATCTTTCCTTTCAGCGTTCGGTTAAACCCTTCGACAATGGACGCTTTCGTTTCATTATGTGTAGTAAAGAACCGAATATTGTTATCCTTTAAGAGGTTTTGAAACAGTTTGTTTGTAAATTCTGTTACTTTATCTGTGTGAAACATTTTTGGGTGACGTCCTTTCTTGATTATTTTACCAAACGCTTGAACGAGGCTTTCTCCTGTCTTGGTCTTAAGCGGCTCAACCCACGCATATTTACTGAGTACATCAATCACTGTTAAAATGTACTTATAGCCGCTATTTTGTTTACTTAATGAATCCATAATCACTAAGTCAGCCTCCCACTCATCATATCATCTATTGATCCGACAATAACACGGTTACGCTTGAACCGGTATCGTACGGGTTTATGTAAAGTGTAAGTATCTTGCTTTTGCAACCACGAGCGAAATTAATTCCGCGATATCTGATATTTCCCGTCGTTTTTCATGGCGCGATATATGGAATCTACACCACCAAAACTTGCGGGGCTTTCTGGATTGTAATACAGTCGACTTAGGTATTTCTCTGCCATCTATATCTGAAGTTTTATTATAATATTGCCTCCACAACAAGCAGAAATACAACGTATCCTCCGAAATATATTTCGAAGAGTTATTTGTGGTAAACCTTTACAGCAACAACTCATCTTTTCCCCACCGAGGTCAGAACGAAATGAACCAGGCTATGATCACAAACTGATATATAAAGCGATCAGCGTAAGCGAGAGTGTTATTAAAAATGGTCGTTTATTATTTTGTTTATGCTTTGGAACACTTACAACTCGAAATGCCTCAACAGATCTTCGGACATTTTGTCGAATAGATTCCTCGCTATCGCTGTGTAAATATACGAAAGCTAAATAGGCGAAAATACGACCAAAATTTGTAACATTTATCTCTTTGTAGAGTTGCTCATAATCACAAACAATCATTGAATGGTATAAATCTTCGTGTAGGGTTTGTTTATCAATATCAATCTCATTTCGTCTTAACTCGTCATAAATTATATCTATGTTCTCCATTTCACCGTTTCACCACAAAGGTAAAAGGCAAGTGATATATACATGTTATTACATCTCAATAATATGTAAATTCATGGGTCGCTTTATAATGACTTAGCGACGCATATAGCAACGAAAAAGCATACAACACAGTATTTTTTAAAACATATTTATTGTCACATATATAAATACAGCTAAAAGATGTCTATTTCATCAAGTTCACTTTTTAAAGCATTAACGGATTTAAGAAATGTATATTCCGCGTATGCCCCTTTAGTGTTAGATTTAGTACTATTAAATGTCTCTCCTGTTTCTTCAATCTTGTACCGGTATTGTAGTGGATTACTGAAAAGTCCGATACCAGTATTGATCACTCGAGGTTCTTGCTTCTTCCATTCGAATAAATCACAAGCGTCTTCTTTGGGGCAGCAGTAAGATAGACGGTTTTGGTTGGGTCCATCTTTCTTGAATTTTCGTTCACAGCATACCATTCCATGTTGGCATATAGGTCTTGGCTCTTCGAATACATCTCCCCATTGCCAAAATTTGCAGGGATTTTCTCGTTCAGAACATACAAAGTACGGTCGTCCATAGTTTTGCTTCATCTTGTCTTTAACTGTACGTAACTTTGCCAGTTTTTGATGTGTAGGGCACACGGGATGTTGAGGACCACTCTTTCTAAAATATTCTACGGCTTTCGTGAACATATGACAATCTTCATCTCGGCAAAAGAACTCACAGCTAGGTTTTGTCCACAGAACCAAAATGTACCACGGTTTGTAGTCGAATAGGACGCAGGTTTTCCATGTAGACACTCCTTCGTATTGCTTGTAAATGATGCTCAAACAAAGCTTTGTAAAATATATAGGGACGCTATAGCTATTGTGATAAAAAGCGTCAGGATTAAATCTTTTTGTGACGAAAATGCTGAACTCAGCTTAATGACTGTTTTGCCCAAACTCGCCTTGTATATCATTATGACGTCAATACATAATTAATGTTATGTTAATGATGAGTTGCGTTCGCGGCCCCCTGCGGCCCCCTATATGCTAATGTTTGCGGCTCTCTTGCATACTAATTAGTGTGGCCCCCTGCGGCCCCCTATGTGCTAATGTTTGCGGCACCCCGTATGCTAATGAGCTGCGGCACCCCTGCGGCACCCTCTGCGGCACCCCCTGCGGCACCCCAAAAAAGGGGGTTGAAATGCCCCTATATTACTACTCTCCCCCCCCTCTCATCCCATCAACTTTCACTCAAGAGAGACATGCCAAATTTATTTCGACCAAAAATTGAAACTAATTCGAGAACTTACCTTTCAGTATACCGTTTCGGTACTATGAAAAATATACCAAGGCAATTCCAGCTATCGCAATCCGTGCCGGTAAAAGTGGTTATTCTTCCATTTCGCGCCAAATGGCGGACGGAAATGTGTATTTTACACGAAGCTATATTTTTAAATTTTTGTGCTTTATCTTTCGCTCCAAACCTTGGTTTAAAAGTTGTGTTTTTAGCAGAGGTGATCAGGACTCTTAAACGTAAGTTTCGGCGAAATCCATTCGATAATTCGCGAGAAAATTGCTTTCGAGTTGACACAGGTGTGAAGCAAATTTGGCAAAAAGCTGGCTTCGAAAACTACTCTGCCGCACGTTTTGAAGTAAATAAAGTGATCCGTAAGAGCACTGAAGACAATTTACCCGTTCAAATGGAGCTCTGTAACCAAAGAATCTAGATTTATTGTTTTTATGTATTTCTGACTGCTTGATTTCTACGTACAGGCAGTTAAAAATAAAAATGTTTTGTCAACATGTCCCAGAGGCATGGCTTCACTTTGATATGGTTTGTCGCGAAAACAAACCAGGTCTACTAGCAACTTTCTCGTTATTTCCGAACAGTATTGACTGTAAAATACTTCTGCTTTGCTGTTGACTTTAGCTTGGCTATATTTTTGATGTGGCCACATATGTTTATAGAATAGTTGTAAAAATTAGTGTTTTGGTTGCTGTGTGTATGCAAAAGGTTGTATTTTTAAGAAGCCCTTCCATTAAAATAACTGAAAATATATTATATGCAAAGCCCTTTGTCTGCCCACAACTCCAGACAGTAAGTAGGACAACCAGTGATTGCTGAAAGCTGTTAATAAACAGCCCTTTGTGCCATGATATACTGTAGTTCTCCTAAAATTATTTAGGGAGTGTTCATAAGAACCATGCTTGCTATGCCCATACCAAGATTGCTTCATATATTGTTTTATATAAATCTGTAACCTTGGGGTCCAGTGTCGGCTGCAGCCAAAAATATACAACACTGCTAGCCCACAACATCGGCCACGACTGCCTGCTTGCTAGTGACGAAGGAAAGATTTTGGTGTACATGCTGGAGGAGATGAAATACATTTTAGGAGAGGTGCAGTGTCTGTGCCCCTGGAAGAGTGGGTTCTTGAATTTTAGGGTTTAAGACATACCCCCTAAAGTAAAAAATGCTACTTTATGTATGTAATGTAATGTATGTATTTATGCATTATGATTGTGTGACTCATCCAATTGAAATTGTGTTTGACCAAAACTTGGCAAGTTGGTTGTAATGGTTCTGTTATTATTCAATATTAAATTTTGGTCCATCATTTAACTGTTAACAAGGGGAGGTGCAAAATGATCCCAGGAGATGTGCTCACCTCCTCACACCTCCCCTCAAAATTCGGCCATGCTAGTGACTAAGTGGCTGTTGGAGTAATAGTCTAGGACATGTAAAGGAGTTTGTATGCATTTCATTTAGGACAGATTATCTCAACTGTTTTAGGGTAAAATGACCATGGCGGTCAACATGGCATATGTGCCAAAACCCGAATCCGGTGCGAAAGTCCTGAAAATGACCACGCCCAGAAACGGTACTGTCGGCATAGCTCTAAATCCTGAACCGCCAAAGCTACAGCCTTTTTGAGTTGCTTATAATGTTTAGAGTGGTTGCTTTTAGGGGTGGTCACTGGAGCCCGAGGGAGAAATTTGTCTAGATGACTATGCACCATCCCAGGTCAACTGTTAATTATGCATAAAATTACTCATTCACCTTGCAAAGTCTATATTTTCTTATTTCCTAAAAATTTTTGTGATAGGATGAAAAACTATGCTTATTTTAATATAATTATTATAAATTTCATAAGGAATGATATTGTTTTGTTGAGATATAACACATTTCATTTCACCTACCCCCAGCCAGAACACGATTTCAGCCATATTTTGCCGATTTGTTTTCTTTTATCCCCGAGCCTCGCAAGTATCATCCAAATGTTGTACGTTAACACAATGCTAGTTGACTAAAGAATAATTAAACCAAGTTTCGACGGGTTTTGGAGTAGTGCCACGTATTTATCTTCGATTTTGTGTCCTTCGACATTTCCTCAATTGTCTCGCCATTGCAATGTCTCGCCGCTTCTCTGCCCGATAAATGCCACTTCTTCGTCCACATCTGTATTTATATTACAGTATCCAAAAATAATTGATTGTAGAATAGTCCCAATCGAAAAATTGAAAGCATTAGTCCCACTTGGGAGTGAAAAACCTCCTCTCGTTCATCAAGAATGAGAATCAAAAAGAAAGGGTTCGCGCAATCTTCACGAAAACTCCTCGTGGGCAACAATCAATCAATCAATCAGAAGCTTTATTAAAATTAAAATACATAATTGACATGGTATCCCTTCACGCGAGTGCTCTTCCAAGGAGCCATGTTGAAAAAAGAATGAAACAATAACTTAACATAATATATATATAAACCTATAAGATGTACAACCATATTTCAGTCTTAGTGTTAAATTTGAAAGTTAAAAAGTGAATTTTTAAAGGACTGTATTGAAGCCAGACTTCGCATTTCAACTGGAAGATCGTTCCATATAATAGCTCCACGGTAGCTGAAGCTTTTTTTACCGGCCTCCGCACTGGGTCTGGGAGTGAAAATATTGTGGGTACTACCTCTAAGATTATGAGAGTGAAATTGCGAGGTGGGTGCAAAAATAGTATTGAGCTCACTGGGATATAAGTTATTCACTGCTTTATAAACACTAGTTGCGAGCTGTTTGGCACGGCGTTGGTCAAGAGTATCCCAACCAAGGACACGTAGGATATCAGCAGACCTTGCGTCATAATCGGAAAAGGTTATTATCCTACTTGCTCTGTTTTGAAGTTTTTGGAGTTTGTCAGAAAGAGTTTTACCTAGGCAACCCCAAACCTCACTACAATAGTCTAGGTAAGGCAGCACTAAGGCCTTATACATCAGGATCAATATGTCTTGGGGCACAAAGTTGCGAATCCGCTTTAAGGTCCCAAGACTTGCACTTATTTTTTTACAAATGGTTTCAACATGTACCTGCCAATTTAAATATTCGTCAATTTCGATCAATAGATTGACCATCAATTTGGATGTTAAAGTGATGATTCAGGTTATTTAATCTCACTTGGCTTCCCAGGATTAAGAATTTTGTCTTTTTTACATTCAAAGTAAGTTTATTAGCTCGTAGCCACGTTTGCACTTTACTAAGTTCGATATTTAGTTTAAGCTCTAATTCAATTGGATCTTTAGAACTAACAGTTAAACATGTATCATCAGCATACATCATAAGGGACGACGAAGATAGGCAGGCTTGAAGATCATTGATATAAATTAGAAAGAGTAATAGCCCAAGCACTGACCCTTGAGGGACCTCACATGTAACAGGTAACATGCTTGACAGAGTGCCATTAATGCTTGTACATTGTTTGCGACCTGATAAATACGATCTAAACCAATTGATTGAGTCAGAATCAACGCCATACAACTCTAGCTTCTTTAGTAAAATTGGGTGGTTCACCGTATCAAAAGCCTTTTTTAAGTCTAAAAGTAGAACTCCATTAACTAACCCTTTATCAATATTCTGGTACCAGTTATTGGTGGATATTAGAAGAGTTGTAAGTGTCGAGTGTAGAGGTCTAAATCCATGTTGGGAGTTAGCCAGTAGATTATCATCAATTAAGTATCCGTAAAACTGGGAGAAGACGATCTTTTCAATTATTTTACTGACAATCGGTAAAACAGATATTGGCCTATAATTATCGGGATTAGATTTGGTATCTTCTTTATAAATTGGCATTACCCTAGCTACTTTCCAATCAATGGGAAAAATCCCACTTCTAATGGATAAATTAATAATATGAGTTAAGGATGAAGAAACAATTGGCGAAGCTTCCTTTAATAGCCTACAAGATATCCCATCCAAACCCGTAGATTTATTTACAGGAATCGATTGAATCCAGTTATATACAATTGTATTATTAGTCTCTGTAATAGAGAAATGATTATCAGTAGGTGTAATGAATTCCTCAAAATGAGAGCTAGAGGCGGGAACATCGTTAACTAATTTGTGTCCAATTTGAGTAAAATGATTATTAAGGGCATTGCTAATCTCACTTGGAGAAGTGTAATTGCAGTTTACAACTTTAATGCACTTATTACATTGGGGTTAGAATTTTTACCCATGTTTTCATTCACACCCTTCCAAGTGTTTTTAATGTCACCAAAATGGTCTCTAAAGTAGTTGTGATAATATGAAACTTTGGCATCTTGTATACATCTATTAACCTTATTACGTGCACTTCTATACTTGGACCAGTTATCTTCGGTAGAGTGAACATTTTCACTTCTTCGGTGAACATTTTCACGAATACGTTTGCTCACGACCACAGCAACCCGAAGTAATGTTCGTGTGTTTAACTGTTTACATGTTTTTTGACAAAATAAACAAATATTCGCGTAATTTTGTATTTTTCTGGTTTCCTTTAGCTATAAAAAAGAAACCAGAGACTTACGCAATCTTTTTGCACCATCCTTTTAAGACTATTCTGTGTAGACGCCTGTACGTTTCAGCGCTCAGACCTCAGTTTTATTTACTCTTATTTAAAGTAAGACATAATATATCGCACTAGCTCAAAATATACTTTTGACAGATGTAAAAATACTATTTTACTTCTGTTCGAAATTCGACTATCGAAGTAATCGAAATATTCGGTAAAAGCTCAAAGTAAGAAAAAGTACCCGCTGGTTTTGTCTTTTGACAAGATTATCACGTAGTTGTCAAAACATGTGTAATGTGGAATTTATGACAAGTGCTTTCTATGCATGGTTTCTGCAATAAGAAAGACAAGATCCATGAGGTTTTAATTAAAATTGTAAAACTCATTAATAATTCATGAAGAAAACTCAAAAGAAATCATTAGCGTGAAGGAGTTTGTATATCTGATACAGAATCATGCTGATTTACATAAACTTTAAGTTCAATTTTCTCACCAAATATCATTCATTTATTTTAAACTGTTGAAGAATACGAATGTTCTCATCAAGACGTTTCACAAGCTATTTACAACATGAGCGGCAGTGTTGTATCGGATATACAACGCTCGCCTTCGGCTCGAGTTTGTATATCCGATACAACACTGCCGCTCATGTTGTAAATAGTACGTAAATAGTGAAACTGGAGGTCTGAAACGTACTGGGACCGGTTGTACGAAAGGCGTTTAAGCCGCTATCCACCGTTTAACTCGCTATCCGCCGGATAAAATTTAAACGCTCGAGAAATCGCGTTGTACGAAGCGCGTTTAGCGCTATCCACCGGTTAAATTTTGTTAAACGGTGGATAAATTTAAACGGTGTCTTGAGGTCGTTTAAGTCTCTATCCGGCGGATAAATTCGAAGTTCAGTCAAGAAAAACAATGAATATTTCGCATGAAAGAGGGGTCAGATTGGTTCTATATCGAATAAGCATAAACACTCACTTTTGACTTCTCTTGAGTCCTCATGGTCTTAAAATTCACGGAGCCAAGGTAACTAGCAATGCAACGTCTTTGTTGTAATGTATTTTATTTTCATGCCGGTGTCAGTCGGTTTATACGAGTTCAGTATTCTGGCTTTTTTCTCCTTTCCTTTTGAAAACAAGCAGTACGTAAAATTCCAACTTTTAGTTATTTTAAAAAACAAACAACGAACTAGTGTATGAAGACACAACTTTCAAACTTTGCCTTTGGAAAGCCAAACAAGTATAGGCCTACAAATAAACAGACAACACGACGCCGAAAGACGAAAGATCTGTATTCGCTTGCTTAATGGCTTTCATAAGCCAATCAAAACTTGTGAGAAAATGTTCTTAAAACTATTCAGAATCTAGTGCAAGGACAACGAACAAAATATTCAGGCACACTTTCTGAATCTACGTCAGTAAACAAGACAACGCAACTCACAGTATTTGCTACTGCATTCGCATAAAGAAGCCGAAAGTCTTTGAAAAGAAATGCAGAAAAGTTGATACGAAACTCCTTAAGGCTTAATACTGTAACGACTGCATGAATGACAAAATTCCAACCAACGGCAAAAATCTCTACTGCATTTAAAGCATTGTGGATTTCATAAGTTGAATAAACCTTCAAAGAATACAAATTAAGTTGAAATGTTCAAAAATGCCTAGCAACAGATGACGTAGAGGTAAGAAATTTCAGGAAAATCCGGTTTTCCCCGGTTAGTTTTAAGGTTATCCGACGGATAGTTAAACGCGGCGCTAACTCGCTAAACGGGCTTCGTACAACGCAATTTTACCAGCCGGTTAACTAACCGTTGGATAGGAAATTTATCCGCTGGATAGCGGCTAGACACCGTTTAAGTTAAACGCCTTTCGTACAACCGGCCCCAAGCGTCTACACAGAATAGCCTAAAAAGGATTGTGCAAAAAGATTGCATAAGTCTCTGGTTTCTTTTTTATAGCTAAAGGAAACCAGAAAAATATAAAATTACGCGAATAATTGTTTATTTTGTCAAAAAACATATAAACAGTTAAACAAACGACCTTTGCTTTGGGTTGCTGTGGTCGCGAGCAAACGTATTCGTGAAAATGTTCACCCCCACTGTACTGTTGCCCACGAGGAGTTTTCGTGAAGATTGCGCGAGACTTTCACATTATTTTGAACCTTTTCTTTTTGATTCTCATTCTTGATGAACGAGAGGAGGTTTTTCACTCCCAAGTGGGACTAATGCTTTCAATTTTTCGATTGGGACTATTCTACAATCAATTATTTTTGGATACTGTAATATCACAGGAGGCCCAGGCTCTATTTGCCCGCGCCCGCCTGTGACTTCCTTATAACGAGGGAAGGAAGGAAATATTGAGACCAAAATAGCCCAGACTTGGCATATGTTACACGAAACTATCCTCGATTTTTCGCCTTTAAATGCATTTCTTTCGAGATTAATCGATATCCCCTGCAATAATGATACCGTACAACTCTCAAAACAACGATGCTTTAATCAAAGAGCTTAAATTCGCTCTAAAATCCGTGGGGGAATGACAAAATTTGGCAAAAATATATCCGCGTGCCAGGTTTGCTGGTCAAAAACCGGAAGTCGTTGAACAACTCAAAATACACTCAAACCTGATTGGACAACGAATATCAACAAAAATTTCAAATTTCAAAGTTGTCCAATCAGGTTTGATTGTATTTTGAGTTGTTCAACGACTTCCGGTTTTTGACCAGCAAACCTGGCACGCGGATATATTTTTGCCAAATTTTGTCATTCCCTCACGGATTTTAGAGCGAATTTAAGCTCTTTGATTAAAGCATCGTTGTTTTGAGAGTTGTACGTTATCATTCTTGCAAGGGATATCGATTAATCTCGAAAGAAATGCATTTAAAGGCGAAAAATCGAGGATAGTTTCATGTAACATGTGCCAAGTCTGGGCAATTTTGGTCTCAATGTTTCCTTCCTTCCCTCGTTATAAGGAAGTCACAGCCGGGCGCGGGCAAATAGAGCCTGGGCCTCCTGTGGTAATATAAATACAGATGTGGACGAAGAAGTGATATTTATCGGGCAGAGAAGCGGCGAGACATTGCAATGGCGAGATAATTGAGGAAATGTCGAAGGACACAAAATCGAAGATAAAATACATGGCACTACTCCAAAACCCGACGAAACTTGGTTGAATTATTCTTTAGTCAACTAGCATTGTGTTAAAGTACAACATTTGGATGATACTTGCGAGGCTCAATCGGCAAACAAATCGGCAAAATATGGCTGAAATCGTGTTCTGGCGTGGGGTGTGTGAAATGAAATGTGTTATATCTCAACAAAACAATATCATTCCTTATGAAATTTATAATAATTATATTAAAATAAGCATATTTTTTCATCCTATGACAAAAATGTTTAGGAAATAAGAAAACATAGACTTTGCCAGGTGAATGAGTAATTTGATGCATAATTAGCAGTTGACCTGGGATGGTGTATAGTCATTTTCTTGCAAAATATGATACCTAGACAAATTTTACCTTCCAGTGATCACCCCTAAAAGCAACCATTCTAAACACTATAAGCAATTTAGAAAGGCTATAGCTTTGGCGGTTCAGGATTTAGAGCCATGTCGACAGTGCCGTTTCTGGGTGTGGTCATTTTCAGGACTATCGCACCGGATTCGGGTTTTGTCAAATATGCCATGTTGACCGCCATGTTCATTTTACCCTAAAACAGTTGAGATAATCTGTCCTAAATGAAATGCATACAAACTCCTTTACAGGTCCTAGACTATAAGGCAAGATCTCCACATTACTGGGTTCACATGAAACTTTCAAGTGGGTCAAACTGGTAGGGCTAGGCCTTGAAAGGTCTGGACTCCCCTCCAAGACTTCTATTGTCATCCTTCCAAATCTACAGGGAAAGGAGCTTAATTACACATGTTCCAAGAGTGCTCATCAACATTCAAAAGTTTCTCAATCCACACGAAACCTTCTAGATTGTGAATCGTTATTGGGAGGTAGGGGGTGGTCAGTGAACAAACAAACTGTTGTGGACCATCAGGTCAGTTTCTGCTTCTCTTGCTGCTTGAAGAAGGGTCTGCAACTGTATGTCACTCAAGTAAATCAATTAAAAAATTTATCATGTTCACAGGGGTGGATGAAATATGGTTCAGATTGGCACTTCCAAAGGGGCACCTTAGTTCCCTGTTCAAGATATCTTACTAAGAGTGGGAGATATCTTGCAAAGAGGGGGGTGGAGATAGTGGGCAAACTCCCCATTTCCCTGAAGGGGGAGTGTGAACATTTCTGTAATTATCTATTTTGCAAACTAATTTCATTTTCCAGGAAATATGATTATATCATATATAATTTCACAACACATATTAGGCACATGACAAGCTTGCAAGGTGAGCTAGCATGATTTGTCAGGCCATCATCTGCCTACAATAACTCATGTGGACATTTAGGTGGGAATTAAATAAATAAAATCTTGGACTTCAAAAGTAAACACAGGTAATTTAGTTGGCTGTTTTAATAATAAAGTCAAAATCTTTAAAAATGCCAATTCTTACTGTTGGGCACACTAAAATCACCCTAACTCTTTATCTACAACAATTGTCATGAATGCACCAACTGTGATCAGCAGCAACATGCACCAAGTCTTTTAATTTTCCCCAAGGTGTTCAACTTCCACAGCATTTACATTAAAGTAAGCATATCTGCATGAATGCATATTCAACAGTTATTTACATATTGGTTTTAGTTGTTTTGGAAAGAATAAATTGATAGTTCAGACCTCTAAGTATAAACTTTGTGGAAGAATAGGGGGCAGTTTAGAAACAACTTTATAAACCCTAAAATTCAAGAACCCACTCTTCCAGGGGCACAGACACTGCACCTCCCCTAAAATTTATTTCACCTCCTCCAGCATGTACACCAAAATCTGGCCTTGGTCCTAGCAAGCGGACAGTCATGGGCTGCAACCACTAGCCTTCCGAATGTTGTGGGACAAGTGGTGTTGTATATTTTTGGCTGCAGCCGACACTGGACCCCAAGGTTACAGATATATATAAAACAATATATGAAGCAATCTTGGTATGGGCATAGCAAGCATGGTTCTCATGAACAGCCCCTAAACAATTATAGGAAAACTACAGTATATCATGGGACAAAGGGCTGTTTATTAACAACTTTCAGCAATCACTGGTAGTCACTACTTACTGTCTGGAGTAGTGGGCAGACAAAAGGCTTTGCATATGATATATTTTCAGTTATTTTAATGGAAGAGCTTCTTAAAAATACAACCTTTTGCTCACACACAACAACAAAAACACTATTTTTGCAACTATTCTATAAACACATGTGGCTACAACGAAAAATATAGCCAAGCTAAAGTCAACAGCAAAGCAGGAGTATTTTACAGTCAATACTGTTCGGAAATAACGAGAAAGTTTCTAGTAAACCGGGTTTGTTTTCGCGACAAACCATATAAAAGTGAAGCCATGCCTCGAAAGCAATTTTCTCGCGAATTACCGAATGGATTTCGCCGAAACTTACGTTTAAGAGTCCTGATCACCTCTGCTAATAACACAACTTTTAAACCAGTGTTTGGAGCGAAAGATAAAGCATAAAAATTTAAAAATATAGCTTCGTGTAAAATATAGCTCCGTCCGCCATTTGGCGCGAAATGGAAGAATAACCACTTTTACCGGCATGCATTGCGATAGCTGGAATTGTCTATTGATTTAGAGCAAATTATTATTATTTTATTATTATTATTATAAAATTACCTGCTCCCAAAAGGGCTTTTCGGCATACAATTACAATAGAAATACTAAAACACGCTATTATATACATGATTGTTCAATTATTTAAAATGTGTTTCTTTACTTCAGATTTAAAATGTTTGATATTACTCAATAATTTGATTGAATCAGGCAGGCTGTTCCAATGTTTGGCCGCGCGATAATGAAACGTTTTTTGGCCGTAGTTTGTATTCGATTTTGGAATTGCTAGATCTTTGCTGAACCTAGTAGAATAATTGTGGATAATATCTCGCAGATAGAATTTCTCACTCAGGTAAGGCGGTGAAAGACCGCCTTAACGAGACTCCCAAGTCTTTGGCAGAAAAAACAGGGAATAGCGTTTTGCCTAAAAAACTCAGCGATAACTCTTCAGTAAATGGTTTTAGCAAAGCTGGTGATCCGAATAACATGAATTTTGTCTTTTCTGGTTTTATTAAAAGTGAGTTCGTACAACACCAGCTTGTTATTCTAGTTAGATCTTCTTCTAGTTTGGCCTTTGCTTCCGATTTATCCTGCACTAAAAAAGACAAAAATATTTTACTATCGTCAACGAACGATTCGAGGCCACTGTTTACCACTGCGGTTGGAAGGTCATTTGTATAAATGCTGAAGAGGAGGGGGGAAAGAATCGATCCTTGAGGGACACCGTGTGTGATATGAAGTGGCGTCGACTTGCTTGAGCCAATTTTCACGTATTGAGATCGACCAGTGAGATAGCTGCTTAAACTGTCGAAAGCTTTAGACATGTCTATCAAATTCAAAGCCGTCACCTTTTTCTGATCCATTGCCTGTAGTATTTAGTCAGTTATGAAAATGTTCAAAGTTTCGGTCGAATAACTCTTCGTATTACCGCTTTGGTGGGTGGAAAGACTTTCGTTTTTTGGTAAAAAATCAGTTAATTGGTTTAATGTCACCTTTTCGCATATTTTTGATGCGATCGCTAACATGGAGAGTCGACGGTTATTGGATGCAACTTCACGGTCGCCTTCTTTTAAGAGTGGTATGACTTCAGCAAGTTTCCAAACATCTGGGTAAGTGGAAGACATCAGGGACTTATTGATAATATTAGTTAATGGCATTAGGATAGTTGGTAGTGAATCCTTTATCACTCGCATGTGGCGATGTCCGGCCAAGGAGATTTGTTTGTAGGCATGGACAATATAATCCTTTTTACTATATCGCTTGTAGTTGGTTGGAAATTAAATCTGAGGTGATGGTTAATAGGGCGCCTGTGGGCAGCATACGGTTGTATATTGTATTTCTGCGCCAATTGTTTGACTGCATGCGAAGTGGATTCTCCAACTTTAGAGAAATACAAATTAAACTCTTCTGCCAATTGAGCGGTGTCTTTAGAGAAAATATGATCTGGACTTTCTCTTGAAGGCAAGTATTGATTTATCACCTTCCATATCGCCCCGGGTTTTCCTTCGCAGTTTTGTAGTTGATTGCGAGCGTAGGATTTCTCACCTTCTTTCAGCATGGATTTGGTAGCATTTCTGGAATTCTTGAAAAGTGACCAATCATCGAGATGTCTGGTTTCACAAAAAGTTCGATGCAGGTGATCACGCTTTTTCATGGCTTGTTTTATCCCATCGTTGACAAAGGGTGTGGAACGATTTCTTATTCTAATTTCCTTTATGGGGCATGACTGTTCAGAATAGGAGAAAGGGCATTATTAAAAGCATCCAGGTGGTCAAGTATTTCGGGAAAGATGTTGTGGAGATTCGAAAAGATAACCGGTTAATTGTGCCAAGTCAGCCGCATATGTAGACGAATTATAATTTCGGTAGCTTCTAGCAACGACAGAAAAACTTTGTGGTTTTGGGAGCTTGAGTTTTCCCTAGAGCGCTGGTGGTATGATACCACATTAATAAATATGTGAAAAGTTAATAAATATTTCATAAACATCTTCAAAAACGTCATGTTATATTATTCAAGCGCTTTTAGTATCATTTGTGATGCCAAAAACCGCTGACCGTCAAATACTTAGGGCGAAAATACAAAATCAAATATGGCTTCCGACATATGCCGTCAGCCGTAAAATTTCGCCATAATAGAAAGCCAGATTTTAATGAAAGCGGTGAGTAATATGTTTTCTTTTCGATTGGTTTACCTAAAATATGGTTCCAAGTTTTATCTTATGTGCAATTTATGTTTTATAACGTGCCAAAGCCCTCTCAGGATTGTTTTTAAAAGCATGGTATCAGATATGATACGACAAGCGTTAAGGGTCATAAACATGTGATCTTCAGCCACTTCTGCATCTCATATTTTGGCTTATTCTTATTAGTCTTTCTTATTAACTAACCTGTTTGTAGACGTAGTGTTTTGTAAGCATTTGTTTTTACGATTATTTAAATAATTTAGTGAATTAGCATTATTTGCGCGTGGGTCGATGACTTAGCATATTGCGGTAAGCACTCCCTTTCCGTATCACCCATGCTTTGCGTAGTAAATGCAAATTATGTGGAGTCATAGTAAACGCCCTATTCGGCTAGCTAGAATATAAATTTAGAGAAATTGCCAGGAATAAAGTTGATTCAAAGTCTGAAACAGTTCTTAAATACAACAAATTTTCATTTCTGTAATTTTTCTAAAAAATACATAAAAATGTCTTTGCCAAAAGATCATTATAGTACAGCGAATGTGCTAGAAATACTAGAGGCTAGCGATAGCGAGTGTGAAGGTTTGAAAGTGATCAATCAGATGGTCAATGCAGTCCATATTGCTCCGAGCAATCATCAAGTGACGAAGAAGTTGACAGCAGCCCAACAGCTCACAACAATTCTGATCATGAAAGTGAATGGGATTCAGATGATGATGTTCCATTATCAAGTATCTCAAAGCTGACACCAACTACCAACTACAAATGGCGCAATATCAATTTCGTACCCCCAGAGAACACAGAGTTTTGTGGTGACACAAAACTTCCTGACCTTCCCACAGTCAATGGTGAAATCACACCATACAGTTTGTTCAAGACGTTCATAACAGATGAAATGCTAGATTCCATAGTTGATGAAACAAACCGGTACAGTGTGGAAAAACATGGACAGTCTGTGAAAACCTCTCGTCAGGAATGTGAACAGTTAATGGGTATAATCTTTTACATGGGACTTGTCCAAATGCCTAATCTGCGCTCGTATTGGGAAAATGAGTTAGGTTACGAGCCTGTGTCCAGTGTGTTATCTCGTGATCGTTTTTTGAAATTAGTGACTTTGCTGCATTTTGTGGACAACAACGCCATCACCGATGAAGAAAAAAAAGACAAGCTCTGGAAACTTCGTCCCTGGATGATATCAATGCGGGATACTTTCCTCAAGATTCCACCCAAGGAATTTCAACCTATTGATGAGATTATAGTTCCATTCAAGGGTAGGTCTGGTCTCAAAGTTTATATGCCCAAAAAGGCACACAAATGGGGGTTTAAACTTCGGGGTCGTTCAGACTCAGATGGATTCATGTATGATTTTGATGTGTATCAACCTGTACCTGATGACCAATTCTCAGAGCTAGGACGATCCGCTGGTGTTGTTGAGAAAATGACCGATTCCTTGCCAGATGGTAAAAATTTCAAAGCCTTCGCGGACAACTATTTTTCTTCTGTTGCTCTGGCGGAAAAGCTGAAGAAGCGGAATATTTATTATATTGGAACAGTAAAGATGAATCGTGTGGCTGGAAACAAATTAGCAGACGACAAAGTAATGAAGAAGAATACTCGAGGACATTTTGTCTCGCAGGGTGAGCGAAACACCAACGTCATTTGTGTTCGCTGGAATGACAACAAGGTAGTTAGTCTTGTCTCTTCTTATGTTGGTACGGAACCTGTGACAGAGGCAAAGCAGTGGGACAAGAAGGCAAAGAAGCATGGGAAAATCCAGAGGCCAAAGATTGTTGAAGAATAAGTTTATGGGAGGCACTGACCTCCTAAACATGTGCACAAACTTGAACAAGTTTCATATCCAATCTCGAAGGTGGTACATGTACATATTTTCCCATTCCCTTACACTTGCCCTTGTGAATGCCTGGTTCCTCTACAGAAGATACCATGAAGGTCAAAATACAAATAAGAAGAAAGTGCTTCCTCTAAGGAGATTTCGAGCTGCCTGTGCATATGCTCTTACTTCTGCTGGCAAGGGAAAGAAGCGTACGCGGGACCGTCCATCATTGGAGGAGCGAGAAATCCTGGAATCGCACCAATCGCAGAGGAAGAGATATACGGAAGTACGTGATGATGTAAAGAAAGATGAGTTCAACCACTTCCCCATGTATGACCCTGCGCGTTAACAGTGTAAGCTTCGCCCAAGAAGAAGTGTAGCTTTCACACACATCAAGTGCCTGAAATGCAATGCACACCTTTGTTTGAATAAGGACAGAAACTGGTTTGTGACATTTCATAAATAAACTGTATATAATGAACTAGAACCGCTCTATTCTATATATTATGGTTCATATGCTGTAGATTGTAATTTCTAGTAGGCAATGTTTTAGTATGGTTAATATATTATTTTAGGATTAGGTTAATAATAGTTATTAATTATTAATATTTAATAATAATTATTATTTTTATTAGTTACATTACGATATACTGTTGATGTAAATAACACAAATCTGGGTAATTTCATGTTCAGCATAACTATAGATATTATGAGCATTTTATTACAAATTATATTGCATATTATCTTTACCAAGTACTATGAAAAATTTGCCCACGAAAGCCTGTGGTATCATATTTGATACCAACTTCAAAATCTACGCTCGACAACTTAGACAACTTTTGATTCTGAGACTATTTGCTGTCATTTTACCAAGTTTGGTATTTTTCATGCATGTTTTTCCTAGGTCAGGTCTTCTACGTAAGTGAGATGGTCGGCTTATTAACTTGTCCATAACGCCACTGGTCTTTACGAGTGTAAGTGAAGACACTAGGATAACATCTATAAGCGATCTAGAACTATCCGTTATCCTAGTCGGCGATTTAATGATTTGTTGCAAATTCAGTTCATGGCAGGTTTTTTTTAAAGTTCTGCCTTCAAGGCTGTTGTTCAACACGTTACAATTTTGATCTCCCAGCACGAAAATCGGATGACCCAATAAGAGTGCCTCAGTATACGAAGGTTTAAACGAGTTTTCGAAACAGCTTAAGGGACAATCGGGGGGTCTATATATTGCGCATATCACAAATGACTTTAGTTTTTTATATTGTAGTCGTAACCAAAGTTGATGGAGGCCGTCGTCTGAAATACTGGAGAGGTTTTTAATTTGATGGCATTTTATATCTGGGCGAGTGTAGACACTTAAGCCCCGTACAGACGAGCAAGTTTTCCTTGACAAGTTTTATTTGCCCGTGTGTACGGCAAAAAAATGACAAGTTTTCCTTGACAAGGAGCCTTGTTCAAAAGCTAGTCATGCTTTTGATACCATGGATACGGCCGACAAGGAAATGCGCAGTACGACACTGCACACTTATTTTCGATCTAGTTGAGCGACCATTGCCACTATAAACATGAAGTATTCACTTGTGCCGTTAAAACATGGGCTCGTAAAACTTGCCAAGGAAAAATTGATCGAAAAAACTTTTTTACCGTACACACGAACAAGTAAACTCGACAAGGAACTTGTCAAGGAAAACTTGCTCGTCTGTACGGGGCTTAACGCCTCCGCCGACTTTGTGTGGGCGATCAAGTCGATACAAGTCGTAGCCTTCGATTTTAACCTCAGCATATTTAGTGATTTGCGGATTTAACCATATATGTTTCAGAAACTGTTAAAACATCCGGTTTATCGTCCTGGCATAATTGTTTGATATGTAGTAAGTTGTTACGATTTTTGAGGGATCGAGCATTCAGGTGGATAATTTTGAGCTTAGATTTCTTCCTTTTGTAAGTTCGGTGAGATATTCGTACAATCGACGCCAACGGTTTTCTTGATTGAATATTTATTAAATTTGTCAAACAGTACGTTTTAAGAGACTCTGTCCATTATAATTTGCCCAGCTAAACCAAATGCATACCAGTTCCTTTATCTAAACAAGGTTAAAAACAACGGCCGGTTGGTTGCCGGACAAAATGACCGGTCAAATTGATTTTAGCTAAGTCAAATTCTTTTTCTGACCAGTCATTTTTAGAATGAGGAAAATACAGCAAATACTAAAAAAGATCACTATTGGCTGCTGATTGTCGTAGGCCACCGGTGACCTACGACTCTGCAGGTTCATATCTTCGGTTCAGTGCATGCTATCAGTGTAGATGACAATACCACCGTCCGATTCAACGTTTTACGATCTCTTTAGAGAAGTAAGTGTGTTTGTTTACGCCGGTTTAGCCCTTTCAAACACCTCTGTAGTTGTATTTGTTTACAAAGTAACAATAATACAAACTAATAGGCAATTCCAGCTATCGCAATGCATGCCGGTAAAAGTGGTTATTCTTCTATTTCGCGCCAAATGGCGGACGGAAAATGTATATTTTACACAAAGCTATATTTTTAAATTTTTATGCTTTATCTTTCCCTCCAAATACTGGTTTAAAAGTTGTATTTTTAGCAGAGGTGATCAGGACTCTTAAATCTAAGTTTCGGCGAAATCCATTTGATAATCCCCGAGCCGGCTATTTCCGCTCGGATATTTACACCCGGGTATGTGAAAACATTGTGGAATGCAAAGTCGTCCGCCATTATTTTTTGTCATGGACGGGACGGGACGGGACTCGACCTTTTTGTAAGTTATGCGCATGCGGAAGTTCAAGCCGAGACTCGAGAGAAGACTTCCATATATTTTGCAAACTTTTTTCAAAAATAGTTTTGCATTCATTTTATAAGTAAGTCTCTATGTAAGTAAGTTTATAAGTTAAGTCTCCAAAACAAGATAAATGAAAATTATTTAGAGGACAAATTAACAAGAGGAAAAACAGTCGAAGGACCGAAAAAGGAGCGTTTTAAACAGGCAAGTGTCTATTTTGCATGCTTGCTTTGCCGATTTTTTTAACATAGCATGCAGTATAGTTTGCGAATTTGAAAATGTGTAGATCATTCTGTGTGGTCAATACAACATTGATTGATCTTTAAGAGTATTTTAGTAATGATTCAAATATGTTATAGAAAAATAAAAAAACATTAAATCTCAAAAACTTCATTGCAAAAGCAAGTGCGAAGTATAAAAATACTCCTCGAAAAGCAGTTGAAGTTTTTTGAAAATTTCGAAACGTTTTGTGAACATCTAAGGTTGAATGTTACAGTAAATCAAATCTAAAAGAGTACATAATAGCATACCCACTTTGGACAATTGATAATTTTATAGTTAAAAACAAAATAATATTTTGTACAAATTAAAATATAGAAAATATACAATGTTGCGTGTTACCATGGTTACATTCGTCGACTCAGTACTTCATGTTACAATCACTTTTGGGGAGTAAATTGTTTGGTTCAAATGGGCGAGGGGGTTCTGCATGCATGTATTTCTAGTTCGCGAGAAAATTGCTTTCGAGTTGACACAGGAGTGAAGCAAATTTGGCAAAAAGGTGGCTTCGAAAACTACTCTGTCGCACGTTTTGATGTAAATAAAGTGATCGGTAAGAGCATTGTAGACAATTTACCCTTTCAAATGGAGCTCTGTAACCAAAGAATCTGGATTTATTGTTTTTATGTATTTCTGACTGCTTGATTTCTACGTACAGGCAGTTAAAAATCAAATGTTTTAGCCGACATTTTGTCAACATGTCCCAGAAGCATGGCTTCACTATGATATGGTTTGTCGCGAAAGCAAACCCGGTTTACTAGCAACTTTCTCGTTATTTCCGAACGGTATTGACTGTAAAATACTTCTGCTTTGTTCTTGACTTTAGCTTGGCTATATTTTTGGCCACATGTGTTTATAGAATAGTTGCAAAAATTAGTGTTTTGGTTGCTGTGTGTATGCAAAAGGTTGTATTTTTAAGAAGCCCTTCCATTAAAATAACTGAAAATATATTATATGCAAAGTCCTTTGTCTGCCCACTACTCCAGACAGTAAGTTGTGACTACCAGTGATTGCTGAATATTGTTAATAAACAGCCCTTTGTCCCATGATATACTGTAGTTCTCCAATAATTGTTTAGGGGCTGTTCATAAGAACCATGCTTGCTATGGAAAGATTGCTTAATATATTGTTTTATATATATATATATATCTGTAACCTTGGGGTCCAGTGTCGGCTGCAGCCAAAAATATACAAGACTGCTAGTTCCACAACATTCGAAAGGCTTGTGGTTGCAGCCCATGACTGCCCGCTTGCTGGAATCAAGGTCAGATTTTGGTGTACATGCTGGGGGAGGTAAAATAAATTTTATGGGAGGTGCAATGTCTGTGCCCCTGGAAGAGTGGGTTCTTGAATTTTAGGGTTTATAAAGTTGTTAATAAACTGCCCCCTGTTCTTCCACAAAGTTTATACTTAGAGGTCTGAACTATCAATTTATTCTTTCCAACACAACTAAAACCAATATTTAAATAACTGTTGAATATGCATTCATGCAGATATGCTTACTTTAATGTAAATGCTGCATGTGGAAGTTCAGTGCACACCTTGGAGAAACTTAAAAGACTAGATACATGTTGCTGCTGATCACAGTTGGTACATTCATGACAATTGTTGTAGATTAAAGAAGTAGTGTGCTCAATAGTAAGAATTGGCATTTTTAAAGATTTTCTCTTTATTATTATAACAGCCAACTCAATTACCTTTGTTTACTTTTGAAGTCCAAGGTTTTTTTTATTTAATTCCCGCCTAAATGTCCACATGAGTTATTGTAGGCAGATGATGGCCTGGAAAATCATGCTAGCCCACCTTGCAAGCTTGGCATGGGCCTAATATGTGTTGGCTATCCAAGGCAACAGAGAGAAATGCAGGGATGGATCCAGCATGATTTGATAGGGGGGGGCTAAGCAGGGCGTGGTCGATTACCAAGGAAGGGTGAATTACCACTGAGGACCCCCTACAAG
Organism: Trachythela sp. YZ-2020; assembly: GCA_016169945.1. Classification (NCBI taxonomy): domain Eukaryota; kingdom Metazoa; phylum Cnidaria; class Anthozoa; order Malacalcyonacea; family Clavulariidae; genus Trachythela; species Trachythela sp. YZ-2020. The sequence goes on from JADLSH010000052.1 coordinate 874,132, forward strand.
GTCAAGGGGGTTATCTTGTAAAAAAATCTTGAAAAATAAGACTGCCTAGATGGTCAAAAAGGTCCATCAATGACCCAATATTATATTTTTGTTCGATAAATGTCCTGTCAAATCCAAAATTTGGATTTGATATGGGAATTGGCACCCCTCCTGCACCCCCCTTGGCCAAGGTTAGGAGGGGTGTGCACACCCCTGCACCCCCCAGTAAATCCATCCCTGAAGAAATGCTATAATCATATTTCCTGGAAAATGAAATTAATGTATATTTTGTAAGATATCTTAAACAGAAACCTAAGTTGCTCCTTTAGAAGTGTCAATCTGAACCAGATTTCATCCACACCCCGGTGTGATTTCATCCACCCCTGATTTACTTGAGTGACATGCGGTTGCAGACCCTTCATGAAGCAGGAAGATGGTCCACAACAGTTTGGTTTGTTTACTGCCCAGCCAATAACGATTCACAATCTAGAATGTTTGGTGTGGATTGAAAAACGTTTGAATGTTGATGAGCACTTTTGCAACATTTGTAATTAAGCTCCTTCCCCTGTAGATTTGGAAGGATGGCAATAGAAGTCTTGGAGGGGAGTCCAGACCTTTCAAGGCCTAGCCCTACCAGTTTGACCCACTTGAAAGTTTCATGTGAACCCAGTAATGTGGAGATCTTGCCTTACTCCAACAGCCGAGGTGTGAGGCCACATCTCCTGGGATCATTTTGCACCTCCCCTGATAATTTTTGCACCACCCTTGGTAATTTATACACCTCCCCTTGTTAACAGTTAAATGATGGATCAAAATTTAATGTTGAATAATAACAGAACCATTACAACCAACTTGCCAAGTTTTGATCAAACACAATTTCAATTGGATGAGTCACACAATCATAATGCATAAATACATACATTACATACATAAAGTAACATTTTTTACTTTAGGGGGTATGTCTTAAATCCTAAATTCAAAAACCCACTCTTCCAGGGGCACAGACACTGCACCTCCCCTAAAATTTATTTCATCTCCCCCAGCATGTACACCAAAATCTGGCCTTCGTCACTAGCAAGCGGGCAGTCCTGGCCGATGTTGTGAGACTAGCAGTGTTGTATATTTTTGGCTGCAGCCGACACTGGACCCTAAGATTACAGATTTATGTAGAACAATATAATAAGAAGCAATCTTGGTATGAGCATAGCAAGCATGGTTCTTATGAACAGCCCCTAAACAATTATAGGAAAACAACTTTCAGCAATCACTGGTAGTCACTACTTACTGTCTGGAGTAGTGGACAGACAAAGGACTTTGCATATAATATATTTTCAGTTATTTTAATGGAAGGGTTTCTTAAAAATACAACCTTTTGCATACACACCGCAACCAAAACACATGTGGCCACAACCAAAAATATAGCCAAGCTAAAGTCAACAGCAAAGCAGAAGTAATTTACAGTCAATACTGTTCGGAAATAGCGAGAAAGTTGCTAGTAAACCGGGTTTGTTTTCGCGACAAACCATATCAAAGCGAAGCCATGCTTCTGGGACATGTTGACAAAATGTCGGCTAAAACATTTTGATTTTTACTGCCTGTACGTAGAAATCAAGCAGTCACAAATACACAAAAACAATAAATCTAGATTATTTGGTTACAGAGCTCCATTTGAAGGGGTAAATTGTCTACAGTGCTCTTACCGATCACTTTATTTACTTCAAAACGTGCGACAGAGTAGTTTTCGAAGCCAGCTTTTTGCCAAATTTGCTTCACTCCTGTGTCAACTCGAAAGCAATTTTCTTGCGAATTATCCAATGGATTTCGCCGAAACTTACGTTTAAGAGTCCTGATCACCTCTGCTAAAAATACAACTTTTAAACCGGTGTTTGGAGCGAAAGATAAAGCATAAAAATTTAAAAATATAGCTTCGTATAAAATATACGTTTTCCGTCCGCCATTTGGCGCGAAATGGAAGAATAACCACTTTTACCGGCATGCATTGCGATAGCTGGAATTGCCTATTAAATATTCATTTCGCTTTCCTACCTTTTGTTTACACACCACAAACTCGTAAATACCACCATTCGACGGGGATTTCCAATCCCTTTAGTTTGATACCATTTTGTAGTCATTTTATAATCATACGACATAATCTAGCCCTTTAATTTTACGACAATTCTCGTGAAAATGTATTATTTGTTCCGAAAGCCGGTTTTCTCGGCGCACGATCGGACAACTTCGGAACCTAAAAAACTTTGCACCCTAGCGTATTGAAAGTACCGGCAATCGATTCCTCGTGATGTCATTGCCTAGATGGCGGATTTGCATTGGTTTATAGCAATCAACACTGACCTTACATGGCATTTCGTAATTTATTTCGCTTGCGGGAATCAAATTTCAACAATCTCGGCATTTTGTATGCGACTTTCAAAAAATAGAAAAAAATAGTTGTACTTCTTCAAATGCAATGAAACTTTCCAATAATATTCCTTTTTACAGGAGCTACAATTTGTATATTAGCGCTTGCTCGAAAATAATAAATTTTGCTCTGACAATTCCGATTTATTTCAACAATAATTGTAAATTTTTTAGATAATTTATGAACATGTATGCAAATTAATTTGGATATGTAATATGAACCGGAACAAACTAAATATCATTTTAAAGAGGTGCCAGAGAATAAACACGTCTGGAGATATTTACTTTTGAAACAACTGATCGTAATTACGGCGCAAGCGACGTTCAACGATAAAGAGTTAATAATTAGCGAGATATGATTTTATTACTTAATACACATACACTAAGCACTTACAGATGTGAAAGAAATGATAACAAAATTTTCTTCAAACCGCGCTTTTAGAAATCACGTTATGAAACAGTCAACGTTATGAAATATACAGTCTTTCTCTGACACGATTTCAGCCGTGACAACCCGAAGAAAAAGACGAGTTAACATTCTATCGGAAAATATATAAATTTGACCGGTCAAAATGACGGGCGAGACGAAAAAGGGACCGGTGAAGAGGCATTTTTGGCCGGTCAATGTCCGTTGACCGGCCGTTATTGTTAGCCCTGCTAAAAAATCAAATAGATTTACATAGGCATAGCCAAAATACTAACTGACAGTAAACGATGGTCAACTCGAAACACGAAAGATATTGCCACTTTGACCATCGTACAGTTGTTGTCATGTTGAGTGTAGAAGTAATGCTACAGTAGCTCTCAAATGTCCATGACCATTTTCTTAATATAATTTATGCCCTGTAGAGCAAATATATATAGGAACTGTTTCTGCTGTTTCAAAATAATGATGTCAGTATGTCATAGGGTCCCGTTGGAAATTTAGCCCTGCGGCTAGATACTATAAAGTAAGCGAAAAATTATTCACTGATCCCCCATTTGTAGTGTTATTAAAACAGGGTGACCCCCCTTTCCAGGTTAGTAACCGAGCTGAAACAGACAGCCCGTGCTGGTATTTTAGCGCAGTTTGGGCTATACTCGGGTAAAGTTTCATCCTGTGCGGCATCAGTATATGCAACAGCAATTTCATACAAGTCAAATGATAATCAGCATTTAAATGATTGAAATTATAGCAGTATTTTGGGACTTATTACTTCAGCCAGAGAATGCAGTGACTCAGGCCGGATAAAAATATCACGCTGAAACTTGAGACGTACATTGTTTAACTTCACTCAGCCAGGGCTGAATCCTACAATATATAATTGTGAAACGATTTCAGCCCGGGCTGAAAATCTTCCATGTACTTAGTCCTGAAGCCACGTATTAACACTATAAAAGATCTATCTCGCAGGCTTTTCCCCCAGGCGCTTCGCTAACTTTATTACCGTAAAGCAGTGCAAGAGGTCAAATCTGATGAACCGTTTGTCATCACTTCTAGCTTTCCATTCGTGTAGCTGACTAACCCCCGATATTTATATGAAGTTGACCAACATAAATCATAAGTAAATACACACGACTAAATACTTAAATGCAAACCCGATAAAACACACGTCAAATAATATTGCAAGCCTGATAAGAATTTTAATAAGAAATACAAAATATATAGAATGTATCACAGGACTGACAACAATACAGAAATTTATAAATTAAATTTCTCCTAATTACTTATATTAGAAAGGCCATTTATGGATCTTCTTGTTTCATTGGATTATAATTATTCTTGTGATTGGTGATCTGAAAAAATATAAAATTCATTACCCAAAAGTTTGACAAAATCTTCCGGTATATTGATCCGTAATCCGTATGGTTGGCATATAAGAACGCTGATGGCTTTGATATTTTCTATTCAGCCTTACGTCAGCCACTTTTGAAACTGTTTATATGGTTGGGAAGAGTATCAAATTCCTCAATTGTGCTTTTGAATCCCGCGACCGTGTGCTCAAATTTTTTGACTATCCTGCATGCTGATGCATGCATGTTTAGCATATCGGTTCGTATATATGAACGCTTTCGGCTGGGACATCTATTCAGCCTTACACAAGTCATTACAGTTAGCTAGTATAGTAAGTAAAGAACGCGGGCAATTCATTTCAGCCGGAAAAGCAATACAAGCTTTAAATTCCAAATTTTTCAACCAATTCTCATGTAAATTAGACCAAAAATTTATTGCTTATCAGCGTTGTATGTCCTTGACTTATGGCCGTTACCTCCACAAATTTTCGCATCAAAATGTTTGCTTTTTAGTTATCGTACTAGGAAAACATACACACTAACAAGCAGGCCCAGCAAAACCAGGTGAAAACACAACCTCCTGACGGAGGTAAATATGAATTTGTCGCTAAAATGTCGCATACAGAAAATAATAAATTTGTAGTAATCAATAACTTGTTTTAATTGCGGGTGGACCGCATACTTTTAAAATGTTACAATACATACAGAAGAGTTCATAAATTCAGTTCAGCGTGAATATTCAAATTAACACTTATGGTGAAGACTCGAAGTACCAAGTTGAAAGGCTCAAGGCTAAATGGAATGGTCCAGAGAACATCAAACGAATTATAGTATGTCTGGATCAGGAATATTCAAATCGACTAAACATTGACACTTTTGTTCGCCAACCTATACTGTATATAATATGCTTCCCTCGTGAAATAGAGTTTTAAAACTTCTACTACTAAACGTATATAATCTTTAAATGTGACAGTTTACATGAAACCAGACGACTTGCCATTAGAGAATGAAGCGCTCTTGTTGTTAGAGATTGTAGGAAGCTTGAAGCAAGGGATTGAAGAAGGCTTGAGGGTAGGGACTGCAGGAAGCGTAAAGTTAGAAGTTGAATGAAGCTTGAAGTAAGGGATTAAAGGTTGCGTAATGTTAGGGGTTAAAGGAAGCGTGAAGTCAGGTAGCTTGAAGTTGGAGATTGAAGAAAAATTTAATTTAGAGGGTGAAAGAAGTTTGTCTTTAGAGACTGAAAGGTTTAACGTTTTAGAGCGTGGAGGAAGCACTGTATCTCCAGGTTGATTACTTTTCAAAGAATTGCAGTGAAATTTGGCGCTGAAGGACGCTTAATGGTAGGAATTGAAGTATGATTCAGGGTAGAGATTAAAGGATGCATGACGTTAGAAATTGAAGGAAGTTTGATGTCAGGTATTAAAGGTTGCGTGATGTTAAGTATTAAAGCATGCGTGATGTTTGGCATTGAAGGAAGCTTGGAGCCAGGGATTACAGGATGCGTGATGTTAGGGATTGAAAGTAGCGTGAAGTTAGAGATAGAACGCTTGTCTTTAGAAAGTAAAATGTTTAGGTTAGAACGTGGAAGACGTCTTGGTTGGTTTGCAGAAAACGGACGCCCTATCAATTCAGCGGTTAAGCGAGGCACGTCTTTAGGGATTGTAGGATGCATGAAGTTTGGGATTGGAGGAAGCTTGGCGTTAGAAACTGAAGGCCGGCATTTGTTGTTTGGGACTGAGAGAGGGTTGATAATCTGAAATAGCATAATATTATATATTAATATACGGCTGCTTTCCAGGCACTCGCGTATTTTATGTGTTCCTAAATACCTCGAATTTTAGCAATGAAAGTTTAGCTCAGCATAGCTAAATATAATTGGTACAATTTAGTTAAGAAAGTACGCAAAAAGCTCGGTTATTAACGTTTCCCTTCAATGTTATAGGGCTTTTGTTTTACTTAATTGTATAATTCAAAATATTAGTTATGCTGTTTCTTATGCAATATTCCGAATCCGAATAGCCAACGACTGGAGCTAACTACGAATATTTGAAGTCTGTATAAGTCCGAGTTTGAGGTTTTAAAAATAATGTTGTATATCATTTTCCCAAACCATTACTAAAGTTGTAGTGAATTCATTCTGATCCAACTTCTGACTCACTTCATACCTGCCCGGTCCTAGGACTAGCTCAACTATGCAGTATCACTATGCATTTGAAAGAAATATAACAACATTTTTGCCTATTTTATATTTAGTCACTATAGTCAGTAACGAATATACGAGATATGTACGCACAAACGCGCGAAATTTAACAAATTATAAACGCGTTAACAAATGCTCACTAAATTAAATCATACACACAGTAGTAACTAAATAATTATGCCACTACAGAATCCTATAAACTGGCGTATACTATTTATGTTTGGGAAAGAAGAGGGGAAGGTCGCAGGGACGTAGCCAGTGGGCTATTACTATAACAAGGAATGGGGAACGGGGAATGGGAATGAGGAATGGAAAAACCCGGAATACCAAAAGCCGGAATCCCTAAAACCCGGAATAATAAAAGCCGGAATCTCTAAATCAAGGAATAGTAAAAGCCGGAATCTCTAAAACCCAGAATAATAAAAGCCGGAATCCCTAAAACCCGGAATAATAAAAGCCGGAATCTCTAAATCAAGGAATAGTAAAAGCCGGAATCTCTAAAACCCAGAATAATAAAAGCCGGAATCTCTAAACAAGGAATACCAAAAGCCGGAATCTCTAAAACAAGGAATACTAAAATACTAAATTATGTAATCTTTTATATAGATTTTATATAGAAACCGAAATACGTACCCAAATATATCTTCAAAATTTCGGAGTTTCAAGGCACATGATACTATATTGTTCTCTACCTTTCGAAAGAGCGTAAAAATCTGTACAACATATCCGAATTTCAAAGCAATCGTTTATCTACATTTCTGCGCAAATCGTTTCTGAATATAGTCTTAATCAGCGTTGTAATTCTATTGTCTGACACGATTGAATATACATTTAGAATTTCGGATTTCAAGGGTTGTGTTACAATCATGCTTTATACCACTAAAAGTAGACTTACTCCAAGTCTGTCTCTTAAAGGGGTTTTTATCGGGGGGTTATAAAGGATTGGGGAGTTAAAGGATTGGGGAGTTATAAAAGGCGCACGAAGTTATATAGGCGCACGAAAATGCGTGCTGGAGGAAATTAAGGCGGGTGGGTAGGAGGCAATAAAATTGGGAGAGGAGAGACTATTTGAGGAGAATTCTCTCCCAATTTTCTTGTCTTCCGCCCGCCCGCTGCTGTAATGATAGTACTTTATGTAGTACACAACATAGAAGTAAGGGACACGTGACAAGCACATTTATTAGTTGTTGTTCTGGTTATCTGGTTATGCATGCTGTTTATCACGCTTATGTAAAGATGATTAAAGTGAATAATAAAGTAACAAAACAATGATAGGAACAAATAATTATTACATGGTGTCTTGGAGTGGGATTTAATCAACAATCCACGGGAATAAGAAACGATAAACGGTAAGTCAAAACATTCGTACAATACGAACACGTTTTCAAATAATTGCGAATATGGCCAACGGATTTGTACCGCCAACAATGAACTGGAATAGACAAGATATTCCGGATGAATTTAAAACGTTCAAGCAGTATTGTAACCTTATATTCGATGGGCCTTTCCGGAAAAGTCAGAGAACGAAAAAGCATCGTATATGTTATTATGGATCGGATGACAAGGAGTAGATATTTATAATGGCTTTGTATGGGATTCTGATGACGACAAAACGAAACCGAAGGTCATCTTGAAAAATTTGAAAAACATCTTGCTCCCAGAACCAATTATAGGCTCGCACGATTTCAGTTACAACAAGTAAGACAGGGTCCAAGCGAAAATATCGATGATTTCGTGACTAGATGTAGAAACCAAGCAGGAAAATGTAAATTTCGCGACCAACGCGAAATTGACGAAAGACTAATCGAACAGTTAATAGTTGGTACTAGGCACAAAAAAGCTCAAGAAAGAATACTGGCGAAAGATGAAAAATTGAGTTTAGATGAAGCAATAGATTCTGCAAGAACATATGAGGCTACTTTAGCCCATGTTGCACAACTAAATGATACAAGTGAAAGTCAGAAATCTGTGCATGGATTGTCTGAGGGTTATGGGCCTAGCCGAAAAAAAAATGTCAAAACTGCACGACTAAGCATAGGGCTAGGAAATGCCCAGCATATGGCACTAATTTCAACTTTTACTCCAAACCAAACCATTGGGCAAAATTATGCCGACAAAAAGATAAGATTACCCCAAATCAGCATAGGGGGAGGTTTCAAAACCCACAAAGAAAAAATGTTCAAGACCAAGGTCATAATAACAATAGGAGGGTCCATGACCTGCGAGTAAATGAAGAATTGAGCGATGAGGTTGAGTCCTTGTTTTTTGACACTATAGTCATAAGCAGCATAACACCCAATACCCACATCCAGACAAAAGATGAAGCACTTGTTACAATCCAGATAGATCTGCCTAATTGTGTGTTGTGATTACTGCAATTAGGCAGATCTATCTTCCTAATTACTGCAATTAGGCAGATCGACAACGGCGCGGTCATGAAAGGCCAGAGAATCTTCATTCCTTTAGTCCTCCAGGAGAAAATGCTCAGCAAGCTTCACACAGCACATCAGGGCGCCGAGAAGACGAAACTGGAGCCAGATCTTCCGTATTCTGGCAAAAGATGAACGAAGATATCAATAAGATGACTAAAGCATGTCGCACCTGTCAAGAATTCCAACCATCTCACCCACGAGAACCACTTATCCAGACGGAAATCCCACCTCGTCCTTGACATACGATTGGAACAGATTTGTTCTACCTGGATAACACAGAGTACTTGTTAGGATCTGATTATTACTCGAAGTACCCGTTCGTATGGGTTCGAGATAGTGACAAGTTCCCCTCACTACCCCCGCAGTAACGAAAACATTGAAAGTCAAGTAAAAATAGTGAAAGCTGCCTTGGATAAAGTCCACAAGACCAGAAGTGATCTTAACATTGTCTGCGTACCACACCAATTGATAACGTATTGCCATAGTCAGCAGAGCTACTATTGAAAAAAAAGCTTCAAGATAACCTACCACAAACGATTACTCGAGATCACAATAGCGACGAGATCATAACAAGATTGGAACATAGACAGGAGAGACAGAAATTCTATCATGACCAACACGTGAAACCACCCTTCAGTCAAATCAACCTGTCTGTGTGCAAGATACCTCAACCGGCAAATGGAGCCCTGCTACTATCAAATAGAAACTTACCGATACCCCAAGGTCATACTGAGTCGAAACACCAACGGGAGAGCTCAGACGAAATCGATGCCATCTTAGAGAAACACCACCTACCCAACCATCCACTTCACAACAAAGTCCCAGTGCAAACAGCCTAAACCCACCAGTCATTAACCAACCAGCAACAACACCCCTGGCAGACTAATAACCCGAAGTAGAAGAGCATTAAAACCACCGAACTATTTTACGTAAGTTATGGAAAACAGTTTTATTGATATTATTGATATTTGATATAGAGTGAGCATAAGTACTGTTGCGTTAACGTTAAAAAAATAACAACTCGTAGAGAAGAGGGGATGTAATGATAGTACTTTATGTAGTACACAACATAGAAGTAAGGGACACTTGACAAGCACATTTATTAGTTGTTGTTCTGGTTATCTGGTTATGCATGCTGTTTATCACGCTTATGTAAAGATGATTAAAGTGAATAATAAAGTAAGAAAACAATGATAGGAACAAAGAACTATTAAAACTGCCCGCAAATTGTTTCTCAATATAGATGTCTAAACTAGAGCACGCGCTGTAATTCTATAGTCTGGCAAGATGTAAATACTAAGAATTGTATCGTGAATATCTATTTAAAATTCGGATTTTATAGGCTTGCGCTTTATATCGCTAAAACGGGCGAGAAAATCTATACAACATAGTCTAATTTCAACAATAGCATGAATTGATTTTGCGCAAATTGTTTCTGAGTATAGATGTCTATATTATTAAAAGAGGAAAGCACACACTATTGTATCTTAATATTTCGGGGTTTATAGGGTTGTGCAACTATGATGCTTTATGATACTAAAACGGGTGTGAAAAATCTATACAACATAGTTGAATTTCGAAGCAATAGTATGAATGGAATTTGCGCAAATTCTGAATATCGAAACTATAAATCACCGCTGTTTAATATTGTTTAGTTAGACATGATGTATTAAACAGGTATGCATGTATTATCGTAGATTCGGCGGTTGAGTAGGATAAATCTACCTGAAAAATACAACGAGAACTTCGACATGTCATATTATTGTAGCTTGAATATATATTTAAAGATTTGTGTTATGGTTGTTCTATATCGTTGGAAGGAGCGTAAAAATCATCACAAGGAACGTGCTTGCAGGCTAATATGGGTTCGTCACTGCCCTAAATTTTGTACAATTGTACATAACATTGGGTGGGAGCATGATTCAACTTATCCATATATTATGTAGCCTCGTATATTAAAGCAGTTGCATCAAAAGCGCTCTTTACGAAGATTGCTTCTATGCTATTACGCTTTTTCCAAAGATTTACAGCAATATTTTATGAGGCGGAATTGAGGTGCCTCTTTAGACTTCTATATAATTATTCAGAAAGACTTGAAATAGACTTGACAGTCTCTAAAACTCAATTTCAAGGCCAAGGGTCCCCATTTTCTTCACAAAAAGCTGTACAAAGTCCAGTCACACGTTTGCTTCTAAATTTGGTTATATTGTGCAGATTTTTGCGCTCCTTCCAACTGTGTAGAGTAACCATAACACAAATCTTTAAAGAGATATTCAAGCTACAATAATTCATATCGGTGTTTTGCCCAACAGATCAAAACATGGCTTGCGCACGAAATTTGAATGCTTAAAAGTTATTTTGAGTTAGTGGGTGGAAAATTTGTTGGGTGTTGCATTGCTGTTCAAAATTTCAGAAAATTTGCTTAAATGTAAGCCTAATGCTTAATTTACGCCTTTACCTCATTTGCATATTGTCTCTTTGGAGAAAAAGCGAAATAGCAATATGCAAATTAGGTAAAGGCGTAAATTAAGCATGCGCGAAAGCTGATTTTTTTTTAAAAATGAAAATTTGCGCGACGTTTTGAAGGGCTTACACTTAAGCAAATTTTCTGAAATTTTGAACAGCAATGCAACACCCAAGAAATTTTCCATCCACTAACTCAAAATAACTTTTAAGCATTCAAATTTTTGCGCAAGCCATTTTTGATCTGTTGGAAAAGACAACCCCCCCTGGATTTCGAAAATTTAACTTTCAGAATTTTTTCGTTTATTCTACATTATAAATACCCAAACAAGCTATTGCCACTTTGACCATCGTGCACTTTTTGTCAATGTTGAGTGCAGAAGTAATGCTACAGTAGCTCTCAAATGCCCATGGCAATTTTCTTAATATAATTTATGCTCTGTAGAGCAAATATAGGTAGTTTCTACTGTTTCAAAATAATGATGTCAATATCTCATAGGGTCCCTTTGGAAATTTAACCCTGGGGCTAGATACTGCTAAAGCAAGCGAATAATCATTCAGTGATCCCCCATTTCTATTGTTATTAAAACATGGTGACCCCCCCAAGTGAAAATTTAAAGACCCACCATTGCATTCCTTCTGCCCCCCCCCCCCCTCTAAAAAACGAGTGCTCCGTTATGTGTCTGGTTTTCAACAAAATATCAAAGGGATTCATTGCCTGGCGATTTTTCAGCCCAACGTCCCATTTCTGGTTAGTAACCGAGCTGAAACAGGCAGCCCAGCCCGTCCTGGTATTTTAGCGTGGTTTGCGCTACCCGGGTGAAGTTTCAGCATGGGCGGCATCAGTAAATGCAACAGCATTTTCATACAAGTCAAGTGGTAATCAGCACTGACTGAACTTATGGCAGTATTCTGGGACTTATTACTTCAGCCAGGGAATGCAGTGATAAAAATATCACGCTGACACTTGAGACGTACATTGTTTAACTTCACTCATGCAGGGCTGAATCGTACAATATATAATTGTGAAACGATTTCAGCCCGGGCTGAAAATCTTCCATGTACTTAGTTCCGAAGACACGTATTCACTTCGATACATTAACCAATTTTATACTTTACACGCCTGGCACAAAGTATGCCGAAATCGCCAGAGGAAAATGTGCACAAAAATGGCCGAAAGTAGCAGCAAATTTTGGGAGCCTAGTGACGAATATAGTGCGGTGAAAATTGGGTGTTTTGAGTGCAATGCTATACAAAGGGGGGTGTTGTTGAATAAATATCGTTCAGACGAGTAAATTGTGGACAATATAAGCTTTCCAACGACCCCTAATGTTCCTAGGTTACCATTTCAATCAAGCGTTGATCAGCATTTGTCCTTGGGATGTTTTGTAAAATGGCCGATTTTTGCTGGCCGCGCGAAATTGCTGATTTTCGGCCCCGGTAAAACTTTTTTGTTTTATTATTTTGGAGAATTATTATCATTTGACAAACAAGATGAAACCCTCTTTTAAGATCCTCTGCTTTTAGATTTTTTAATTTGCATCTGAAATGTGGTAAATGTAGATCTCCTTTTAACAAAGCATTCTATATGTCCTTAAATAATGACTGATGCCTTGGAAGGATCATACGTACAGTCTTCATAATATTGCTAAAAGTATGCACTGCTGTATTAAAATGTACATTGTTGACTTTAGTTTGTACAATTTGAAGAACTTCAGGTAAAATATATGTTTGAAGTGACATTTGATCTTCTTAAATTTTCCCCATACAATCCTTTGCAGAACGTCTTATTTTCATGAGTAATACACATATCTGAAATTGGACAGGACCACGACAATTATAATGTAGCTTGCTAGCTTTCATCAATGTGGCGACCTCTGGCGATTTTGATTAACTTTTTGCCAGGCGTGTTAAAATATCTATCTCGCGGGCCTCTCCCCAGGCGCTTTGCTAACTTCATTACCGTAAGGCAGTGTAAGTGGCCAAATCTGATGAACCGCGCGCTATCGAAATTTGTCATCACTTCTAGCTTTCCATTCGGGTAGCTGACTAACCCCCGATATTTATTTCAAGTTGAACCACATAAATCATAAGTAAATACACGCGACTAAATACTTAAATGCAAACCCGATAAAACACACGTCAAATAATATTGCAAGCCTGATGAAAATTTTAATAAGAAATACAAAAATATAGAATGTATCACAAGACTGACAACAATACAGAAATTTACAAATTAAACTTCAATACGATAACCAATTACGTGCTATATCTTTAGTTATCTCTTTAAAAGGACGAGTCGCAAATATTAATATATGGTGTGTAGTAAAGGAGAAGTAGCTATGTGTCCCAATCTAGTCCCCTAATTAATTCTATTAGGAAGGTCATTTATGGATCTTCTTGTTTCATTGGATTATAATTATTCTTGTCATTGGTGATCTGAAAAAAGATAAAATTCATTACCCAAAAGTTTGATAAAACGAATAATTGCTTCTCTCGTGAAATAGAGTTTTAAAACTTCTACTACTAAATGTAATCTTTAAATGTGGCAGTTTACCTGCAACTAATTTTTCCATGAAATTGTAGACGACTTGCTCTTGTTGTTAGAGATTGTAGGAAGCTTGAAGTTACGGATTGAAGAAGGCGTGAGGGTAGGGACTGCAGGAAGCGTAAAGTTAGAAGTTGAATGAAGCTTGAAGTAAGGGATTAAAGGTTGCGTAATGTTAGGGATTGAAGGAAGCTTGAGGTTAGGGACTAAAAGTTGCGTAATGTTAGGGGTTAAAGGAACCGTGAAGTTAGAAATTGAAGAAATCTTGAAGTCAGAGATTAAAGGTTGCGTAATGTTAGGGGTTAAAAGCGTGAAGTCAGGTACCTTGAAGTCGGAGAAGCCGGAAGAAACATTTAATTTAGAGAGTGAAAGAGGTTTTTCTTTAGAGACTGAAACGTCTAACGTTTTAGAGCGTGGAAGAACCACTGCCTCTCCAGGTAGAAGCGTTTTCAAAATTAAACTACCCACGTCTTTAAGAATTGCAGTAAGCTTGGAATTTAGCGTTGAAGGACGCTTAATGGTAGGAATTGAAGTATGAATTAGGGTAGAGATTGAAGGATGCAAGACGTTAGAAATTGAAGGAAGTTTGATGTCAGGGATTAAAGATTGCGTGATGTTAGAGAATGAAGGAAGATTTAGGTTAGGGAGTAATGGATGCGTGATGTTAAGTATTAAAGCATGCGTGATGTTTGGCATTGAAGAAAGCTTGGAGCCAGGGATTACAGGATGCGTGATGTTGGGGATTGAAAGTAGCGTGAAGTTAGAGATTGAACGCTTGTCTTTAGAAAGTAACATGTTTAGGTTAGAACGAGGAAGACGCCTTGGTTGGTTAGCAGAAAACGAACGCCCCATCAATTCAGCGGTTAAGCGAGGCATGTCTTTAGGGATTGTAGGATGCATGAAGTTTGGGATTGGAGGAAACTTGGCGTTAGAAACTGCAGGGACTGAGAGAGGGTTGATAATCTGAAATAGCATAACATTATATATTAATATACGGCTTCTTTCCAGGCACTCGCGTATTTTATGTGTTCCTAAATACCTCGAATTTTAGTCATGAAAATTTAGCTCAGCATAGCTAAATATAATTGATAAAATTTAGTTAAGAAAGTACGCAAAAAGCTCGGTTATTAACGTTTCCCTTCAAAGTTATAGGGCTTTTGTTTTACTTAATTGTATAATTCTGAATATTAAGTTATGCTGTTTCTTATGCAATATTCGAAATCTGAACATGGACCTGTTGGATCAGTTTGGTTTACCATCCAACTCGAAGCCGATGATTGGAGCTAACTACGAGGATTTGAAATCTGTATAAGTTCGAGTTTGATGTTTTAAAATGTGGATATCTTATTTTCCCAAATCATTACTAAAGTTGTAGTGAATTCATTCTGATCCAACCTTCTGACTCACTTCGTACATGCCCGATGCTAGCACTTGATCAACTATCCAGTATCACCATGCATTTGATCGAAATATAACAACATTTTTGGCTATTTTATATTTAGTCACTATAGTCAGTAACGAATATACGAGATACGTACGCACAAACGCGCGAAATTTAACAAACGCGTTACCAAATGCGCACTAAATTAAATCATACACACAGTGTAACTAAATATTCAATTACAGAATTCTATAAACTGGCGTATACTATATTTATGTTTGGGAAAGAAGAGGGGAAGGTCGCAGGGACGTAGCCAGTGGGCTATTACTATAACAAGGAATATGGAATCGGGGAATGATGAACGGGAATGTCGAATGGAAAACCCACATACTAAAAGCCGGAATCTCTAAAACCCGGAATCTCTAAAACCCGGAATACTGAAAGCCGGAATCTCTAAAACGAGGAAAACTAAAAGCCGGAATCTCTAAAACAAGGAATAATAAAATACTAAATTATGTAATATTTTATATAGACTTTAATCTAAAAACACGTAGTGGCTGAAACCGAAATATGTACCCGAATGCATCTTCAAAATTTCGGAGTTTCAAGGCATATGCTACTATGTTGCTCTGTGCCGTTGGAAAGAGTGTAAACATCTGTACTACATATCCGAATTTCAAAGCAATCGTTTAATTAATTTTGCGCAATTCGTTTCTCAATATAGTCTTAATCAGCGCTATAATTGTATTGTCTGACACGATTGAATATACATTTAGAATTTCGGATTTCAAGGGTTGTGTTACTATCACGCTTTATACCACTAAAACTAGACTCGCTCCAAGTCTGTTTCAGCTCTTAAAGGTTTTGTTTTGGGGAGTTATAAAGGATTGGGGAGTTAAAGGATTGGGGAATTATAAAAGGCGCACGAAGTTATAAAGGGCACACGAAAATGCGGGCGGGGGGGGGGGGATTAAGGCCGGCGAGAGGAAATTAACGCGCGCGGGAGGAAATTAACACGGGCGGGTAGGAGGCCATTCTCGTACCCATAGCCCGTCTTACGCGCGATCAACGGAGCGCGTCAAGGGGCTCTGGTTGAATCCAAATCAGAAACGAATATGATTGGCCACACCGAATGTTATTATGTTCAGTCAAAACATGTCAAAATAGCATTTACTTTATTTTTAGAATGGATGCTATTTAGAGAACCAATCGCGTGGAGTTATAGCTACATGCGGGGCGCGTGTATTGCACGTGCTGTACAATTACAGCAATAACGACACAAAAACATTGCCAAATCTATTAATAGCTTAGTGTTTGTGAAATCAAACTACTATATTTTTACAAATGCGAAGTCAATTTTAATTGATATTTTACAATTCCTAGGTGTATTATTTATTATATAAGTGAATAATTATTTATATTATAGGTAATATAGTATTATAGGTAATATAGAATATAATTATATTCGTGCCATGTCTTCGAGCATGCGCTGTGTTTAACCGGATACCATGTTTTTGTGGTATCCGGTTTGGATTTAACCAGAGCACCTTCACGCGCTCTGTCGACCGCGCGTAAGACGGGCTCTGGGTACGAGAATGGTAGGAGGCGAGAAAATTGGGAGAGGAGAGACAATTGGAGGATAATTCTCTCCCAATTTTCTCGTCTACCGCTCGCCCGCTGCCTGCCTTAATTTCCCTCCCGCCCGCATTTCGTGCGCCCTTTATAACTCCCCAATCCTTTAACTCCCCCAATCCTTTATAACTCCCCAATAAAAACCCCTCTCGAATTTCTAGGCAATAGTACGAACTGGATTTTGCGCAAATTGTTTCTCAATATAGATGTCTAAACTAGAGCACGTCTGTAATTCTATAGCCTGACACGATTTAAATACTAAGAATTTTATCGTGAATATCTAGCTATTTAAAATTCGGATTTTATAGGCTTGCGGTTTATATCGCTAAAACGGGCGAGAATATCTATACAACATTATGGATGTCTATACTATTAAAAGAGGCAAACACCCACTATTGTATCTTAATATTTCGGGTTTTATACTAGGGTTGTGTAACCATGATGCTTTATAGTACTAAAACGGGTGTGAAAAATCGAATTTCGAAGCAATAGTATGAATGGAATTTGCGCAAATTCTGAATATCGAAACTCTAAATCACCGCTGTTATTGTTTAGTTAGACATGATGTATTAAACAGGCATGCATGTATTATTGTAGATTCGGCGGTTGAGTAGGATAAAATCTACCTGAAAAATACAACAATAACTGGTCGACATGTATTATCATTGTAGCTTGAATATATCTTTATTGAATATATCTATACCGTTGGAGGGAGCGTAAAAGTCTGCACAAGGAGCGCATTTGATGAAACGTACTTGCAGGCTAAGTCGCTAAGATGGGATCGTCACTGCGCTAAATTTTGTACAATTGTACATAACACTGGGTAGGAGCATGATTCAACTTATGCATTAAAGCATTTGCATCAAATGCGATCTTTGTGAAGATTGCTTCGAAATTCGACTATGTCTATGCTATTACGCTTTTTCCAAAGATTTACAGCAATATTTTATTAGACGGAATTGAGGTGCCTCTTTAGACTTCTATATAATTATTCAGAAAGACTTAAACTGATAGACTTGAATTTTACAGTCTCTAAAATCGATCAATTTCAAAGCCAATGGTCCCCATTTTCTTCACAAAAAGCTGTACAAAATCCAGTCATACGTTTGCTTTTAAATTTGGTTATATTGTGCAGATTTTTACGGTCCTTCCAACGCTATAGAGTAGAGTAAACATAACACAAATTCTAAAGAGATATTCAAGTTACAATAATACATATCTGTTTAAAATATCATGTATAACGAAAGAATATCAGCGGTGATTTCCAGTTTCGATATTCATTTCGATTTGCGCAAAATCCATTCATACTATTGCTTCGAAATTAGACTGTGTTGTGTAGATTTTCTCGCCCGGTTTAGTGGTAGAAAGAATCATAGCAGCACAAGCCTATAAAACCCGAAACTTTAAGATAAAATTCTGGGTGTTTGCCGATTCTGTCAGACTATAGAATTACAGCGCGTGCTTTAGTCGATATCTTATTCAGAAACACTTTGCGCAAATTATTTTAAACCACACATTGACACATATTATATATAAGAAAATTCTATTAGCTAACGTTTCGTTGCTTACAGTACAATGACATCTTCAGAGCATTTACACAAGTTTTTCCTGGGCTCTTTTATTCATTTTTAAAATAAGATTTCCGCCTGCGTGGTGTATCAATAGCTACTAATTTGCCCAAAATCCATTTATGATATTGCTTAGAAACTAGACTATGTTGCATAGATTTTCTCGCCCGTTTTAGCGATATAAAGGATTATTAGCAGCGCAAGCCTATAAAACCCGAATTTTAAATAGATATTCACGATACAATTCTTAGTATTTACATCGTGTCAGACTATAGAATTACAGCGCGTGCTCTAGTTTAGACATCGATATATTGAGAAACAATTTGCATTGAGAAACAATATATATTCAATCGTATCAGACAATAGAATTACATCGCTGATTAAGACTATATTCAGAAACGATTTGCGCAAATTCTAGTTAATTAAACGATTGCTTAGAAATTCGGATATATTGTACACATTTGTTTGCTCTTTCCAACGGTACAGAGCAAAATGTATTCGGATTCGTATTTCGGTTTTTACATTAATATAAAATCTATATGAAAGATTATATAATTCAGTATTTTAGTATTCCTTGTTTTAGAGATTCCGGCTTTTAGTATTCCGGGTTTTAGAAATTCCGGCTTTTAATATTCCGGGTTTAGAGATTCCTTTTAGTATTCCGAGTTGTCCCATTCCCCATTCCCAATTCCCGTTCCCCATTCTCGATTCCTTGTTATAGTAATAGCAGTAGCGAGTGAGGTGTGTGTGGGAGGTGTAACACCCACACTGTTAATTTGAGGGTGTTAAAATAGCACCTGTATAGGTGCTAAATTGACACCAGGAGGTGGTGTTAAATAGAAAGTGCTATTTTAGCACCGATTTGGGTGCCAATATAGCACCGTTAAGTTGGGTGTCAATTTTAAAGTGCTAATTCAGCACCCGAAATTTTTAACACCTTTTTTGGGTAATAAAATAGCACCTCTTTCATCAGCGAAAGTGCTAAATTTACACCCTTTATAGCGCTAAATAATGGGTGCTATTTTGACACCTTTTTTGGGTCCTAAAATAGCACCTCTTTCATCAGCGAAAGTGCTAAATTTACACCCTTTATAGCGCTAAATAATGGGTGCTATTTTGACACCATCAAAAGTGTTAAACATAGGCTACTATAGAGGTGCTAAATTAACACGATTTTTAGGGTTAAATATATTATGGGTGTTTCAGTCAAATTACAGTTTCACAAAAAATCGTAAGAAAGCCCAAGTAACATATTTCTACGGAATATTGTTTTGATATATCGCCATGTATAATATCTTGTGATACTACATGATTATAGACATTTTATATACACAAACTTTATGGTGTTTTGTTGTGTCGCATCTAGTTTGCTGCATACCTTTAAGAGAAACTTTACAGAGAACGTGCGTTATATTCCTAAAGCATAGAGTCTAGAATAATGGTACAAAATACGAGCAGTGTTTGTTGGTTGGGAGTTGTCTCTCCTGAAATAATTCATAGAAATGACATAAGCACGGAAAGACGGACTGGTGTCTAATTTCCTTACTACGCGCGCAAAGTTTTCTGGGATAGCGTCACTTTCATTTCAAATTTTAATTTGAAAAATAATGTTGGAAAATACAAGCAATATATTTGCTTTTTCTTCTCGAAATCCACAAGAATTTCGAGAGTTATAGCTCAGGGGCCGGTTGTTCAAAAGCCGGTTAACTTAACCCAGGTTTAGCGCTAACCCAGGGTTAAAAATCCTTAACCCTGGGTTAGCTAATCCTGGGTTAATTTGGCGTTGCTCAAAGGTCGGTTAGCGGTGCGATTAGTTAACCCTAGGTTAAGACATTTAACCCAAGAATAAATCTATGTTAAAATATATATCTAATATAAGAACGTTTTTGATTGGCTGAAAAGCGTACGTCAAAACATGAAGCAACTGAAATTGAACTATTCAGACATGAATTTGAGCATTTTAGAAAGTTCCGAGATAAAATTTGATCAAAACCGTTTATATAGACCAAACAAATGAGAAATAGAACATATAAAATTAAATTTGCTCATTAAAAGCCATAAATTTTGGAATTTTAGGCAGTGCTTGAATAATTAAATTTGAGAACAGAATTAGACTTATGGCAGCCAATCAAATGAAATTCCATTTTTTTGAAGTTGAAAAACAATTGTCAACGCATGCGTATTGCAGAAGGTCCTAACAAAACATGAAAATAGAAAAAAGAAGCAAAAGCAAAGTTGTTTTACAGCTTTCAAAAACAATGTTTGTTAGTAATACACTGAGTCTGCAGGCATTAGATGTGCAAAAATTTGTGATGTTCAAGAAAAGCAAATGGGAACTTGTAAATTAAAACTGCTGGCAACTGAATTGTTTGGCAAAAGAAAAATGATTCTGAGTAAATATATTTTTCGAACAAACCCGAAGGCGTACAAACAGCAAGTTGTTTATGGTGGCAATAATGAAGGATGGCATTTCAAAGCTTTCGTGAGGTAATTCGGTTTACTTCATTGTACAATATCATGTTTACGGCTTTATGCCAAACAGAAAACTATATTTGAAAACCATTTTAATAGCTATAGGCGTAGTACTTCTATTGTAAAATTGGCCGAAGACCGACGTACTCTACAGTATTATTAACTATGATGTCCATGCTTAGACCAATGACAATCTAAATTGTTGTGTCTTTAATGCTCGTAAAATTTAACGCCAGCATGTATAGGTAAAGCAACTCAATGGGCTCGTACAGGACGAATAAGAATCTCAATAATATTCAAAGACTTAGAATTTACTGTTTGAGGTTGGTTTTCATCCATAAAATCTTTGTACACTCTTTGTTTCACCGAGATTTTTGTGTGTTTACGTGTTTTCCACTCCTTTCGACGTCCATTTTTACGAGTTAATCGGCCGATTAGCAAGTTAATCCACCTAGCGAGGTGGGTTAAATTTAACCCACTGTTCAACCCGGTTACGGTTAATCTAGCTTTGAACAACGCAAACAAACCTAAGGTTAAAATTTAACCCTAGGTTAGGCAAATTTAACCCTGTGTTAGCGTTAACCGGCTTTTGAACAACCGGCCCCAGGAACGCTGGTATAATATTCAGGTAAGGATATTTCAATGTTTTTATGTAATATAAAGCAATTATAAAGGCAAAAATTTACGGATGTATTCATAAATATTTATGTTGCGTGCGTTGTGTCGCCATAAGAAAATATTTGAATTTTAACGCGGCAAAAATTCCCTTGTACTTATCAATTTAGTTCAGAATCAAAACGATAATATAAACTACGGCCTACTTAACAATTATATTAATCTATACCATAGAAACTCTGCATTAGAGTAGACTTATGAATGTTTTTATATATGGATTATGTGATTGTTTCATAAATTGAGCATTGTTTCAATGAATCAATGTATAGTCTATTAGTACCCTGAGAAAATGTCTTGACAATTTTAAATAATGTGCAACTTCCATAATATCATAATTGTTATTTAATGAGGTATATTTAAAATGCTTCAATAAAACCTATGAGGTCATTGAGGTCAATGTAAATGCATGTAGCTGAGTGGATACATGAAATTTTTGAATTTTTGGAATTACCCTGACGGATGAGAAATATATTCCGAGGGCAAAGCCCGAGGGATATTTCATCCCGAAGGGTAATTTTTTGGGAATACCTTGAGTGAAAGATCTATAAATGATATATTATACCGAACCTTGTATGACTTTACTTGTACTAGATACTAGAAAACAGGCGATGAAATTAGATGACGCCTGGGTACGAGCGGGGTATTAAAAAGTCGAATTCCCAGCTCAAGCGTGGTATTCGACTCGAATACCATGCCCCAGGGAAACGACTCGGCAGGCCTGGATAATCTGTTTTCCTTCCTGGCAGCAAAATCCCAAAGCAAAAATTTCCTGTGTCGGACTTAAATTTTCTAAAAATTAAAATTTTATTTTATATCACAAACAAGCTAATTATCTGTTGTTTGTTTTTATAAAATGACAAATATTTCCTGTGAGACATAAAAATTTCCTGTGAAGACTTTTTGTCAAACATTTCCTGGCAGCGGTGCTGCTGGCGCTGCCGGCGCTGCCGGACATTTTCCAGCACTGCGACTCGGGGTACAGGTATTCACTGAAAAATACCACGGTCATGTGGTACAAGCCTAGTTCTCTGATTGGACAAACTTATTGTGAGGTATACTATTATAATATATAATAACTTTCCCTCCATGCTTTTCGGCACAAACCAACAATATATGATGCCCATATTTGGGGGGGTACTAAAGCTGACTTTTACTGACCACTGCTCTCGATGATTTTTGTGGACTCTTCCGAACTCAGCTATACCCTGCTTGTTCCTCCAAAGTGTGCTGCCCAGGAGAGCATGGTGAAGAAAGCATTTACATTTTCGAATCTCAGGAGGCTAACTGTACATAAGCAATAGCTAATTGTATTCTAATTATAACCTGTGTGCTCTATAGTAACACTGGACCTTACCCACTTCTGGTGGGGTCACTAGGGGTGTAAATATTTTCAGATTGTGTTGTCTCTTTGTTAAGAAGTGGAGTATATATTTTGGATTTGCTTTGTAGCAATGAGCAAGTTTTTGTTCACACTAGTGCTAAAATAGCACCTAAATCAGGTGCTATTTTGATGAGAATATTCGGGTGTTAAACCAACTCCTAAATCAGTGCTATTTTAACACTACAAAAGGTGTTGTTTTAGCACCGTAACTAGTGTTAAATCAACACCATCAACGGCGGTGTTAAAATAGCACCCAAAAAAGGTGTCATTTTTTACCTAATTTTTTAGCACCACTTTTTGGTGTTAAATTGACACCCCAAAATTAACAGTGCATTGTTTGACACCCTCAACTCCAGATGCTCCGCTACCTCCTTGGAAGGGCGAGACGGGAAAGTTGTCGGCCTTGGGAGGCCAGATACGCGATTCGATTCTGACATCTTGAATAGACTGACTAAGATTATTCATGATGGTATTTTATATAATTATGTAGCCGCAAGAAGACCTCTCTGAAAGTCAATATTATTTTGTTGATCGGACGACCTTCACAAGCATCAATATTCGATTATGCATTGAAAATGATATAACTCTTAATAGGTTTATCATACAAATACTAATGTAGAAGGTTTAGGTGGATGGATATTTCGAGTGAAATATTATATACATACAAAAAAAACATCTTGTAATAAAAATACTAACCATGCATTTTTTCATGCATCTCTTCTGATTCATACCGCATGTCCATGGCATGTCACCACCGTTGCACTTGGCAGCATCGATTATACATTTCATCTGGAAAAATGCCGAACAATCTCTTATCACAATTATGATAAAGAATTAACATAGTTTTCATAATGCACTTCTTAAATCTCCACAGTGTTAATATAATCGAAACCATTTTGCAACTAGCTTTTCTTTGTAATATATAATTATCTTAGTTCTATATTTTAAACTTTTCTTGTATATATATATATATATATATATATATATATATCGTATAACCTGCATGCATATTATTATTGTTTATATTATAAGTAGTATCTAACGAGCAATTTGATTGGCTAATGCGCGTGCTTTATGATGCACGGCCAGCGTTTTCATTTTTCTCACTTCGTCCCCGCTTGTTAAATTTTCCTCGGAATTGTTAATACAATATGAACAAAATTATAATAGTTTTAAATCCAAAGTCTGTCAAAAACTAAACGAGATGGAAAAAAGCCAGCCAACAAATAACAACGGAACATAAACGGCGAATAAAGATTCGTAGCTGTTTCTGAGTTTGAAATATACTTTTTTGCTTGAAAGTTGGCATTCAACGGCGACAAGAAACGCGAAAATCTGTACTATTTTGACATAAAAAGGTACAAAAACTGTTTTTAAACACAAACCAAACCAAATTTATCCACAGTTCTAGGTGCAAAAAATTAAAATTAACCATTTTGGCATTGATTTAGATATAAACAATATGTGTACAGTTTTTAAGCTGTCAAGATGCAACGACAAAAACCTACACAAATACGACATGTTTATGCATTTCTTGACAGTTTGTCTGAGAAAATTTTTAACCACCAACCACTGAACTAGCAAAAAAAACACAAAAAATATTCAAACAGTACCTTCAAACAAAAACTGCCTGATATATTTGGTACAAAAACGGAAAAACCCTTCGCTTTTATACGAATCCAGGACAATAGTGAAGCAGAACAACGAACAACCAATCTGTCTATCATTGTGCACTATATTTGAAAAAATTTCAACAGTTTTTGTGCCTTTTTAATCCCTAATTTTTGTTGAGTTGCAAGTTTTTCGCTCCTTCGCCGGCCAGAATTCAAGCGTAGTTGTTGCCAAGCAATGAAAACATTAAAAAGCTTGCGAGTGACGTCAGTGATTACATGTTAGGAGAATATCAATATTGATCTTTGAACAAAATTGTTTACTGTGCTTATATACCACGTATAATATAAAAGAATTAAAAAACTCGTCTTGTGCCGTTATGGTGTAATAATGAACTCGGGGGAATGTTGGGAGAATACTCGAGAAGCGTGTAAAACACTCTGCTACGCCTCGTGTTTTACAGGCTTCTCTTGTATTCTCCCAACATTCACCCCTCGTGCATTATTACACCATAACGGCACGCGACTCGTTTTTTAATTCTTAAATAATCTTTTGTATTTCTATAGTTTCTCAGGGACCTTCTGAAAAACACAACTTGTGATGTTGGTTTTCCTGAATAAATATTATTATCAATCAATCAATCAACACAAAAGGAATATCTAAAGCTAATATTTGGCAGAATTTCAAACCACGAAACTGTTGTGTCTGCACACCGACAGAAATTATTTCGTCCAAGCTGGTATATACCTGGTGGTTCGCGCAAACGTCATGGAAACAGGCCGACTGGTGCGGCAGAACAAACAACAACAAACCGGCCAAAATACTCGGTACATGGTTGTATTGAAATTGATATTTTAAAATCATACCTTGCATGTCAGGAAGTTTTCATATAGTTGGGTAGCTTCCTGAAAACAAAAATAGGAACAGAAAATGAATTTACTTTGGCCAAACATTCCTTTCTCATTAATTAGCCAATCACAGCCCTTATCCTCAAAACGTGTCGTGCTTGATCTTTGACAATTTGACCTTGAGCTGACAATAATAAAAGTCGCGAATAATCAAAACCGAAAATTTCGGGATTATCTGCCGAAGCCAAAGGAAAGATATATCTGTAAATTTACCTGTCTACACTTTCGAACAAATGTCAAATGTCAATTGTACAAGTTCATGTACATATACTAGGGTACTGCCATGTTAAGTTGTTGGTAAATATCAAGATTTTGCTGGCATCTTACTCGATTGAATAATAATTGAAGGGTTTTGTAGATGGAAAGATTATATACATGAACTTGTGGTTAGAGCTCAACAACTGGACTCTGTAGCTTCAGTTGGTTAGAGAGCTGCACCGGAATCGCATTGCCGCAGATTCGATCAGCTGTTCCTGGTTATGTCTAATAAATGTATATAATTTACACTCGATAATTTTCCATCTACAAAACCCTTCAACTGATTATTATTCAATCGAGTGAGATGCCAGCAAAATCTTGATATTTACCCACAACTTAACATGGCAGTACCCTAGTATATATACATGAACTTGTGGTTAGAACTCAACAACTGGACTATGTAGCTCAGTTGGTTATAGACTTGCTACAAGTCGACTCCATTGACGCGCGGTAAAGCTCAGACGCGCAGTTAAGCCCAATTCAACGAAAGCGCGAGTCGGACATTGGCCACTTGATAAGGGCCGAGGAGTCGACTTGTCGCTCTTGCAGCGCGCCAAATTTTACCGACTCGAATCCTAGTCGGTGGCTATACGTACGTGTACCTGTCAACACTCAAGTATCGATGGTTTTTCCTATCCCGTGTTTGTTTATCCAAAGGTTTATCTCTACAGTCTACTGCATGGGTGAAATTCAAGCTATAACTTTTAGATATTTTGTGAGTTTTTTATTCGTAGCATCATGTATTCGCTCGACCTTTTCCCCCGGAAAAGCGACATCCAAACCGACACGAAAATACATAGATCCGCGCAAAAGATTGGGTCGAGTGAACTCTGGAGAAACCTTAGCACGTCAAGAATAATGTGCTGCCTCGCTGACGCTCGGCAGCAATAAACTTAACTGTATATAGTCTCTATTACACTATTGAACAAATATCTCCTACATGTTAGTGTGTGCCTCAGCAATATTTATTTTCGATATTTTGATGGTTATATGGCGTTACGGTTTTACATTATGAATTATCAGATAAACGCATGCAGGAAAATATACAGGACAAAGTATCATTTGCCAAGTTTTTATCACTTATTTTATGATCGAAATTCACTCGCATTGGATTTAAAACTCTCTTCTACCTCTATTTTCAATAATTTATTTATACAGTACTTAAACATATTAAGGTTGAATTGCTTTTTGCGTTTCAGTTTGTTTATATATCTACGTCGCATGCGTCACTAGTCTCTCATGATATTGAAACGTGCATGCAACTTTGAACTTATAGTTAGAGTCTGCATGATAATACAGTAATACCCTACTTGTATAGTAGACATGTTTCACACAAATGACAGCAACACCATTATTTTCTAACCACGGTAAATTGGTTACTGGTCAGTTGGAAATTTGTAAGTCAACTGTATCTCTGTCGCGTTTATAGTTTATAGCCTTTATATATTGAAGCCATTGGTTTCATTCGTTAGGAAAGTATTCAATAAATTATGCTGAGAACGACCGCTATTGATTCGAAAACTCTGTACCTTTTGGCACTATAAGCAAAAGTTTCTATAATTTCAATTTTCACTTTTATCTTTAAATTTGTATTCGTTCTAAATCGCCTATTGCGCTCATTATGAGATTGACAACATTGAACAATGGTTGTGTCTAGTATATTTGAATGCTATTGACTAATGGGATACAATGGGGAAGGCAAATCCCTGGCCAAAGTAAGCAGACTGTACGTGCGGGCACAGGCACCCGCTAAATATATAGGTATGCGTATGGGAGACTCGAGGCAGAGCCAAACCCCCTAAATTAATCAAGTACTCGGAACGCTCATTTCATACCTTGTTCTCACCATCTTTGTCGTTCTTACCATCCTCGCCATTACCATAGTCTTGTGTGCTTGGTTCAATGACATCTTTACGTTCTTTCATTGTTGGAAACGATTGCCCATCTGCGCAGAACAAAACGCAAACAGAAAGCATCAAAACTGTGAGGGATCTCATGACTGGCTTTGAGGAACTCAGACAAACGATGCAGAGGATTTACCAAAATTTGGGCTTTATCTGACTTTATATATGGACCTAATACAATGACGAAACGCACGATTTGAAAGCAACAGGAATTGCGTGCTGTATGTCAATTAGCAAGTCGCATTTTATTATCAATTAACGTCATCAATCCAGGCGAATTTGCAAAACACAATGTGTGATAATGCAACCAGGAAATTGGTATATTTTCTGTTCGGACAGAGATTTATATTGAGGAAATATTTTAGGTTAGGGTACTAAAGTCGCCTCCGCTTATATGCAAGTCGCTTGTATGCAAAAGTCGCTTATATGCAAAGATTTTAGGAATCCAAAACCAAACCTTAAGAAAATTACTCTTTTTAATGCGCTTAAATACAAACTGCTTATATGCAACAGTCGTTTATATGCAAAAGTAAAATTGAACATTTTGCGTTAAAGTCGCTTATATGCAAAGAAAAATATCAAATGTTGCCAAAAAGCAAACATTAATTGATTGTTATTTCCAAAAATAAGAACAGTTACCTTGTATATTTTTAGTTTATTGATAAGTACAATTTTAGAAAGCTATTTTCTATCCTTTCTTAAAATCTGTTGTTGCTAACTTGAAACTGGCTTTGGTATATTTTATCATTTTGTATTCTGCTAATAGATTTTGCTGGATGCGCGTCCTGGGAACGAATCCGCTTATATGCAAAATCCGCTTATATGCAAAAATCGAGACAATTTCACACCCGATCCAACGTCTTCCAAAACCAGCCAACATTAACCAACATTGTGTTAAAACGAGGCCAACAATGTTACATCCAACAATGCTG
This sequence comes from Trachythela sp. YZ-2020, assembly GCA_016169945.1. NCBI lineage: Eukaryota > Metazoa > Cnidaria > Anthozoa > Malacalcyonacea > Clavulariidae > Trachythela > Trachythela sp. YZ-2020. The sequence goes on from JADLSH010000052.1 coordinate 902,667, forward strand.
GATGAAGTTGGACCAACATGTTGACTTCGTTTGAACGGGCCTTAATATTTGATATACATGTTGTAATGTTTGTTGTTATTGGTGCCACGTCTGTATGTTTGTATTTGGCGAATTTATAAGTCTAATAAATATATAACTATCGAATAAGTAAGACGCACATTTAGTATAACTGTTTATATAGCTAGCTACTGTTGGCAAACCTAGGTGAGAATGAGATCAGTGATATTTGAGTTAGAAGACGTGTCGAACCCGTAATGCTTGCAATAAAATTATATATATTACAAGTCAATAGTTTAGTCAATTGTATATGCAAATATGAATCACAATCATATCTGAAAGTAACTTTTTTCCCGAAGACCTTTAAAGATTGAACTTTGACCTTTCAGTGTTTACTGTTTATGGACACAACAGTAAAAAACGGGAAGGATGGCGATCTTTCATTGAATAAAATAGAATTATATACTGCAAGCTTCCACTGGTTAAGAAAACATGGGAAATCTTCAAAACCTGCCAGCCAAAGGTGGCACATATTTCCGCCACAAGAGTTTTCACTGTACGTATTCTCAATTATTCCAAATCCTATTATGTGTTCAGTTAGCCATACGCTCATTATCAATGTCATCATTCTTCACACCTATTTATTGACGTTCCGGATGTCATCGGATTTGTTTCTTTTGACGTCCAATCTCTTTCGCTTACGTCAATGTTGTAAACAGTCATTATCTTAAAACGTATCTATAAATGTAAAATTTTATTTCCCAAGCCTAAGGCTACAAGGAAACGAAGACTTATGGAAACAAGACGCTCTATTGAGTGTGAAGTCGCTGGGGGCCTACAGGACCATTGAAATTACCCTATTTTCCCCGTATATTAGATCATGCGCCTAGAAACGAATATTTACGATCTTTAAACGTTGTTTTGAGTCAAAATGGTCCTTTAAAAATCCATGCACCATCGTTCCTTCCAAAATGTCACTTATTATAATTAATAGAGGACTAACACTAATATATATTCTAGTAGAGTTAGGCTAATACATACAACAATTATAATACATGTATGACAGTGCATGATAAACTTTAATTGTACTATATCGAACTGCAGCGTACTCTATATTACTCGTTTAAGTTATGTCCTGTATATTTGTCCTGTATTGAACAATCTCATATTATGAGTTACTGTCTCTGTGTCTCACAAATTTTCTTACACATGCACTTAGATTTTGATACATGCGCGTATATCCGATATAAGCACATACATTAAGAGAAACAGCTTGGAGTGTCAACTATTATAGACTTTCTACTCTATAATACAAATTGCATTTATAAAGTTATTATTAAATTCGACAAGAGATCACAAGAGGTTGTTCAACAATTAAATTAAAAGCCTGTTATAAGGTTTCTATAGTAGACCCCTAAGTAAGCCCTACATGTAGATCATAAAAAAATATGTCGGCGCGGTTATATATATGACTTTACTCACTTTAGACCTATATTGCATGCATATAGGCTAGGGTTATAGGTTTAACTCTTAGCTGTGCGAATTTGTATTATTTCGTGCAATAATGATCAGTCTAAAGCGAATTCTTTCGTAATAAAACTTGATAATTGCAAAGCCCCAGGTTACCTAAATGTAGTAAACGTTAAGAAATGCATACTAAACCTTACGGAGCACTAAATTCTGTACATTTATTCATTTGGTTATTTCATAAGTAACACTTAAATGGATTTAAACTTTTCCGTGCGTGTATGTGCGTGCGAAAAACGCACGCCTGGAATGCAGCATTTAGTATTGTGCCTCTGGCTTTCTTACTAATTACATAAGTCAATCACGCGGCTTTATGGGATTATGTTGTAATATGTATATGTCACGAATTTGTATAATTATATATACATAATTATTTTTCACTTTCAAGTACAAAGTTCTTTGTACAATTAACACACAACGACCATACACTTATATCTAATATATATACCAATATCTTTAGCTGTCGAACAGTATATACTCTGTAGCGATATAATCCAGTGCCCATGAGTCGCCCTGTCATTCTGTCAACATGCACAACATGCAGCATTAAACAATGCGTGCAGTGATTTAAAGTCTAAAGATGTACATCAATATTCATCATTTTTCGGCTAAGCTATAGTATATAATATGTGCTCACCAATCAAATATTTAATATGTAGAATATGTACATGTCAGCAGGGAAACTAAACAAATTTTAGATTTTTTAGATTTTCCGATATTGAGTTACAGTGAGTTGACATTGTCATTGACATTATTTCAAGCAAGGTCAGAAATATAGACGCAAAATTGTTCTATATACTGTGCATGTTTCATACTATATTGCATACACATATATGTCTAACGCACTCGGCAAATAAGTGCGCTTTTAAAGCGTCGTCTAAGGCGATGATTTTGAACTATATTACTATTTCATAAGCAGGGGCGGATCTAGGGGTGATCAGAGCGATCACGCGACTAACGTAAAATTTGCAATTGCGCAATTAATTAATTCAACCAACAGTCCAGTTATCATATTTCATGCAGTGGCTTATATTCAAAGTTCGCAGTCAAGTTATCAAGTTTCATACAGCGGCCAGGCCTTCGATACATAACGCGCAGAACAGCGGTCCAGCGCGTGAGTTTTGCTCGCTCTAAAGGCAGATTCCAGCTATCTGATTGGCCAATTTTCTTTTTGCGCGTTCTGCGGGGAGTTCAGCGATCAGGGGCTAGTATACAAGGTATCCGATTGGCTAAATTGAAAAAAAATCTGAATTCCCATTGGCTAGATTTTTCTGACCGATCAGATGCATCAGGCTTCAGTTTATACGGCATGATTCTATGACCTTTCTGATCGCAGCTTTGACCGCAACGGTTCAATCGAAGTAGCTCGGAAAATATAATACGAATATACTGCAATGTCTCGTAGTATTTACGAGGCCGTTCAGGCCATGTTTGAGAACAACGATAAGAAATGTCTGGTGGAAATTCAAGCTGATCTGAGGAAGCGAATCGACGTTTCGCCGAAGACTTCTGTCCAAGAGCTGTTGAGCGCTATCAACACGATTTTGGTGCCGAATCGTACATTCCGAAGCATGTTCGGGAAAGGAACAAGTCTTGTACGGCTACGGTCCTAATGCAAATATATTCTATTTTAACTACATTTATTGTGGTGATTTTCGACTTGTATTTACAGAGCAATCTGTGCGCGTGAGGCGATGACCCGCTGGCCATGTTTATGAAATTTGCAGTTTTTGCATATTACTGCGGTCGAAACCCAGCCGAGTAGGCGAACTGTATAAAATATAGGCATTAAGGCATTTTGTTTATGCTTTTGTTGCTTGATATTAATCGCCTAAGGTTTGGATATATATTATCGACTTCAACCGAACCAAAATATTCTTATATAAATATGATGTATTTTTGACTTGATCATGTGTGTTGGACCGCATGGCATGATGGTGTAATACGATCTCAGATGTGATGTAAAATTGTGTTTGTTAAAAATAGAATATAGCTATAGGCAGCAAATTGGTCCTATTCTGAAATAGCCTTTGGCTAATTGGCTTCCCAGGACCAAAACATTTTATCCTTTACTCTTAAAACACGTTTTAATACTGATATCATGTACAGTAGTTTGTGTTATTGTGTAAACTATAAATATTTGAAATGGAGATTAATATTTAACTCCATGTCTGGTTTGTTTATTAGATCTGCTGCTACTGGGAATTGCTTGTACAGCTCTGTGTATGTTAGGCGGGGGGGGGGGGAGGAGGAGGGGGGTAAAGGGTTGACTGGGACTGGTGCAAAATTATCCCCCCCGGTTGTGTACCAACGAAAATTTTGACTAATGTACGAAAATTCCTCGATCCGCCCCTGTTCATAAGTAAACATATAAGTGCATGCTATAAACATAGACAATCTAAAATCTATGTAGTTTATCTCAACATGCGACAAATCCAACAAATCAAAGTTATCCCAACTCTTCCAATACAGATAGTCAAGACACATGCAATTGCAGGAAAAGTCAGAATGCTCACTGTCTAAGAAATGCCTCACCGAATCGGTCATATACAAGCCACAGTTATGGTGACTTTGACTTCCCACTAGTCCGAAGGTTCACTAGTCCGAAGGTTCACTACTCCGAAGGTTCACTACTCCGAAGGTTCACTACTCCGAAGGTTTACTACTCCGAAATATGTGCGTTCTGAATCGCAATTACGTGTCCTACTGCCAGTACTGGGTAGGTTTATGGACGAAAGACAGTTAAGGAACAGGTTAAGGCGATGAAATAACTATTTTCAACGACTGTTTCCGATGCTACATGGAATATTGTTGCGTATATTAACATCACCTTAAATATGAAACTTTTTGCAGGTGGTTTTCGACTCGTTAAGATTATGAAAATATATATTTCCTTTGATGCACATATCTTTATGTAGCTTTACATAAATGACAAAATTGCTTTGCTAGTATTAGCTTGCGGGCAGACTCAACCTGAATTTATTACTAATAAATGCTAGTATAAGAATTGTTCAAAGGATATTTCTATTTTTAGTAGCTATATGTAGAACATTAGACATTATTATATGCACAAGCTCTGGATATGAGGTATTCTGCAATCTGATTGGTTCTCTACCAGCAGGATATTAGCTCATATCCTACTAGTAGAGAAAAGTAGGAAAAATGGCTGGCAGATTTGGACAATTAAATGAAGAGGAAATTCAAGTTTTACTTGAAAAAAGTAAATATCCAGATTCAGAGCTTGTGTATATAATAAAACAGTTATTCTACTCACTCTCGTCGTATATGACTGATAGCCGACTCGGCGCTATCAGCTCATGTACGACTCGAGTTCGTAGAATAACTGTTAAATATATTTATCGGATGAGGCTGAGCATGATATTAAGTAAGCATGAGGTCAATGTTTATCTGCCAAAGCGAAGCTACGGCGGAATACATTGACCGAGGTCTGAATAATAAACAGTTATTCTGCAAAACTATTGTAGAACTTTGTGCCACCATATTGTTTTCGCTACTCACTGTATATGATACAGCGAGTAGCTCAGCCAATCAGATTGCAGAATAGGTCATATACAGTAGATTACTATATTTAACACCGTATTTACTCGTTTGAGCGCCGCGGCGCTCTTTAAATGTTCAGAACTTCAGATGCGGCGCTCATTCGGGGGCGGCGCTCAATCGGGGGCGGCGCTCTTTAAAAAAATATTTTATTTGTGAATTATAACAAGTTATAGTTCTGGGCAAAAAATTATTGAAATAGCCATTTTTAAAAAAATAATAATTTGTTGTGGTGTGCCACCTTAAAGTTTTTATTAAAATATAGGAAAAGGGCCTTCGCCATTTACTTGCTGTTTTGTTATTGGGAAAAAAAATGCATGTTGCCCGCTGCCATTGTTGTTACGCGGAACATCGTGATTTTTGGACTGCCATGCGTGGATATCTCGTCCAATGAAAAGCCGCGAAAAACGGACTTTGACACTTGGTATATAACAATATAAATATATAATTTTTTATATAAGTTTTAAAAGTATATAATTATTAAACAATTATCGTATAGAAAAATGCGACGACTATACTAATAAAGGTGCTGTAATACGAGCAACAAAATTGCTGCAATTAGTTGAAGCAAAACTATTAATACTTTTTCCTTAAATTAAAAATATTTTAAAGCGAAAAAATGTAACAGCAATATTGTTAAATACCAACCTCTATACACAGTACGTAAAATAATACTAGACTTTTAATATTCAATTATGACGTAATGATACGTTAATTTGATATTAGCTATCACGAATTGCCCTAAAACGTAGTTATTAGATGTGATACTGCATTCCAATAGCGCTCAACATCCCGGACTCCATTAATGTAGTCGGTCTTCAATCTCCGAAGTTGATTTTCCAACCGTTGCCAGCGGCGACGCCTTCGTGTGGGATGCCCGCCATTATCCATGGAACGGATGCCTTGGTCAGTTTGAGCCTGAAGATCTTTTAAATGCCTTATAAAGATCCACAAGTTGGGATGACGCACTTTTTCACGATTGTTCCAAGCGCGATGAAACCCTTAATAAAAATGCAAATATAATTGTATAATAACAAACGTGTATGAATAAATGGCGTGGTTCCAGTTTTCTCATATTCCCAAGCTATCACTCTGTTTGTATTTTAAGGTGGCTCGATACAGTATTTTCAAAAATGAAAAATTTACGATTTACGTCTGACTTATTGGACAATTATTACTTGTTGGAAAACAAAGAGTGTATGACTTTTATAAACTAATATCGAAAGAGTTTGAATTTTGAACAAAGGTCACATTACTGCCGTTACTATGGCAACAATGACGTTTCAATATGGCGAATATTTTCCATTTAAAGTAATTTAACTCGAAAACGACTTCGGTGACCCCGTTTTTATTTCATAAAATGCTTTCTTTTAGTATATTGAACTAACTTGGAAAATTTTGGGTCGACAGAATTTTATTAAAATCGTAAAGTAATTCGATATATTAAAAAAGCATTTTATGAAATAAAAAATGGGGGTCACCGAATTCGTTTTCTTAAATAACTTTTAATGAAAATATCCGCCATATTGAAACGTCATTGTTGCCATAGCAACAGCAGTTATGTAACTTTGTTAAATATGTAACTTTCGATGTTATTTTATTATACACTCTTTGTTTTCCAACGACAGGTAATAATTGTACAAAAAGTCAGACGTAAATAGTTAATTTTCCATTTTTTTTAAAACTGTCTCGCGCCACCTTAAGTTATGACGTCAATAATTGATCCTGGGATGGCAGCAAAATGGAGAAAGTCTGATGTCTAAGAGTTGATTTAACGAGATGAAATGAAATTTGGTACAATTTGTAAGTGCGCGTAAGCAAACATTTTGGATTGTTAATGCATGTGGTTGTTATGGCAACAAGCTAGCTACGAACGCCTAAAGGCTATAAGAACAATAAGAATTAATTACGGAATCAGCTTTCAGACATCAGACTTCCTTCTTTTTCAAACACAATTCCGTCTCAAACACAACCAGTGACGTCAAAACTCGAAAAGCAAAAAGTGCAATAACTTGAGATGAAATGAGATACGAAAACTAATATTGATAATTAATAAAATGATGAAGAGTAAACTACAATACCTTCGGCGTGATTGTTTGTACGGCAATCCATGTCCCGATCGTACACATTCCACAAAGCTATAGGAAAGTTTCCGTTGATGTAGTTATTGTACACGTAATTGAAGAACTCCACCAAACCTGGGTATCTTCTGAACAATCGTTGTGTCCTATTCTCTGTGCGCATTAAAGCAAAGTTATTTCTCACGATGGGTGTCGGCAAAAATCCGATTGACATTACTTTCCTAATGAGCTTCTTCACGCGCTCGTGATTTCGGTAAGCACGGGCCAAACCAAGTTCTTTGACATGGCGCCATAGAGATTGGTTAAAATGAAAATAGCATCCCTCTATTCTGGTGTCTGGTAGTTCTGTCTGGATAGCAGCGATCAGGGCTTGCTCAAAATCGCACACAATTGCCTCGGGTTCCCATTCACTTCCCGTCACACGTCGAATTTTCCGCTGGAGAATTTGTAACACCTGTCTGTAATGGCCAATCGCTCTATTTGTAATTGTTGCTATTGCTAGAGGTAATACTCGACCATAATACTCTGCAAGTATGGTGAAAACTTGCTCGTATGGGCGTGGTGCTGTTCGAAAAGTTGCATCCATATACAATTGTTGACACTGATCAAGTGCGCGCAGATTTTTCGTGGTGCAGAAAATAGCGATACCCCAGTCATTGTCTTGGTGTAGCAGGAACCTTTTGTTTCTCCATGATCGTGCCCAGGAACCTTTGATGTTTACGTGGTATATATCTTGTGGCGCGTCTGGTACTTCAGCTGATTTGACTCTTGACATTTGTGAGCGAACCGACTGAAAATCAGGAATCTCTTGATCGGATCCGTTACCCTGAACCTCTCTGTGAATGGTTGAAACATGCTGGTCATAAACTCGCTTTATCGGTTTGGTTGGATCGTCCTTTATGCTGTCTTTTACGTCATTTAGAAATATCCCTTTTTGTATAACAGCATAGTCTTCTTCGTGGTTATGTTGGTCTCTCTCCACCACTATAATATTTGCATCTTCATCATCCTTGTCAAAGAGATTGGTCTTTAATTTCGCGCCACAGGTTGTTCTCCAACACCGCCAATGCATCGTTGATTGACTCTGTCGATTGAACTGATATTTATAGCCGTCTTCAACTAGGACTCTTCCAATACCTCTCGCACCTGTGATTATTTGAGCCATCTAATTTCGAGGTGTATCGTGCTTGAACTTAACGCTAACTTGAAACTGACTCAATGTTCAACTAACTAAAATGCACTGTTACATCTATATATATATATATATATATATGCACTGCCGGTATGCAGTAAGCATGCAGATAGCAATTACATTATTATCACATTATTATTGGACGGATTGCCGGTAAAGGTGTGATGAATAGAAAAGTACTTACACGTTAACAAAAATACATTAAGACAATTTTCATAATACTTTGCTTTGCCGGAATACCCTTAAAAGTGTTATACATAGGTGTTACAGCTCTCGTCATGCGAAAAAGGCTATAAATAGAATTAAATTGCATTAACACAACTTTCAGTCATCAATATACAATTGGTCATGCATATAGAAACGGGACAGTTTTGGACTTTTTCATTGGGAAATGTGCATGCTAGGCCTTTTATTTCTCGTTTTCCCTCCTCTTCTCCCCTCACCTTCACCCCCCCCCCCCTTCATATGCTGTTTATGGTCGATTTCAACACAGACCCCAAAACGGAAGGAGAAGGACCAGGTTAAGGCTGTATGTGAATCGGGTTTCCGATTTCGGATATCACCAAAACAGAATTCAATAATTATTCATTAACTCAACCTTTTAAGAGTTGCTGTTACAGCTCTCGACAAGGGAACAGTATACTTACAAGCCAACTAAATTGCATTAACACAACTCAGTTACAAGCAGAATCTGATTATAATAAGTTGTATTATAATGTAATTTAGTTAGTTTGTAAGTACTTAGGCTTTTCTATTCATAGCCTTTTTCCCTTGCCGAGAGCTTTAACACCAACTCCTAAGTTGGACTTATTATGAAAATTGTGTTAATGTAATTTATAGTTGGCTTGTATAAGAATTTTTCTATTCATAGCGGATAGCCTTTTCCGCTTGCCGAGAGCTTTAAATTAACACCATCTCCAATATAACATTTTTCATGAGTAATCCAGCTAATTCCGCGGGTGATGTCATCGGCATGGAATAATAGTTTTTTAGATCGAACTTCGATCGATTAAAAAAAATGCTATTATTGGATGCTGTCGCGCCCAGGCCCCCACCACGGTTGGCATATTGTCAGACTAGTCCCTAGTCCTCTATACGCGCGTTCATTAATAGAGCAGCCCGCATATTAATGAGAACGCTTAGAGGCCTAGGAACTAGGCTGGGCATATTGTATTCGCTTCGGCAGATAACATTGACCTCGGGCTCTTGATATCATGCTCAGCCTCATCCGATAATTGTTTAATGTTCCATAAATAGCTACTATAACTAGAGCTATCCTTTCAACAATTCTTATACTAGCATAGCAATTTTGTCATTTATGTAAAGCTACATAAACTCATCAGTAAGATATGTGCGTCAAAGGAAATATATATTTTCGTAATCTTAACGAGTCAAAAACTGCCTGCAAAAAGTTTCATATTTAAAGGTGATCAGTAATACAGGCGACATTTTCCAAGGAGGAACGCGTTGCCAGACAAATCGAATTCCGTGTAGCATCGCCATCGGAAATAGTCGTTGAAACTAGTTATATCATCGCCTTAACCTGTTCCTTAACTGTCTTTCGTGCATATTCTTACCCAGTAGGACACGTAATTGCAATTCAGAACGTGCATATTTCGGAGTGAAACCTTCGGAGTAGTGAACCTTCGGACTAGTGAACCTTCGGAGTAGTGAACCTTCGGAGTAGTGAACCTTCGGACTAGTGAACCTTCGGACTAGTGAACCTTCGGACTAGTGAACCGTAACCACAGTTAGGTTCAGTTATAACCAAACACAAAACTATAAACAGATCTCCCAAAACCTATGTTGGACTTACTTTGAGACAAGATTTACAAACCACAAAGCGTCATTTAAATCTTTCGCGAAACGGAACGCTACTGAGCTGAGCAAATATGTATGGAAATTGAAAAACCAAAACATTGATCATACGATTAATTGGAAATACTAAAACAAGCTAAACCTTATATAACTGTGCTTCAAATAGATGTAATTTGTGCTTATGTGAAAAGTACTATATTTAGTATATTATATGTAAGCCAACAATGGCCACTTTGAACAAATGTAATGAACTAGTTTCTACATGTAGGCATAATAAGAAATTCCTTTTAAGTAACATTTAAAAACTAGACACTATCACTATTTTAAATATATATACCGCGCGTCATGTTTATAATCCCACATCATATTATGCGGTGTTAATATTTCCGCGTCCTGTCAGCTTTTCATATAGCACATGCTTTGTAAATAGGATTAATTTTTAAAGTCTCATCCACTTGTACATATATTCTCTAAGTTTTAGCTATACTATAGTCATTAGGCTAATTTATCTGATGAGTGCCACATCTTGTGGTACGAAACTAAATAGTAATAAAGATGCCTAGTGGAATTTGTTGACTATACCGTCGCAAAGTTCATACGATCTTCAGGCGACAGAGTGTAAAGTTCAACTGATCAGTTGAACTTTACACTCTGTCGCCTGAAGATCGTATTAACGTGAAACTCAGAGTTGCGACTTAATTTTAGGTACAAACTAATAATTAGTCTCTACTAACATCTGGTGTTGAGCACTCTTCAAGCTATATGGTACTTTGATACATTGTTTGTATTTTCTTATTATTATATGACTGTATATATGTACATAAACAATAAACAGTAAAATATATACTATATATAATCCATACTACTAGGGTACCTGCAAGGTAGGGAATGCTGCGGGGACTGCTATTATTCTATAGTTTCTTGAAACAAAATATGACGTTTATGCAACACAAATTATATTCAGTAGATTGTAATTATTGGCATTGACCCAGTGTGTATGCCAGAAGATATCAGGTTGCGGGCTGGCTTGCCTAAATGTGAAAGGCATCAATTGAAAGTTTTGTAACATCTATTTCAAAATATCAATATTTTCCATGTATTGTTCTTCCACATGGAATTCCCACATGAAACCCATGATTAATGCGATGAGTAATATGACACTGCCACGCAAGCAAATTTGCATATTTATGTAGCTTATAAAAGCGTTAAAATGATATACATGTACGCGAAATAATTTTGCATTTGGAAAGCTATAAAACGAAAGCGTTGTTCCATCATCATTCTGTTCTTACTTTGCTGGATATGTGAGTCACCTACATGTAGAGCACAACTCATTGCCATTCGAATATCTGTCTTAGTGCGCGCAGAACTGAGACCCTGAGACCACTGTCTGTTCTGAAAATATGCACGACCATACATTATTTAATTCGCTTAATGACGTAGATAATCACGTAAATTACTTCCCATACTAAACAATAATAGGATTCTTCTTTACTTATATTTGAAATTTTAGCCTTTCTATTTCGCGCAAGCGTATATATTTCGACGATCACGCTACAGAAGTTGTATGAAATATGCAAATTTGCTTACGTGGCGGACTGGCAGTGTTATATTACTGGGCAAACTTGGTGTACTGCGCATGACCACAATGCAATGCGTTAGAATGTTTTGAGATAAAATCCCCTATATACACAAATTTGATCTGCTGCGTCGCTCGCTCGCTTCAGGCTCGCTCGCTACCGCAGCAATAAATATTCAGCAGAGCAATATAATTTGTTATCTTAAAATAGATTTATTTATCGCAACTTCACGAGTGTATCGATCTTCAGGCGATTAAGTTCTGTTCGTGATAAAAGTTTGCTGACGTGCATCGTCACGTCATGATAAAAGTTGGCTGTCGTGATAAAAGTTTGCTGACGTCCATCGTCACTTCTCGCGCGCGCGTTTATATTTTCCGGCCCAAAACTTTTCACGATGCCGGCATTTTGCGAATATCTCGGATCTCTTGTTTAATGTTCTATGTTCGTCAGCGTCCATTACCAAAAGTTTGGCTTCAATGCAGAGGTTGCATCGTTTCCCGCCAGATGAATATGAGGCTGCACGATCACAAAATTGACCATTTAATTACAAAATTCCTTTTCAATTCAATTCAATTCAATTTTTACTTCTCTTTAAGCTCCAGACGTATTTCGACAGCTCCGTTTCCTTTTCATATCTAGCGTTATTGAATGATTTCGTATGGTTACGGTATCTCTCTTTGAAGGAGTTCGCCATCATTCCTATGTACTCTTTCGTTAATCCGTCATCATCGAGTGATTTTACTTCGGCTTAAATAGATAGATAGATAGATATATAGTTAGATATTAGTACTTAGGCACTGGAAGTCCTTCGTCTATGAATACTAATTATGAATGCTAATTATTCGAGTCTATGTAATAGTCGAGGGTCGAGAGGTCGACGGTCAAAGTCGAGGGTAAAAAGTCGAGGGTAAGTCGAGGGTAAGTCGAGGGTCCCGAAAATCCCGCTTTTCACATTTTAAACGTATTTTAAATATTTTGCCACATTTTATTATGACTATAACGGTACGCCGGAATTAAGTTCTGCGTCTAAATCAACTGTCGCTCCCACGCCGTACCTATAATCGTATTAGGTTCGGCGCATGAGAAGTTCGGAGTCTGTAATACAATAACATGACACTTCCGCCAGGTGCCAGCTAATACTTTACACCAAACACTTCGCGATCTTAGGCTTTGCTCTTTCAGAAGTTTCTGAATAAGGGTTTACTCCGACAGTATTAATTTCGATAGTCATAGGACATTAGTCATTACATCAATTTCTTAAATGGCGAAACGAATGTACTCCGCCGTTGTGTCCGGCAGTTCTGACAAAGATTTCGAGCGCCCGCAGCAGTCTCGTGGTATCGTTAACTGGCTTAATGAATATCAAACGGAAAGTGAAGAGTGTGCTTTAAAACAAGCACTGAAGGCGAGCAAGGTAAAATTTCTTCTTTAAAAAGGTCGTACTTTGTTTATGCTATGCCTGTTTTTGCTATGCCTGTGTTGTAAAGGAAATGTTTTGCTTGTGTTTTCAGAATGATCTGGCTAAACCTATAAAGTCGGTGACAGTGTCACAACCCGGCGTTACTATTGATCTAACAAGCTCTCAGTCATCTTCAGACTGTGTCGGTGTAAGTAGCTTTAGCTACAGTAGTGCAATGATTAGTAAATTCCTTCACCAGCAGTGAATACCTTTTTTAAATTTTAGAGCGATGATAGCACAACTGAAGGGGAAAACTGGGAAAAAAGTCCTTCAATATTTCAAATGTGCAAAAAGAACACGCCGGTGAAGCCTCTACGCAAGCAGTCAAGAAAGGTACGTTCAGTAAAAAAATGGTTTGAAAGTGTATGCGTTCATACACGTATATAGCACGTAAACATTCGCTTGGTCAGTCGCTGAGATATATTATATACCTTTCCGGCCTGTCGGCAATTGGCGATAACTGATAAGAAACAGTCAATTCGCGATAAGTTGCAGGTTATCCAGCCAGGACTAAATTTCAGCCTTGCAATAATTATTAAAGTCGCGCAAATTGCGAAACATTGTCATCAGTTGTCACGGATCCATTTGACAGGATAGGTTTTATACGTGTTGTTCGCGATTTGTTTAGGCCGGGCATTTTTTAATGCGCTATTTATTTCTATTTATTTTGATTTCGTGTTCGGTATTACAATATAAACATGTAGTGAGGTAGGCGTAAAAAAAATCGAAGACCAAAGTATCAATTCAACTTCAACTTCAACTTCAACTTTATTTAAACACGGTACTATTTCACAGTATATTAAAATATATTATTTACAAAAACAACCAGAAAAAGTGATCTTCCAATAGAATTTTATTACTTAACATTATATCAATATACATTGTTTTACCCCACTCTTGAAAGTTGCTACACTTCCTAGCGACTTCAGGTCAATTGGGCGAGCATTCCAAGTTTCCGCACCTCTGTAGCCCAATGATTTTTTCATAGCATTGGTATTTGGCATTGGTAATGTATAATTAAATTCACTATGCCTAGTGTTATGATTATGGACTTCTTGTGTATTGATGAAAATATCCTGCAGGTAGTTTGGAACCATTTTATGTTTAATCTTATATATTAATGTAGCAAGTTGTTGTTCCCTTCTTGTTTGCAGATCTGAAATTCCTGCCTTGATTAGAATATCTTTTGATCGCGTTTCATATCCTTCGCGGGTAATAATACGAAACGCTCTATTTTGGAGACGCTGAAGTTTATCTGATAAAACCTTTCCTAGGCAACCCCAAACTTGCGAGCAATAATCAAAGTTGGTATACGGTATAAAACCAGTTACTTCTTGAACCACTAAATAAATAAAAAACGAACACTGAATTCGTGTAATTAAAACCCACAAAGAAAACTGTAATACATTTGCCAAATAGATGACGAAAAACCTAAAATATCTATTGCGTGGACAATAAAAGTTTTTACACACAAGCGCGCGCGTAGGAACCGCGTGGTCTGTCAAGCGCTCCCGTGATGCAATTTGGTCAGGGATGGCAAAGACCGTTTACGAAAGAGAAAATTGCTTCACCGCCACTGAAATACACCAATTTTTAAAGGGTGTTTTATACAATGTCGAATTTTAACTTTGTCCTAGACCTTGTCGATATTTTACAGAACCGGCCTTATAGCCATCCATAATCACACATTTATTTACTTCAGATTTTCTACACCTCTTTTACACATTTCCAAAATTTATCTTCCTTTTATTTAAAACAGGTTAATATTTCCAAAACATTCGAGTCCTGGGATGATGAAGAATACTCTCCTGGAATTCATGTAATTACGAAGACGCACGGTTCATTCTGGGAAAAGGTAATATACAGTATTTAACATTTTAACAGGTTAAACGCAAAAGTAAAGGTTTTTTAATTCCGTCCTTGTAAGGCAGTTTGCATGGCTATCGATTTGCCGTCTTAGTTTGAAGCCATCGTTACAGTGGTTTGGCACGAACAGCTTTTGGCCCCGTAAAAAGTGATTTCAAAAAAAAAGTGTAAAGAATAAGGTCTAAAATAATCTGAAAACACTATTACCAACGATCTAGGGACTCTAAATTTAATTTCTGATCCATGCCCTCCGCCCCTTTGAGTTTAATAAGCTTCCAATGCACCTGCCTAGATTCCCCCAAATTTGGGCACGCCAAAAATACCGGGTTTTTAGGTATCCATATCTCCACCTGGTATAAATAATGGCGTTCTTAAGGGGCGTCTGTTACATACGGGCGTTATACTGGTTTAAGTATATTGAGTCATATAGAAGAGGGCGTTTAGGAAACATTCATTATTAATACGTTCCATTCCGGTTTCTCTCTTGTAGCCGCGGGAAGTCAGCAGTGTGAAAATAAGCAACGAAACTGACAAGAAGAAATCAAAGAAAAAGAAACCTAGGTATATTAATATTGACGTTCATCCCTTTAATGGAGAAATACTGTATGTACTCTAGGGCCTATGGGGCTTCGTTGGCGCAATGGTCAAACAAGCGCCGTTCATTTCTAAGTCCACTAAGATTGGATTCTCACATCGGACTCATGGCACTTATGTGAAAAGAGTCAATCAACGCTCTACCGAAGGTCGTCGGTTTTCTCCGGGTTTTCTCCGGTTTTCTCCGGTTTCCTCACACAGGAAATGTTGATAGGGTGGATTACAATTAACATATACCCTTCCACCATAGCTCCGCTATCAGATGAGTCATAAGGTGGCTGTCAGAGGCGCCCTAAAGGCTAAAGCCCCGTTTCCACTACGCAAATTTATTTGCGACGCGAAGCGATCAAACAAAAAGATGGATCGGTTTCTACTTATTCGCGGCGAATTAGTTTGTCGCTAACAAATCACTACTATGCCATAGTATATATAGTATGCCATAACACTCCTCCCCATTTTATATAATTATGTGTTTCAGCACAAGCACAATGTACGTCATTTCCGATGAAGATGATTTGCCTAAACCAAAGGCAAAGAAGGAGACAGTCAGCTCAAAGCTGCAAAGGCGAAGAAACAAGAGGTACAGTAATTTTGTACATACGTGAAGTAAATGTCTGATGTAAAACAAACCAAACCACATTTGAAAAAAAGGTTGAAAGAATAAAGATGCAATTACCTGAAGACTGTTAAAAATGAACGAACCGCATCTTCAACCAACAGAATCTAGACTCTCTGACGTGATTAGACTTGAAACTATCTTTCTAGTGTGTAGAATACTAATATGTACACATTTTAAAATATACACATTTAAAACGCCAACTCCTCTTATAAGTCAGGTACTTTTGAAGAGTCGGGCATGTTTTACGACAAAAAATCCATTTCAAGATTTTTTTTCTGCATTTAATATTCCCGCCAGCCTTGTCTAAAAGAATATGAAAGTTAACACAAGGAAGTACCAAACAATTATGCAATTAGTACCAAAAAATTATTGTATATTTTTTATGTTACTTCAGGAGAAACAGGGAACATGGCGATGATAGTTCGAATGGCACTGACACAAGTGATATCGAAGACATAAAAGAAAGTCAAACTCAAAATAGAGTATGTCCCGAAACATGGCAGGATGAAGACGTGAACCTTGTAACGCAGCTTCCAGATGACATCGATGGAACTGTTGTTTTTGAGATGAAAGGTCTCAAAGCGGACAAAGAAAGAGTTTCAGCATTAAGAGATGGCAGAAAGTGGAAAAAGAATTCCCCTACTGCATGGAGCGGACACAGGCGAGTAAGGTATGCCGACTGCAAAGGGTCGCACAAATGTACTAGCACTGAATGCCCATTCAAAATCCAGTACGGAGTTGTCAATACAACACAATTTAAAAAAAACAGAAGCGGAATGACCGAATGCAAAGGAATGGGAAAACTGCCATTTTTTTACCATGCCACCCGCGAAGATACATTAGCTACGGAGACAACTCAGTTAAAATTTACCATTGCGGACTGCACACTTGTCCTGTAATTAAACAACGGGCCAAGGATTATTTTCAACAACTTTTGAACGATAATCCGAAAATAAAGCCGGCGGAATTACAATCAGCATGCATTTTATCTGCTTTTCGTCAGCAAAAAGATTGGGCTGAAGTGGAAAAAGAAGTCGAAGCCACTTTAGATCGACAATGGATTTCTAATGAAAAAAGAAAGATGAAAAATCATACGCAGCCGTTTGGCCACAATTTCGAGGCGGTGGTAACGTTTAAAGGTTACTGCGACCAAAAAGACGATTTTTATATTTACAAAGTCAATGATAGAAGGGGCAACGCTGATAGACCTTCTTTTGTTTTTAAAATGAGCAAAGAAAAAGCGGAACTCGCTTTAGACACGGATATATGAATGGCGAACATTTCCTAAGCGAGGAATATTGTTTCTTCGATGGCAAGTTTAAAAGGTGTCGTGGTTTTGTCCCCCTAACAGCCAGCGTTTACCACACCCTCCTTCGAAAACAAGTACAATTGGCTACGATGAAGGCAGAGAAAGAAGATTCTGAAAATGTGGAACTTTTCTGGAAACTTTTTAATGAGGTTTTGGAAAAGGTAACTGGGAGTCAAGGTACGAAATTCAACCCAACAGGCTGGTGTACAGATATGGCTGGCGCAAACTTAGCGGGGATTTCCACAGTATTTGGAGAGAGCGCAAAATACCGCATAAAGACTTGCGAGTTTCATTTTAAAGATCACCGAAATAAGAAAGCCCAGAAATTAAATCCTGACAGCGCAGACGAATTCAAAGAACTGTGCGATGGTCTTCTAGAAAGTGTCACAGAAGAACAGTATAACATTGTTAAGAGTCGCTTCGACTCGTTCATTTCTAGAAGCTCAGAACACAAGTTTCTTGAAACTTGGTTGTCCTGGTGGCATCATAGACGGGGATTTATTTTTCGCGCGTTTGCACCATCCCAAGCACCATCGATGAACCAAGCCGAGGTGATCCATGCAGGGTGGGCGCACAAAGATCCTTCGAACATGTCTTTGCTTGATGCTTGTCAAGCAGATGTGAGAGATTCAATTACATTTGCCGTTGAACTCAAAGCCTATGCTACCGGAGCATCTACAGGTGGAAATGGTCCATCTTCCAACCGAATGAAACAAAAATCACACGCACGAGAAGTGAACCATGCAAAACAACTTGGGGCAGAAATCTTGAAGAACATTACCCCTGATGATAATGGTAGGGCTGTTGACCCGGTGACCTCTTTCAAGCCTAGAGAGAATAAAAAAACACGAAAGAAGACAACAAAACCTTCAACCAGTAGCACTGCTTCTACTGCCAGATCGAACCTAACGGAATTAGGAAGTACCTTGAGAATTCCTACGAATCCGATTCTCCCTCCATTTCCTTTTATTTCTCAGCGAGCCCCGTTTACGCCATTCACCTATCCAGCCGAGTTAAGAAGTCGTGTACCCATGACAACACATAGTCATTCTACTCCCGAGCGAATCATGAATCCCCATTTCGCGAATCCCCATTTTCTATCCCCTCCATATTTTAATCCTGTCCAAACTCATCCTAATCCATCTATTGCAAATCGTGTGCCAAATCCATCGGTCGATCTTCAATGGCATTCTGGTATGTCACCTTACCAGTATGAAATTATCTTTCTTCCAAACAATGTACGCAAATGTTATGGTTGTGGAAACGATTTTGCGGACAAATACAGGTCACCGCCGTTTAACATAAATGTTAGACACATGGACAGAAGAGTGATTAAAAAATGCCCCCAAACAGAAAGGCTAATATTTAGTCATGACTTTAATAACATGTATTACCATTTAGATTCTCTGCATATCAAGCGAAAAAATCCTGTTTTTTCTGAGCGGTTGTGTATTTCGCATGACGTGTATAGTGGTTTAGATGATAGGCAGCGCGAAATTTTAAATAATTGTGGGATGAACGTTCTTTTTGGATAGATTTGTAATTAATATAAACTCCTTTACAATGAAAACTGAATTATTGAGATTATTTGTAATAAAACGCTACTCTTAGTTTGTCGCAGGGGCGTAGAAATAGTGTGTTTATGTTTACCTAGCATTTTCTTCCAATTTTGAATCTCTAATATTTTGATACAAATGCCACAATTCATGATTTATGGTGGCGATAAATGGCCGAGAAAGGTAAGAAATACTATGGTGTCGATCAGAGCCGGTCTGTATATACCGTACGTCTTGTTTAATAAATATTAACACGCACTCCTATATACTCTCCTATAGGCGTGCGTGTCAGTCATATTTATCAAACAAGAATTAATAGTGTGGTTTAGAGCGCACCCACGAACGAATTTTTCAAAAACCCATTTTTCGTTGCTAAAAATCGTATAGTTAAATTTATTTGTCATAATTAATACTGACAAAAGATTGTGCCTCATTGACGCTGTAATTCTTGTAATTGTTGATCGAAATACGCCTGATATAATATTGAGAGTAAAACTTTTATAGATCAAATATAACAGCGGGGATTAGAGTGCAGAAAACCAGTACAGGGTGTATAAAAAAAAAGAAGACATTTATAAATTATCCTATTTTGATAATTTGAATGCCTAAAGCACTATGCTAAACCTACGAATGCCGGACACAACGCGGAGTACATTCGTTTCGACATTTTAAAGAAATTGATGTAATGACTAATGTCCTATGACTATCGAAATTAATACTGTCGGAGTAAACCCTTATTCAGAAACTTCTGAAAGAGCAAAGCCTAAGATCCCGAAGTGTTTGGTGTAAAGTATTAGCTGGCACCTGGCGGAAGTGTCATGTTATTGTATTACAGACTCCGAACTTCTCATGCGGCGAACCTAATACGATTATAGGTACGGCGTGGGAGCGACAGTTGATTTAGACGCAGAACTTAATTCCGGCGTACCGTTATAGTCATAAAAAAATGTGGCAAAATATTTAAAATACGTTTAAAATGTGAAAAGCGGGATTTTCGGGACCCTCGACTTACTCTCGACTTTTTACCCTCGACCCTCGACTTTGACCCTCGACCTCTCGACCCTCGACTATTACATAGACTCTAATTATTGTCTACAAGATATTGCAACAGACTCTTACACTAAAACAACATTCTCTGTACAGTATATGGCCAACTTTACAAAACAAATTGACGGCGTCTCAATTGGTTCGCCTTTTTGTCCCACTCTACCGAGCATAACTATGACTGAATTTGAAGATTCGAATAATTTATTAAGCCATAAATAAATTCAGGCACGATATAATTGCTGACGCAGCGAGCGAGCCTGCAGCGAGAGAGCAATTCAGCAGTTCTAATTGCTGCGGTAGCGAGCGAGCCTGAAGCGAGCGAGCGGACGCAGCAGCCTAATGTGTGCAGAGAGGGAGTTTTGAAGTAAATTTTATTTAGCGCATGGAATTGTGATCGTGCGCGCTTGCTATGCGCAGAACACAAATTTTAAACTCGCTCAGTTCCATGTGCTTTTCGATTTTGACGGACGGAGTCTTCGAATTTTTATCGAATTTCTAAAGCTTTTTCAAGTTTATTTTGACCATTCAAGGTAAGATATTTTGTCTTTTGTTTATATGTTACGTTTACATTTGTTTACTCCTTTTTGGAAAGTTGGCAATCTCAATTTATATATCTATGAAACGCTGAAAGCACACAATCGATCGCAGCTAGATTCAGTGTCTGTTTATATATAAACTATATATTCTGCTAATGTGCTATCGACTTTGCTTGAGTTGTTAGTGCTGTAAAGCATGGAAGTCTTACATAGAGATGTCTTTAAAAGGTTTTCTATCCATTCGCGTTTGCTTTCTCTTGCTGATTTCCATATTTTGCATCAAGTGATGTTTCATGTATGCCGCTTGACGCTTGTGACTCGTGTGAACTTGACACAAAGTCACAGATATGCAATTGATCGTCTAAATTGCCTGACTGAATCATTCCGATTTGTGCAAGGTTTGACCTATTAAATAGGCTACTGTAGGCGTAGAAATATGTTTTTATTCCTATTTTACCATGGACTATTTTACTTTTGTCTAGTCGCGTTCACATATTATTGTCAGAACAGGCAGGGTCTCAGTTTTGCGCGCACTAAGACAAATATTCGAATGGCAATGAGTTGAAATGAGTTGTGCTTTACATGTAGGTGACTCACATATCCAGCAAAGTAAGAACAGAATGATGGAACAACGCTTTCGTTTTATAGCTTTCCAAATGGAAAATTATTTTGCGCACATGTATATATTTTTAACGCTTTTATACACTACAAAAATATGCAAATTTCCTTGCGTGGCAGTGTCAAATTACTCATTGCAGTAAACATGGGTTTCATGTGGGGATCCCATGTGGAAGAACGATACATGAAAATATTGATATTTTGAAATAGATGTTACAAAATTTGATGTCTTTCATGTTTCGTGATATATTTAGCTTGTCTCATCCTGCAAACTATGCTAGGGTATATGCATCTACTGACAGCGCGCAAACCACTGGGTCACATATCCAGCAAAGTAAGAACAGAATGATGGAACAACGCTTTCGTTTTATAGCTTTCCAAATGCAAAATTATTTTGCGCATATGTATATATTTTTAACGCTTTTCTACACTACAAAAATATGCAAATTTCCTAGCGTGGCAGTGTCAAATTACTCATCGCAGTAAACATGGGCTTCATGTGGGAATTCCATGTGGAAGAACAATACATGGAAAATATTGATATTTTGAAATAGATGTTACAAAATTTGATGTCTTTCATGTTTCGTGATATATTTAGCTTGTCTCATCCTGCAAACTATGCTAGGGTATGCATCTACTGACAGCGCGCAAGCCACTGGGTCAATGCCAATAATTACCGTCTACTGAATATAATTTGTGTTGCATATTTGTTTGCATGTTTGTTTCAAGAAGCTAAAGAATAATAACAGTCCCGCATCATTCCCTACCTTGCAGGTACCCTAGTTTATGTAATGGAGTCTGCAAAGCAAGATTCACTTCCTTTTTGACCACAATGCCTTGCTTGCGACCACAATGCCTTGCTTTGCGACCACAAAGCCTTGTTGGCTTGAAGATTTGTGCTATAAATACGTGCCCGACCCGTGGACCTGCCTGCGATTTCACCACAGAGCAAGTGAGAAGACAATTTTCCATTTTATTTTTATGCGATATACTAAATATCATAATAAATAAGCTATTAAGTACTTGCTCGAACAATGCCTTAGTCTGCGTTGTTGTATATACATTTCTTATTCGACCTGTTCTCAGTCGCTATTCTATTAATATTATTTTCAACATTAGCGATTGTATCTTGTGCGCCTCCGTTTGTTCTCGTTGTCAGTTTGCCTAAACTTTAACCACGGACATCCACGTCGTAAACAAGTTAAGTATATACTGCCTATCGCATTTTAAAACAAGTCGAATTTGAGCAGCTTAGGCTTGGCCGGAGAAGTACAACGTTTCATGTATTGTTTTCGTCTATATGACAGGAGAACCAGCCATCCTCGTCGCGATCTTGCTATTAGGGAGTTTACAATTTACGAAACGGTCAGCTGGACGACGCCACGTCAATTTATGCTTGAGATAAGCCACTGGAATTTAACTATACGTATACTGCCTTAATTGTCTAAAGCATGTTTTAACAACCTTTCAAACATTTAAATTAAGCTAAAACACTCCGATATTTAGCTGATGTTTGCCGATAGGTCAATGTTATAAAACAGCTCTCATGTCGCAACCAGCTTTCATATCACTCAAAAGACGTGACAATTGTTGAGCAAACCCCTGGGACCAGAAATTATTCATCATTTTTGTTTTATTTATTTATTTATTTATTTATTTTGCCACAATAGATATATATACACTTAAGAACTAAACAAGACAGAAAACAAATCAATGAATACTTCGTGGCCGGGAGCCCACAACAGCTTGTAAAGCCAATTACTGTGGTCCCGATAAGTAGAGAATACATGCACTAACTACAACATGACATGGAGATCCTAAGTGTGCGTGCTGAATTGCATTTCAGACACACAGACTTCCATGTCCTTGGATTATCCGATGCTGTTAAATAATGTTCTTTTAGCAAACTTCTAAAGCGTAATAAAGATGTATCCATGTGATGATGTATGCATGACGTATATATTTGTTGTGCATGCGCGTCGTTGAGCTGGTCGCGTCGTAAATCGTAAACTATTAACTACCCCAAATCTCGCCTAGTAGGGCTAAAAATTTCTCCTGACTGAGCTAATTCAACAGAGCGGGGCTGGCCTCCTAGTAGATTTCAGTAAAAAGGGTCTTATCGGTGTCAAACTCTATTTTCGAAGTCATTTGCATTTAAATATTTAGCTTAATATTTTGAACAATATTCAATCGTCTGCTAGTTTTTATTCGAACAGTGCTTCAACCTGAAACGTATTGAAAAACTTTATAATTTCATACTATAGGTTAACTAGATCATTCGAACCAGTGGGACGGCCATTGCAGCGTCATACTATATTCTTCCTTATGTAATAAGATTTTTCTCGGCATCTCGTTTGATGGGAATAATGGTTGATGGTGTACATATTCGAACGAAAATTTATAAACATTTTTAGACCTATCCTGGAGCAGTTAATATAATATAAATTAATATATATAAATTTTCGTTCGAATATTCCATCCACAAACACCATCAACTATATTTTTCCTTGTTGAATAAGTCACTCACTAAGCATACGTACGTTTGTATCGTATCGAGTTCGCTGTCGTTGTCATCAGGGGCGCACATTAAGGGGGGCGGGGGAAGGTCGGTCCCAAATTGAAAAATTACACCACTTATTCGGTCCGAGTTGGTCCGAAGCGTTCCGTCTCTATAAGTAAATGATATACAAACATCAACATAAGAAATGAACTAGAACAACTTTGTAAAACGCAGAAGTATATTTTCCTCGTAACGATTTCAACAGGGAGCAATATATTCAAATACAAGAGGACACCTTCAAACAATTCAAAAATCACCCGACTTTAGCACTTGCTTTTGCGTTCTCTTTCCACTTCACTAATAATAGTCAGGGGCGCACATTCTGACGACTATTATTAGTTAAGTCTTGGAAAGAGAACGCGAAAGCTATTGAAAAAGTCGGATTTTTATTGTTTGAAGGTGCATGGCTACGTCCTCTTATATTTGAATATATTGCATTGCATGTTTATGCATCATTCACTTATAGAGACGGAACGCTTCGGACCTACTCGGACTGAATAAGTAGTGTAATTTTACAATTTGGGACCGACTCCCCCCCCACACTGCTAACATCGGCGCATGTAAAAGAAACGACTTAAACCGGAGTAAAATTAGGCCGAACTTATTCATAAACTTCGAACATTTTTGTACATCTCATTTTTACCACATGGGTGCTATTTTTCTTTAGTTTGAGAACGTGTCATAATGTGGTAGTGTCGACGTCTTTTTATATTTGCTGCCGAAGGCAGCCTCCTATTCTTGACGATGTGTTTTTCTCGCACCAGTCCGTTTCCGGTTCGCCAACTATGTGCAGCCAACAAGTCATTTTTAGGATGTTTGTAGATACGGAAAGATGATCAGATTTATGACGTTTTTTGACGGCACAGAAATTTTAACATACTCCAGATCGCGATTTGACTTTCCGAATACCCTGGTTGAAACTCGCGAACACCACCATGGACCATGACAATTTGTAAACACGTTTACATGTCTCGTGCCTGCTGTAAATTTTGTATCTGGCTTGCCGCAAATTTTATGTCTGGCTGTTTATCGAAATATTTTTCAAGGTAAGATGAAAGTTTGATCACAAATAACAATGTGTTTTGGTCGAAGTATTTTACCCGTTGAAACGAATGAATTAACTGTATTTAAATTATTAAATTTTTAGGTGCATACAAGTCTTCATATAAACAAGTGGAGCTCGTCGATTGTCAGTTTGTAAAAAATCTGATTGAGCTGCGCATGATAGAACATCGTACTTCAAGGTATAAATAATCACAGTGATAGTTTATTATTAACATTGTTATTATGGGAATATCAATTGAGCAGTATCGTGCCCGCATTGGAACACACAATTGTATACGAATGAAAAATTATCTGACTTGTTTGCAAGATAGCTTTCATCGTATATTGTTGATGTTATTTC
Organism: Trachythela sp. YZ-2020; assembly: GCA_016169945.1. Classification (NCBI taxonomy): domain Eukaryota; kingdom Metazoa; phylum Cnidaria; class Anthozoa; order Malacalcyonacea; family Clavulariidae; genus Trachythela; species Trachythela sp. YZ-2020. The sequence continues at coordinate 927,989 of JADLSH010000052.1, forward strand.
AATTGATTACAGTGGTCATTATGTTAATAATATTTGTTCGTATATGTTACTTGAGCATATCATGTGTGTCACCACTACATCCAAAATTAGCAAGCCATTGTGCGACTGCTACACAAAATCAGCAAGCCATTGTGCCACTGCTACAAACAAAATCGGCAAGCCATTGTGCCATTGCCACAAAATTAAATCAGCAAGCCATTGTGCCACTGCTGCACAAAATAAGCAGACCATTGTGCTTAAAACGTTTTAATCAAGTGATAGTGTTATTCACTCAAGTGTCAGGCTACTTTGTGTATGTTCCACTGTTGTTGAGAATGGCAAATGATGTAGAGGAAAATCCTGGACCCACAATATATGATGTGGTTGATCCAACTAAAACAATATGTGCTGATTTTAGTCGGGGAAATACAAAAAATTTCGACAAAATGCTGGTAAACAATGTTTGGCAATGTCCTGGAATGCGATAATATATAATCATATCACAAATGCAAATGCATGGGATTCAACTGTATTAAATGCCATATTGTGTGCTGGAAATAACCTTTATTATTTTATAAGCAATTCTGTTAAGAACAGCTATTTGCTTTTGACTGACGTGCGACGAAATATTTTAATTGCACACTGCAAACATCACCAGTCAAAGCAAAAAAGCTGTATGTTTTGTACCCGAGCGGAAAATGACCTTGGACAGCATAGAAAAGCAGAAAAGTCCTGTCAAGATTTCGAAGTATACCTTGAGCAATAGATACAACAGCACCGATGTTGTTATTCAAAGGTATACGAATGTCACTTCCATGCCTCAACTGAAATTGGACTTTGGCCCACCAGAACTGCCTGACACCACCCTGCCACTGTCAATCTCTGCATTAGCACAAGTTTCACCATACCAGTTGGTCACTGTAAAAGGTCATTTATCCCAATTATCTGGAGTTAAAGTGATCACAATGCAAGATTCAACAACGCTGAAGAAACAGGAAGGCTACATTGTGGATAAAACTGGTAACATAAAGATTGTTTTTTGGGGGGAGCATGCCAGGAAGCCAGAACAAGGTAAAACGTACCTGTTCAAAATTTCAAGCTCAAGCAAAGCAACGGTATCAAATTTATAAACACTCCAAAGGACCAAACTGACCTATCCATCGAAGAAAGAGAAGAAATACCTGGCCCTCTGCACAGTTTGGATGATGTAGAGTTGCTGACAACACAGGATGTTGACGTTATTGTACTAGGAGTCCAGTCTGTGATGAAGTCATATGTCTGCTCATCTTGTACAAAAAAAGTCATCCCTAATGCAAATGGGAAGGTTGCTCATTGTGGACCCTGCAAACTCACTCAGAAGTTAACAGCACAATATGCACAGTGGAGTGTGAAAATGCATTTCCAGCCAAAAAAACCAACTAAAAAGAATGAAGTGCTTAGACTGTTTGCGTATGACAATATCGTCCAAAAACGTGCGTCTAAGTGTTCTTCTCCGCCAGACCTGACATCATGCAGTGCAGATGATCTAACTGATGCCCTTATGGAGCTTGATATGTTATCAGTAACATATAACACTCAACAAAGAAAAATTGTTGATATCTTATAAATGCATCATTGGATACATCATTGGATACATCATTGGATACATCATTGGATCATTGGATACGTTAAAAACTTCTTAAAGACAGTTCATATTAATTTGAAGTTTTGTTATGTTATTGAGCACCAGTTGAAGTGTTGGGTTAATATTACTGGGATATATTAAAACACTTCACATGAAGTTCATGTGAAAAACACTTTGAAGATCATATAGGTTTAAAGTTATGTTATGATATTGATACAATATAGACAGTTATATTATACTGAAAGACATCAGATATATATTATAATTTCTAAAAATAACAAACAAAAATAAAGTTGTTTTCCAATAATCAATTGTATTACAGTCAATTTTTTAAACTTTTGAGTTTTGTGGTACTATTAAGAGGGATTAGAGAGGATATATTATATATTTATATTCCAGGTGAGTTATAAATTCCATTGAGATCAATTGTGAATTTTATTGTGATCAGTTTAATAATTTACAGAGTCAGTCTTTGTACTAATTCGATGTCGTGAGACTGCACGGAGGCTAAGTAACAAAGGCAGCATTTCACTTGCGATAGTAATTTCTAGTATATTAATACTCTATATTAATGGCATTGTTTCCCTGAAAATGCAGGAAACTATATTTCGGAACTTTTGAAATTCCAAATTTTCTCTGGGGCCTGGGGGAGAAACCCCCTTTTTACATTGACTCGTGGTACACGTGTTGATGTGATCAAACAAATATCAAAAGTCGGTCCCTGGATAGTGCACACCCCTCCAAACCTTTTTCGGAATGTGCGCCCCTGGTTCTCATCCAAGGAACTAAAAAACTCGTACACACCTTGAATATGCTGTGCGCTAGAGTATACACTGGCTATCGTCTCGTTAATATACTTTGCCGACAACACAGTCTTGTAAGGCATCGTTTGATAATGTTTGCGTCATTAGCTCCAAATTCGTTGTATTGATCGGTAGAGATGGATTGGGTTGATTACACCGCATCTCCAAGGTTATATCGATAAATTTTTCTATTAATTCCATATTGTAGCAACACTTTGTTTCACATAGTCATGATATGGTTCCAATGTTCAACAGTTACTCTGTATTTAATCATCGGCTCTCTTCAAAATAGTTTGTTTAGTGACGTTCTTGGTCTACTGGATTGCTGGATTGTAACTAAACTGTAATTTACGTCTCTTGGCCAACTCCGCCCCCACCCACCGCTGTACTTTTTGGAATGAATTAACGCCCTTGGAAAAGGAGCGAGAAAATTAAACTACATCATTTCAATTCTATTTATTTACAAGACAACTACACACAATGAAAAATTTCTCACTCTGATAACTGCGTGTTGACTACCATCTGCTGCATATAATTGTGCTTGTGTAACAGAACGAGAGATGTATATGGTTAGAACTCATTAAGAAGCAATGCGCCCTGATGCGCCCTACTTTGCTATTTTTAACATAACATTTATAACAAAACAAGACAGTATAAAGCCATTCTCACAATGGTTGCTTTGATACAGGTGAACTTTATTTTACCAAAAGAGTTATTCTATTTCATAGGATTAGGGTCATAAATGGTAGAGTAACAAATAGTTAAACATTTTTTATTAAACTGACCTGTTAATTGTTAATTGAGGAAACATCGAAATTTTCAAATGATTCTGCAACAATGTTTACTAGTTTGTTCAAAGCTTAAAATCTGAACGTTGTTCCTGTATTCTTACCTGGCAGATATACATCAGTGTTCCATGTGATGTTTCCTGGCACATATTTCGCAACGTTGCCCCAAGAGAACACATTCCCATGTATATTGAAGCCTCCAGCAGACATGGGAATAAAACTGGCGGTCGCTACTTCATAGTCCCAGATATTGAGTTGTGTCAGTATCGCATTACCATTGCTTAAACCAAGGATAAAATTCCTTCCTGCTGGTAGTTCTGTCTGGAGTTTCTCGTGTTTGGTATAGCTACCAACTCGGTATCCGTCATAGAAATATCCGAGCGTGCCTTTCTCTCCATTCCATTTTATACACAAAAAGTACCGAGCATTGTAGCCATTCGTCACAGTTCTGAAGAGAATAATAACTACATCAATTTGACAGGGGCTTCTCTGGCTGACAGGGAAGCGCCTTTCACTTCTGAGATCGTGGGTTCGATTCTCGCTGCGGACCCATGACTTATGTTAATAGAGTTGGTCAACGTTTTATTGAGTTGGTCAACCCTTCCATCGTAGATGGGCTCCCTGACCAGACATACGTCTACGACGGCAGCCAGAGGCGGCTTTAATAAACCTCGTGTATTGACATGTTAGTTGTTCTCTTCTGTGCTTTTAAGGTTTTTCTCCGGACCTTCTACCAAAAACGAACTTTTTGAACTTAAATATTACCCGGCCGTCTATAAATGATTACACTTACCTACTTGTAGAATGACCATTAATAGTGGAATTCAATGAGGTTCCTGAACTGTAGCGAAATAGAAATGTGTTCCATGTATAATAGGCAAAGAACGGTGTCATACCAGTGCCTTTATCAAAGAACCACAGACAACTTGATAATAATCTCATGGCTTTGGATGGTCCTGGATACTTTACTGGGATTGAGAGTGGTAGAGTTATGTCATAGTTCATCCCTTCGCCTGCATAGATTAAAGAATTAAAAATGGTCTTGGTGGCACAATGGTTAGTGCATATGTCTTTCTCCTCTGTGATCGGGGCTTGATTCCTGCAATATGTAGTTGTTTTATGTAGTGATTATGATTATACTAGAAATACATACATGCAGAATCCCCTCGCCCATTAGAACCAAACAATTTACTCCCCAAAAGTTATTGTAACATGAAGTACTGAGTCGATCACTGTAACCATGGTAACACGCACCACTATATTTCTTCTATTTTTTGTACAAAATGGTAAATTACTGATACGATTTGTACTTTTAACTGTTAAATTATCAATTGCCCAACTATAGAAAGTAGGTATGTTATTATGTACTCTTTTATCTTTGATTTTCTGTAAATTCAACTTTAGATGTCTCACAAAACTTTTTTCGGTCTTTTGACTGTTTTTTCCTCCTGTTGACTTTAACAAATGAAAGTCCGGAAAAAATATTCATTTTATCTTCTTTTGGAGACTTTATTTGCCTGTATTTATGTCCCGCCGACTTCCGAGTGCAAAACTTTATTTGAAAAAAGTTTGCAAAATGACAGTTAAGTTTCTGTCGCGCATAACGTAGAAAAACACCCCAAAAAACGTCCAACGTCCATGATATCGCGGACGACTTCGCATTCCGCTATGTTGTCAGATACCCGGGTGTAAATATCCGAGCGGAATTAGCACCCTCGCACAGCGCTTTGCGCCGGCTCGGGGATAATATTCGTATGTGAGAAGAGTACTTCTCGTTTCCCTTTACCAAACATCGCAGGTTTTCTCCAGGTACTTTGGTTTTCTCCATTGGTAACACTTGACTAATAACTGATAAGGGATCAATAAATGATGGCCCTAACTGGACCACTAGGAGGAACAGTATTCTCATTTAAACATACCTGAAAAAGATGCGTAAGACGGACAAATGATTCTTAGATCAGATATATAGTCCTTTACCATAAACCATGTGATCAAATCACCATCTCTCGATCCAGGACTTTTAGCGATCGACTCGATCTCGTTACCATTTTTCGCTTTGCTCCATAAATTCACACGGCTTATATTTCCAATTAAATTATAGCTTACTCCGTTGTCTATAACTTTTCCGATGTTTAGAATCGCGCCGGATGGGATTGTTCTTCCTGTAAAAACCGTTCTGCTCGCCCAGAGGACACCATCGATAAGTAATATCCATCTTCCAGTAACACCAGACCAGGAAAAACCAACAAGGTGCCAATAACCATCATTTATGGGTATGGCAATAGACCTGTAATAAAACCGTTATAAAATGTTACATTTACCTTTCGCTCCCGTTACGTTATATCATCCAAAACTTATCCATTTCTCAGAAATACTCACCCCACATGTCGACCGAACAAATTCCAGATAGTCTCTCCACTTTCATCATCAGAATCGAACGCAAGAGAAAATGTTTCTGTCGAGTTCTCAGAAATGTAAGACACCAGAGGGTATTTTATAAATCCTGGATTAAAATGTATCCATGCACTAAATGTGAACTCATTGAAATCCTCATCTATTGTGCCCAGGTCAATGAAGTTGTTTTCCGTGGTGTTCGGGAAAGTTATGTCGTAATCATCTAAGAGAGAGAAAAATCAATGTTATCCTATAGATCATGAATTTCACATGAATTACAATATTTTCTCACGTTGATAACTGCAGGCTGACCACCATCTGCTGCACGATAGTGCTTACTGAAACCTATCCTAAAAAGAATGCGCACGGATACTTAATAGTCTGTCAATACTTACAGTATCTTTCATATTGACAATATTTTCCGTAATATTTTTCATCGCATTCACATTTGAATCCCTCGGGCTCACAACTGTCAGCTAAGCATCGTCCAGCTTCATGACACAAATTGTTCTTTAAACATTTTGGCTGGAAATTGAAAAAAAATACTTTAGACCTAAACCAACGTTATTTATATGTAGAAGGTTTAGGTGGATGGATATTTCGAGTGAAATATTATATACAATATTTTAGACCTGAACGGGAACGGCTACGAAAAATGTAACTCTAAGTCTTCCGACAGGAATTGAACCTGCGGCCCTGCGATACCGGTGCAGCGCTCTGACCACTGAGCTACAGAGTCCAGTTGCCAAGCGTTAACCACAAGTTCATGTATATATATAGATGCGGGTACTGCGGAATGTGATAAGGTAAATTACAAGATGTTTTTTTCTGCATCTCACTCGATTGAAATTGATGTAGAAGGTTTAGATGGATGGATATTTCGAGTGAAATATTATATACAATATTTCAGACTTGAACGGGAACGGCTGCGAAAAATGTAAATTTGCTTGCCTTGAAAATGCCTTGTTGACAAAATGAAGTCTGCTGGGACGCACTTGAGTTCACCAAAACCAGAACCAACATACCCAAAACGAACCACCCTGGTTTTCGGCAGACCCGAAACATTATTATTTTCAATTTTTGTTGTTAAATTTTTAACTTTAGTGCGCAAACTTGGTGGCTTCCAGCTGTCGCAGAAAACGTCTTATTCACTCAGCAAACGTCAAGTGCTAAATGAACGTGTAAATGAATAAAATGATTATTGGATACAAGAAATGAGCAAGCTATTAAATTTTAATACATTGACCTGCCCGGTAACCTGCCGACAAATTGAAATGTGCGGACAATTGCCAATCGGCCGTCAAGACGAACTAACTGCGTTGTTTGAACTTGCGTGCACATAGTGTCAGACGAACTCTCAGGAAAATATCCGGCATGATTTGTTCCGAGAACCATTGCTAGTATAGATCACCATAATGATTTGTTTATACTACCTAGGATAAATCGCGCCACAGAAACAAACCTTACAAACAGACAAGACAAGACAAAGAAACAAACGGACAGACAGATAAACATTGCCACGATTGCATGGTCAGAAACAAAATGGCTGTCAAATAAACAAAAATTTTAATTGATCTTTATCGATTTTAAATGAAAATCACCTCGTTACCTTTTGTTCTTTACAGAGGAAAATTTATAATGCTGAGGGAATTTGTGTTCACCAAGAGTAAGTGTATACCCTCGGTAAATACAATGGTTAATGTTAGCATATCAATTATGGGTAAATGTCAAGATTTTTCTCGGCATCTCGTTCGATGGGATTAATAGTAGAAGGTGTTAGTAGATAGAATACTCGAACGGAAATTTCTATACATTTTTGTATCTGCGTAGCAGATATAATGCTATCGACTTGTTAATGTTAATGTTTATGTTTATGTTTATGTTTATGCTTATGTTAGTGTTAGCTTTTAGCCATTCAGCGACGAGCTTATATAAAATAGGAAACGTTAACCAATCAGCAATTGGCTTACAGCCAACAATGACGTTAGGTAATATTTCACGAGGAATTACATCATTCAATTTACCTGTTCGCAGGCTAGATCTTAAATTCAACATGGCGCATATGTTTTGAAATGTCAAAATATATTCACAAAACGTCGTTAATTCATATAGAAACGTGGAAATACGAAGGTTTTTAATACGAAAGTATCGACTAGAACGAATGCTTTAAAATACGTGGCCAATTTTAAATGTAGTTGTTCTATTTCTGAAGGAGAAACTAAACAGTTAAACAGTCAAACTAAGGTATATAAGAAAGGTATATACGAAATACTACAACATATTAAAAATAAAACATTGTTTAATTGTAAATAGCATCTTGTTTATATACATAGACTTTAATTCAGCGTCGGCCACGGACATATAAGAACAAAATGAGGGTTGTTTCGCGTGTGCCTAAAAGATATAAACAAAATCTCGACGTTTCGAGCTAAAGCCCTTCGTCAGGAGAAATTAGTAGACAGATAAACACATTACATCAGCTTTTATAGCAACGCTATAAAAGCTGTCACGTGAACAAAAGATTAACCAATGAAAATAAAGTAGTCATAACAATCATAACAAAATAGAATTAATATGTAAAGATATACACTGCGTGCAGGCTTCGGCCCGATTATAGGGTCGAAGGCCTGCGCACAGGCGTTACAATTATCAAAGCGCTATAAATGTCGTACAAGGGAAGGGAAGAGGGGATATAGAGGAAAGTATTTAAGAAGTATTTAAGAGAAAAGAATGAGCTAGATGAAGGAGAGGCGCTCATTGATGCGATCAGGCTGAATGGTGCCAAGTTTAAAAATGAGACGCTTTTCTTGCTTCCGACGGGTATCATTAGCACCAATAATGGGATCATAGTGTTTATCTGTCTACTAATTTCTCCTGACGATGAGCTTTAGCTCGAAACGTCGAGATTTTGTTTATATCTTTTAGGCACACGCGAAACAACCCTCATTTTGTTCTTGTTTATATACATAGGTTTTCAATACTAAAGTCAACTTGACTACCATGAATACTAGCTAATATTTTAAACTTTGTGACCAATCCAAATTTAGTGGTTATATTTGTTTATACTTATTTTGATTACTGAAGGGCGAGCATCAATTCCACATTTAGTGGTTATATTTGCTTACTTATTTTGTTTACTGAAGGGCGAGCATTGTTTGTAAACATGAGGAAGTTTGAATTTTACGAAGAAAATTATGCATCAAATCAACAGCATATTTTAGACTTTATGTTCTATACTATTCATAACACTCGTAATTATATGCGAATATGAAAGTAAGGATAATAGTTAATTACTTATGATTAGATATGCATATAGAAGCAAATAGTGATACGAGACGGCTATAAAAGGCGAAATCTACGACCAAAAGCACCATTCTCGCTCAGTTCTCCAGCGGATAAAGCAGTGGCTTGACGGACAACTTGGAAGTACGACCCACGTGATTTTCCAATGGCAGAAGTTCAGTTTCCAGGCCAGATCCACAACGTGAACAAGCAGAGCCCGGCATAGTGCCGCCAGAACCAGCAGCAGCTGTAGTAAACCAAGATGTACTGTGCAACAGGACGGAGAACTTGAGGTAACCATATATATGTTGCTTACAAACATTTCTAAATCGTTCTTTATACCTGTAACATGCTTCCTTCGATAGGAAGGTTCGTTGCATGGCTTTATATAATGTCTGGCTGTGTTGACTAGTGTACACATGAGATTAATACTTATGGTGATTTCTCACCAGTAACTGAGCATTGACTCCCGTGGCGGGATGGTTTGTCGGATGATTTCAGATAATGTTAGACTGTATTGTGCATGCAGAGGAGATTTATATTTACGGTGATTTCTCGCCGATTTATCTGTAGAATGATTCCTTCGACGGGATGGTTCGTTGGATGACTTCAGCTAATGGTTGATTGTATTGCGTGTGCACAGGAGATTTATAATTACGGTGATTTCTCACAGGTTTATCTTCAGAATGATCCTTCGACGGGATGGTTCGTTGGATGACTTCATATAATGTTTGACTGTATTGCGTGTGCACAGGAGATTTATACTTACGGTGATTTCTCACCAGTTTTGTCTGTAGAATGATTCCCTCGGCGAGATGGCTGGTTGGATGACTTCAGTTAATGTTAGACTGTATTGTGCACAGGAGATTTATATTTACGGTGATTTCTCACCGCTTTTATCTGAAGAATGATCCCTTCGGCGAGAGCGTTCGTTGGATGACTTCAGATAATATGTGAATGTTATTCTATACCAGTGTATAAAGTGCATTATTGATTTGATGTTGATTTGCATTCCTATGTAAAACCTTTTGGTGTTTGGTTGGCTTATTTCAATTCAACAATGTTTTAAAACAGTTTATGAATGATTGCGTTTGAATAAAAGACCTATTGTACGCGATTTGTTCCTTTGATTATTGTTAAGGCTAGCACGTTGGAGTGATTTTGCGGCTCATTGCCTTAAAGTGCACCTCACCCCCAAAAATGTTTTTGGCTATATCAAATCTTGCCATCATTTCTAGTGTATCCGTGAAATTTTTTATTTATTTGGTCAAATTGTTCGATTTTTATGGCAGTTTAAAGTTGGCAAAAAGGCACTTTTTGATGGACCTTGTCCGTCGTTACGAGGAGTCTGGAACGAGTAAATTTCGTGACGTCACGCAAGGTACTCATCAAAATAAACTTTCGGTCCACATGCAAATTCACTGTATACTGTCGGCCATCTACATATGATATATCAGACCTACCAGCACGAAACTGTACGTAAAATGTTTCTCTTGATCAGAGCTTTCGATCTATGCATCTTAATAGATGCATAGAACGTGTGTAGTTCTCAAGAAAATGTGCACGAAAATCGATGTATGTTTCGCCGGGATTATGTATTTTTTAGAAGTTTAGTGCCGTTGAATTTTAGTACACTTTGCCTGTGGGCGAATTACTCGATAAATAATGAACTAACGATCTTGAAATAACCAATAGCTATTCCGTGATGAAGAGAGCTTTATTTTAATGTATGATATGTCTATATAACTTGTGTATATCCATTCAAACATTACTACAAATTTTGTATGTTTTCAGAACTTCGTTCTTTAAAGAACGGATACCGGTTTAAAGAGATATACAACCGATCTGTTTGTCCGTATAACTTTGTAAATATTGCATCTACAACCTTGAAACAACTATGAGCGTGTTCGCTATGCCTACAGCTTTCTAACCATGCATAAAACATGTGTTTATCATCAAAATAGCTTTAAATATATTTTACTAAGTTCATATTTCGCGCCGCGGTGAAATTGGCGCTGCGAAAGTGTGAGTAATATTCCATTTGGATATCGCTTCATAAGTGACATAACTCAGCCAATATCAGACCTACAAGCACGAAACTGTATGTAAAATGTTTCTCTTGAACAGAGCTTTCGATGTGTGGAACGTATGTGGTTCTCAAGGAAATGTGCACGAAAATCGATGTATGTTTCCCGGGTCAAACGACGAAAATATATCGTGTGTACTAATTGTGCTGTAGTAGGGGTAAACTTTTTTGACGCGCCTGAAGTCAACAATCAAGATATAGCCCAGAAAAAGGCGATTTTTTGGTATATTATATAGCAGTGACCTATATCGTGTAAACAAGTTGTAGTTTTAGATGCCTACACGCGTGCGAAGTTAGATTTTCAAAGTGCTCGAACTAAATAATACAGTCTTACAGATAATATAGCTTAATGCAGCATATTGTTAGATTGCTCTTCTAAAGCTGATTCTATCCATATATAGCAATTATATATATCCTGTGTACTAGTCTGTTTCATGGTTAGACATGATAGCCAGAAAAAAACAGTGTAAACTTCGATTGATAAAAGGCAACTCCAAGCAAAGCCGAAATGGCGAACTGAATACAAGCTGATCAAAGCTAAATGCCGACTACCTTGGTGACGTCAGAAAATGGGCTAGACCCAGGCTCTTTTTGATTAGAAATACAACGGCCAATGTCCATCGAAAGCTAAGTTCAAAACCCCATAAAATCGAACGATTTGACGAAATTAAAAAAAATTTTCACGGATATACTAGAAATTATGCCAAGATTTGATAAAGCCAAAAAAAAAATTGGGGGTGAGGTGCACTTTAAGTATATACGTTGACTGAATGCCTGATGCAGTTAGTTAGCCTTATGCATAAGGTTAGTTTGTGCATCGGTGCCGAACCGTAAAGTGCACGAATGCGAACGTTGTTCGGCAAGGAGCGGGACGGGGTGAATGATAGGTTTACGTGCTAATACTGCAGAAATACTGAGGCTTGTTCCCTATCCCTTTTTCTCAAACAAGAAATTAAAAGACGATTTCCAGAAACTACAAAAGACTCTGGAATAATTAACAAAAGCTTTGGTCCATGGAAAATCTTTTGATGAAATTTATGGCATATGCGTCTAGACCTTTGTCAGAGTTTAACAGTTACGAGGCTTTAGAGATGGTTGACGCTATAAAACGCGGCACTCATGATAATAAATGTCATAAGGAGGCGTACTATCGTTCGGTGTATCAAACTGCGCGTGACAAGCTTTATTTACCAACTACACATTTTCGTTGTTTACTGCTTCATCTGCTGGGCGATAAAATTTATGAAAGAGTGTGCGAGGCAGTGTCTAAAGTTGAAAATAGTTATGATCGTAAAACCCGCGACGCAAGACCGACAGGAACCATGTTCCCGACTAGAACTGGACGTTTCTCATTGACTATGCTCAGGTGCTTTTACTGTCATAGGCCAGGGCATTTAAAGCAAAGTGTAATTAGATGAAGAGCGACTTACAAGAAAAGGATACAAAGGAAAATAAGTAAAGAACAAAATATCACAACAGTAATAATAAATAAAAATTTAAAAAACCCAGCAAACGTGTGCATTACAAGAATTCGAAATTAGTAGACTAATCTAATAAGCCAAATAACGGATGAAAATGTTTATTAAAAATTTCCTGCTATTATTCTTTCTGTTTATATACTAGGTTGTGCTGCATGTCAGGAACTTCTGTAGAGTCCAGGGTTATAATGGCTCTTAAAAAAGGGTACCTAAACACAACCCTCCCGGTCATACTGGGTCTGAGCTGTTATCTCTCTGCTAGCTTGTCGGGGTTTTCCCTGAAACCTGTTTTTCTGCTTTGCAGAACCATAGATTTTGGCCTTGTGAAGTTGAAAAAAATTTTGACGCTCAAATGTCTATGGAGTTCATCAAGAATGACATCAAGTGGGTAAACATGCGTGGAGACCCCGTCACTCTTGACGGAGAGATGACAGCCAATGCTCATTTAGAAAAAATTACACCCCAAGTTGAGACATTGAGAAGTTAAACTGTCGGGACCCAGATAGTTTCTCTGCGGGTGAGTTGCATAATAACGTTGGTTATTGGGAAGAAATTGCAGCCATTAATCCTTCTGAGCAACATGATAAAGTCCTTGGATGGATAAGACATAAGGTTTCTATCAATCCTTTTTAAACACGTCACGGGCTCATTTAGGGGGATCAGCCACGATTCTGATCGTTCCCCTTCGATTGTCCTAAAAAACACTGTAACATGCAAGCCATTTCGAGAGTTTGTCGGAAAGACTTTGCTAGATCGCCTAGCAACTGGTGCTATTTCTCTTGTTGGGAAAGTTGGTGTTGTTCCCCATCTGTCTCTAATCATGCCCCTCAGGATCGAACCGGCAAAACACAGATTGTGCTATGATGCTCGATACCTAAATCTCTGGATGAAGGATCAACCATTTACTCTGGATAAGTTAAAGGATATTCCTCGTTATGTTTATAAAGATAGCTATCAAACCGTGTTAGATGATAAGTCAGGCTATGATCACATTTTATTGAATGCCGAGAGTCGGATTTATTTCGGTTTTCAAGATGGAGTTGACTCGTGGCTATTTGTTCCGACCGACCACCCCTAACGGGGGCATTCAAGATACTCCATTTACTTCAGCTACTGCCGAAGCCCGCTTGAAAAAATACCTACAGGAAGTGGATGTTGATGAAGGCGAGACCTTGCATGGCTTCCGGTCTGGGTGTAAACTAAACTGTGTAAACTATAAACGGGGAAAAGCGCCATAACCAAGAATCGTCATGAACGATATGCTGTGAGCCTCGCGTTGTTGAGTTAAGTTTTGGGGTGAGGTTTGGGGGTGTAAGGATTGGCGGTATTTCTAACGAAATAAGATGAAAGGTAAAGGGTTTGCTGATGTTGATGTGGGTGTGCGTATATATTACTTGAACACAGGGTAAAGAACGCTGATCTATATCTTTCCCATACCTTAATTGAATTGAGCATGAATGAGAGTGCTATGAAATAGAATACTGCTCTGAGCCAAGCTTTCCCAGCTTGGCTCAGACCGCTGATCTATATCTTTCCCATATACCTTAATTGAATTGAGCATGAATGAGAGTGCTATGAAATAGAATACTATTTTAAACATAGCAAACTTGACCTGCTGAATATCAATAACATTTGAGTCAGGAGGCAAGATAAGAACTATAGCAAGTATAGCATACATTTAAATTTTGCTACTCATAACTACCCTATATATATATTTGTTGGTCATTTGAATGGGTCTGCCAACGTTTGACCAATACGTGCGCTGTGCACGCTATTAAATGTCTTGCGTATTCCACTGTTGTCGTGAGGAATGCGTCTCGCTGAATACTTGTATCGAGTCTGTTTTTTTTATTATTCGCCCATTTATTACACAAAAATTCTAACTATATATATATATATATACATAATTATTATCTAAGGCTAGGAGTCTACTAGAAACCTTTACAGGCTTTTAAATGAAAACCCCTAGTTAAAACCATAAAGTTTTTTTTTTCAACATTAAAAATCCCAATTTACACAAAATATATATAAGTGAAAAGTGACGTTACAGTGTTTATTTTTTATCTATGAAAATAAAGCAATCTGATTGGCTAGCGAGCGTTTCAGAGCGGTCCGGATTTTTGCATCCGGCCCGATCTGAAACTCATCCGGCCCGCTCTGGATTACGCGACAAAACACAGGAGTGAAACAATTTTTAGATTAAAAAATCTACCCAAAAAGTTCAAAAAGCTAGCCTAACGATAGTTAGAGTACAAAAATGAATTGCATCAACTCCAAAGGCTTCATACTAAGCACGATGCGTCGAGAAAACTAATACATTTGTTTTAAATGCTCGTGTATTAAAACTACTACATTTGTTTTATTGCTCATGTATTTCAGTATTTGGCCACATTAAAGTTAAAAAAATACAGTTTAAACAGATATCATAGAAGAAAAAATTTTCTCCATACATAAAACTTAAAAATATGGACCAACTGTAGTGAAAACATGATTTTTCTGCCCTTTTGTTAAAGTACTTATCGTATAAATCCGTGGCCCTTGGCAAACAAAGTTGAGGCTATATGTTTTTTTACCGTGAAATGACCAGAAAAGAATTACAGCATACCTTGTTCATTGTCCAGTTTTAGTGGAAAGCGTTGATCGAAGTCAAAACACATGCATTCACTGCATGATTCACTTTATGAGTTTTTTATGGCCAAAGCAAGTAAACACGAAGATATCCTTGTCGAAGAGACACGGAATACCAGAAAACCAGGCCAAAACCTCTCATTCCTATGCTTTTCACTGCCATATTTAAAAATATCGTGTACATTTTTACAGAAACTATGTTTTTTTGTGAGTTTCTTGCCAGTTTTCTTGAGTTTTCGTCTTCGTGTTTTCTTGTAACGTTCAAGTTTTGTCAGCCTCGCTTTGAATTCACAATTGCACTGATCTCAAATTATTTCGCTACACTGGAATTTTCAATTTTAATAAATTCTTAAATTTTACCTATGATAAAAAATAAACACGTTATTTACCGGCAGCGTCGGTCCGGATGAGAAAAACTGTGCCCTCGGTCTTGAAAACGTCCCTCACCCTCCGGGCTCGGGCCGTTTTCAAGACCTCGGGCACAGTTTTTCTCATCCGGACCTCGCAACCGGTAAATAACATATATATATGATAGATTTTGGTGATAGAAGAACTACAGCTGTATATACACTGTTAATTTGAGGGAGTTAATTTAGCACCAAAAGTGGTGTCAAATAAAAAGGTACAGAATAGCACTTTTTGGGTGCTATTTTAACACCACTATTCAAGGTGCCAAATTAGCACCTGGCGAGGTGCTTAAAATAGCACTGATTTAGGAGTTGGTTTAACACCCGAATATTCTCATCAAAATATTTTAGCACTAGTGTGGAGAAATAAATGCTCATTGCTACGAAGCAAATCCATAATATATACTCCATGCACCTTTTTAACAAAGAGACAACACAATCTGAAAATATATGAACATCCTTTAATTGAATTTGTAATAATATATTTGCTGATTCCAAAATTGCTTTGCAGCTGAACATTAAAATGGTAATAAATTTAGGAAAATCTTGCCATGCTCTTACCAATTGCCTATCAAAACCAGGTACTTATATTTAGGTCATTCCTTAAAAAACTGTTCAATGGAATTTAACTTGATGAACATAATTGACATTCAGTTCTGCGAAGTGACATACACAGAAATAGTAAATACCTAGGCGATAATGTACTTATTACAGTATAAGTTACTCTTTTGAACATAAATATTCGAACCGCCATTGTTTTGGTAGCAAATACGCATGCGTATGTCACCCGAACTCGCACTGCGCGCCCACACAAACACGCACATGCTTCGAAGTGGAAACACGCTTAGTTATGCAAAACAATCATGGCTGAAGATATTTATAAAACTCGAATATCCTCATGTTTTATGCATTTTGATGGCGTTACGGAGCAACTTTGCAAAGTTACACGCCAAAGGCTTAAGAAATTTCTTGAGTGTAGGTCTAAATGGGCCAAACTTAAATGTCAACAAGCTGAAATAGCTAAGAAATCGTATGAGAACATCGATGAGGGATCTGTCAATTCATACATGGAGAAGAACCCTGACTGCATTAACCTATAGAATGGTACCGTCATATGAAATGCTGGAAGAGATTTTGTGATGAAGAGAAGATCCGTAGACAACAGAGAAAAGAAGAAAAAAAAGAAGGAACTAGCTCTAAAACTGTAACTTCTAGCGAAGAACCACATGTGGAAGTGGAGCAAGCCAATAGAACCAAGGCAAAAAATTACATGTCAATCAGTCCCAGAAGCTAATAAGACCCTGCCTAAAAGAAACGAGCATGTACTCCCGGAGATATGTATTATCTGTGGAAGAGACGCCTCTTGGTTCTCACTAGACAAGCTGAAATAGCTAAGAAATCGTACGAGAACATCGATGAGGGATCTGTCAATTCATACATGGAGAAGAACCCTGACAGCATTAACCTATAGAATGGTACCATCATATGAAATGCTGGAAGAGATTTTGTGATGAAGAGAAGATCCGTAGACAACAGAGAAAAGAAGAAAAAGAAGAAGGAACTAGCTCTAAAACTGTAACTTCTAACGAAGAACCACATGTGGAAGTGGAGCCAATAGAACCAAGATGTCTTATGATGTCTTCTGTAAGAAAGTAATCGAGACGGAGGTCATCGGAAATAAGCAAATAAAGTATATGAAAGATTTGCTGGAGAAATTTGTTATATTGCTAAGGACACCGAGAATGTGGATGCATCTAAATATACTGTAGAGCTTTTAATCTCAAGCAACGACTGATGAAAAGTTATCCCCAACTTGTGTTCTGTGTATCGAAAATGAGGAATGTTAGTGAGATTATATGTGGAAAATTTGGATTCTTCTGAATTGGTTGAAGAACATATGTCAAATAAGTCTGCAAACAACGATGAAGACTTTGATGAAGAGATCTGTACCATTGATGATGATGATCTGAATTCCAACACAGAAACTGAGAGAAATTCTAAATCGTTCCTTGTTATTCTAGATAGTGGATAAAAACCAACTTATGTCACAATATAATATATGTAATAGTTCAAATACGAGAAGTAGAACTTTACCAGACAAAAGCCAGGACAGCTTATTGTAGAATACATGCAATCTCGTTTTGAGCGTAGGCCCTTGGCCAGGATCCAATAAGTGGGATTTTATTGCGCTGATGAAAATCTGGGCTCAAAGATGAAAACATTTCTTTCAATTATAGATAGTTATGATGAAATTATGGATTTTATATTTCCTCCCGATTATGATGAATTTCGAGTTGGCGCCTGGGACACGTTTCTTTCACAGTTAAAGGTCCTTCACTGGTGCAGTCGGTGCAGAAGGTTGGAAAAGATGGTTGGAACAAATGGAAAAGTTGGTCCAAATCCAAGATTGGTATCCATAGAATATACTTAAGCGATGGATGGAACGCACAATTTAAGAAGCGGCGCCAAACATATCTTGCATAGTTATTCAATAATACATTAAAGATTCAATCCGAGGTTATCCTAGGAGTTTATATAAATATCCCTTAAAGCCCGGGACAAACTGGGAAACATTGTTGCGCAAAGATATTTGTCATATTATTTGTCTTACCAATGTTTCGGTATGTCGTATTGTCCTACCAGCGTCGGCAAGACGAAAGAGTGTTTCATTAAATGTTTCTGAATTTGGTAGGAAATATTTTTGCTTTAATTAGTTCCTTGATCGTGTGAATTATATGTATATTTATATATTCTCCTTCCTGTTTGATACAGGTGGGTTTTTTACCTCACACAAGTTCGTATTGAATTAGGATGTTGATAAGTAGAATTCAACGTTAAAACGGTATTTTGAAACAATAGCCAATGAATTGAAGTGATTTAGCATATGAGCAAACAAAATGTACAATGTGTTCAATGTGTTTTAAACAATATTTAATGTGTGTGTATTTATTCGTTAATATTACAAGGTTTGATCTCGTGATTGTATGTTGTTGTTTTTCCGGGGGAAAGCGGGGAAAACCCACAGGGAAAATCCATTTTTCCTCTCTGCGCGTGCGCAGTACGAATTTAGCTGACATGCGCATGCGTATTTGCTACCAAAACAATGGCGGTTCGAATATTTCGAAGCGCGAAAATAGAAAACTTTGGATGGATTTGTTTCCCAATTGTGCACCTGTTTCGCTTGAGGAACAAAGGATTCTGATAAAATAAGTTTTGATCTATTGATTCATGTGAAAATTACGTAGTTCCACGAGAGGTGCAACGGAATTGCATCTTTTGGATGCTCATCCTACGGCCTACAGAGGTGATTTAGAGTTTCGATATTCAGAAACATTTTGCGCAAATTCCATTCATACTGTTGCTTCGAAATTCGACAATGTTGTGTCGATTTCCACACCCGTTTTAGCGGTAGAAAGCATCATAGCAGCACAAACCTATGAAACCCGAAATTTTAAATAGATATTCACAATACAATTCTTAGTATTTACATCGTGTCAGACTATAGAATTACAGCGCGTGCTCTAGTTTAGACATCTAATTGAGAAACAATTTGTGAAAAATCCAGTCATACTATTGCTTAGAAATTCGACTATGTTGTATAGACTCACGCCCGTTTTAGTGGTATAAAAAATGATAGTAACACAACCCTTGAAAACCCGAAATTCTAATATATATTCAATCGTGTCGTTTTTTCCGGTGTCGTTCTTCCGGTGCCATTTTTTCCTAGTGTCACACAATAGAATTACAGCGCTGATTAAGACTATATTCAGAAACAATTTTCGCAAAATGTAAAACGTTTGCTTAGAAATTCGGATATGTTGTCAGGGGCATCGTGGGTCCCATGTTTTAGGGGGGGGAGGGGCAAGGGCAGTATTTTCCCGACAAACACAATTTTTTCCGACATAAATAATATATGAAGTCATACGAAAATGTTCATAAGTTTGATTCTTAAAAAAAAGCATAAATGGCATTACATATCAATAACAATATAACATTCAGGTCAGCGCATCGCCTGGCAGTGTTTACAATCGTGTTGTTTGTTATTGCCTAGTGCGAGCAAAGGCAATGGGGGGGTTAGCCGTAAAGGCGCAAAGCCCGGCAATCCATGCTAATGTTATATGTGTGGAATCGTATAAAGCATATATAACTCTTAAATATTGACTATTCTATAAACTTATATTGGGAAAACGTAAACTGAGTCCGATTTCCGATATTTCATCTATATATTTTTTTATTCAAACATGTTTCGCATTGTCAAACAACGAAGAGAAGTAAAATTCCCGCTCGTATATGCAGGTATGCTTGACCACGAAGATTCCGACAACATAACAAATTTCCAATTTTCCGACGGGTCTCAACGATAGAGAGTCCATGCCCCCCCCCCCCCGGCCCCGCCCGGCCACGGCGCCACTGTATGTTGTACAGATTTTTACGCTCTTTCCAACGGTACAGAGAAATATAGTATCATGTGCCTTGAAACCCAGGAATTTTGAAGATGTATTCCGGTTCGTGTTTCGGTTTCAGCTACGCGGTTTTAACATTATAAAATCAATATTAAAGATTATATAATTTAGAATTTTAGTATTCCTTGTTTTAGAGATTCCGGTTTTTAATAACCAACACCGCGTTATCTTGATTGTCCTAATTTCGTGGTTATAATTTGGGCTCCTATGCAGCGACAGGTAAATTAAGGTTCAAGAGTTCATGGCCCTCATGCTATTGTGGTGTCCCTGCCATCCGTCGTTGAAGGCCCGTTCAAACGAGGACAACAATGTTGGACGATGTTGCACAATTAATATTGGATGAAAATATTAACATGATAATTTCACACCCGATCCAACCTCTTCCAACATATTCCAACACCAGCCAACATTAACCAACATTGTGTTCAAACGAGGCCAACAATGTTACATCCAACAATGCTGGATGATATTGGACCGACATGTTGGCTTAATATTTGATATACATGTTGTAATGTTTGTTGTTGTTGGTGCCACGTCTGCATGTATGTTTGTATTTGGCGAATTTATAAGTGTAATAGATATATAACTATCGAATAAATAAGACGCACATTTAGCATAACTGTTTATATACTGTTGGCAAACCTAGGTGACAATGAGATCAGTGATATTTGGTTAGAAGACGTGTCGAACCCGTAATGCTTGCAATAAAATTATACATATTACAAGTCAACAGTTTAGTCAATTGTATATGCAAATATGAACCAAAATCATATATGAAAGTATAGCATTTTTCCCGAAGACCTTTAAAGATTGAACCTTGACCTTGCAGTGTTTACTGTTTATAGACACAACAATAAAAGACGGGTAGGATGGCGAGCTTTTATTGAATAAAATAGAATTATATATTTCAAGCTTCCTCTGGTTAAGAAAAGATGGGACATCTTCAAAGCCTGCCAGCCAAAGATGGCACATATTTCTGGTACAAGAGTTTTCACTGTACGTATTCTTAATTATTCCAACTTCTATTATGTGTACAGTTAGCCATACTCTCATAGTCTCATTATCAATGTCATCATTCTTCACACCTATTTATTGACGTTCCGGATGTCATCGGAATTGTTTCTTTTGACGTCCAATTTCTTTCGGGGACGTCAATGTGTAAACATGATCTTAAAATGCATCTATAAATGTAAAATCTTATTTCCCAAGCCTAAGGCTATAAGGAAACGAAAACTTAAGGAAACAAGACGCTCTATTGGGCGTGAAGTCGCTGGGGGCCTATAGGGGTATTGAAATGACCATATTTCCCCCTATATAAGATCATGCGCCTAGAAGCGAATATTAACTTGATAATTGCAAAGCCCCAGGTTACCTAAAATGTAGTAAATGGTGCCTTTTTAACATAATCTCAAGAGTCAAGTTCTTCAATGAGATCAGGGCGCTGTTGAGCTTAGTGCTATTTGCATGACCAATAGAGTTAAGATGGAGTTGTGTGATCATGTCAAGTCTTGGCCATGTGCCAGTGCGTCTTAAGGCTCTTTTTCACTCAACGCAAAAACCAACTCGCAAACTCGCTGCGAGTTCTTGCATGTAATTAAAATAAAATGTCGCCGAGCATTGTGGTTGGATGAAAGTACTCGCAGCGAGCTTGCGAGTTGGTTTTTGCAGGTTTTTGCGACGTCGACTTTTGCAATCGTTTTCTTTTGAATTATGAGCCCTCGACTGGAACGGATCCGGTCGAGGGCTCACAATTCAAAAGAAAACGATCGCAAAAGGTCGATCGCGCGACGTTTTGGTCTGAATGGAAATCAGCCTTTAATATACATCGATTCGAAAAAGAGCTGTCAAGTCTGGAGGACTGTGGCGAGTTACACGAAAACGAGGCTAGTCAGGTTGTTTTCAATTGAAATTGACAAAATAACATTAAAATTATACGAAGTTATATAAAAGCTTTTCATGGAAAAATTGTTGTTTAAATTTGCATGCCATCGCACTGTTGTGTACCTCTTTGTTCTCAACAAGGATACCGGCTCTCAAATGGTGAAAAGGTTTCATATTTCAACTTTCCAAAAGATAAAACCGCACGTAAACAATGGATTCATGCAATAACGCGCGACGAAGGGAACTATTTTAAAATCCGTGACAAGACTAAGGTTTGTTCTCTTCATTTTAAGCCTGACGACTTAAAGAAATCCTTAAACGGAAGAATATTTGTAAAGGAAGGCAAAATTCCTTCAAAGTTTGAGTGGAAGCTAGAATCGCCGAAGAAACGAAATGCACCAACAGTCCGACAGCCACTAGTCAAGAACACAACATGCAACAATGTGCCAAGTACTTCTTCACATGCAGATTTCACAGTCAGTAAAGTTAATGACAACGAGGAATTATTGAAGGAAGAGGTGACAGACTTAAAACGCGCACAGGAAGTATTGGAACGAAAGATTAAACACACTGAAGATAGCCTTCGTGATGCAAAAGAAACAATCTCTAACCTTCAACAAGAAAACTGTGATCTTAAAAAGAGTATTTGTTTAATTCAGCAAGAACGCGTTCAGAACAGTGGACACATGAAGAAACAGATCGAAATTTTGAAGAAACAGAGCGAAATTATTGAACCATTGTTGAATTTGAACAGTCTAACGTCCGACCAAGATATTGCTTTCTACACAGGATTTCCCAACTATGATATATTTATAGCACTTTTTAATTACCTTAACCCAGGGACACATGGGGAAAATATAAGGTATGTGAGGGAAAAACCAAATGATTTTTATGTTGCCATCGGCGATGGTGAACCAGAGAAGGAAAATGGTGAGAGAAAGAAGGGAAGGCCAAAGAAGCTTAAACCAATCCAAGAATATTTTATTGTGTTGTGTAGGTTACGCAGAGGCTTTTCAATACAGCATTTATCACACTTGTTTGGTGTCGCATCATCCAGTGCAAGCAGAAGGTCAAATTAACCTCTGGCCATCAAAGCAACTTGTGCAAGACACTATGCCTGATGTATTTAAAGAAAAATATCCAAACACTCGTGTCATAATAGACTGTACCGAAATAAGATGTGAGATGCCGGGCAGTTTATTATTGAATGGTGAACTGTTCAGTTCTTATAAGAACCACACAACGCTTGATAGGGATAGCACCAAGTGGAGCCATTACTTTTATAAGCCAGTTATACACAGGGTCTATATCTGATCGGGAGATCACGATTCGAAGTGGTTTTCTTGACCAAGCTTTTGTTGACGGTGATACGGTTATGGCTGATAAAGGATTCACCATACAAGATATTCTACCATTGGGGACAACCCTGAATATACCGCTATTCCTTGGCCAGAATTCCCAAATGGGTGCTGAAGATGTTATCCACACACAGCTAATTGCTAGTGTGCGAATTCATGTTGAAAGGGCTATAAATCGCATTAAAGACTACAAGATTTGGAGTGGGGTAATACTCCTTAGCTCATTTGGATTTGTGAATCAAATGTGGTCCATATGTGCATTTCTGTGCAATGCACAAGACAAACTTATCAGCATATAATTTCTGAAATTATGGGAACTGTATTTGTGTGGAAATGTTCAGGTAAATTAATCAATTTGTTATATATTATTATGAATTTAATAATCATTATTTATAAATATATTATTTATTGAGAATACTTTATGCTTCCTAAAACACATTGCTCAAAAGGAATTACTGTGCCTTTAAGTACTATGTCAAACAAAAGATCAGCACTCACAAAGCTATAAGTATTAGTAGTTAGCTATTGTGCATTGTATTCAGTAGTTGCCAAATTGATGAAATGATCAAAGTAATATGACTGCAATATATTTTTCATATTTATCCAGTACTGGTGATCATATTTAATTCCTCAATGCTGAGTCCCTTGTCAGTATATATAACAAAATCACGCCACTTCGCTTGTGTTACTCCTAGCTGACCTGAGCATAGTAATCATGGTCATGCTTGAGTTGTGATTTTCCAGCAACTTCGTGTGAACAAAACTTTGGATCTGAACAGGCATCTAAAGGAGTTACCCTGTATTTTGTTTCAGGGCATTTTACCTCGACAAGACCATAGGGTTCACTGCATCCTGCATCAATAACTTTCCCATCTGGAGAAGCTCCAAGAAAAGGTGCATCTTTGCATACAACAAACCCTGATTTGAATAACACTACATGTTTTCCAATTGCATGCATATATTTCTGATATTGTTGCAATGCAGTTGACTCATACTTGTTCCCATGGGCTGTGTACTTTGAATTAAAGGGCTTTGGATTTAGAAAGTTATTTGCAAGGGAATCATGATTTCTTCTTTTCCTCCTCAAACTTTGGACATGAAGTCCAAAGTTTGAGGCAGTTAACCTGTACTTTCTTTCACATTTCCATTCTGCAGACTGGGATTGAGCCTTTGTTTTCTTTTCAATATCATTCAGCTTGCCCTCAGTAACACATAATTGTTCGATGAACTTCTTTTCAGATTGACTGCAACTGTTTGGGCATTTAAAATCAGGTATATCAGTAATTGGAAAGCTTGGATATAAGGTTCTGTCAATGTTTTCCTTATCATGTAGAGTTTTTCTTGAGACAGAATTTATGTCACAGAAAACATTGAAATTAGACTCTGTCAAGGAAAGTTGATAGCTTGCATAAGACCCTCTCGGACTCTTACCATGCAATGTTTCCACATAGCCATCTTGATCACCAGCATGATCAGCATCATTCATGATTTGTGCTAAAGCCGTCGAAGGGTGTAATCGTTCAAGATCTTGCTGTAAATTTAATTCATCTTTTTCCTGGGTCCTCAAGCTTGCCCGAGCTTCGAACAAGTTACACTGGACGCCTGATTTTTTACGTAGAGATTCACTACCAGAGGAATTCGAAGTGTTATAATCAAGCTTCGTTTTCTTTACATTAACTTCCATAACTGGTTGTGGCTGTTTAGAATCTCCTCTACCCTTTCTGTGCCACGTCTGTAAACTAGACGTGCAAGCTTCTGAGGGTAGCATGTAATCATCTTTATTTAATTCAGAAACATATTTACAATCATAAAGGCTAAACTTGCATATTTTCATCATTAAAGCCAACACATGATTACAGAAACCAATCTTTCCTGCAACACAGGAACATTCGGCCTCTGCAGATACAATGTCCAAAGCAACCTTCAACTTGTGCGGTGGTTCATTCTTTTTGAAGCTGTGATAGCACAGACATTTACAATAAAAGTGTTTCTCGTCGCTGTTGGCTAACACTTCTTTTAGGTATTCATCCTCTAGAAATAGTTTCGGCTCTTCTCATGCATGTTGGAACTGTGTGATTTTGGCTATGTGAATCGAAGGACTTGTCAGATTTTGAGATACGCAAGTTCATCTCTGCACGAGTAAATAAAGGCATACGACTCAGAGAAGTCGACCAACTGTTAGTCGGGTAGATAACTCGACTTGTATTTAATGTGTTTTCCAATTCGTTAGTATCCGGTTCGATTTCTTGGGGAGTTTGTCTTCTCGCTTTTCTTTTCGAAAATATCTTGTTTTCGTCGGGGTCAACGATGCTCTTGTCACGGTCTGATTCTACATACTCGTCGACCCTTCAATAAAAAACCAAAACATAATGTCAACACAGCGCAAAATCGCGAAATCGAGTCCATATTGACACATGTAGAATTTTTTATGCTTACCGTTTTACGAATTGCGCTTTCGTTTTAAGGCCTTTGCACGAATCACCACGACATTTTAACCAAAAACGAAGCTCGTCCATCTTTAGCTTAGAAGGTATTCTTCCAGCTATGGAAGCACCGGGAATATCCTCTTCGGTTAATTCTACGTCAAACTTATAAAAACCTGATGAGGCCATGTTATTTAAAAAATATAAACAATTTCAAAATTTTCGCGCGAAAAATTAACCTGACTAGCCTCGTTTTTGCGTAACTCGCCACAGTTCTCCAGACTTGACAGCTCTTTTTCGAATAGATGTATTGTGCCTCTGGCTTTCTTTCTAATTACATAAGTCGATCACGTGGCTTTATGGGGTCATGTTGTAATATGTATATGTCACGGAAAGTAACGAATTTGTATAATTATATATACATATAGTTTTCCACTTTGAAAGACAATTAAAGTTCTTTGTACAATTAACACACAATGACCATACACTAATATTTAATATATATACCAGTATCTTTAGCTATCGTACAGTATATACTCTGTAGCGATATAATCCAGTGCCCATGAGTCGTCCTGTCATTCTGTCAACATGCACAACATGCAGCATTAAACAATGCATGCAGTTATTCTACATCAATATTCATCAATTTTCGGCTAAGCTATAGTATATGTGCACAGCAATCAAATATTTAATATGTGGAATAAGTACATGTCAGCAGGGAAACTAAACAAATTTTAGATTTTTTGTCGATGATTTTCCGATATTGAGTTAGAGTGAGTTGACATTGTCTTTGACATTACTTCAAGCAAGGTCAGAATATAGACGCAAACTTGTTCTATGCACTGTGCATGTTTCATACTATATTGCACACATATATATGTTTAAGGCACTCGGCAAATAAGAGCGCTTTGAAAGCGTCGTCTAAGGCGATGATGTTGAACTATATTACTAATTTCATAAGTAAACATATAAGTGCATGCTATAAACATAGACAATCTAAAATTAATGTAGTTTGTCTCAACATGCGACAAATCCAACAAGTCAAAGTTATCCCAAACTTCCAATACAGATAGCCAAGACGCATGCAATTTCAGGAAAAAGTCAGAATGCCCACTGTCTAAGAAATGTGCCTACTGTAATCGGTCATAAATATGCCGCGTTGCAATTTCAGGAAAAAGTCAAATGCCCACACTGTCTAAGAAATGCCTTGCCAAGATGGGTCATATATTACAGTTATAACCAAACACAAAACTATAAACAGACCTCTCAAAACTTATGTTGGACTTACTTTGAAAACTCTTTTAAGACAAGATTTACAAACCACAAAGCCTCATTTAATTCTTTCGCGAAACGCAACGCTACTGAGCTGAGCAAATATAGTTTATATCAGCACGGCAAGATGGCGCCCGCTCATCTCGGCAGTGAACTCTAAGTAAACTGGAACGCTAACTCCTATGATCAAGTCCTATGATTCGTCGAAGCCAAGCTAGCTTTTCTGAGGTTTGAGTTGAAATACTTAACGCCGAACATTGGGCTGTATATGAAATTGAAGCTATTAAAAAGTTATATTTGATATAAAAACTTCAAGACTTTAGGCAAAATGGAAATACGGCAAATTTTCCCTCAAAGTTTTAAGTATTTCCCTTTTACCTAAGGTCTTGAAGCTTTTATATCAAATATAACTTTTTAATAGCTTCAATTTCATATACAGCCCAATGTTCGGCGTTAAGTATTTCAACTCAAACCTCAGAAAAACTGAATTAAGCTGGCTTCAATTCCCCTCCCCTGCGTTAGCGTTCCAGTTTACTAATAATTCAATGCATCTCGGTGGTTTGCCGCTCGCGGGAAATAGTTCAAAATTTTGAACTATTTTTTACTCGCTGCGAGAGCTCGCAATAATAAACCAATCATAAAACGTCGTGTGGTGGCAACGGAATAACATTCGTGCGAGTTTCGCAGCGAGCTGCGACGAGCTTCGTGCGAGGACTGGAAATCCGCCTTTTCACTAAAACCACCTTCTCTGTACAGTATATGGCCAACTTTAAAAAACAAATTGACGGCGTCTCAATTGGTTCGCCTTTTTCTCCCACTCTACTGAACATAACTATGACTGAATTTGAAGATCCAACAAATTTATTAAGCCACAATAAATTCAAGCACGATATAATTGAATAAACAATATATGGACAACCTGACACTTGTTGTGACTAAGACCTGTTTTTATGAATCTTATACATGAAGGGCTGGCCTTAATGCAAGATCCCGTGTGCTACAGTAACTAAAATCTCTCTTAAAAATTGTTTGCGTCTATATGACATGAGAACCAGCCATCCTCGTCGCGATCTTGCTATTAGGGAGTTTACGATTTACAACGCGGTCAGCTGGACGATGTCAATTTGTGCTTGTCATAAGCCACAGGAATTTAACTATACGTATACTGCCTTAATTGTCCAAAACATGTTTTAACAACTTTGCAAACTTTTAAATTAGGCTCCGACGTTTAGCTGATGTTTGCCGTTTGGTCAATGTTAAAATTAACCCCTGGGACCACAAATAAAATTATTCATCCTTTTTGTCTTGCATGACGTATGTCTTTGTTGTGCATGCGCGTCGTTGAGCTGGTCGCGTCGCATATCGTAAACTCTTTATTAACTACCCCAAATCTCGCCTAGTAGGGCGGCTAAAAATTTATCCTGGCTGAGCTAACTCAACAGAGTGGGGCTGACCTCTTGGTAGATTTCAGTAAAAAGGGTCTTATCCGTGTCAAACTCTATTTTCGAAGTCATTTGTCATTTAAATATTTAGCTGAATATTTTGAACAGTATTCAATCGTCTGCTAGTTTTTATTCGAAGCGTGTTTCAACCCGAAACGTATTGAAAAACTTTATAATTTCATACTATAGGTTAATTAGATCATTCGAACCAGTGGGACGCCCATTGCAGCGCAATATACTATATTTTTCTTTAAGTACTAAGATTTTTCTCGGCGTACATATTCAAACGAAAATTTATAAATATTTTTAGACCTAGCCTGGAGAAGTTAATATCATATAAATTAATATATATAAATTTTCGTTCGAATATTCCATCCACAAACCAATGGCGTAATTACTATGGGTTCGGACCAGGCGAACCCGGGGGCCCCAACGCCAATGGCCCAAAGGGGGGCAGCCAGGCTCAGACTGTAGATATGTTAATATGTTAAAATTTCGTTTTCTGACCATCAGAATTCTGTAAAATCTTCCCCCAAAGTCCAGGAAATGGCATTTCAGAGACTCTAGATTTAAAAATTTTCCGGAGGGCTATCCCCCGAAAATTGAATAAGTCACTCACTAAGTATACGTACGTTTGTATCGTATCTCAGGGCGCGCATTAACGGGGCTGGGGGAATATCGGTCCCAAATTGAAAAATTACACCACTTATTCGGTTCAAGTTGGTCCGAAGCTTCCCGTCTCTATAAGTAAATGATATACAAACATCAACATAAGAAATGAACTAGAACAACTTTGTAAAACGCAGAAGTATATTTTCCTCGTAACGATTTCGACAGAGAGCAATATATTCAAATACAAGTGGACACCTTCAAACAATTCAAAAACCATTCCACTTTAGCACTTGCTTTTGCGTTCTCTTTCCACTTCACTAATAATAGTCAGGGGCGCACATTCTGACGACTATTATTAGTGAAGTCTTGGAAAGAGAACGCGAAAGCCATTGCAAAGTCGGGTGTTTTTTATTGTTTGAAGGTCCATGGCTACGTCCTCTTACATTTGCATATATTGCATTGCATGTTTATGCATCGTTCACTTATAGAGACGGAAAACGTCGGACCAACTCGGACTGAATAAGTAGTGTAATTTTACAATTTGGGACCGACCCCACCCCCCCCCCCCCTGCTAACATCGGCGCATGTAAAAGGAACGACCAGACCGGAGTAATATTAAGCCGAAGTTATTCATAAACTTCTAACATGCGTTAACTTCTAAACGTGCTATTTTTCTTTATTTTGAGAACGTGTCATAATGTGGTAATGTCGACGTCTTTTTATATTATATTAATATTCTATATTAATGGCATTGCTTACCTGAAAATGCAGGAAACTATATTTCCGAACTTTTGAAATTCCAAATCTTTACATTGACTCGTGGTACATGTGTTGATGTGATCAAACTATCCCTGGATAGTGGACACCCCTCCAAACCATTTACGGAATGTGCGCCCCGGTTGTCATCCAAGGAATTAAAAAAGTCGTACACACCTTGAATATGCTGTGCGCTAGAGTATACACTGGCTATCTTCTCGTTAATATACTTTGCGGACTACACAGTCTTGTAAGGCATCGTTTGATAATGTTTGCGTTCATTCTATTGATCGGTAGAGATAGATTGGGTTGATTACACCATATCTCCTAGGTTATATCGATTAATCGATAAACTTTTCTCTTAATTCCATATTGTAACAACGCTTTGTTTCACATAGTCATGATATGGTTCCAATGTTCAACATTACTCTGTGTTTAATTTAATCATCGGCTCTCTTCAAAATAGTTTGCTTGGTGACGTTCTTGGCCAACTGGATTGCTCGGTTGTAACTAAACTGTAATTTACGTCTCGTGGCAACTCGGCCCCAACCTACCCCTGTACTTTTTGGAATGAATTAACGCCTTTTGCGAAAGGATCGAGAAAATTAAACTATACCTCATTTCATTTCTATTTATTTACAAGACAACTACACACCATAAGAAGAATTTACATTATTTTCTCGCTCTGATAACTGCCTGTTGACCACCATCTGCTGCATATAATTGTGCTTAGTGAAACCCACCAATAGACATCTAGTTAATAACAATAAGATTACTATGGCTACTGAGATAGCTTGATAATATTAGATGTGCCAATATCAAAAGCCTATTCCAATGCAGTTTAATACTCTTTTGTAAAGTCAGTACACGCCGATATAGTTCACTCAGTTAATAGCAATAAGAAAGTCGTGCTTAGTGTGGTAGCTAGGACTATTTTTACGAAAATCATAAGTATGTTTTGCAGTCAGCAATGAGAAAGGACAATAGCATCGCCATTCCATACTTTTTCGTAGAATATTGCCGCCAAGTCTTGCGAGAAGTTCACCTGGGCATGCCACCCCGCTATAATAAAAATCATTACACCACTTTGTTCTTTTCTCCAGAACTGCGAAACCTGGGTAACAGAACGAGAGATGTATATGGTTAGAACTCATTAAGGAGCAATGCGCCTTGATGCGCCCTACTTTGCTATTTTTTAACAGAACATTTATAACAGAACAAGATACAGTATAACAGTATACAGTATAAAGCTATTCTCACAATGGTTGCTTTGATACATGGGGAACTTTATTTTACCAAAAAAGCTATTCTATTTCATAGAATTAGCGTTATAAATATTAGAGTAACAAACATTTAAAATAATTGATTAAACTGACCTGTTAATTGTTAATTGAGGAAACATCGAAATTTTCAAATATTTCTGCAGCAATCTTTATTTGTTTGTTCAAAGCTTAAAATCTGAACGTTATTCCTGTACTCTTACCTGGCAGATATACATCAGTGTTCCATGTGATGTTTCCTGGCGCATATTTCGCAACGTTTCTCCAAGAGAACACATTACCGTGTATATTGAAGCCTCCAGCAGACATGGCAATAAAACTGGCGGTCGCTACTTCATAGTCCCAGATATTGAGTTGTGTCAGTATCGCGTTATCATTGCTTAAACCAAGGATAAAATTCCTTCCTGCTGGTAGTTCTGTCTGGAGTTTCTCGTGTTTGGTATAGCTACCAACTCGGTATCCGTCATAGAAATATTCGAGCGTGCCTTTCTCTCCATTCCATTTTATACACAAAAAGTGCCAAGCCTTGTAGCCATTCGTCACATTTCTGAAGAGAATAATAACTACATCAATTTGACAGGGGCTTCTCTGACTGACAGGGGAAGCGCTTTTCACCTCTGAGATCGTGGGTTCGATTCTCGCTGCGGACTTATGACTTATGTTAATGCAGTTGGTCAACGCTTTATTGATTATCTCATACCTAGCGTAAAATCGGCTTTCCTATTGGCTCCGAAGAGGTGCGTTCAATCCCGAGCCAACCTGCTGACGTATGTTTAGGAGGTGGGTTTGGGATCGAAGTATTTTCAAGATGGCCGCCGAAATTTGTTCGGCAGGTTCATAAACCTTGGCAATGTTTTCGCAGAGTGTGTGCATTTTCTCTTTTCAAGAATAAGGGAGTATTGCAGATAATGTTTTTAGCTTCAATTTTAGCCTAAGTTTGTTTGCTTGCGTAGTATGTGGCGGCTAAAATGTTCGTTATCCAAACAAGAAATTATATACTAAAATGCGTAATTTCTTCAGTACTTTTTCCCGAAATGGTAAGAGATAAATGCCAAACATACTTGCAGAGTTGCAGGGTGGTGAGTGCGGGCTTTGACGCACCTCGGGTGGCTGGTAGCTGTCCGGACCCCAACCAGCCACCCTCGGTGCGTCAAATCCAGGACTCACCTCCCTGCAAGTATGTTTGTTATAGAGTCGGGGTTTTCTCCGAGTTGACAGGGTGGGTTTTGAAAAGGTCCAACCTAACCCTTCCATCGTAGATGGGCTACTTTACCGACATGCCTCTACGGTGGAAGGCAGAGGCGTCTTTAGTAAACCTCGTGTATTGACATGTTAGTTGTTCTCTTCTGTGCTTTTAGGGATTTTCTCCGGACCTTCTACCAAAAACGAACTTTTTTGACTTAAATGTTGTCCGGCCGTCTATAAATGTTTACACTTACCTACTTGTAGAATGACCATTAATAGTGGAATTCAATGTGGTTCCTGAACTATAGCGAAATAGAAATGTGTTCGACGTATAATAGGCAAAGAACGGTGTCATACCAGTGCCTTTATCAAAGAACCACAGACAACTTGATAAAAATCTCATGGCTTTGGATGGTCCTGGATACTTTACTGGGCTTGAGAGTGGTAGAGTTATGTCATAGTTCATCCCTTCGCCTGTATAGATTGAAGAATTAAAAATGGTGTTAGTGGCACAATGGTTAGTGCATATGTTTTTCACCTCTGTGATAGGGGATTGGTTCCAGCAATATGTAGTTGTCTTATGCAGTGATTATGATTATATAATAATCGCATGTGAGAAGAGTATTTCTCGTTTGCCTCTACCAAACACCGCAGGTTTTCTCCATGTACTCCGGTTTTCTCCAGTGGTAACACTCGACTAATAACCGATAAGGGATCAATCAGTGATGGGCCTAACTGGACCATTAGGAAGAACTGTATTCTCATTTAAACATACCTGAAAAAGATGCGTCAGACGGACGATTGATTCTTGGATCAGATATATAGTCCTTTACCATAAACCAAGTGATCAAATCACCATCTCTCGATCCAGGACTTTTAGCGATCGACTCGATCTCGTTACCGTTTTTCGCTTTGCTCCATAAATTCACACGACTTATATTTCCAACTAAATTATAGCTTACTCCGTTGTCTATAACTTTTCCGATGTTTAGAATCGCGCCTGATGGGATTGTTCTTCCTGTAAAAACCGTTCTGTTCGCCCAGAGGACACCGTCGATAAGTAATATCCATCTTCCAGTAACACCAGACCAGGAAAAACCAACATGGTGCCAATAACCATCATTTATTGGTATAACACGAGACCTGTAATAAAACCGTTATAAATGTTACATTTATCTTTCGCTCCCGTTACGTTATATCATACAAAATTTATCTATTTCTCAGAAACACTCACACCACATGTCGACCGAACAAATTTCCAGAAAATTTCGCGATAGTTTCTCCACTGTCATCATCAGAATCGAACGCAAGAGCAAATGTTTCTGTCGAGTTCTCAGAAAGGTAAGACACCAGAGGGTATTTTAAAAATCCTGGATTAAAATTTATCCATGCACTAAATGTGAACTCATTGAAATCCTCATCTACTGTGCCCAGATCAATGAAGTTGTTTTCAGTGGTGTTCGGGAAAGTTATGTCGTAATCATCTAAGAGAGAGAAAAGTCAATGTTATCCTATAGATCATGAATATCATTAAGTACCATCGTGCAACAGATGATGGTCAACCAGCAGTTATCAGATTGAGAAAATAATGTTAATTATTTTCATTATAATTTATGTAGTAGTCTTGAATTTTGAGGCAAAACAAATTGAATTGCGAGGTGTAATCCAATTTTCTAGCTCCTATAAGTGTTAACATTTCTGAAGTGGACCACCATCTTCTGCCCTGTAATACGTGCACGTGGTGAAACATACCAACAGTGGCAGTATAGAACTGGTGAGTTCAATGTTACAAGGTAGCAGATGGTGATCAACTCTGATTCTACATATTTACCTCCAAACATAAGTTAGACTACTACTGTTCATAAAATTCAAATAATTTACAATGTTTTCTCACGTTGATAACTGCAGGTTGACCACCATCTGCTGCACGATAGTGCTTAGTGAAACCTATCCTAAACAGAATGCGCACGGTTACTTAATTATCTGTCAATACTTACAGTATCTTTCATATTGACAATATTTTCCGTAATATTTTTCCTCACATTCGCATTTGAATCCCTCGGGCTCACAACTGTCAGCTAAGCATCGTCCAGCTTCATGGCACAAATTGTTCTTTATACATTTTGGCTGGAAATTGAAAAAAATACTTTAGACCTAAACTAATGTTACAGTATTTATTCTGGATAGATATATCAGTTCTAAGCTGTTCTCCCTAGAGGTCCAGTAAGGCGCATTTCTTTATTTGTACTGTATTATATTAAAAAAGAAAACTGAAGTACTCGGAGAAAACCTGCGGACCTGCGGTGTTTGGTAGAGTCAAACTGGAAGCATTTTTCTCACCCGATGCAACTGAGAAGTTCTGTTTACAATGTAAATAATTCAGTTTAAACCTGTATTTTGCAAACACCTTTGAACGATAATTGAACATGAATAATTTGATCATTTCCTACCGATTCAACTGTCTTTAATATGTACAATGTCCACTTTTCCTTTGCATCATCATTTTCCGTTAGTGCTGAGAGTTCAGGTTCGCCTTGCGTTACTTGGCAGTTGATGTCGTCATGCCGAACGTTCCTATGTCTGAAAGCTTCGCATGATTTTCCCGCTCGGCACAGCTGTGCGCATCCCAAAACTGAATTGACGAAAACTTGCTTGGTGACGTTCACGTGCAGTGGTTCTAAATAGAACAAGATACACAAGTAGAAAAGTCTATTTTTGTTGTTAGTGTTATATATTGTTGTTGTTGACGAAGTATTGTATAGATGTTTGGGTGGAAGATTGCAGTTATTTGAATCTATATGGACGTGTTGATAGCACAGTGCATGCTTAGTGCATGCATGCCTTTCATCTCTGTGACTGGATGGGGTTCGATTCCACGCAATATGCAGCTGTCCGATTATAATATCACCTCAGTGGCATGTGAGAAGAGTGCTTCCAGTTTGACTCTAGCAAACACCGCAGGTTTTCTCCGGTTATTCCGGTTTCCTCCTGTAATAACACTGCACCAATAAGAAAAAGTCCTTACTGAACCTCCAGGAAGAACAGTTTAGAACTTATATAGAGGTATCCAGTATAAATATACTGGGTTTGGTGGATAATCCAAGTGAGTAGATATATACACAATTTTAAAACCTAACCAGGAGCGGTTGCGAAAAATGCAAAACTAGGTCCTCTGGCAGGAATTGAACCCACGGCCCTGCCATTCCGGTGCAGCGCTCTAACCAACTGAGCCACAGAGGCCATTTGCTGAGCTGTAACCGTAAGTTCTGTATATATAGGTTATAGGGTGCGCGGGTTGTGATAAGGTAAATTCCTGCACCGAAATCGCAGGGCCGTGGGTTCAATTCCGGCCAGACGAACTAGTGTTGCATTTTTCGCAACCGTTCCTGGTTAGGTCTTAAAATTGTGTATATATCTATTCACTTGGATTATCCACCAAACCCAGTATTCTAGTTCAACCAAGTGAAGTGCAAATAAATCTTTGAAATTTACCTTATCACAACCCGCACACCCGATAACCTATATATACAGAACTTACGCTTACAGCTCAGCAACTGGCCACTGTGGCTCAGTTGGTTAGAGCGCTGCACCGGAATTGCAGGGCCGTGGGTTCAATTCCTGCCAGAGGACTAGTGTTGCACTTTTCGCAACCGTTCCTGGTTAGGTCTTAAAATTGTGTATATATCTACTCACTTCGATTATCCACCAAACCCAGTATTCTAGTTCAACCAAGTGAATAAATCTTTGCAGTATAAATATAGTTAGTGTAGTTAGTTATGTTCAAATAGGTGCATGTTTTGACTATTTAATATGAATATATACATATATGTTCCATGCAGTTGATTACTTATAACGGAAATATTTCTTGTCATTTCCAACTAATAATATAAGGATTCGTCATTAATTTTTTGATATAAAGAATCATTATCGTCTTTAAATTCCTGTCAAATTCCTACAATTATTTGCATACTACGTTTTTGATAGGCTACAAGAAAGTCTTTTAGTCATGATATATACATTTCTCTATTACAGGCTGTTTAGCTTAGACAGGCGTGTTTTTAATTATTTTGACAAATGGATGTCGTTTTTTTTCGCTGCAGGAAAAGCAACCGGAATGCAATATATATTTAAAGAAAGTAAACTAATGAGTGCCTGCAAGGCATATGAATAGTGGTCTGTTTTAAGAATTTTAAATGGTGCAGTGTGAGGACCATTAGTGTGAGGGTCCAGTGTAGGCAGTATTCTGCAATAATCTGCTGTGGTTTGTGTAGCGATTAACGAAGGTTCGCTCGAAGCGTCGAATTTTTTTATCTTTTTCTAGTGGACTTAAGAAAGGGCAGCCACCTGTATACAGATATAGACAAACATTTGCGCATATATTTTATTTGTTTCAATAAATATGCCATTTCAAATATAGACACTGGCAAGTTTGGTTTTTCATTTTCCTGGCAGATGGAGTAAACAATAAACACTCGTGTTCTAATTTTATATTTGCATGAAATGTAATCAAAAGCAGATTGCAACTTTTTTAAGAACTTTCATCTGATAGGATACCGGTAAGTTCTTGATTAGACAGCTAAATGCTCTATATTACATTGCGTCTAGTGCTATAGAGACACAATGTCAACGCTCTTTTGTGTTAAGTACAGAAGGGGTAATATATGAATCAAGATGTATTAATACTAGTATCTTTTTGGCATTTGCTCTCGAGTTTGCATGTGTAGACATACGAAAACATCATGTATAGGCATAGTAAACGATTAACTATAACATGCTTATAGAACTATAGACTACAACGAAATTTATCATCAGCCATTGCCTGACTTGACGCCAACATCTTTTGAAACGAACGCTGTAGCATATATAGCTCGATAAAGCTAAAATTTGTCATTTTACCTTTGCTTGGCTTGAAAATGCCTTGTTGACAAAACGACGTCTGCTGGGACGCACTTGAGTTTACCAAAACCAGAACCAACATACCCAAAACGAACCATCCTGGTTTCCGGCAGAGCTGAAACATTATTTTTAAAAATTTTTCCTGTTAAACTTTTAACTTTAGTGCGCAAACGTGGCGGCTTCCAACTGTCTCGCAAAACGTCTTATTCAATCAGTAAACGTCAAGTGCTAAATGAACTTGAAAATGAATAAAATGAATATTGGATACAAGAAATTAGCAAGTTAAGCTATTAAATTTTAATACATTGACCTGCCCGGTAACCTGTCGACAAATTGAATGAATGCGCGGACAATTGCCAATCGGCCGTCAAGACGAACTAACTGCGTTGTTTGAACTTGCGTGCGCATAGTTTCAGACGATGAGACGAACTCTCAGGAAAATATCCGGCATGGTTTCTTTCCAGGGGGCGGTTGTATCAAGGCCGGATAGCACTATCCACCGGATAGCGAATTTTTCGACTGTTGTAAAAATGCTCCAAAAGCTATAAAACTACGAATGTAGACCCCACAATTTAGATAAAATGCCAATGCTTTAACAATTTGCCAAATCTAGACGAATCAACGGCCAAGGTTTAAAGGTTGTATGAAGATCAACGGACGATATCCGGAAGGTTGAGTGCTATCCGGCGTTGATACAACCGACCCCAGAACCATTGCTAGTATAGATCAACCTATTCATTTGTTTATACTACCTAGGATAAATGGCGCCACAGAAACAAAACTTACAAACAGACAAGACAAGACAAGACAAGACAAGACAAGACAAGACAAGACATGACAAAGAAACAAACGGACAGACAGATAAACATTGCCACGATTGCATGGTCAGAAACAAAATGGCTGTCAAATAAACAAAAATTTTAATTGATCTTTATCGATTTTAAATGAAAATCAGCTCGTTACCTTTTGTTCTTTACAGATGAAAATTTATAATGCTGAGGGAATTTGTGTTCACCAAGAGTAAGTGTATATATATATATATTTATAATGTTGAGGGAATTTGTGTTGTTTATATATATATATATATATATATAGAAATAATTATTTTGAGTAATATATATATACACTTACTCTTGGTGAACACAAATTCCCTCAGCATTATAAATTTTCATCTGTAAAGAACAAAAGGCCGGTAACGTGGCGATTTTCATTTAAATACCCTCGGTAAATACAATGGTTAATGTTAGGATATGAATTTATGGGTAAATGTCAAGATTTTTTTCGGCATCTCGTTCGATGGGATTAATAGTAGAAGGTGTTACTAGATAGAATACTCGAACGGTAAACGTAAACGAATAACGTTTACGTTTACGTTTACGTTTACGTTTACACAGTAATTTTTTTGCGGACATTTTGGCCCCAGGGGGCCGTTTTGGCTTTTTAAAAGAGGGGCCGATTTGGCCCTGACAGGGGCCAAAAGACAACTCTGGGGCCGTTTTAGCCCCAAGGGGCCGTTTGGGCTCTTTTAAACAGGGGCCGTTTTGACACCCTGACAGGGGCCAAAACGCAACTCTGGGGCCGTTTTAGCCATAGGGGGCCGTTTTGGGCCAATTTGAAAGGGGTCGTTTTGGCTCTGACAGGAGCCAAGACACAACTCTGGGGCCGTCTTGTCACATTATGGGCTATATAGCCCCTTTTAGAATTTAGAGCTGTTTTTGCCACGAAATTATTTTGAGTAATTTTTTTATTTTTAAACACGGAGGCCGTTTTTGGCCAAATTGCCAAAACAGGAGAGCAGTTTGTTTACAAATCTCTTCAAATGACAAATTCAACATGGAATGTCTTTTTAAAAATGTGATGCCTGGTCACTACCAAAAGAAATAACAAGGCTGTACTATTACTACACAATTACTACACAAATGCTATTTTGAACCCATTTGCTTCTCCTTATATGACCCCATTTGCTTCTCCTTATAGGGGACCACCTTAATATACATGTTAATAATCTTATACTGAGAAATCCACATGTATGCTATAATATTTCTACGAAAATATTGAAATATATCGGGAAATTTATATCGGTATGCTCAAGTTCGAATTTAAGAGCTCTATAGACCACTTTCATAATTAAGATGAGTTTAAATATTCTTTTATGTGCATCTTAATAAGCCTCATTGACCTCGTTCAGGTTAATAAATTCTATTCAATTCAGTCACAGAAACGAGGCTGATAAGGCTTATTAAGATGCACATAAAAGAATATTTAAACTCATCTGAATATTCATCTGAATTATGAAAGTGGTCAAGATGTAACACAAAATCTTAAACATTTACTGGTGATTGCAGTTTTGTCACTCTATCAAAGCCAATAAACGAAAAATGAATAAATTCCGTTATGCGCGCTGACTGACAGACTGGTGCCTAGTCTTCTTACTACACGCGCAGAGGTTCTTGGGATAGAGTCATCACACCTCCATATTTGAAATTTTTTTATTTTTTTTCTGTTAATCGAATCGAGCTCGAAATTTTATATTTTTGACCCAAGATAAACTGGATTTTCAGAAGCAATACATCGGCAACCACTGAATAATATTCAGGTAAGGTTATTGTTATGTTTTATATGTAATAGAGCGATATAATCTAGCTTGCTTTCTGCAGGACATTTGATGTTTGGCAAGTGCTATTTACTGCGGTACATTTAATGTTGTGCAAGTACTCTGACCTCATACTTCATATTCTATGTTGGATGTGTAATCGTATTCTAGTTGAGCAGTTGTCTCTTACACCAATATCTACATTGACACTCACAATATTTTTTTCCATAGCCCTCGTCAACAATGGAGAGTATGGTCCGGACACTGGGTACCCGGAGGATGTAGACCAGTTAATGATTATTTGGGAGAACCAAGTGTTTGTTGAATGCCCTGGTACTGATGTGATCAACGCTGGTCGAGTCAACTGGTACCTTTTTTTACTCCATTTTTGGAGTAAAATTAACTCCTTGAAATTAACAGTGTATACAATCATATAGCCATCTGACAAGATACATGTATTTTAAAATATGGGGTAAATGGGTATTGACTACCATCAACTTGCAAAGTACAATATAACTCATTAGTTTATGTTCATTCAACAATGTGATTTTTAGTTTCGACATTACTATTGGTTGTTTGGATGTGATAAAATCACATTCTAGCAGAAACCTGGACAATAATATAGATACTGAGTTGTAATGTACTTCATGGAGTTTCCAAACCATATATGATGAGTTCTATTAGCTGCTAGTAAACCTGCATCGAGTTTAAGGCAATAGATTAAGTTTTGTAAGTTTTGAATAACACAAATAATTTAAAATTTGCATTGCATAGCATGCATGCATGCTAGTTTGCCATTGTTAGTTTTGCCACTGTTAACTTGCATGTATATATGTGTGTGTAAACTAAGATTAATGTCAAACTTATAAATATATATTTTTTAACTTTTAAATTGTTGTGTAACTCACTATTATATTTTATCTTCACCAATTTTAGTTCCTATTAACAAGGGTCAACTTAGCTTTATTTGAAGTTATTATTATTATATATTACGAACGAAAATAACCTCAACGAAAGCTAAATTGGCCCTTTGATGGGGCCAAAGCTGGGACTGTTTTGGCCCCATCAAGAGGGCTGTAAATTTGGCCCCAGTTTGGGGTCAAAACAGCCCCACTAAAAGGGGCCGTTTTAGGGTCAAAATGTTGGCCCCATTTTTTGGGCCAAAACAGCCCCATTAAAATTGGCCCTTTTAATGGGGCTGTTTTGGCCCTTTTAATGGGGCTGTTTTGGCCCCATCAAGGGCTGTAATATTGGTCCCCATTTTGGGACCAAAACAGTCCCACTAAAAGGTCTCAGGGTCAAAATTTTGGCCCCATTTTTGGGGCCAAAATGGCCCCGAAAAAATTACTGTCTACGTCTACGTTCACGTCTACGTTCACGTTTACGTCTACGTTTACGTTTACGTTTACGTTTACGTTTACGTTCACGTCTACGTTCACGTCTACGTTCACGTCTACTGTACGTTCACGTAAACGTAAACGTAAACGTAGAGGTAAACGTAAACGTGAACGTCAACGTTCACGTTTACCTCTACGTTAACGTTTACGTTTACGTTCACGTTTACGTTTACCTCTACGTTCACGTTTACGTTTACCTCTACGTTCACGTTTACGTTCACGTTTACGTTTACCTCTACGTTCACGTTTACGTTTACGTTTACCTCTACGTTTACCTCTACGTTTACGTTCACGTTTACGTTTACGCTTATGCTTATGCTTATGTCAGTGTTAGCTTTTAGCCATTCAGCGACGAGCTAATATAAAATAGGAAACGTTAGCCAACCAGCAATTGGCTTACAACCAACAATGACGTAATATTTCACGAGGAATTACTTCATGCAATTTACCTGTTCGCAGGCTAGACCTTAAATTCAACATGGCGCATATGTTTTGAAATGTCAAAATATATTCACAAAACGTCGTTAGTTCATATAGAAACGTGGAAATACGAAGGTTTTTAATACGAAAGTATCGACTAGAACGAATGCTTTAAAATACGTGGCCAATTTTAAATGTAGTTGTTCTATTTCTGAAGGAGAAACTAAACAGTTAAACAGTCAAACTGTCGAAGATTAAGGTATATAAGAAAGGTATATAAGAAATACTACAACATATTAAAAATAAAACATTGTGTAATTGCAAATAGCATCTTGTTTATATACATAGGTTTTCAATACTAAAGTCAACTTGACTACCATGAATACTAGCTAATATTTTAAACTTTGTGACCAATTCCATATTTAGTGGTTATATTTGTTTACTTATTTTGATTACTGAAGGGCTTCAAGGGCGAGCATCAATTCCACATTTAGTGGTTATATTTGCTTACTTACTTTGTTTACTGAAGGGCAAGCATTGTTTGTAAACATGAGGAAGTTTGAATTTTACGAAGAAAATTATGCATCAAATCAACAGCATATTTTAGACTTTATGTTCTACACTCTTTTCGGAACATAGCAAACTTGACTTGCTGAATATCAATAACATTTGAGTCAGGAGGCAAGATAAGAACTATAGCAAGTATACGGCATATTGTCCTAAAACATATAAGGCTATAGATCTTAAATTTTGTTACTCATAACTATTCTATATATATATATATATATCAGTTGATACTCATTTGAATGGGTCTGCCGACGTTTGACCAATATACGTGCGCCTTGCGCGCTATTAAATGTCTTGCGTATTCCACTGTTGTCGTGAGGAATGCGTCCCGCTGAATACTTATATCGAGTCTGTTTTTTCTATTATTCGCCCATTTATTACACAAAACTACGAACTATATATATATATTACTTCTAAATTCATTAATTATTCATCAGCAAAATACAAAGGAAACTCATGACCCGCAGCGGATCTATACTTTTGATATAGACTTGCTCAAATTTTCTTCTTCAAATTTTACAGCGTTGATAGCATCAATCTTCAAAATTCCAACGCCAAGTGAGCGTACAAAACGAGTAATTTTAGAAGTCATATACAAACCTTGCAGTTCGGCCTTTATCAGATCTAAAACACTCGGCTGCGCCTCGATGTTTTAAATCAGATGAAAACCTCTCGCGCGGTTTGTATATATTACATAATTATTAAATAAGGCTAGGAGTCTACTAGAAACCTTTACAAGCTTTTAAATGAAAACCCATAGTTAAAACCAAAACGTTTTTTTTTCAACAATAAAAATCCTAATTTACACAAAATATATATAAGTGAAAAGTGACGTTACAGTGTATATTATAGATTTTGCTGATAGAAGAACTACAGCTATATATACACTGTTAATTTGAGGGTGTTATTTTAGCACCAAAAGTGGTGTCAAATAAAAAGGTACAGAATAGCACTTTTTGGGTGCTATTTTAACACCACTATTCAAGGTGCCAAATTAGCACCTGGCTAAAATAACACAATTTTTGGTGTTAAAATAGCACTGATTTAGGAGTTGGTTTAACACCCGAATACTCTCATCAAAATATTTTAGCACTAGTGTGGAGAAATAATTGCTCATTTCTACAAAGCAAATCCAAAATATATACTCCATGCACCTTTTTAACAAAGAGACAACACAATCTGAAAATATATGAACATCCTTTAATTGAATTTATAATAATATATTTGCTGATTCCAAAATTGCTTTGCAGCTGAACATTAAAATGGTAAAAATTTAGGCAAATCTTGCCAGGCTCTCACCAATTACCTACACAGTAATTTTGTTGGGGCCATTTTGGCCCCAGGGGGCCGTTTTGGCTTTTTAAAAGAGGGGCCGATTTGGCCCTGACGTACAGGGGCCAAAATACAACTCTGGGGCCGTTTTAGCCCCAGGGAGCCGTTTGGGCTCTTTTAAACAGGGGCCGTTTTGACACCCTGACAGGGGCCAAAACGCAACTCTGGGGCCGTTTTAGCCATAGGGGGCCGTTTTGGGCCAATTTGAAAGGGGGGCGTTTTGGCTCTGACAGGAGCCAAGACACAACTCTGGGGCCGTCTTGTCACATTATGGGCTGTTTAGCCCCTTTTAGAATTTAGAGCTGTTTTTGCCACGAAATTATTTTGAGTAAATTTTTTATTTTTAAACACATTTTTTTTTTTAAACACATTTGTTTTTGGCCAAATTGCCAAAACAGGAGAGCAGTTTGTTTACAAATCTCTTCAAATGACCAATTCAACATGGAAATATCTTTTTAAAAATGTGATGCTTGGTCACTACCAAAAGAAATAACAAGGCTGTACTATTACTATACAATTACTTTATGGTTTCCGTGTTTGGATGGCCTGATCCAAACACGCGGGAATGTTGCGAGAGTTAAGAAAAGCGCGCGAAATCTCGAGCCGAAGGCGAGTGATTTTGCGAGCTTTTCTTAACTCGAGCAACATTCCCAAGTGTTTGGATCAGGCCATCCAAACACGGAAACCATAAAGTAATTGTTTTATAAAATAACAACAACACGATAGCAAAGAATACGGAGACGAACGTCTCCGTATTCTGTGACGATAGTCTTCCGTGTTTGGATGGCCTGATCCAAACACGGGTTTCGACCAATCAGAGCACGCGTTATATACATGTTATTTTATAATACACAATTACTACACAAAAGCTTTTTTTACCCCATTTGCAAGAATAGCGGCCATGAACAACCACATACAGTACATGTACTTGTATGGTCCAGAATACGCT
The DNA here is from genome assembly GCA_016169945.1 of Trachythela sp. YZ-2020. NCBI lineage: Eukaryota > Metazoa > Cnidaria > Anthozoa > Malacalcyonacea > Clavulariidae > Trachythela > Trachythela sp. YZ-2020. Next base: position 972,284 of record JADLSH010000052.1, read on the forward strand.
GATTAACTAAAGCCATAGTCGGGAGCAGCCTAAATCAATATTCGCTCTAGATCAAAGGCACAACAATGAAAATGCATGAATTTAATATCGAGACAAAAATGTACCTATGAACTTATAGTATTACAGCTATTTGAGTTATTTGTACAGTATAATTCAGTATTTAGTATAGATCAGAATTTTTAATTACTAATTAGCATTATAAATGTCATATTTTGGTAAAACATGGAGCTGAATGTCGTTTGTACCAAATGGCCTCACAAAATGGAGTGGTAGAAAGTATTGCAAATGTCTCTGAGGAATTATTGTAAGTTCAGGATGTACAAACTTTCGAACAATGTACATACGGTAATCCACACAAAACTCCTCTGTGTGTAAAATTTCAGCATTGAAGTACACTCTCTTGATCGAAGAGCTTAACACATAAATTGATTTCACTACGGCAAAAACTGGAAGAAGTGCATCAAAGCCTATGTGTACCAGTGCACCAATTTTGTATTTTGTGCCCAGAATATTCACCCAGGAAGGCCTATAAATATAAATAAGAAACTATAATTCAAATTGTGATCAACATGGTAATTCCAGCCATCCTGTTTTAAAGTACTATATATGTATATCTTTATTTCTCAATGGCAAAACTTGTAAATAAAATTAAATAAAATAAAAATGTACATAATTATACAATCATATAGCCATCAAGATACATGTATTTTAAAATATGGTGTAAATGGGTATTGACATACTTATAAATCAGGTCTTCATCATTGAGACTACCATCAACTTGCTTCAGTTTTTCTTTAATTGGCTCTTGTGAAACAATGCATTGTGATCCTAAAAAATAAAAATTGAGTACTTTGAAACAATTTGGATGGCATTGGACAAAAGGGAACCAGTTATTTTCAATCAATCTGCAGGCCAGCTGAACACATTCATAACTAATCAATGTCATGTTCGCTGGTTTGGGCCCAGCTTCCGTCAAGCAATATTTTCTGCTTGCCGGCTGTGTATATATCATGACTATAGATACTTCCACCCCCCAAAATACGAAATTGGCACCCCCCCCCAGAAAATTAAATATAATTGGCTTAAATGACAGTGGTGATGCAGTGTAGATTTCACTTCCACCAACCCAGAGTTTTTTGTACTCCCCCAGAGCTTTATCTGAAAATATGTCCCTGTAATACCTCAATGCTGTGCTGACGTATACTATCGATATAAATATACCTCGTCCACACTGTAGTGGTTTTTTGATGACACTTGACTCCTTCTCTCCTTCATTGAAGTACTGGAAGCTTTGGAGTTTTTGATGTCTTTCTGCTACCGTAAATGGAATATTTATGAAATTTCCAAGCGCAATAGCAACTTGTTTGAAATAAGTGTGCTTTGACTCATAACGCATGCACCAAGACCTAACCATTGGACCAAGCCTGCAAAGAGAAAATACAAATACACTTTAATCAGAGTCTGACTTAATTTCAACTATATTGAAGTAAAAACCTACTGCCACAGTACAATTGACCCGAACATTCTAGTTTCGCACCCTATCCCCCCCCCCAACACCGAAAATCAAATGCTAATTGGCTTAAATAAAAGTAGTGATTGAAATAGAGTTATAGATTTCGCTTGCAACCCCTTGAATCTTTTGCACCTCCCTCCCCCCAGAGCAAAATCTGAAAATCCATCCCTGATCTAAGTGACCAGTCATTATTAAATGCCGGGGGTGGAACCGAAGAAAAAATTGTTGCCTACATGGGTAAGATGGTTTGGGGGATTGCCCAGGGTTGGGTGAAGAAAAAATAATTCAGTAATGACTAATAATGGGCTTGGGTTGAAAATACCCTTCATAATATATACAGTATTATTAGCACTAATAATTTCATTGATCTCTTTTTATCAAACTAGTGGGGTGGGTCAAGAACGGTTCGGTACAAGTTCGGTAACAAATGGTTTGGCACCTTGGGAGTTTCTCTTCAGTCCCACCCCCTGCCATTAATAATGACCGGTCCCTACTGTAAATCGACAGGTATTATATACTGTTATTTATATACATTATGTTTAAGTATGAATGTACAATACCTTACTATTGTTCTTGGGTAGTGAATAATATAATGCATTTTCGGTATTATGGATGCGTTTGGATATTGTTGCACAAAATTGGTGTGGTGTTCTTCAATGATTGTTTGACAATAGCTGGCTTGCTCCCGACTGATCAACGGTGAAAAAACCAGCTCGACAATTTCAAGTAATACCAAAAATAATTGGTACTTTTCATCTTCCTTTGGAATACGATTCCCCAAAAGTAATGGCAAATAGAGTGCAAGGCACCATGCCTGTGAAGCTAAAAATATAATTATTCAGTTATTAAGCAACATCAAACACCTACTGTACAGTACAATGACTAAAGAAAGTGAGGGCTTCAGAAATATAAGGAAATAATTAACAATTATTTACTGAAGTTTTGGTGAATAACAATAACATGCATGAGTTAACTCTGCAGTAAATACTTTTAAAACTTTGGTACTGCCACATGTAGTCTGCTTCATTTAATATTCTTACTGAGTACCCTACTCCAGAATTAACATTGATTGAATTCAACAGAGCAGGTCTCATGCATGCATGTTTGTTCGGAACTGTTCTGAGACAGTCAGGGCCGTAGCTAGGCCTCCTGCAAAGGGGGGGGGGGTGTAAATCTGGATAATTTGCTAAGTTTTTGTTCTTCTTCACAAATTTAACATTTTGGTTCATATTAAAACAATTCAACCCAATTTGCTAACAAAAATTGTATTGGATGGGTAGGGGTTAACACCCCCCCCCTGTCGCTACGGTCCTGATTCTTTCAATATTGTGCATATACTGCACACTTCATTCATATTTACCTGATTGTTTGAGAGAATTGTTGGAAGCATTCAAAGTTCTGGAACTGATCGATGAGGGCTTGTTTTTGTCATTGGAGTATCCATAGTCGAATCCCAATATACGATTATTTAGCTCATCCAGAATGAGGTACCTAGTAAATGGAGGAACTGAAATTAATAAACTAGATAATGTTGCCACTGTGTTATAGACACAAGTACCTACACTGCTGTAGTAACTTAATATCAGGACCGACTGTGTAAAGAAATTCTGTTGACACTTGAAAACAGTTATTACTCTTCCTGTAAAAAATGTTGTCAGTACCGATAACATAAATCAAAAATAAAATATTAAACCTTTCTTCTAAAATTGCATATTTTAAAAACTATTTGGCTTCATACTGCAGAAGTCCTTCGAGAACATCATGCATTGCATCCCCTGGCAAGCCACCAACCACATGAAAATATCGGGATGTGTTAAGAATGGAGGAATGGCAAATTCCAAACTGGGAAGAAATATCCTCATCTGCGTTAGCGATTCTCCAGCATTGGTCATCATACGATTCTCTTGTTCTTAGTTGGAAATAGCGCTCATGAAACTATAAAATTAAAAATATTGCATTAGAATGAACTCTTCTATAGTACTACATGTATGTATAGATACAAAAGTAGGTTATTCAACTACCTAAAAAATAAAACAGAACTTTCTCCGACGTTTCTAGTGAGGGCCCTTCACATCTAATGTTCACATCGCTACCTACACCGCCCCCCCCTCTCAGAAGATACTATAGTACATGTATACCCAGCAGCCAAGCTGGACATCTCAACCAACTGATACTGATGAAAGACCACACAGTGTTTAAAAATATATAAACTTCTGAGTGCAGTGTAAGCACTGTCTTGCATAATACGTTCATGTATTGATGCAATGTGGAAATTTAACAAGGTTCAAAATAGCTGCCGTCTACCGCTGGCATTTTCACGTCACCTACCGGCAATTTTTAAACAAGGAAGGCGATGTTTTTTCACACTTCAGTTATTGATCAATAGCTATTTGATTTTTTGGGAAGCATGTCGCTAGAAGCTCAGTACATCAGTATATTGTGTTGTCAGAAATGAAAAAAGCCTGGGGAAATGTACAACTACAAAAAAGCCTACATAAATTTCAATATTTGAATTCTTTATTTTGAACCCTGTTTAACCTTCATAATGTAGGAACCATGATTACCTTTGTTGATAAATCAACAGCTAAGCCCATATATTTCCTGCACTTAAGATGAGCACCAGGACCAATCTTAAAACCTCCAATCTCCTGAGAGCCAAGGTTGTCGCCAGAAACATAGGCAATGGTGCCTCTGAATGGTCTGGAAACTCCACTGATTGTAAATTGGTGGGCTTCATTCTAGTGAAAATATCCAAATTTAATAAATGTTGAGCATCTTATATACTGTAAAATTCAAGGTGGCAGCTAGATTGACTCAGGCTTGACTGTTCTATACCTTTTCAAGTTCAGCAAGATCGTCCTTGAATGTTTTCAACATACAGTTAATACCATATTTCTTGATAACTGGTCTCCTGGCAACTGCGAGTAGCTGAATAGTTTTCAACTGAGAACGATACTGCGGTGAAATGTTCCCCAAGGTGTAGTAAAATAACCCTGTAGTTACATTCATGAAAAAGAGAAAAGACAGTTATTTCAATAAAATTGGTGACATCTTGCTCACAAGTTTTTACACAAATATTGATTTATTTTACATGCATACTGTACAGGACTGGTACAGTATAGTTGAGCAATTGTTCAGAATTACATAACTTGTCACCAAAGGACATCATATGATATACTGTACCTAGTTTATGCTCGCCTGTCTTGCTGCCAAGTGGATTGACAATTTCAACCTAATCATAGTACAACTTGATTTGCAATGTTGTTGGGTCAACAGAGAACAGAGGGTGGTTTTTAAACACGGTCCCATCACAATAGTCTACCAAGAGGTCATCTTCTCTATAATGTGGATATAAAACCTGTAAAGTTGCATTTAAACATTTCAAATCTAAATAACAATTTAACATGTGAACATAATAATGATTTCTAATGAGAGCAAGTTTGACTTTATATCCGGAATAATCAATGCAAGAATTAGGTCAAACTGGATATCCCAGGTAAATTGGGTTAAAAGAAATTTCAAGTCAAGCGAGTTCAAGTTAGCAGGATACTACTCTATTCTTTATTCTACTCAGATACTCTATATTCTACAGGTTCTGCTCATGGGCAAACAAATTATATACCTCATCTAATATAGCTGCATCATTTAACATTTGTTCCAAGCTTTGCAGTAATGGTATTTCTATCACTTCATCTGGTTTAGAGACAGCTTTTCGTTTAACACCATTTCTCATGTGGCTGTGTGTTACCCCAAGAACTCGGCGGATTGGTTCCTACATGTATTAAAGAGGGTGAACAACATTGTGTTTGTAATTATGGTAGTTAAAATCAATACATAAACACACACATATAGTCACATACATGCTGTCATACACTTGTGACATGTTTTCACATGCACATTTATGTACCGAAACAGGGTCTGAAATTTGCAGTATCCTGGGCAGTTGCAATATATCAATATTTTCGATTTTTGCTATTGAAAATATCGAAGGTTGTAACTAAACAACTTAATCTCCAATTATTTTGCAATTATTATAATAGCAGAAAATGTATAAACATTATATACATTAAACAATAATCGGGATAGTTATAAATGCAATTGATGGTCTCCCAGTATTTTGCATCTGTTCAACATATTTGGAAGCATGAGAGCTGCCATTCTTAAATGAACAGTGTTTCCATTTTGATAAAAGTAATTTAACATAACAAAATAAATTCATTATAAAGAATAAAGTATTGAAAGAAATTTAAGGGCAAACAGTTTTGTGTTTAGCAAAGTGGAAACACGGTCATCAACGAAACCATTTTCAGTATTAATTAAACATCAAAAACAAGATTGGTTCTAAATTTGAGGGTGGTGGCGCCGTGGAAATATTTGGGATAGCAAATTCTCTGAAAGGATACTAAAACTTTGAACCCTGGTATCCCAGTGGATACTAAAAAAAATTTGAATTTCAAACCCTGGACTACAAATATTGCAGCCACAGCAATTAATTTCCCCTTCACTACTAAGATCATCTGGCATTAGACAGAGCAACAAAATAAAGTACAGTATGGCACATTGTAGCATATTATAATTTCCTACAGCTTTCAACAACAAGTGAAAAATTAAGTAAAACTTACAATTTTGAAGAATATGAGGGGTTGCAGCATGCATGTATTTCTAGTAATATGCTACAATGTGCCATACTATGTGCTGTCTAATGTACGAGTCAATTCCAACCACAATCATACCCCCCAAACAGACAACCCCCGGGTGATTTTGATATATATATATATATATATATTGTTTGCAGTGAAACTAGATATATTGTTCAGATATACACCAATACACCATTAAATTGATAAGTACATCATAGGCGTAGGAGCCTCGGTTGCATTATAAATAAAGACATAAGGCGATTGGCTCACAATTCATGAGAGCGAAGCTCCCAGGCCAAAAATGTATTCAAGACATAATTAATATTGAAAGAGTGTACTGGATATGATGAATTTATAGTAAAATGCCAAATCCTGTGGGATGCCCCAGGGCCTTCCCTGGGAAAACCATTGAGTAATGCATTTATATGACTTACCACTACTCCAAATAATTCTCTGAATGTTGGGATTTGTTGGGTCTTGTTGGGATTTTGTCTCCATTCCAAGAAAAGGATTGGTAATCAGATTGTCTTCTGTCATTAGCTGGTTAAAAAATTATTGAAGACCTGGGTCTTCAACTCCAGAATTCCTTAGATGTGATGACAGACGCCCTCTTAATAATTCTACAGAGTTTTGCACAATGGTGGAAGTGTTTTTGATGACCGTATCTACAGTTTTCTGGGTCAGTTTGTGGGTTTCTTTGGCCCCAAGCAATAAAGCGGCATTCAACCTGCGAACAGTATCATTATTTAGTAAATCTAAGTTGTCGTTTTGGGTCATACTAATTACCGACAAAAACCGACAAACACCGACAAAAACCGACAATAAACAGACAAATACCGACAAAAAACAGACAAATACCGACAAAAAACAGACAAACACCGACAAAAACCTTAAAAAAGGCGTAATTGTGTTTTTTTTTGTGTGTAATGTAATATAGTTGGAATATTTTTATGAAACTTGGTAACTATAAAACTAGCAAATAACTCTCCCTCTCTCTTTCGTTATCACCTCTCATTTCATTTAGTGGATTTGCTTGATGATCTGTGCAAGTGAAAAAATCAAAAAATCATTTTCTCAAATTATCCAAAAGCCAAGAATCAACATGGGAGCATCATCATCATCATCATGATCATCGTCATCAGCCGGATTATCGTTGGCATCATTCATATGCTCATCATCCATTTGCATTGGTTCACCGTTGTTTAATATTCGCACGTTAGGTTCTTCTTCTAATATCGTGTTCATAATGTCGTGGTGTTTTCTACGCAAATGTGATTTATAGCCCTCGAAATTATGATACACACCAGAGAGCAAACTTGAGCTTGACATACGACGTGGAAGTTGACTTCTCGTTTATGATATCTTTCATAATGGTTTCTCATCAAAGAAAGTGTCAAACAACGAGCGGGACACATGGAACATGAACGAGCCATGCGACCCATTCCTGTCGCCATGTTGAAAAATATAAATTATAAAAATTAGATCAAAATTATCGGACCATTCGGACTTGCTTCGGACACCTTCGGACCAGTATCGGAAATACTTCGGACAACTTTCGGATCCAAAGCAAATCGTAGAGTTTTGATTGGTTAATGTTCGACCCCCTGCATGTGTCCAACATACCTGGTGTCATGTGGTGTGACTCATAACCATTGCTTCATTTGCGTGTTTCTTTGTCCTGACCTTCGCTATACAGGGTGTATCAAAAAACTGCAAATACCATAATTTGTATGCACGAGATCATACATTAGAATTTCAATGGCTGTGCAAATAATTACGCTTCTGGGATTTGAAAATACGTTTCCACGTGCAGTACTATCAAAATAAGCACACAAAGTGAATTAAAATTAGTTCGATTACGAATGGCTCAGCTAACAACAGAGCAAAGAGTATTTCTTGTTTTAAAGTACGCCCAAACTCAAAACTCGACAGCAGTCATTCGTAAACTGAGCCATTCGTAATCGAACTCATAAGTTTAATTCACTTTGTGTGCTTGTTTTGATACCCCTGGGAAACGTATTTTCAAATCCCAGAAGCGTAATTATTTGTACAGCCATTGAAATTCTAATGTATGATCTCGTGCATACAAATTATGGTATTTGCAGTTTTTTTGATACACCCTGTAGTAAATTGTTTATATAAAAATATTAATATATAACCGATATGGAAATTCAAAGCAACTTAAGTGAGTTGACCTTCATCGAACTGTCAGAAGTTTTACGAGATAATGAACTAGACGAGCGCGTTGTAAAAGCTTTTGAAGGTAAATATTGTCTTTGCTAATTTTATACATCAATCTGGTTTCTTGTCCGAGGCAGAAGCCGAAGGCAATTTCAAAATTTGAGCAAAATGATTTTAAATGATTAATAACAATCGCTTTCATACCAAAGCGTAATTAAGCAAACTGAAACTGTGCTAATGAATCTTTTCGTGTAGATGCTGAAATTGATGGAGAACAATTTTTTACTTTAACGCGAGACGAGTTCAACGACATGTTCAAAATTTTGAAGCACAAGCGTTCCGCCATTGCTGTGTGGTCGAAAATTACAGGCATGGTATGTAGTTAAATCTGGCATCATACTCATGATAGTCATCTATACATGTATGTCAGTATGTGGAAGTGTTTGATTATAGTCTATTGAAAAGTTTAAGTGCTGGTTTATTTCAAGAATAACTGAAGTTCCCCCACAAATCTGTTGCAGGGAGAGTGACGCCATTTCACAGTGCGCACGTGGTCGACATAATGTATATTAAAAATTTTATGAAAGATATGCTTTTACCAGGCTCCCAGCGTTGGTGTATTTGAGTGATTTGCAGTAAATTATGAGAACTTATTTTAAAAGAGTTCTTTCATCAGTTAACATCAACTTTTGATGCAGTTCATAGCAACTGAACCACCATCTTGAAAAATGTCTGTTTGAATTACTGTAAAAGCCTGGGAACATATATTTATTTATAAACATTTAATTTAAGGGGTTTGATCCAAATGGAGTTCCAATCATACAGGAAAGACCGAAAGATTTGTGCCTCTGGCAGTGTCTTGTCCCATATGCATAGCACACCAAAATCAGCCAAAAGGCCCTGGATTGAACCAACTGAATATGATTCAGACTCACTTGGCCCACCATCAACTGTCCATACCGACAAATCTACAAGTGATTTGTTAGATAAGCCATAGAGTTTAGTTTGGTAAGAAATTTTGTCATAATTTTTGTAGTTTTGATAGCTTTTTGCAATGTCAAGATTTTACTTATTTATTTGTAGTGGATTTTGACTTTGTATGAAAGTTGAAAATTTCTATTGAATTTCAGCTATAATATCCCCTGCAAAAGCTTGGTTTTTATATATTTTTGTTTTTATATTGAATTCAGGGGTGTATAAGAAGCTTGGCAACATTGAGGGGATACTCCTAGGTATCACTATGGTTGCTGTGAGTGAGCACATTTTTAAAAATTGGAGCCTAGCCCTAGGAGATATCTAGATTGTCTTATTTATCTCATTCGGTAACCCCCCCCCCCCCCCTTGCCTGCTATGTCCCTGTTCGAATACAAAATGACAGTAACATTGAAGGGACCTTACATGTTATATACCTCTTGTTTTTCAGGTCGCAAACTCTCCACTGACAACACAACAGGTAATTAACTATACACAAGATTATTGACAAGAAATACATGAATGTTGAATGACAATTTCAAAGGTTATTCTACAATCGAAAATCGTAAAAATAAGGTTTAATTTGAGAATGTGTTTTGAAAACATACTTGAAATTAAACTTTAATTTTACTCAACCCCATGCGATTACCTATACAAATATTCTAACATGCTAATTTTACATTTCAGCCTGCCAATTTGTCTTCACCGATGCTACTGGTAGGTTTCCATGATATTACATATTTGGTTATATTTGAAGTGAAATGAAATGAAAAATATGAAGTTTGTCATTGAGAATTAATATGACTAATACGACAGACTTCATTTTACAAGCACATAGATTAAGCCTGATTTAAATTAAATGCAATTATAGATGCAAATGTTTTCACAGTGCTTGAAAATATCTGGCAGCGCCAACAGCACAGCTGCGCCGCAAAATTTTAATTTGAAATTTATCCTAATGTGTGGCACCACACATTCTCTTAAATCTTACATACAGTACACAGGATGTTTTATAAAGGAAATTTTTATTTTGCTGAGCATAGGAAGAGAAATATGCATTCTTATTTTTAAAAGGTTTGTGTTTTCATACATTATTGTCCATCACATTTCAGAACTGGTCAAGGAATTACAAGCTTCCCAATAGGGTACGTATATTCATCAATAAGTATAAGCAAATCACTAACTAACCATGTTACAATGATTTAATGTACACTATACAGGAATACCTTTAATTATTTCAACCATTCCAAGGGGAGTCTAACTGCAAAATTGAAACACAATTTGGCTACCGCATAGGGTTTATCAACCATGGGAAATTTATTGTGCTGATTGTTTGTGATTATCCACCTGGGACTGGTTGTTCGAAGTCTGTTTAGCTTAAACGGTGGATAAGTTCAAAATAGAAAACAAGTCTATATATTCATTGAACAACCAAACTAAAATATTTCAACCTGAATAAAGCAATTATGTTTCCAACTACATATTTAGTGCATAAAATTTAAGTTACAGCTATGTATAATCTTGAGTGTTATTTAGTTTTGACTTATCCACGTACCATTTAAGTTAAACAGGCTTCGAACAACCGGCCCCTCTAAATAACATTAGATAGTTGATAGCTTTTTGAAAATTGATTGTCCCTAAACTTATTTGTTTTAGTTTTCGTGTGCTGTTGAGGCAGGACTTACTGCCAACTATTTGCCACCAAATCTACCAAATGACATGGTACGGGATGTTTGCACAAGTGTTCTGAACTCCACGACTTACCCAAAGAAGAGCGAAAGGGAGACAGTGGCCAAGCTCATCATTGGCCACTAATTGACGAGGACAGCAAGCCATGGGTAAGAAAAATTAATTGTTCTTTAATTTTATTCCATTGAATAGATCTCAGAAAATGTCACTGGAGATGGACAAAAATGATTGCCATAATTAAATAATAGATTGAATAATAGATATAATAATTGGACTCAGAGCAATGTGGCATAGTGATTAGCAAACTGAACCTTAAGGTGTATAATTACAAATTAGTGTTTTTATGTTTGAACAGGGATCTTTGGAAACAAAGATATTTAACCGATTCCAAAAGCTTCAAAGAAAGAAGATAAGCAATGGCATCATTGCTGAGAAAATTCCTGCCAAAGGCAAAGAGCATTCCAAAAAAGCCAAAGCTTTGTGCTGGACAGTTGTGCCAGAAGAGACCGAAGCTGCCGAGCGTGTATCAAATTCTACAGCAGCAATCAAGCAGGAATGGAGAAAAACAAAGAAAAATCATACTAAGATCAAAGATCTAATGAACGTTACGTATGCTAAGAGAAGGGCGATGGTTATCAACGATGTTCAGCCTATCACAGAAATTGTTCGATTGTTCCCCCCACTTCGAAATCTCCTTTATGTAAGTACAATGCCATATCAAATAAATTCCTTGTTTCTTATCACTATATATTTTGAAAATGTCATGAGGTGGGCAATACTGGACTCCCCTTATTCAATATTTTGCAATCTGCTGCGCGCTGCACATGTATTCTTCAGGGAAATATTCCATGTTTATACCATTTTCAAATGTTTGTGATACGACTTAGGATCAAGAATGCAGCGTGAGACAGAAAAAATACAGAAATATATCTATGTGGGATTCCAAATGCGAGTGGCCAGTGATGAGAACCAAGGCATTTATGATATGTGGCCAGTAACTGTGTATCAATTATTTTTTGAGGTTTGAAGTAGTAGTACTATCTGTATGCAGTCTAAGTACTCTAAGATACTGTAATCAGATGGTTTGTTCCGAAAAACAGATCCTTACTTCCTGACAGAGGAAATTTGTGCCAACCATGGAGGGGGTAAAATAATGTACGTACTTCTGATGATAGTAAAACACCAAAATGTGCTGGCTTACTGGGTTGCCAATAAACAAAAAGGAAACTGAAGTATCTAAATGGTATATAAAAGCTGTCAATGAAGTGTGTTGATTGATAAAATTTTGCATCAATTCATTTGTTAAAAAATTGCTCAACTTCTTGTTTACTGGCAATTGATTGTTCCCAATTGGTCAATAAAACACAATTGGTCACTGAAACAAAAAGCCATTGGTCCATTCACACATGCACAGGAAGTTGATCAATTTCTCAATGTTTGAATGAATTTATAAACTTGAGGAAATGAATTGATGCAATATTTTATCAACACTTCTATCTCATCAATAAATTATAAATTATAATGCATATTATATATTCCCATTTATGATAGTAATAGATCAAAGATGACTTTGCGAAGGTGATGGGAAATCCAGAGCTGCCAAAAGACATCAAGACCAATTTTAGTGATGTCTGAAGTAAAAGGTTGTTGGCAAACGCTGAGAAAAATCACCCTAAGTACGAAGCAAACTTGACGAAAATGGAAGAGGCAATTGATGCTGGGTGTCTTGAAGAAGGTAAAATAGCATTTATATTATGCCCCTTTAATTTTGAGTAATGTTATTAGGTGCCCATGAAGGTCAAGTTGTCATTAAGCTTGTTACACATTTTTTCACATCACTTTGTTCCTAATTGTGCTATGAACATATTAAACTTATGTTAGTCATGTGCGAGTAAAAAATGAATTAGGGCACCTCGTTGCTGAAAGCGTAAACAGATTACCTGTATATTAAACAGATCTTAAATATACAGAACAAACTAACTTGTTACCTACTAATTTTAACTTTTAAGAGTTACAAATGTAACAAACTGCATGGAAAATCATGATTTCTGATTTACCATTGTACTGGTTTAGTACAATACAAAACCATTGTTGTCATGCTGTTGTTTGGTGCCGATATGCATGTGTATCTCTTTTAGTTGAATGTAAAGGACGGGCTGCTGTACGATTGGCTGAAAATGTATTGAAACAAAGTTGTCACGGTAAGAACTTGTTTACTGTAAGCATTTGACCCTTGTTGTTTTTGTGCTCGGCCATCGGAAAGATGATGCATGCTATCTGTCAGGTAGAATAGAAATTAGCCTGGGAAAGTGGCAATAATTTGAAACCCCCTGCTTGCCAATTGCTAAATACACTAGTAAACTTGTCATTAAATCACCCACTGAGAACAAAAAGTAACAAAGGCGATCATGGTCTAAATCTCATAATCAAATCTCATGCAAGCCAACAGAGGTTTGTGAGAAGGTTTGGAGGTGAGGACAAACCCATCATGGTTATCCTGGTGTTATCTGAGTATACATACAACTATCATATACAGTAAAGTAATTTTCCCAACATTTCAATTCATTACAGGATATGGAGTCACTGGACCAAGTCATAAAAGGACAGATCCAGCCAGCGATCATCATGGCCAATGAGCTGTATCAGGCTGACATTATGTACGTTGTTGCCGAAGGAGAGATTTTGTGCGACATACGATCAAGAAAAATCCACGATGCATTGATCGCCCTGCTGGCGACCTACTACATGTACAATGTTCGACAAAATGAAGGGGAAAACGCATATTGCTTCTTGGACATGGCATTGATGGGCATTGTTCCAGAAAAATGTCCTGCCTCTGTTAAAAGTCTCATTGGCATTTTGACAAATCTGGCTAAGTAGGTAGTTGTTTTTCAGTGGCTAAGCTATCGGTGGCAACACAGTTAATAGAACTCATACATATTTGGAAACTCCATAAAGTACAATATAACTCATTAGTTTATGTTTATGCAAGAATGTGATTTTTTAGTTTCGACATTACTATTGGTTGTTTGGATGTGATAAAATCACATTCTAGCAGAAACCTGGACAATAATAAAGATACTGAGTTATAATGTACTTCATGGAGTTTCCAAACCATATATGATGAGTTCTATTAGCTGCGCTGGCAATTATTGGTCATGCAATCAAATGCTAGTAAACCTGCATCGAGTTTAAGGCAATAAATTAAGTTTTGTAAGTTTTGAATAACACAAATAATTTAAAATTTGCATTGCATGCTAGTTTGCCATTGTTAGGTTTGCCACTGTTAACTTGCATGTATATATATGTGTGTAAACTAAGATTAATGTCAAACTTCTAAATATATATTTTTTAACTTTTAGATTGTTGTGTAACTCACTATTATATTTTATCTTCACCAATTTTAGTTCCTATTAACTATTAAGGGTCAATTTAGCTTTATTTGAAGTTATTAATATTATTATATATTATGAACGAAAATAACCTCAACGAAAGCTAAATCGGCCCTTTCATGGGGCCAAAGCTGGGATTGTTTTGGCCCCATCAAGAGGGCTGTAAATTTGGCCCCCGTTTGGGGTCAAAACAGCCCCACTAAAAGGGGCCGTTTTAGGGTCAACATTTTGGGCCAAAACAGCCCCACTAAAATTGGCCCTTTTAATGGGGCTGTTTTGGCCTTTTTAATGGGGCTGTTTTGGCCCTTTTAATGGGGGATGTTTTGGCCCTTTTAATGGGGCTGTTTTGGTCCCATCAAGGGCTGTAATTTTGGCGCCCAATTTGGGGCCCAAATGGCCCCGAATAAATTACTGTGTATCCAAACCAGGTACTTAGGTAATTGTAAACACATATTTAGGTCCTTAAATAACTGTTCAATGGAATTTAAATTGATGAACGTAATTGGCATTCAGTTCTGCGAAGTGACATACACAGAAATAGTAAATACTTGGGCGATAATGTACTTATCACAGTATAAGTTACTCAGTCTTTTGAACATAAATATTCGAACCGCCATTGTTTTGGTAGCAAATACGCATGCGCATATCACCCAAACTCGCACTGCGCGCCCGCACAAATACGCACATGCTTCGAAGTGGAAACACGCTTAGTTATGCAAAACAATCAGAGAAAACAGAGAAAAGAAGAAACTTCTAACGAAGAACCACATGTGGAAGTGGAGTCAGTAGAACCAAGGCAATCAGTCGCAGAAGCTAATAAGACCCTGCCTAAAAGAAACGAGCATGTACTCCCAGAGATATGTACTATTTGTGGAAGAGACGCCTCTTGGTTCTCACTAGAAAAGGTATGGTCATTTTGATAGGTATAATACTAGCGCAATGTGCACAACATTCTCGGGTTTGGTTTTAAAATATCTTGAATTGTGATCAGTTAAGTTTATTTAGGGTAAAGTAGTTTCTAATGGTACAAACATCCAACCTTGTTATTAGCAGATATTTAGTTTAATAATTTTGTTTCACACCAGGTGCCACTAAGAAGAGAAGAAGAACCCCACTCATGTTGGCAGAAACAATTCATTCTGGTCTTCTACGTACAGCTTCCGAGAGAAAGAATTATGAACGGATACTCGTGCAAATCCGGAGAAAGACTCTGTATCACTGGAAGTCCGCTATCACAAAGTTTGCTGCTGCAATTATAGAGAGACGAAGAAGCAATCGGAGACTAAAAGAACTACATCCGTGTACGAGAAGTCTTATGATGTCTTCTGTAAGAAAGTAATCGAGACGGAGGTAATCGAAAATAAGCAAATAAAGTATATGAAAGATTTGCTGTAGAAATTTGTTACATTGCTAAGGACACCGAGAATGTGGATGCATCTAAATATAGTGCTTTCAATCTCAAGCAACGACTGATGAAAAGTTATCCCCAACTTGTGTTCTGTGTACCGAAAATGAGGAATGTTAGTGAGATTGTATATGTGGAAAATTTGGATTCTTCTGATTTGGCTGAGGAACATATGTCAAATAAGTCTGAAAACAACGATGAAGAGAGCTGTGCCATTGATGATGATGATCTGAATTCCAACACAGAAACTGAGGGAAATTCTAAATCGTTCCTTGTTATTCTAGATAGTGGATACATACCAACTTATGTCACAATATAATATATGTAATAGTTCAAATACGAGAAGTAGAACTTTACCAGACAAAAGCCAGGACAGCTTATTGTAGAATACATGCAATCTCGTTTTTAGCGTTGGCCCTTGGCCAGGATCCAATAAGTGGGATTTTATTGCACTAATGAAATCTGGGCTCAAGGATGAAAACATTTCTTTCAAATATAGATAGTTATGATGAAATTATGGATTTTATATTTCCTCCCAATTTATCTTTTTTTATGATGAATTTCGAGTTGGTGCCTGGGACATGTTTCTTTCACAGTTAAAGGTCCTTCACTGGTGCAGTCTGGCTTCGTCGGTTGGAACAGATGGTTGGAAAAGATGGTTGGAACGAATGGAAAAGCTTGTCCAAATCCAAGATTGTTATCCATAGAATATACTTAAGCGATGGATGGAAGGCACAATTTAAGAAGCGCCAAACATATCTTGCATAGTTATTCAATAATACATTAAAGATTCAATCAGAGGTTTTCCCAGGAGTTTATATAAATATCCCTTAAAGCCCGGGACAAACTGGGAAACATTGTTGCGGAAAGATATTTGTCATATTATTTGCAATGATACATTGCTCTGGCTCTTTTTAAAATTATTTTCGCTGAAAAGAACAACATTTATGCTATAGTTTTGGGCAAATAAATTCAAAAAAATTTAGAGCGCGAAACGCCGAGTATAAATAGCTGCCCTCACGCGATTTACCTGACTAGTGTCATATAATGTAGTACAAACTACAGTAAAATAAAACAACAAAAAAATCAGTAATTCGTTCAGATTGTGTAAAAAACATTTCATTTTGAGCTTTCCTAAGGCTTAGCTGAAATTTGGCTAAGGCTTAGCTAGTATTTGAAAGCAACTGTAAATTACATTTCTTGGCGAGTTACCCCATACATTACGCTAAAATATGCAATTTGTTTTTGAAACGTACATGTTTCACACGGTAATGTACAACTTTCAAACGTAAACAAACATTGAAAAACATTCGCATTTGACGGCTTTTGCAAATGGTAGTAGAAAATATGCTATATATAATCAAAGCTGGACGTGGATGCGTATTTTTATACTGTTACTTGTTAGTGTGAATGAGCTACTGAGCTGAAATTTTGTAAAGGCAAAGTCAAAGAAGTTTCGACCACTGCTATTGAGACAAAGTACTTACGTATGTACTTTAGTACTTTAGTATGTAATTGTTATTCATTTATATCATTCTAAGGATTTCTACCTAGTTCCTATTTATTTTGTATTGATAATCTCTTTTTGAAAATGCAGTTCACGGCGCCAAATCACTGGCAAATGGCAACGTGCGCTTATGCGTCCTTTGTCGGGGGAACTTGTGGTTCTGATAGAGTGAACACTTTCTCAGCATGTGTACCAGTTGGAAGCTGTCTCAAGGATGTTAAAGCACATCTGAGAAGCTTACATATCTCTGATTCGACTTTAAAAACTGAGGCGTAGATACAACTGGCAAGAGCAGGTAATGAATACGCTAGCTAACTTCACAGTTTCAAGATATTTAGAATTACTTTAGTGATTGCCGACATAATGTATCTGTAGCAAATTGTAATAAATATTACCATTAGTATTAATTATTGTTCAACTATTCGGTAAGAGACAAGACATTCAGCTGCCAATTATTTGCTCATAGTTTGCACTATCATAAGGATCGTAACAACAATTTAAGGTGGCTCCATACGTTTTGTATAAAATTTAAAATTCGGAAAAAAGACCCGAAATTTTGGCTAGTACGTACTTGTTGGAAGGTAAAAAGTATCAGAAGTACATAAAGCCATGTATCAAGAGTTCGAAAATTTTTCAAATGTGGTCGATGTTTTACCAGTTTAACTCGCTAAAACCCCTAGTTACCCCCATTTTTTATTTGATAGACGCTTGTTCTGGCATGAAAAAGAATTATTTAGAAATAATTTTTTTAATCGACGAAACATGGTTTTCTGCAATTAAGAAAATTAAAAGCATCAAGTTTCATCAAACCACTGATTTCTCTCATAGGGATTTTCGAGAGTACTGAAGTTCATATGGCGATCACTATTTGCCCTCGACATAGAGAACTGCATGGTATACGATGGCGATGCAACAAAAAAAACTGTTCTACTCCCATAAACTGGGCATCTCATAAATCAAGACCATTAAAAGGAGACAGAGGGATCACGTATATACAGAGTAAAGAACTGTTTGACTTCACAAATAATCTGGTTCCAATTGGTTCTCGTAAGTTACTTGCTAGAAACACACATAGACACTCGCACACAAAATCATTACTAGCACGTTATTATACTGTACTTGCACCAGTAGCTGACGAAAGAAATTATATTTCACATTGAATGAAACATAAGTAGTAACTTTGGTTCCCACTCTGCATACTGTATGGCTATGATACACAGGGGCGTAGCGTAACAATTATGACTTGGGGGGGGGGGGGGCGAAAAGTATAATAAGTAATATATACAAACCGTACAAGAGGTCTTTATCAGATTTAAAACATCGAGGCCGAACTGTAAGGTTTGTATATGACTTCTAAAATGACTCGTTTTGTACGCTCACTGGCGTTTGAATTTTGAAGATTGATGTTATCTACGCTGTAAAAATTGAAGGAGAAAATTTGAGCAAGTCTATATCAAATATATAGATCCGCTACCGGTCATGAGTTTCCTTTGTATTTTGCCTATGAATAATTAATGAATTTTAGAAGTAATATATACTTCCCTACGAGGTACGTGTTATTGCGAAGCGCCACTGTGTAGGCTCTTTTGGAGTTTCGTTTAACAATACTACATGGTTTAAAAATAGGTACGCATATGCGTACATGCGCCTACGTTTAGTGAATGTCACCCCTGTGACATCAAATAGTTAGCCCGCTATATGTATAGTTCGATTTTTTCGATAACATAGAAAACAAACAAACAACAGCATTGTTCTTGTCATAGTTCTTATTTCCATGTTTTTTTATTCTTTTTGACAGGTTCACCTAGCTGAGGCAAGTGACGTCGCAGATCACTGTATCTTCTATTCCTTGAGTGACTCGAAGGAAAAGCTCTTCCGCCATGGCCAAGATTGTAAACATGTCCACAACAAAATATGTCCATCGTGTGAAGGTCTCAAGTCAGTTATTTCCAGTATTACTACGACCATACAAAGTAGCAGCAGCAAGGTAACGCAAGACGAGTACGATGACATAATGTACTCATGTACACAAAGCAACACAAGCCATACTAGCTTGGAAAACTCATCAGCTTCGTTCCTTGCAGCAAGATAAGTGTCGAATTGCTGTGCTTGAAAATCTGCAAGATAATGAAGCTTTTATAACATGAAATTCTTGCCCCTAAATACAGAGAGAGTCAAGCTGATTGGTTTGCCAAGCGGGGCATATCATGACACATCAGTGTTATAGTTCGAAAAATGGCAGACGGTACCTTCCAGCGTCAAACCTTTGTCCATATTGCCGAGAATTGTACACAAGATAGTGACGAGATTGTGCCAATAATGAAAGACACCCTTCGCAATTTCAAACATGAGTATCCCGAAATAACGACAGCATTATTTCGGCAGCACAACGCAGGATGTTACCATAGCGCAGCTATGCTTACTGCTTGCCATGCCATAAACAAAGAAACAGGATTAAAGGTAAAACGAGTGGATTTCAGCGATCCACAGGGAGGCAAAGGCCCTTGCGATTGCAAGGCAGCGACTATCAAGGCCCAGGCAGTGAACTCTAAGTAAACTGGAACGCTAACTCCTATGATCAAGTCCTATGATTCGTTGAAGCCAAGCTAGTTTTTCTGGGGTTTGAGTTGAAATACTTAACGCCGAACATTGGGCTGTATATGAAATTGAAGCTATTAAAAAGTTCTATTTTATATAAAAATTTCAAGACTTTAGGCAAAATGGAAATACTTAAAAAATGCAAAAACAACCGCAATTTTGTAAAATACGGCAAATTTTCCCTCAAAGTTTTAAGTATTTCCTTTTTACCTAAAGTCTTGAAGTTTTTATATCAAATAGAACTTTTTAATAGCTTCAATTTCATATACAGCCCAATGTTCGGCGTGGCTTCAATTTCCCCCCCTGAGTTATCGTTCCAGTTTATTTATAGTTCAATGGGCCCAGGTGAGACGCTATATAAATGAAGGACATGACGTCACGACAGCAAGTGACCTGAGAGATGCCATTCTCTCTAATGGTGGAGTTCATGGAGTTAGAGTAACTGTGTTTAGAGCGGAAGGTTTAGTTCCCGTCGGCGCAGTAAAGTGGGATGGCATTAGCAGTCTAAACAACTTTTTCTACAAGACGACGGAGTTTCAGTTTGGAAGGCATATAACATTGGTAAAGGCAACCCAATTTTGTGGTCAAAGTTGCAAGGTAAAGTCTTTTTGGGTGGTTGTTGAAAAACTCTTCTAAAATACCGGCCTGATATAAAAATACTCAAACTGCAACTTTCATCAATTACAATGTATAGTATTGCATTAAGCTAGATCCTATTTTATATTTCTTTTTAGTTCCTGATATTTTGCAAGATGATTTAAAGTGTGAGATATCTCCTGGGGGATTTGTGGACATTTGCCCTCCATGTACGAGATCGACCAAGAGAAAACAGGTGCTTAATGAAGAAGCCAATCAACCCAGCGACAGTGACAAGCCAACGTCAATGCTTTTTTCCTGTCCTGCCAATGGATGCATTGCGCAATTTCAGCGTTACTATGCCCTTGAGAACCATCTACAGTATGATAAGTGTAACATCGTCACAGAAAAGAAAATCTGTTCGACAAAGCAAAAATCATGTACAAGGAGAAGCTTCTACAGGGTTCTACGAGTCATCCAGTCCTGACAACTGCCACGCAATTTTCTGGGCCTGAAAACGAATTGCTTGCTCAGGGATGGGCATTGAAATCAGGCAAGAAAAGCCAACGTTTCTCAGAAAAGCAGACGAGCTATCTAAAAGACAAGTTTTTGATTGGACAACAGACGGGAAAGAAACTCAATCCTGAAAGCGTGTCGCTGGAAATGAGGGCTACGAGAGATGCAGAGTGCAATAGACGCTTTGTCAGGGAGGAATTTTTGACTGCGAAACAGATACAGTCATTTTTCTCCCGAACTGCAACAAAACTAAAGAAAGGTGTAATAGACGAGCAAGATATCCATGCAGCTGAAGACGAGTCAAGCTATCATGCTGTTCGCGCTATCGTTTTAAAAGAGTGTCAGCTTTCACACCCCATTGTTTTCGACACGTTCAATTTGTGTCACCTTAGAGCTACCAGTGGTCTAAAGAAGCTCAGCGTTGCCATGCTCCAGCAAGTGTGTGAATATTTTGATTTGGATACCACTGGATTTCCTGTAAAAACACAAAGCACCTTATATAGAAGTGATGGATGACATGATAAAGTATTATAAGGTTTGATGTCTATTCCGTGATTGTTTGTTGTTGTTTTTCCGGGGGAAATCGGGGAAAACCCACAGGGAAAATCCATTTTTCCTGTCTGCGCGTGCGCAGTACGAGTTTGGCTGACATGCGCATGCGTATTTGCTACCAAAACAATGGCGGTTCGAATATTTCGAAGCGCGAAAATAGCAAACTTTGGATGAATTTGTTTCCCAATTGTGCACCTGTTTCGCTTGAGGAACAACGGATTCTGATAAACCGGTAAGTTTTGATCTATTGATTCATGTGAAAATTACGTAATTCCACGAGTTGTGCAACGGAATTGCCAACCTCGTCCCCAGGGTCTTGATGGTGAACCGCGGTGAACGGACAAGACCCTGGACAACTTGGCAAAAATGTCCAAGATTCTTGGACATTTATCGCATGCGCAATAACGGCAACACATCTGTTGCTGACTGGAATCAGCGCCGCACTTACGGTTTTCTTGGTATTGTTCTTTTAATGTTTTGTTATATTATTTATCTATTTCTCAAAGTTTGAACAAATTTTACGAAATCATATTTAATAAGTCGGTTGAATATACATGTCCACCTTCGATTCTTCAAAATGCTTTGTTTTCTAAACTTTATTGATCGTATTTGTTGACATGTTAAGACGATGAACGATGTGCGATATTTATTTGGGCTTCAAACAAGACTGACAGTTAGACAGTATTCTGCATTCAAGTGTTGCAATTATATGATTGGAAACAGCTACCGAATTCTAATGGTCCCAGTAATAATGCATTCCCAAGCCGGTATTTATTTTATATTTTATAAAGGTAAGATGACTTCGGTTCAGTTTTATTTTCACATGCTACTCTAAATTTGCTCTAGCTGTCTCAGAGTGTTTGATTGTTTCAGTCCTTCATAAAGATAATAATATAGAGCAAGACTCGATCAGTGGTGTGTTCTATATTTCTGAGCAAAATTTTATTCTGTTTTCCATATGCAGCACATTGCTATTTTCATTCTCTGTTTGATGCATGCTTTGGAGTGATATCTGTTTCTGTTATTCAAATACTGTAGTCACCAAATATGTTACAACAACAACTCTTGATAATTATATTTTTAAGGAATCAATGTGTAATGGAAGGTGACATGCTGATCATCACAACCTCAATGCCCACACTGTGCTAACGAGTAACGACCTATGTGATGTACTCTTATCATAGATTTGCATTACCAGCTCATTCGTATACAGTCCAGCCCCTCTAATATGGACAATATAGGAACACAGCAAAGTGTTTGCATTAGGTGTCCTTTTCATAGAGGGTTTTTTGAAATTTAATATATTTTACTTCTGGATATTGAAAACTGTCCATATTATAGAGAGGTGTCCATATTGGAGAGGTGCCCATAAGGATAGGCTAAGCTGTGTTCTTTCCTCCTGACTGCACATTTTGGGTACTTGAATACTAGTAACCACATTATATGTTCCAAGAGCCATCAACAATTGAAAATAGTATGTAACTATATTATATATCTATTTAGAACAATTACAAGACTTACAATATACAGAATAATACTCATTTTAACATGACAATGAAAGTAACAGGGATATGTGATGTAAATACCAAACTATATTATCATTAGAAATATACAATATGAATCTTATACCATAATTTTTACCATAAATTGTAAATATTTTATTGAAGAAACAAATAAATGAAACTCAAAACATCCATAATGAAAGAGAGGCATGCAAAGTTGGGGGCACTTAGCTGGTTAGCTGACTGAATACAGAGATCAAAATCTCCCAACATTATAAGAAAAGCAAAATTATGCTGTGGTTTATCTTTCTTGCACTTTAGCTCTGAAACAAGAAGGGTGTATTGGTGAACAAATGCATATACTGCAGCATTAGCAAGCTAGATACTTGGTCAGCTATTGACTTTTAATACTAGTTAGCTAACCAGTATTAGCCTAGCCTGCGTGGCCGGCCCTCGTTGGAGGGGAAAAGAAGAACAGGGAATGAGGGCCTGCAAGAAAACCCAGCTTTCATGACTAAACGCCGTTCAATTTTTGAACGTAGAATTTGATTGGTCAACACCAAGAATTAATTGACATGTTTACGCACACAGGAATATATTATTACATTTCTTCGTCTTGATTGACATGTTTATGCACAAGCGAATACATTTCCTTCGCTTTGGGGTTTCCCCTATAGTCCAGCTCCATTTGTATTGGTCAATTTTAATGAGCCTTTATTAGGGCGTTTAGTCATGAAAGCTGGGTTTTCTTGCAGGCCCTAATTCCCTGTTCTTCTTTTCCCCTCCAACGAGGGCCGGCCACGCAGGCTAGTATTAGCCATAAATAATTGGGTTGACCAGAGTATCTGTTCAGGTTCCTGGTAATCCATTTGTTACTATAGTCCGACTATAGCACCTGTTGTTGACATATATTTGAAAATAAACACAAGTAAACAAAAATATTGTATTATACTGTACTAGTGTACTAATGTACGTTTAGAACTGTTTTGTTCTACGGCTTCAAACTTCAACTAAACAAAAACAAAATGGCCGCCCACATCCTCATGCCAAATCCGTCCAACGCGCATGCGCGTGGCGGGAAAATCCTTACGGTAGCTACACCGGCCCCTAAATGGGCATGTACAGCCCATTTACAAACTGCATAAAGGCTACCGTACTAAACCTATAACACAAACATAATGTAAATTGTTAAGTTTCACTTTTATGTTCGACAGGCTCGTTAGCCCTAGCCTGGTTACTCTCCGTCCATTTCAAGCAAACACAACTTTGCCACGGGCCGTGTCAGTATCGTTGTATTGATCTTGTACTCTCCCCTTCTTCGATGTTTCGCTCGGGTTGATACCGTGGAACTTGTCTTTACTTTGACTGCACGTACATAACCGTCTTTACTCGTCATAACGTCCGTTACCAGTGCTAATGGCCATTGTCCTCTCGGATAGTTTTTATCCGCTACGAGCACCAAATCGCCCGTCTTTAAGTTTCGTCTCGGTGTATTCCACTTCTTTCTTTCCTGTAAGCTTGGTAAATACTCTTTTATCCATCTGCACCAGAAAATATTTGCCAGATACTGCGCCTGTCTCCAACTCTTTCTACAGCTCAAGTCATCTTTCTCGAATACACCTGGAGGTAAGCTCGGCGTCGAGCGTAAATGCAGCAAATGATTCGGAATTAACGGGTCTTCATCCATGGGGCTGTCACTGTTTCTTGTGAGAGGTTTTGATTTCAAGATTTGGGTTGCCTCAGCCATCACGGTCTGTAGGACTTCATCAGAAACTAACTGTTCCTTTAGAATCGCTCGCAAAACTTGTCTTGTTGACCTTATCAGACGCTCCCACACGCCTCCCATATGACTCGCTGACGGTGGGTTAAAGTCCCATTTGATTCTTCTTTGTGCACAGAAATTGTGGATCTTGGCTTGGTTCCATTCTTCAATACTCCGGTTCAGTTCCTTGTCAGCACTCACCAAATTTGTTCCATTGTCGCTCTTTATCTCTTCTGGACAACCTCGTATGCTGATAAATCTTCTGAGAGCGTTTATCATTGAATCTGTGCCCAAGGAATGCGCTATCTCTATATGAACCGCTCGCGTTGCCAGGCACGTGAAAAGACAGCCATATCGTTTGACAACAGATCGTCCTCGTTTTACTTGCAAGGGCCCGAAATAATCGACTCCGACGCGAGTAAACGGCGGTTGATGGGGTGTAAGACGGCTTTGAGGTAAATTCGCCATGAACTGTTCTCCCAAACGAGCCTTTCTCCGTTGACAATTAATGCAGCTTCGCACCACACGTCGTACTGCTGTTCTTCCTCTGACGATCCAAAACTCTTTTCTTAACGAAGAAAGGACGGACTCTTGCCCCATGTGTCCCACCTCTGCATGGTGCTGACGAATTACCATTTCCGTGACAGCATGTCTAGAGGGCAAGATGATCGGATGCTTTGATTTACCATCGATTGGTGCGTTAACAAGTCCGCCTCCAACTCTTAACAATCCGTCTTCTAATGGCGGGTTCAGCTGACGAAGCGACATCCCTGTCTTCCGAAGGAATATTTATCAGGTTTCTTAGCATGTTTAGCATCTGAGACTGAGAGTATCTTCAATTCTTCTGGGAACGCAGTTAGCTGTACATGTCGAAGGATTTCAACTTCCGCCGCATTCAATTCTTCTATCGTCAGACGCCCAACATTCGCTCTTGTCTCGATTGGAGTATCGACTAATACTGAATCATTATTCTTCAGCTTCACTTTGGCGCGAAGGCATTTTTTACAGCGTAACAACCATGCAACCGAGCATTTCAACTTCCACCAACTGGAGTGATGCGAGATTAACGTTTCTAAAACGTTACTTCGTGCTGTAGTAGCGTAAATCTGAGCTTCCTTTCTTACTTCCGGGTCATCAGACTTCAAGACTGGAACTTGTGCCATTGTAGGCCAGTGGGTTTCATCTTTCCAAAGAAAACCAGGACCCTTTAGCCACCGATCATTGGCTATCATGGCGTCTAATTTAACTCCCTTGGAACCGTCATCAGCGGGGTTATCATCTCGGTTCACATACATCCACTGGGAGGGATCGGAGCCACTGCGGATTACTGTTAGGCGGTTGGACTCAAAGGTGTGGAATCTCTTGCTTTCGCTGTTAATGCACTTTAAAACAGACATTGAATCTGTCCAGTAGTAAATTCTTTCTATCGCTAGATCCAACTCCTCTTGTATGATCTTGGAAAGTCTCACAGAGATAACTGCACCGGTTAGTTCCAATCTTGGAATTGAAATCTCTCGTAAGGGAGCAAGCCTAGCCTTTCCCATAACAAACGCACAATGAATCTGACCGTTGTTATCTTCTAAACGGAGGTATGCCACTGCTGAATAGCCAAGTCGCGAGGCGTCTGAGAACAGGTGTAGCTGCATTTCCTTGATGACGCCAAATCCAACAGGTTTGAAACAACGATCTACACGTATTGCTTGTAACTTTGCAAGATCAGCTAACCATCGTTTCCACTGCAACTGTTCGCTCTCTTGAAGTGGGTCGTCCCATCCAACTCCCTTTCTACATAACATCTGTAGCAACAGCTTGGCTTTCATTACAAAGGGTGCAATAAACCCCAGAGGATCGAAGAAGGGAATAGACAGCTGATACAATCGCTCGTCGAGTGACAGAAGCTTCGTTCACCAAATGCAGCATTTTCTCCGCGACCTCCCACACGAATTTATCTTCCTCCGTGTTCCACTTGATACCAAGAGCGCTTTCGGTAGGCAGACGGTCCAACTCCAAATCTTTCACAGATTTGGCTCTCTCTGTTCCGGGAATCGTTTTCATCACTTCTCTGCTATTGCTGTACCACTTCGTAAGATGAAAACCACCTCTCTCGAGAAGTTGGCGCAGTTGACTCACCAAGTCTATTGCCTCACTTGTTTCCTTTGCTGATTTCATCAAATCGTCGACGTACATATTACGTTTCACCGTCTCTATAGCCACTGGGTTAAATTCATCTTGATATAACTCGGCTGTTTTACGCAAGCAGAAATTAGCAACACTAGGCGAAGACGTAGCCCCGAATAGTTGTCTGGTCATTCGATATTCTTCCATCTCACCAGAAAGATCTTCGCTCGGCCACCATAAGAACCGTAGTGCATCGCAATCTTGGGGTTCCACCAGGACCTGGTGGAACATTGCGTCTACATCGGCAACCATCGCAATAGGTTCTTCTCGGAATCGGATCAGCACGCCCGTCAGTTGATTTGTTTGATCCGGACCTTGCAGGAGCTGCTTATTGAACGACGTTTGCCCATAACTAGCTGCGCAATCATACACCACTCGAACCTTTTCGGGCTTTAGAGGATGCGTAACCGGGTGGTGTGGGAGGTACCAGATCGGTCTGTTTTCCACTTGCAGTTGCTCTTTAGGGATTTTCTCAGCGTAACCCTTTTCCAGGTAATCGATCAATGTGGTTCGATACTTCTTCAACAGGTCGTCATCGCGGAGAAGGCGTTTCTTCAAAAGCAAACCTCGTATTTCTGCTACCATCTTGTTGTTGGGTAAATATGGTGGGTTATTTCGCCATGGCAGCGCAACTTGAAAATGACCGTCCACTATTTTTAACGTTTCTTCCATTATACGCAGTGCCTTCTTATCTTCCACCGATGGACACACTTTGGTTTCAACGAGAGAACCTTCAAAGTCTGTTTTCCACAGCCCTTCTAATTGATGTTTAAGATCTTCATCAGTGCTTCGACGCTCAGCTTCTTTGTCTTCTTCTGCTCTATCATTCGTGGGGTGCTCAACCTCTTCCGTGGCACGGTTGTTTGTGAGAAACTCTCTCGCTTCCTTCCAACTTTCAAACGTGCGATCTTCAATTAAAGGATCATCGGCGTTGACTGACATGCTAGTAACATTGGATGTCGCACACATGCCATTTTTCTTTCCGCCAACAGGACCAATCACCGTCCATCCCAAACTATATCTGATCGCTACAGGATCCTTTTCTTCTCCACCTCGATATTCCAACGGCAAGAACATGGAAGGGTTCTCTTGCAGTCCAATGACCATCATGACTTCTCCAGCTTCCAACTCTTGTAGCGGCAGGTCACGTAAATGAGACCAATTCCGAACATCTCCCCTTTTCACAATACATGTCTCCGAGATTGGCATTTGATTGACGGTTCTAACATTCGACAACTCGATCAATGTCTCATCATCCATAGATGTCACCTCAATGCCTATCAATTCGCTTCTTACTTTAGTTGACCCGGTCATCCCTGACAATGTGAAGTCCAACTTTCTTCCACTTGCTGCAAGTTGTTGCTTCAACCGCTCATGGCACAGCGTTACCTCCGATCCACTGTCCAAGAGTGCATAGGTTTCAATAGCTGGTTTATTACTGCCTTTTGCTCGTACTTTGAGGGGAACAACACTCAGACACACTCGCTCGCCGGCCCCAGTTGCGACTGTTACTTTCACTTCTTGTTTGCTTGTTCCACCAGTTGTTTCGTTGCTGGGTTTAACTGCATTTGGGTCTGGAGGGTTCTGGGCTTTCTGCTCTTCACTGACAGGATCAGGTTGAGGTGGGTGTAACAAGGTGCTATGTCCTTTACTGCACCCTTCTTTCAGACATTTAAAATGAACTTTAGGACATTTTCTTGCATAATGGCCTTTACTGAGACACCTAAGGCAAAGTTCTCGTTCTTGCACAATTTTCTTTTTCTCTTGATAAGAAAGTTTCTTGAACTTATCACATCTCCAAATTCTATGGTTGCCAGAACAAACCATGCATCGTAGTGAGTTCCCACTTCCGTCTTTACCATTCTGTCGATTATCCACTCCTGTGGCGAGTAAAGATGATTTTCAGGAGGGTTCTCTCGGCCCATCCCTTCTCCTTACGTTATCCTTCGGTTTAACAAGACTTGCACAAAGATCTTCCCCAAACTCATTGTTTACAAGCGTTGCTCTTTTCTTCACGAAGTGGAGGAAATCTTTGAACTTGGGTCTAGAGCCGGATTCAATAGTTGTACCAGCACGCTCTGTCCACTTCACTCGCAGGAACAATGGCAGCTTCCGAGCTAACTCTCACAAAGTGCTGACATGATTCAATTTAGTTTCATACTCCAGCCCCATGCTCGTCAGAGTTCTATCTGCAACTTCTAGATGTCTGACAAGCTCTAGCAAACTTGCCCCGTCTGCTTGTTTCAGTGGTGGTAAATTCTGCAACTTGTTGATATGTGCCCTCGCAATTATGTGCGGTTTCCCAAAGTTCTCATACAGAGTTTTCTTTGCAGTTGTATATCCTTCTTCAGCTGGTAAGTTTACGCAACTTTCAATAGCATCTCGGGCCTTACCATTGCAGTGTTGAATCAAGAGTTGCAATCGTGTGGAATTATCAGGATTGTCCTTTTCTAGGCAGGTTTAAAAATTATGCATGAAGGAGGCATAATTTATTGCATCACCGTCAAAGTGCATGTACTTAATTTTAGGCATAGAAACCACTTGTCGCAGTGCTCTTACCATCTCTTCCCCTGTATCTATCCCTTTAGCTGCGGGTTGGTCAACTTTCTGTTCGGGTAAGTATGTCCTAGGAATCTGTAGTGAAGAAATATTAAGTGACTGTACCGGTTGTTCTTGCTGAATATATGTTGGGGTGGGTTGCGATGGCACATTATACTGCTCAGCTTGCCTTTCGGGTGAATATGTTTTAGGCTCTTGCGGTGAAGGGATATTAGTCGCTTGCACTATTTGGGTTTGTGGCACATATGGCTGTGAATGGGGTGATAGCACATGTCCTTGCTGGTCCATTGAAAGCCTATTGTTGTTACCATTTTCATTCTCAGAATTGTTATCAGATCCTTCGTTACAAACATTAAGACTTACAATTGCACGTTCTTCTTCCATATGTGCTTGCATGCGCTCTTTCTCGAAATTCAACTCTGCCATTCTTCGTTCAAGTTCATGTTGTTTCAATAGTTGACTTCTCTTCAATTGTGCAAGCGCTAACTGTTCTTTCCTTTTTGACACTGTTGAAAACTTTGAACTATGACTCGACTTACTTGCAGAACTTCGCTTTGACTTTCCTGAGGACGAACCGACATCTTCTCCTCTTTCTCTTGACTCTAACTTTAATCTCCTTTGCAAAGATACGATCATTTCGTCCAAATGCATTTTTCTGGTCATCTGTTCCTTGTAACTTCGACATCCAATCTCCTTTTCCTCTTTGCTCTCGAGTAACTCAACATATTGTTCATGGATGTTGACAAATTCTCTCCAACATTCGTCATAATGCACTTCCTTTTTCTTGATACTATCCAATGTTTCATCAGAATATATTGCCTCCTGTATCCATCCTTGTGTTTCTGTAAGAGTGTTCAATAAGCATATACGAGTCTTAAATAAGGCATTGATCCTCTCCTCTACTGCTTCTTCTTTATCTAACCGAACATCTTGCCTTGCAGTTTCAATGTATTTTTGTCCAGTCTCGGACCTTGCTGGTTTGTCTTCAGCTGCTTCCTTCTGAAGTGCTACTGGCCACGATCGTACAGACATTACTATTGATTATCCAGTATGAGTAGTAATAACACAACTGTACTCAAACATATCTTCCTGAATAAAATTTACAATCCAGTATTCACCGTCCCTGACAAAAAGGCATAGTCCAAACACAAACTCACCGTCCTTGACGAAGAAATATACTCAAATATCCTGTTCCAAACGAGAAGATACTGTATAATACAAATGCAGTGTCCCTGACAATATAAAATATAATGTAAATATAAACCAGATCGAGGTGAAATATGATCCCAAAATACCCGTTCCTAACGAGAAGATACGTCCCTGACTATAAATATACTTTAAATAACCAGATCCTGAGTAAATATAATCCAATGTAACCCGTTCCTAACGAGAAAATATAGTTTAAACTCCAAATGCACCGTCCTTGACGAGGAAATATAATCCAAAATACCCGTTCCTAACGAGAAATCCGCCCCTGACGATAAATATACTCCAAATATCGATCCAAATCTATCCAAACCGCGTAGAAATATAGTTCTAAACTGTTACTATAGTCCGACTATAGCACCTGTTGTTGACATATATTTGAAAATAAACACAAGTAAACAAAAATATTGTATTATACTGTACTAGTGTACTAATGTACGTTTAGAACTGTTTTGTTCTACGGCTTCAAACTTCAACTAAACAAAAACAAAATGGCCGCCCACATCCCCATGCCAAATCCGTCCAACGCGCATGCGCGTGGCGGGAAAATCCTTACGGTAGCTACACCATTAGTCTCAATGTTCCCTACTTTGTTATTTCCCTTGGTCTGAACCCAGATAATTTAGTGAAGTTTTGTTTGGTTTACTTGTAGAATATATCTAGGTTGGAGGCCCACATGGTACTGATGGTAGAACCTACCATGGAAAAAAAGCTAGATAATCACACTAAACATGAGCTTGCTTTCATTCATGAGTTGCAAATTACATGTTAATAGATTACTCAGTTCAAATATAAATTATGTTGTAAAAGACTAAATTCCTAAATTTTAATGTTCATGTCAGTCACTGTGTTCAAGCTTGCTTTTTCTCAGGTCCATGTTAACAACATCTGAAATAGAAATACCACAAACAATATTAGATGAGTAGTACTTGAACATGACAATAACTAAGGAAAACATGCTATTAAAAACATATAATTTGTTACATCTTGACCTTCAGACCTTCAATCAAACAACAGATTGTAAATATAACATACAAGGGTATATACTATTTATATTATTTACAATCTGTTGATTGTAGATTGTACATGTAAACAAGATCAAGATGTACATTTCCTAACATCAAGATGTTGATTTTTATACTTGATTATTATACGAGATATTATCTCTGCTATTATGCATCAGTCAATTCTAGCATTGCCCACGCATCCCCCCCCCCGGCATTTGCAAATGTTCTTTGCCCAACGGCCAGGCATTAGTACTTGCAAAATATCCCTGGGCCCGGGCATTTGTTCACCAGAAATGATTGTGGTTTCTGCAGCACCTGCAATGAACATGTGCGCTGCCATGAATATGGATGAAGGTATTTGTGTCATATACACAAACAAAATTCATCATTGAATTAAGAATGTAAAACTTTATCTCATGATATTCTGACGAAATTTATGTGTTGGTGTGCCTTGGGGCTGGGCATTTGTAATCATTTCTTTGCCCAGGGGTGGGGCATTGTTGCCCTTTTTCAGCCCAGCCCCAGGGAATTGTACAATTAGAGAAAAAATAAGTGCAAACGCCTGGAACCGGGAGGATGGGCAATACTAGAATTGACTGATGCATGAGGCGATAACTTTTCTAAGTTGGTCTTTCAAAATGGTCTTTAATTGTGAATGTTTGCTTTCATTGCAAAATGTTGTCGATATTTTTATTGACTTTTCTCAAGCAGTGACTCAAAAATCCGGTCAATATATACGTAAATTACGATAACTAAACAGCAAATTAGAAGCCACATAACCTAAACAATCAAATTCGATGCACATGTTACAGAATTATCGATACATACCTGTGAAAATACGCGACTTTCCATGAGAAAATCAGAAAATACGAGTTAAAACTCCCGAGGAAAACTCCAACAATTATATTATTATATTTCATCCGGTCGACGAAAAATTCCATTGCCGGAAGTCTGCAGAGAATTTCAAGATGGCAACCAATCACCGTGCTCTAGAACGTTGACCAATGAGATGACGATCTGCTCCCAAGTTTTCCAAGGTCTTGCCGTTCACCGCGGTCACCATCAAGACCCTGGGGAAGGTTGCGGAATTGCATCTTTTAGATGCTCATCCTACGGCCTACAGCGGTGATTTAGAGTTTCGCTTATTCAGAAACATTTTGCGCAAATTCCATTCATACTGTTGCTTCGAAATTCGACTATGTTGTTAGATTTTCACACCCCGTTTTAGTGCTATAAAGCATCATAGTAAAACAAGCCTATAAAACCTGAAATTTTAAGATACAAACATGAAACATTGGGTGTTTGCATCTGTCAGACTATAGAATACACAGCGTGTGTAAACCTCTTGGGAAAAACCATTACGCCAGTCCCATCCGAAGATCTAGGGGTACTTCTTGACTCACACCTATCATATGACTGTCACATTACTAAACTGGTTTCATCATGTATGTCCAAATTAGTTCAAATCTACCGAGTCAAGGACAGCTTCGACAGTGATACGCTCTTGTTAGTTATTGAAGCTCTTGTTATTAGCAAGCTTTTATACTGCTCCACCATCTGGTCTAATACTTTCTCTGTGAATTTGAAAAAACTCCAGGCAGTACAGAACTTTGCGTGTAGAGTCATCACAAATACCAGAAAGTTTGACCATATTACACCAGTTTTACAAGAACTTGGATGGCTACCTGTCGAACAACTGTTATTGTTTAGAGATACAGTAATGGCCTATAAGTGCGTTAACAACCTAGCCCCCAATTATTTATGCGACAAGTTTAGCAAACGTGCTGAGTTACACGATCATCCAATGCGCTATCAAGATCTGCTCCACATTCCATTTTACAGAACGGTAGCAGGACAGAGAACGTTTCACTACAGAGGAACGAAAATCTGGAACGATTTAGAAGACAAATTTAAAAACATTCCTACAGTAAGAAGTTTTAAGAAGAAACTTAAATTACATATTCTAGATACGTTTTATTCGAATCCATAATTTTCATCCTTTTATCATAAATTGACAATTTAGAAAGTCCTATAGATATATAGTTTAAATTATCTTAACATGGCATTTTAAATTAGCGGTTATATTAATATTTAAATTGTTGTAATTTTATGCTGAAGAGCCCACTTGGGAGCATATCATTAAAGTATCATATCAATAGTATATAGACATCTATACTCAGAAACAATCTGGGCAAAATCTATCCCGATTACTTAAAAGTTCGACAATGTTGTGTAGATTTTCACACCCGTTTTAGCGGTAGAAAGCATCATAGCCAGTGCCGTCCCTACGGGGGGGGTTTGGGGGGTGTCACACCCCCCCAGAAATGCTATTTGGAGATTCAGTCGGCAGAAGTGCGATTTTAGTCGGCACCAAAAAAATGTTTTGATGACTAACACATAAAACGGAAATTGTGCCTGCAAAACGAGGAATAGAAAAACGAAATTTTTGTTTTTAAAAAGAAAGAATTATTTGCACGGTCCCAACGGTCCCGACCAAGAAATGAGCGTAAACTACAGGCAGCAGTCGGTACAAGTTTGATTGGCAGTCGGTTGAAAGGACCTTACACCCCCCCTGAAAAATTTTCTGAGGACGGCCCTGATCATAGCAGCACAAACCTATAAAACCCGAAATTTTAAATAGATATTCACAATACAATTCTTAGTATTTACATCGTGTCAGACTATAGAATTACAGCGCGTCCTCTAGTTTAGACATCTAATTGAGAAACAATTTGCGCGAAATCCAGTCATACTATTGCTTACAAATTCGACTATGTTGTATAGACTCACGTCCGTTTTAGTGGTATAAAAAATGATAGTAACACAACCCTTGAAAACCCGAAGTGTCGGACAATAGAATTACAGCGCTGGTTAAGACTATATTCAGAAACGATTTTCGCAAAATGTAGTTAAACGATTGCTTAGAAATTCGGATATGTTGTCAGGGGCGTCGTGGGCCCCATGTTTTATGGGGGGCCAAGGGCAGCATTTTTCCGACAAACGCAATTTTTTCCGACAAAAATAATGGGGGGGGGGGGTTAGCCGTAAAGGTTCAAAGCTCGGCAATCCATATGCTAATGTTATATGAGGTTACATATTAACCAAAGTTAATAGCTAGAGAACCATGCGTGTTCCGGAAGTTGGGTGCCGCGACTGAGGTGTGCCTTGTGTGCGCTCGAGCAACATATGTTCATTAGTTGTTTGGCACGCAAAGTGTAACTATCGGAAAGGAATTTTTTTTTAATTTGTTTATTTACCACGAATTGTATTGGTGTGATGGGTGGAAGCTGCCCGAGGATGGTTGGCAGTTCAATATACCGTTTGCATGGATCTTCCCTTAATCCAAGTACCACCGCTAGTTCACAGGTCACCTCGGTCAACAGCTTGCACCTAACCTTCCAAATTGGTAAGTATGGTTATCGAGCATAATTTGGCCGTAGTTGGCGAACGTGGATATTATCATATTAAGTAGTATTTGGCCTCGCAGATATTAAATGTGTGGAATCGTATAAAGCATATAACTCTTAAATATTGACTATTCTATAAACTTATATTGGGAAAACGTAAACTGAATCCGATTTCCGATATTTCATAATCTATATATTTTTTTATTCAAACATGTTTCGCATTGTCAAACAACGAAGAGAAGTAAAATTGTATCGTATATGCAGGTATGCTTGACCACGACGATTCCGACAACATAACAAATTTCCAATTTTCCGACGTGTCACAACGATAGGGGGGCCATGCCCCCCCCTGGCACACACGGCCACGGCGCCACTGTATGTTGTACAGATTTTTACGTTCTTTCCAACGGTACAGAGCAATATATTATCATGTGCTATGAAACCCAGAAATTTTGAAGATGTATTCCGGTTCGTATTTCGGTTTCGGCTACGTGGTTTTTACATTATAAAACCTATATAAAATATTATATAATTTAGTATTTTAGTATTCCTTGTTTTAGAGATTCCGACTTTTAATAACCAACACCGCGTTTCTCGATTGTTCTAATTTCGTGGTTATATTTTGGGCTCCTATGTAGCATATAGCGACAGGTAAATTAAGTTTCAAGAGTTCATGGCCCTCATGCTGTTGTGGTGTCCCTGCCATCCGTCGTTGAAGGCCCGTTCAAACGAGGACAACATCATCCAACAATGTTGGACGATGTTACACAATTAATATTGGATGAAAATATTAACATGACAATTTCATGTGTTAAAACGAGGCCAACAATATTACATCCAACAATGCTGGATGAAGTTGGACCAACATGTTGGCTTCGTTTGAACGGGCCTTAATATTTGATATACATGTTGTAATGTTTGTTGTTGTTGGCCACGTCTGTATGTTTTGTATTAGCCGAATTTATATGTCTAATAAATATATAACTATCGAATAAGTAAGACGCACATTTAGTATAACTGTTTATATACTGTTGGCAAACCTAGGTGAGAACGAGATCAGTGATATTTATGTTGGAAGACGTGTCGAGCCCGTAATGCTTGCAATAAAATTATATATATTACAAGTCAACAGTTTAGTCAATTGTATATGCAAATATGAATCAAAATCATATAATATGAAAGTATGGCTTTTCTCTCGAAGACCTTTAAAGATTGAACCTT
The DNA here is from genome assembly GCA_016169945.1 of Trachythela sp. YZ-2020. Classification (NCBI taxonomy): domain Eukaryota; kingdom Metazoa; phylum Cnidaria; class Anthozoa; order Malacalcyonacea; family Clavulariidae; genus Trachythela; species Trachythela sp. YZ-2020. The sequence continues at coordinate 1,008,667 of JADLSH010000052.1, forward strand.
GACCTTGCAGTGCTTACTGTTTATAGACACAACAGTAAAATATAGGTACGCAAAGCGTACATGTATCTGCTCATGCGTGTTTACATAATTGTATAATTAACTAAGCGTAATTGAATGATGTCAATGCATGAGGTCAATGTCACTCAATGAGTGTATGAACGTTTATATTGCTTTTAAAAACTGTGCATAAAGGGGATTAGGGCCTATAGTCCATGGGAGCAATGTTTAAAACAATTGTAAAACCTTCAGATTTTAGTCTTTTATTCTTGAGAATAAAGGTTGTATATAAAAGTATATATAACAGCACTATATACTTACACACCACATATAAATATTACATACCTGTTGCATCAACTTATTTAGTCCCCCTAGTCACAGCAGTTTGGGAAAGAAATGCCATTGGGTTAGAGAGTTAAGCTGGAGTCGTGTGATCATGTCAAGTCTTGGCCATGTGCCTGGTAGGGCGTTTTAGTACTGATTGTGCCTCTGGGTTTCTTACTATAATTACATAAGTCGATCACGTGGCTTTATGGGGTCATGTTGTAATATGTATATGTCACGGAAACTAACGTATTTGTATAATTATATATACATATAGTTTTTCACTTTCAAAGACAAAGTTCTTTGTACAATTAACACAACGACCATAGACTAATATTTAATATATATACCAGTATCTTTAGCTATCGTACAGTATATACTCTGTAGCGATATAATCCAGTGCCCACGAGTCGTCCTGTCATTCTGTCAACATGCAAAACATGCAGCATTAAACAATGCACGCGCGCAGTTATTCTACATCAATATTCATCAATTTTCGGCTTAGCTATATATAGTACATGTGCTCACCAATCAAATATTTAATATGTGGAGTATGTACATGTCAGAGGCGGAACTAAACAAATTTTAGATTTTTTGTCGATGATTTTCCGATATTGAGTTAGAGTGAGTTGACATTGTCATTGACATTACTTCAAGCAAGGTCAGAAATATAGACGCGAAATTGTTCTATATATTTTACTGTTCATGTTTCATACTATATTGCATACACGGCATATATGTCTAACGCACTCCGCAAATAAGAGCGCTTTGAAAGCGTCGTCTAAGGCGATGATTTTGAACTATATTACTATTTCATAAGTAAACATATAAGTGCATGCTCTAAACATAGACAATCTAAAATTTATGTAGTTTATCTCAACATACGACAAATCCAACAAATCAAAGTTATCCCAACTCTTCCAATAGAGATAGTCAAGACACATGCAATTGCAGGAAAAAGTCAGAATGTCCACTGTCTAAGAAATGCCTCATCGAATCGGTCACTATACAAGCCACAGTTATAAACAAACACAAAACTATACCTCCCAAAACCTATGTTGGACTTACTTTGAAAACTCTTTTAAGACAAGATTTACAAACCACAAAGCCTCATTTAATTATTTCGCGAAACACAACGCTGCTGAGCTGAGCAAATATAGTTTATATCAGCACGGCAAGATGGCGCCCGCTCATCTCGGCAGTTCTCGGTGGTTTGCCGCTCGCGGGAAATAGTTCAAAATTTTGAACTATTTTTTACTCGCTGCGAGAGCTCGCAATAATAAACCAATCATAAAACGGCGTGTGGGGGCAACGGCATAACATTCGTGCGAGTTTCGCAGCGAGCTACGACGAGCTTCGTGCGAGGACTGGAAATCCGCCTTCACACTAAAACCACCTTCTCTGCATGTACAGTATATGGCCAACTGCAAAAAAACCAAATTGACGGCGTCTCAATTGGTTCGCCTTTTTGTCCCACTCTACCGAACATAACTATGACTGAATGTGAAGATCCAACAAATTTATTAAGCCATCAATAAATTCAAGCACGATATATTTGAATATACAATATATTGACAACCTGACACTTGTTGTGACTAAGACCTGTTTTTATGAACCTTATACATGAAGGGCTGGCCTTAATGCAAGATTCCGCGTGGTAACTAAAATCTCTCTTAAAAATTGTTTGCGTCTATATGACATGAGAACCAGCCATCCTCGTCGCGATCTTGCTATTGGGGAGTTTACGATTTACAACGCGGTCAGCTGGACGATGCCACGTCAATTTGTGCTTGTCATAAGCCACAGGAATTTAACTATACGTAGCTATACTGCCTTAATTGTCCAAAACATGTTTTAACGACCTTGCAAACGTTTAAATTGGGCTAAAACACTCCGGCGTTTAGCTGATGTTTGCCGTTTGGTCAATGTTAAAATTAACCCCTGGGACCACAAATTATTCATCCTTTTTGTCTTGCATGACGTATGTCTTTGTTGTGCATGCGCGTCGTTGAGCTGGTCGCGTCGTATATCGTAAACTCTTTATTAACTACCCCAAATCTCGCCTAGTAGGGCTAAAAAATTATCCTGACACAGTGGGGCTGACCTCTTGGTAGATTTCAGTAAAAAGGGTCTTATCTTTGTCAAACTCTATTTTCGAAGTCATTTGTCATTTAAATATTTATTCAACAAATTAAGTATTCAATCGTCTGCTAGTTTTTATTCGTAGAGTACTTCAACCCGAAACGTATTGAAAAACTTTACAATTTCATACTATAGGTTAATTAGAGCATTCGAACCGGTGGGACGCCCATTGCAAGCGCCATATACTATATTTTTCTTTAAGTACTAAGATTTTTCTCGACATACATATTCGAACGAAAATTTATAAACATTTTTAGACCTAGCCTGGAGCAGTTAATATCATATAAATTAATATAATTATTTAAATTTTCGTTCGAATATTCCATCCACAAACCAATGGCGTAATTACTATGGGTTCGGACCAGGTGAACCCGGGGGCCCCAACGCCAATGGCCCAAGGGGGGGGGGGGCAGCCAGGCTCAGACTGTAGAGCAAAAACAAATTGACAGGGAAGACTTTGAGAGACATTAGTTCGTACGAAAATCGAACATTTTACGTAAGCATAAACTCCACAATTCATCTATATATAAATGTAAATTAAAGATTAATTGTACAACCGTGCTAATTTCCAAACAAATTGTAAATTTTAATATGTTAAAATGTCGTTTTCTGACCATCATAATTCTGTAAAATCTTCCCCCAAAATCCAGGAAATGGCATTTCAGAGACTCTAGATTTAAAAAGAGGGCCACGCCCCGGAAATTGAATAAGTCACTCACCAAGCATACGTACGTTTGTATCGTATCTCAGGGCGCGCATTAAGGGGGGCGGGGAAAGGTCGGTCCCAAATTAAAAAATTACACCACTTATTCGGTTCAAGTTGGTCCGAAGCGTCCCGTCTCTATAAGTAAATGATATACAAACATGAACATAAGAAATGAACTAGAACAACTTTGTAAAACGCAGAACTATATTTTCCTCGTAACGATTTCGACAGGGAGCAATATATTCAAACACAAGAGGACACCTTCAAACAATTCAAAAACCACCCGACTTTAGCACTTGCTTTTGCGTTCTCATTCCACTTCACTATTAATAGTCAGGGGCGCACATTCTGACGACTATTATTAGTGAAGTCTTGGAAAGAGAACGCGAAAGCCACTGCAAAAGTCGGGTGTTTTTTATTGTTTGAAGGTCCATGGCTACGTCCTCTTACATTTGAATATATTTCATTGCATGTTTATGCATCGTTCACTTATAGAGATGGAAAACTTCGGACCAACTCTGACTGAATAAGTAGTGTAATTTTACAATTTGAGACCGACCCCCGCCCCCCCCCCCCCCCAACTGCTAACATCGGCGCATGTCAAAGGAACGACCAGACCCGAGTAATATTAGGCCGAAGTTATTCATAAACTTCTAACATGCTTTAACTTCTAAACGTGCTATTTTTCCTTATTTTGAGAACGTGTCATAATGTGGTAATGTTGACGTCTTTTTATATTATATTAATATTCTATATTAATGGCATTGCTTACCTGAAAATGCAGGAAACTATATTTCCGAACTTTTGAAATTCCTAATCTTCTAGAAACCCTCTTTTTACATTGACTCGTGGTACATTTGTTGATTTGCGCCCCGGTTATCATCCAAGGAATTAAAAAACTCGTACACACCTTGAATATGCTGTGCGCTAGAGTATACACTGGCTATCGTCTCGTTAATATACTTTGCCGACTACACAGTCTTGTAAGGCATCTTTCATAATGTTTGCGTTATTTGCTCCAAATTCGTTGTATTGAGCGGTAGAGATAGATTGGGTTGATTACACCGCATCTCCAAGGTTATATCGATAAACTTTTCTATTAATTCAATATTGCAACAACACTTTGTTTCACATAGTCATGACATGGTTCCAATGTTCAACAGTTTCTCTGTATTTAATCATCGGCTCTCTTCAAAATAGTTTTTTTTGTGACGTTCTTGGTCAACTGGATTGCTGGGTTGTAACTAAATTAAACTATAATTTACGTCTCTTGGCGAACTCCGCCCCCACCCACCACTGTACTTTTTGGAATGAATTAACGCCCTCGCGAAAGGAGCGAGAAAATGAAACTACATAATTTCAATTCTATTTATTTACAAGACAACTACATACAATGAAAATAATTTACATTATTTTCTCACTCTGATAACTGCGTGTTGACTACCATCTGCTACATATAATTGTGCTTATTGAAACCCACCAATAGACATCTAGTTAATAACAATAAGATTATTATGGCTACTGAAATAGCCTGATAAGACTAGATGTACCAAAACCAAAACTTTATTCCAATATTAATGCAGTTTAATACCACAGAATACGGAGACGAACCAGAAAGGACACTCTTTTGATGTCAGGCGGTCGCGCCGACAGTTGCCTGATACACCCGCGAGCGAGCGTCCGCCATGTTCTTGGGTAGTAAAGTCAGATAATTTTGTATATAAACAATATGGCGAAAACCGCACTATGATTAATAAAACTGCTCCTTTTGGAATGTAAGTGGGCTATTTTCGTCGGTTTTATGAATATTTTGAAGAAAAGGTAAGCGACTTTTTCTTTGTCAAGCCTGGTAACGTAAAAATATATTTTTCTGGTACAATTTAGCTGCGACTTGTTCGGGAGTATGAGAGCTCATACAAATGGTTTACTACAAACTGTCTTACAATCCCATCAGACTCTCTCGCAGGTTGAAATTTTTCTTTGTTCGACTCAACGTGTCTTTAATCAACGATATTTTTGTAATTCAAACTCCAATAATTGGGAAAGCAAGAATAAATAGTGTTTCAAAACAACTGCTCCATGAAATTGATATGTCTAGCTATTTAAATGTGTTACTATTATTGGATTTATTGTGTGTATTTAATGAATTTACCTTGCAGCCATGAAGGCTGAATTACGTAATTATTACAATTAATACTAAGCTAAAACCAATTATTTACATACATGATATCATAATTATGCTAATTACTTATAAGACAACACTACTTAGATAAAAATTAGTAAAAATATTTTAAATCTTAACTATTCTAAAATTCAAGAAAGGATGCTAACTATTATTAACCTTTTTACACATTGAATATATAAAAGAGTTTTCCACCCTATTTGTATGAGTCATAGGAATATTAAACGTTCTTTCATGTCTTAAATTGTAACTAAGTTCATTCCTATCTGGTAATAAATTATGAATTTTATTGTTTGAGTCAGACACAGCAGATTGAAATAACTTATCACAAAGATGTTCGTGGTGGTCTTTCAAAGATGGAATACCAAGTAAATTTAGTGTATCAGAATAATTTTCTTCAGGCATGATAATGGCCATAGCTCTTTTCTCCAACCGTTTCAAATCATTTTGCAAGTATTGAGGCAGTGCATAATAAAATACCGGGATGGCATAGTCCATGACAGATCTAACACATGATGTGTAAAAGGTGGCCAAGTCTTTACATGGAACATTTGCACGTTTAAGTTGTTTAAGAAAATAAAGTCTCTTGTTGACCTTTTTGACCACTTCGTCTATGTGAGGTTTCCATGATAGTTTATTGTTAATATTCGTAACAACTTCTAACTCTTTTCCATTAATTACAATTGGATCAAAGGGCCTCGACTCAGCGTTAAAAGAGATCCGTAGCTCCTTACATTTATCTGGATTAAGTTGCATTCTGTTTTCATTAGACCACATAATCACATCATCTGTAATATCTTGGGCATTACTAATAGAGTCTTTCGGAACAATTTCTGATACTGTTGAATCATCAATATACTTCCAGAAGTCTACTTGAGTTACTTTTAGAACGTTTATCAGTAAAATAAATAACCAAGGTCCTAACTTAGTTCCTTGGGGGACACCAGATGGAATTGGGCCCCATTCTGAATAACAGGTATCAGCTAATTTAACACGTTGGTATCTATTTGTCAGGAAATCTGATATCCAGTTGATGACGCTATAAGGTATTTCTAATTCTGATAACTTTTGAATCAAGATTGAATGATCGATGAAATCGAACGCTTTGCGATAATCGAAAAGGATCGATCTTGTGACAGCACCATTACCGTCAGTGGCAGTGGACCAGCGATGGATCATGCTGATTAATGCAATGGTAGTAGAACTTTTAGGAATAGCGCCGTACTGGTTCGGGTCGATGACTTTCAAAACCGCTGGTTTCACATAATCAGCGACAATAAATTCCTCAGCAACTTTAGAAATACTAGCAGTAAGTGAAATAGGTCTTAAATCTTTCTTCGGATTTTTTACAATTTTTATCTTTGGCAAAGGTGTGATATCAGCCATTTTCCAGGTGGTAGGTACACGTTGCTCTCGATACGAAGTGTTGAGAATAAGTGAGATTGGAAGGGCCAGAACATACGAGTATTCCTTTAATACCCAATTAGGTAATTTATCGGGACCACTTGCCCTGTTCGTTGGAAGTTTTGATAAAACTTTTTGCACCCTTATTTCGGATACATTTGGAAAGATTGACATTTCTTCCAACGGAAAATTTGGCAACGGAGATTGTAGCCTGTATTCCTCGAGAGGTTCTAAAAATGCTGTATTAATTTCATTTGCTCGTTCTTTCTGTGTAAGGTTAGAAAACGCTTCAACATTGGTTAAACTTATCGGTTCCCGTTTGGTGTTAAAATTAGAAATACGTTTAACTTCACTCCACCATTTCTTCGGGTTTTTTTCTTTCAACTTATGAATATTTAATTTATAGTATTTCGCTCTGCAAGATTTTCGCTCCCTATTGACCAAGTTCCTATACTGTTTAAATATCTTCGATTTAGTTCCTTCAGTAACAAAAGCCTGCTGTCTTTTCTTGATGAGCGATTTCAGTTTGTTATTTATCCATGGTGCATCTGTCGTGGAAACTTTAATTTCTTTGCTTGGCATCAAAAGCTCAAAGCCGGTAAAACTACATCGTAAAAGGTATTCCACATTTCTTCGCAGTTGTTCTGATCGGAAATAATTGAATACCAGTCTATTGAACTTAGGTATCTACCAAATTCGGCTCTGCGAGATTGACGATGGTCTCGTTTCATTATAACAGTCTTCTTATTGAGTTTATGACTTTTATCTAGTGGACGGACAATTACGGTATTGTGGTCGGAGAGGCCAAAAGGGGTAGGATTTCCGGTAAAAGTAATATTCGTGCAAATTGGTTAACACTAAGTCCAAAATAGCATCGTTTCTCGTCGGAGCTTTAACTAATTGTTTAAGTTGAAAATGCTTCAGTAACCTGTTAATATTTAGGCGGTTAAAATCTCCAGCCAATAAAATGCCACTATTGGGATACTTTGATTCAATCAAGGTAAGCGTTTGGAACAAGTGATCACAAATTGTTTTACTATCTCTCCTGGCGGATGGTACAAAACACCGACAACTATACTTGAGATTCCTCGAGGGAGTCTGTTTGGTCTAATGCGGAGCCACAAAAGTTCGTGATGTTCACAGCAATTAAGATCTTCAAGAAGTTTAAAATTATTTAATTGTTCAATATTTACATAAATGCACACGCCCCCGTGGTCATCTGTCTTCCTGTCTCTACGAAAAACAGTATATCCAGGGATGCTAATGACGCTGTCATCTACTGATTCCTTCAGCCAGGTCTCGGTAATAAATGCTAAATCAATCTGATGGCGTGGTATAAACTCAGACACCTCATCTATTTTAGGCGCTAAGGATCTCACGTTTGATACACATATTCTTGGTACTCTAGGTTTACTTTCACATTGGTTATTGGACGTTATTTGATCTAAGGATATTGTAGATAGGCATCTGTTATAATTAATATGATCTTCTAATAATAGTAACTGAACCACTTCATTTTGTCTCTCCTCTTGGACTCCTGGTGAAAACCCCTCGGTTGATTATTGTTGGGGTTCGTTGATGAACCGTCCCCTTGAAGGGACTCCTTGTTTTGTACCATGTCATTTTTACAACCTCTCCTTTGTTCCCTTGTTGGCCGACTTGCTCTCCCACGCGCTTTCGTCCGTTGATCTCGATAAGTAATACGTATTGGAATAGACTGGTAGTTGTTTTGATTTTGCGGGAGCAAAGAACTTGACAGCATTTGACGTTGACCCTCGTTTCTACTATGTTGGCTTGGCTGTCTTGCATAACCAATAGAACTAGGGGGGGTGTTTTGGAAGTTCATCAAATCTACTTGTTCCATACTATTTCGAAGCGATTGATTTTTGTTCTGGTTACTGGAGCATGACTCATTACCAACAACTGATTGTCTGCATGGATGAGTAATTTCTTCAGTATTTCTTTCACATGTATCTATGATAGAATTTGCACGCGTGATCACAGTGTTGTTCATATTATGTGTAGTAATTTCGTCCGAACTCCTAATACGCTCACCGAACTCAGCATAGTGCAATATATGTTGATGCTCAGAGGCATCCAAGGGAAGAGCCATCAAGGGCTCGGAAACAGTAGAATTATCCACTTGCTCAAAATTTTTTATTGATTCTAAACTGGTTCCGTTTGTCGGATTCCTATCCTCCATTCTGTTAATGGGTTTATCACAAGATAGCTCATTAATAGTCGTATTCATTGATTCAAGGATATCGAGTAGTCATGCATACATTCATCAAGTTCATTTTAATAATTTGTTTTAAACTCTATGTAGGAACTAGTGAGATGGTTGCAGATGTTGAACGCTCTTCAGAGTTTAAACAGTGAGACCACATAGAACTCAATTTGGAATGACTATTGACATATTTATGCTTACAGAATGTGCTTTATTACAGTCATGGATTATGGAGTATTACTGACAGTGAACAAGACATTTAAAATCAGAAAGTTGAGAAAGGACTGTTGAAGGTTTACTGGTACAATTGCAAAGAAACTTTATTGTATGCAAATATGGTTGTTACATTCATTTGGTTGGCAGTATCTAGTTCAAACATTCAACTTTTCATGTGCCTGGCCTAATGTGAGTTGGACATATTGTTTGAGTTCATTCTTATTAGGTTTGTGTTTTAATATACTACCTTCGTTAGGTCATCTTAAAACATTTAGTGGCAATGAACTGAATCCATTTTTTCATTACTCCGTCCAGGGGTCGATAAAGTCTGGACCACTGGCACCGACAGTCGCAGGCACATTTCAAATTCCTGAAGGCACATTTTGTTTTTTAAAACTTAAGTTACTGTATAAAGCTAAAATCTCTTGAGAACAGTAATATGGAAAGTTCAAAGAAAAGTCAAAACTCCCAGTTATTCACAAATATTTTTAGTCTTTATTATTGATTGTTGTTCTTTTTTATTGCAGTTCATTTTTATTGCAGTCTGTCTGACCAAATGCTCAACTGGTCGGACAGTTTCTCCAGACAAAACAAAGCAATGAATTTGCATGGTTAAAAAGTCAAACTCCAAATCGAACAAAATATCTGATCAAATTCCGAAATGTCCAATCAAATATCATTTTGGTCAGATATTTTGTCTGGACAAATTTTGAAATTATTTCGGGCTCTGAATGTATAATGCCATAAAGGGCTGATTCGAGTCTCACAATAATACTCTTTCAAAATGACTTGCTTTAGACAATTGTTTGCTGGGCTTTTCTGTTTTTTGAAATAATTTCAAACCACAACTAGTAAATTTGATTCCAATTGGCTCTGATAGCTTCAGATTGCAAAATTTTTCTGCGTATGCACCCCCAACCTCTCCCCCCCCCCAGAAGGCTCACAATTTCAGCATTTGCTAGACCCCCAACACAAAAATCGACATTTTGCCAGCACATTTTAAAATTATTTTTGCTGTCGTAGGCACACAAAAAAGTTATCGAACCTTTTTACAAAACAATTTTGAGTCATCTGGTTTTAAAATAGTGCATTACAACATTGGAAGTTATTTATTGCTATGCCTGTGTATTCTAAACATAGAAGTTATCTAGTTGTACGTAAAATAGCAATTGTAAGAAATGTGTAAAAAAGAGTAAAGTACATATGTAAAATATATAAATAAAATTGTTTTCATTTTCATTCGAAGTAATTGAAGGTAGTACTCTCTTGTAACTGATCAATAAGTGTGTTTTCATAAAAGAAATTATTATAATGTTTTGAGGTTGTTATTCTTATGATGAAGAAAGGTAAAATAACAGGCACTCATTGGTGTTCTGCAGTCAACTGCTCCAACAATAAATTACGGGACAAATCCCTAAGCTTTTTTCGATTTCCCTTGGATGCTGAAAGGTAAGAAATCTTTTTTAAACTAGGATGGTTTTAGCTTCATGACTACTCGATAGTAACACATTTAAATAGCTAGACATATCAATTTCATGGAGCAGTTGTTTTGAAACGCTATTTATTCTTGCTTTCCCAATTATTGGAGTTTGAATTACAAAAATATCGTTGATTAAAGACACGTTGAGTCGAACAAAGAAAAATTTCAACCTGCGAGAGAGTCTTGATGGGATTGTAAGACAGTTTGTAGTAAACCATTTGTATGAGCTCTCATACTCCCGAACAAGTCGCAGCTAAATTGTACCAGAAAAATATATTTTTACGTTACCAGGCTTGACAAAGAAAAAGTCGCTTACCTTTTCTTCAAAATATTCATAAAACCGACGAAAATAGCCCACTTACATTCCAAAAGGAGCAGTTTTATTAATCATAGTGCGGTTTTCGCCATATTGTTTATAGTAAAATTATCTGACTTTACTACCCAAGAACATGGCGGACGCTCACTCGCGGGTGTATCAGGCGACTGTCGGCGCGACCGCCTGACATCAAAAGAGTGTCCTTTCTGGTTCGTCTCCGTATTCTGTGTTAATACTGTAAAGTCAGTAATCACGCAAATAGTTAACTCAGTTAATAGCAATAAGAAAGCTGTGCTTAGAGTGGTAGCTAGGACTCTTTGTACCAAAATCATAAGTATATTTTTCAGTCAGCAATGAGGAAGGACAATAGCATCGCCATTGCATACTTGTACGTTGAATATTTCCGCCAAGTCTTGCAAGAAGTTCACCTGGGCATGCCACCCCGCTATTATAAACATCATTACACCACTTTGTTCTTTTCTCCAGAACTGCGAAACCTGGGTAACAGAACGAGAGATGTATATGGTTAGAACTCATTAAGAAGTAATGCGCCTTGATGCGCCCAACTTTTCTATTTTTAACAGAACATTTATAACAAAACAAGATAGTTTCAATTTACAGTATAAAGCCATTCTCACAATGGTTGCTTTGATACAGGTGAACATTATTTTACCAAAAGAGTTATTCTATTTCATAGGATTGGGGTTATAAATGTTAGAGTAACAAATAGTTAATTTTTTTTGATTAAACTGACCTGTTAATTGTCAATTGAGGAAACATCGAAATTTTCAAATGTTTCTGCAACAATCTTTACTAGTTTGTTCAAAGCTTAACATCTGAACGTTGTTCCTGTTCTCTTACCTGGCAGATATACATCAGTGTTCCATTTGCTGTTTCCTGGCACATATTTCGCAACGTTGCTCCAAGAGAACACATTCCCGTGTATATTGAAGCCTCCAGCAGACATGGCAATAAAACTGGCGGTCGCTACTTCATAGTCCCAGATATTGAGTTGTGTCAGTATCGCGTTATCATTGCTTAAACCAAGGATAAAATTCCTTTCTGCTGGTAGTTCTGTCTGGAGTTTCTCGTGTTTGGTATAGCTACCAACTCGGTACCCGTCATAGAAATATTCGAGCGTGCCTTTCTCTCCATTCCATTTTATACACAAAAAGTGCCAAGCCTTGTAGCCATTCGTCACATTTCTGAAGAGAATAATAACTACATCAATTTGACAGGGGATTCTCTGGCTGACAGGAAAAGCGCACTTCACCTCTGAGATCGTGGGTTCGATTCTCACTGCGGATTCATGACTTATGTTAATACAGTTGGTCAACGCTTTATTGATTATCTCATACCTAGCGGTAAAATTGGCATTCCTATTGGCTTCGAAGAGGTGCTTTCGATCCCGAGCCCACCTGCTGACGTATGTTTAGGAGGTGGGTTCGGGATCGAAGTATTTTCAAGATGGCCGCCGAAATTAGTTCGGCAGGTTCATAAACCTTGGCAATGTTTTCGCAGTGTGTGTGCATTTTCTCTTTTGAAGAATAAGAGAGTATTGCAGATAATGTTTTTATCTTCAATTTAAGCCTAAGTTTGTTTGTTTGCGTAGCATGTTGGCGGCTAAAATGTTCGTTATCCAAACAAGAAATTATATACTAAAATGCGTAATTTCTTCAGGACTTTCTCCCGAAATGGTAAGAGATAAAAGCTAAACATACTTGCAGGGTGGTGGGTGCGGGCTTTGACGCACCTCGAGTGGCTGGTAGCTGTCCAGACACCTACCAGCCACCCTCGGTGCGTCAAATCCAGGACTCACCTCCCTGCAAGTATGTTTGTTATAGAGTCGGGGTTTTCTCCGAGTTGACAGGGTGGGTTTTGATAAGCCCCAACTTAACCTTTCCATCGTAGATGGGCTACCTTACCGATATGCCTCTACGGTGGAAGGCAGAGGCGTCTTTAGTAAAGCTCGTGTATTGACATGTTAGTTGTTCTCTTCTGTGCTCTTAAGGATTTTCTCCGGACGTTCTACCAAAAACCAACTTTTTTGACTTAAATGTTGTCCAGCCGTCTATAAATGATTACACTTACCTACTTGTAGAATGACCATTAATAGTGGAATTCAATGTGGTTCCTGAACTGTAGCGAAATAGAAATGTGTTCGACGTATAATAGGCAAAGAACGGTGTCATACCAGTGCCTTTATCAAAGAACCACAGACAACTTGATAAAAATCTCATGACTTTGGATGGTCCTGGATACTTTACTGGGCTTGAGAGTGGTAGAGTTATGTCATAGTTCATCCCTTCGCCTGCATAGATTGAAGAATTAAAAATGGTGTTAGTGGCACAATGGTTAGTGCATATGTTTTTCACCTCTGTGATAGGGGATTGGTTCCTGCAATATGTAGTTGTCTTATGCAGTGATTATGATTATATAATAATCGCATGTGAGAAGAGTATTTCTCGTTTACCTCTACCAAACACCGCAGGTTTTCTCCATGTACTCCGGTTTTCTCCAGTGGTAACACTCGACTAATAACTGATAAGGGATCAATAAGTGATGGGCCTAACTGGACCATTAGGAAGAGCAGTATTCTCATTTAAACATACCTGAAAAAGATGCGTCAGACGGACGATTGATTCTTGGATCATATATATAGTCCTTTACCATAAACCAAGTGATCAAATCACCATCTCTCGATCCAGGACTTTTAGCGATCGACTCGATCTCGTTACCGTTTTTTGCTTTGCTCCATAAATTCAAACGACTTATATTTCCAACTAAATTATAGCTTACTCCGTTGTCTATAACTTTTCCGATGTTTAGAATCGCGCCTGATGGGATTGTTCTTCCTGTAAAAACCGTTCTGCTCGCCCAGAGGACACCGTCGATAAGTAATATCCATCTTCCAGTAACACCAGACCAGGAAAAACCAACATGATGCCAATAACCATCATTTATTGGTATGACACGAGACCTGTAATAAAACCGTTATAAAATGTTACATTTACCTTTCGCTCCCGTTACGTTATATCATACAAAACTTATCTATTTCTCAGAAACACTCACACCAGATGTCGACCGAACAAATTTCCAGAAAATTTCGCGATAGTTTCTCCACTGTCATCATCAGAATCGAACGCAAGAGCAAATGTTTCTGTCGAGTTCTCAGAAAGGTAAGACACCAGAGGGTATTTTATAAATCCTGGATTAAAATTTATCCATGCACTAAATGTGAACTCATTGAAATCCTCATCTACTGTGCCCAGGTCAATGAAGTTGTTTTCTGTGGTGTTCGGGAAAGTTATGTCGTAATCATCTAAGAGAGAGAAAAATCAATGTTATCCTATAGATCATGAATATCATTAAGTACCATCGTGCAACAGATGATGGTCAACCAGCAGTTATCAGATTGAGAAAATAATGTTAATTCTTTTCATTATAATTTATGTAGTAGTCTTGAATTTTGAGGCAAAACAAATTGAATTGAGAGGTGTAATCCAATTTTCCTGCTCCTATAAGTGTTAACATTTCTGAAGTTGACCACCATCTTCTGCCCCAGAGGAGGTCGGACAGCAGGCCGCAACGCATCATGGGAATTGAGCGCCTAATTCCACGCGTAGCTTCATTGAGTGTTGACTGTCGAGGAGTGAACATCTCTCTGACTAAACCAATATGGAAGCTTTCGAACGACAAGAGTGTCAGGCTGCGATACTTTGTGTAAACAGCATGTTATTGCTGTATTGTTGCGATCCTCATTATGACTTGTGTTTTACTATACCAAGTTTACCTTTTTTTAAATTGGATGAGACGTGCTGTCATAATTTTTAGCTTTATAAATAATCCGTCTGAGCGAAGGAATTGTGTTATTCCCAATAGCGAGGCTCTTCTTTCTAAGTTGGATGGCGTTAAATCTCCGTGTATCATCAACGTGAAAACAAGCGCAGTATTTAAGGTTGGTACAATGCATTACAGTTATCTTGTTATTTCGTCAAATTTCCGCTTTGTTGTTTTTATTCTTGTACTGTAATTTTATAAATACACTGTACTAAATGGCGTAATATTTGTGTTTAATGCCTCTAGTAGTTAGATATTTTTCAATTTTCATCTGTAAAATATTGCCATATTTGTGTGTAAAATATATTTGTTCTAATAATAGTGACACACTTTTGCATTAGATTGCTAATTTTAGAGATTACAGTGTATGTATAAAATAATGGAAATTTTTTTTTCTTGTTATGATTTTGTAGAAAGAGATCTACTTGAGTGATTGGCTGGTCTTGAACCTGGTCAGGATGGATATGGTAATGAAGGTGATAGGGCAGAAAGTGGTGACCAGTTAAGTGATGAGGATAAAAGTGACGAGGATGAAATCACCCATGCTGTACCATTCAAGTGCATCGGTGCTGCTCATGAGAAAAACTACCAACATCATTTGGAACAGGCATACCTTGCTCTTCATGGACAAGATAAACCAGTGAATGTAAGAATACGGCCAGAGCCATTGAATCCAATGGACCCAAGTGCTTATTGCAATTGATCTAGACCATGGAACTGGATGGACACATGTTGGTTATATTGCTTCTGAACTGTGCAAGTATTTGCACCCACTAATTGCAGTAGGAGATATCTTAGAGGTCTCTGTTCAGCATATCAAGTGTAGGGTCGACGTTTTTAAAATAAGATTTTATCCAAACATTTTCATAAAACGAGATTTAGATTTTTGCAATTGGGTGCAATTAAAACAATGTCTGTCATGTACACTCATGCAATTAAGTACATAATTGTAACATGTGCTGTACTAAATTAATAAATAAATAGTTTATACATTCACTTGACCAACTTTGTGAGTAATTTTTCATTAAAATTAATGCAACAATAAAACAAAAATATGTCGATTTATATACATATTGATCAAAGGTCCCACAATAGAGAATACAAAAAAACCAGCATATAAGAACCACCATTTCTCAAACATTATCTGAATTAGTTGTGGAACAGCATTACAAAATACTGATAAAAAAAGGCCAAGTGGGCCTCCATGGATGGATGGCCAAATTAATGTACTGTAATATATTAATACCTGTCCTTGTAATATTAAATAAAAATTAATTAAGATTCTTTAAAATACAGTTTTGCTAATCAATTTGACCTGATTCTATATTTTGGGCACAAACAGTATTGTAGCATAAATTGCTGGTGGTTCTTAGCTACAATGGTTCTTTTATGTAGGTCTTTACTGTACATTTTCTTATATTTACTCTGAATATGAACAACATTGCAACATGACTCTGTAGTATTTTGCATGCTACAAAATGGAACACTGCAGATCAGCAGATGTACACATACATTAACTGTCTTGTATGTGCAATATAAACTACAAACTATATATTTTAATGTCAACAAATCATTAACATATGTGTTTATGTACAGTATTCTATGGAGCAGGTGGTTGTGACTCTGCCCGTTTGAAATGGGCTGTTCTGACACTTAGTTGACCAGGCTGAGGGATCACTGCTCGATTTGCCACAAAAACCCCAGGATATGCGTACACGATCCAGTCGTTCTACACCACTACTAGATGGTACGTTGAATGATTGTAACGAACTGTCCTTGTATCTGTCATTGACAAAAATAGAATCCAGCCAAAATCACGAATCTCAAATCTATTAAAACAACAGCCAAACAATAAATTTCACTTATAAAATATTGTTACAGAAGTGCTTTAATTATTTACATACTTTAAACAGTATATACAATCCATAATATATCGAAACTTCTATAGTATATCAAATTTCTTTAGAAAAAAGCGAGTAATAGCAGTTCATTATCGATCTGTGCGACAAGGCAGCATATTTTACAAAGGGCTATATTCAACGGTGAATATCTCGAAAACGGTTGCGGGACCGAGGGGGGCCGGCTGGATAGAATTAAAGATTATACTTTTGTTTAACTAATCGTGAAAAAAATAGCGAAATCGAACCATGGAAATTTGAGATTTTTGTCTTCAAAGATTGTTGACAGAAACGGCATTAAATTACATCGCGACGGCATAGCGCCTAAGTGCGAGGTCAAAATAAACTGGAAAATGACGCTTACCTTTCAAGATACCGTTCCAATGGGTAGATTGACTGTTGTAAAAGTAGTATCGCGTGAAATTTCAAAAAAAAATTGCATAACAATATGAAAAAAATCAATATTTATGAGCCCTATGTAAATTTTCGATGACACAAGCTTCTTGCGAGCTTGAGGAAAATGGCGCAATCTGATTGGTCGAGATGTTCGCCCAGATTCGCCTAATAGGCTGTCCGACCTCCTCTGTTTCTGCCCCGTAATACGTGCACGTGGTGAAACATACCGACAGTGGCAGTATAGAACTGGTGAGTTCAATGTTACAAGGTAGCAGATGGTGATCAACTCCGATTCTACATATTTACCTCCAAACATAAGTTAGACTACTACTGTACATAAAATTCAAATAATTTACAATGTTTTCTCACGTTGATAACTGCAGGTTGACCACCATCTGCTGCACGATAGTGCTTAGTGAAACCTGTCCTAAAAAGAATGCGCACGGGTACTTAATAATCTGTCAATACTTACAGTATCTTTCATATTGACAATATTTTCCGTAATATTTTTCATCACATTCGCATTTAAATCCCTCGGGCTCACAACTGTCAGCTAAGCATCGTCCACCTTCATGACACAAATGGTTCTTTATACATTTTGGCTGGAAATTGAAAAAAGTACTTTAAACCTAAACTAATGTTACAGCATTCATTCTGGATAGATATATCAGTTCTAAGCTGTTCTCCCTAGAGGTCCAGTAAGATGCATTTCTTTATTGGTACTGTATTATATTAAAGAAGGAAACTGGAGTACCCTGCGATGTTTGGTAGAAGACAACCTGCGGACCTGCGGCGTTTGGTAGAGTCAAACTGGAAGCATTCTTCTCACCCGATGCAACTGAAGATGATCTGTTCACAATGTAAATAATTCAGTTTAAACTTGTATTTTGCAAAAACCTTTGAATTATACTTGAACATGAATAATTTGATCATTTCATACCGATTCAACTGTCTTTAATATGTACAATGTCCACTTTTCCTTTGCATCATTATCTTTCGTTAGTGTTGAAAGTTCAGGTTTGCCTTTCGTTACTTGGCAGTTGATGTCGTCATGCCGAACGTTCCTATGTTTGAAAGCTTCGCATGATTCTCCCGCTCGGCACAGCTGTGCGCATTCCAAAACTGAATTGACGAAAACTTGCTTGGTGACGTTCACGTGCAGTGGTTCTAAATAGGACAAGATACACAAAATGAAAAGTTAATTGTTGTTGTTGTTGTTGTTGTTGTTGTTGTTGTTGTTGTTGTTGTTGTTGTTGTTGTTGTTGTTGTTGTTGTTGTTGTTGTTGTTGTTGTTGTTGTTGTTGTTGTTGTTGTTGTTGTTGTTGTTGTTGTTGTTGTTGTTGTTGTTATTTGTTGTTGTTGTTGTTGTTGTTGTTGTTGTTGTTGTTGTTGTTGTTGTTGTTGTTGTTGTTGTTGTTGTTGTTGTTGTTGTTGCTGTTGTCGTTGTTGTCGTTGTCGTTGTTGTCGTTGTTGTTGTTGTTATAGGTCTTTTGGTGGAAGATTGCAGTTAATTGGATCTGTATAGAAAGATAGATGGATAGATAGTAAGTAAGTTATCAAGTTAAGAATGTTGGTTGCTGCCTAAGTCATTATATCTCTTCACAAGTGAGTTTATAAATGACCACTTAAAACGGTCCGTTTTACACGCAGGTATGGTAAAATATCAAACCTTCCTCAAGACGGGTATTGTTTGCGTATTAAAACTAAAATTTTTGAGAAAAATTCATCTCAGAGCTTAGATCGATGGTCGGCGAGTTTCATCAGTCCCGATAGTTCCAAAGCGTCGTTGTACGGTGTATCATAACCATAGATTATCGTCATTGCTCGTTTCTGGATTCGTTCTAGTGCAATACTTAAAAATTCGGTTTGGCTAAAATGGAAGACCTGACAGGCGTATGTCAAAATGGAACGGATACATGTGATATAGAATTTTACTAGGTCATTGGTATCTTCGCTCGTTTTAATTGAGACAGAAAGTAAAGCCTTTCCGATGCCTTTTTTATGATATTATCAATGTGTTGGTTCCATTTTAAATTGTTCTGTAAAGTAACTCCTAGGATTTTAACAGAATCTACCACTTCTATGATATTTCCTTTGATACATAGATTTCTGTATGCGCGGGTGGAGTTTTTTGAAGGAAATCCTCAATTCTTTGCATTTTTGGGTTGAATTGGGAATTTGTTGTTATTTGACCAAACAGACACTTGATCGGCCATTGCTTGCGCAGAACTTGCTTTATCTTTTTCGACGATTTCAAATGTGATTGTATCATCAACAAATATAACATTACCATCAGAGGTAGATATTTCCAAATCGTTTATCATAACCAAGAAAAGCCATGGTCCTAACTTGGTACCTTGTGGTTCTCGGGCCAAGACTTCTTTCCATTCTGAATAAAGATCACTAACCAATTTAACTCTCTGCTGCCTGTCACTAAGGAAGTCATATATCCAGTTGATGACATGGGGATTGATACCATATCGTTTCAATTTTATGATAAGCAGGTTATAATCAATCAGGTCAAAGGCTTTCTTATAATCTATGATTAACGTTCTCACATCAGAGCCAGTGCCGTCAGTAGCTTTCAGCCATTGGTGAGTTAGGTTGACCAGGGCGTGAGTCGTCGATGATTGTGGGATACAACCATATTGGCCAGGTCGGATATGTTTTAGCACTGTAGGTTTAATTAACGTGCATCTTCAGCAAGTATGGATGTGTATGTTGGTAGCACAGTGCGTGCTTAGTGCATGCATGCCTCTCATCTCTGTGACTGGGGTTGGATTACTGCAATATGCAGCTATCTGATTATAATTTCACCTCAGTCGCATGTGAGAAGAGCCCTTCCAGTTTGACTCTACCAAGCACCCCAGGTTTTCTCCGGGTACTCCGGTTTAGCTCCTGCGGTATAACACTGCACCAAGTCAGCTATTATACAAATAATGAATGTTTATGAGTGCAATGGTAAAAATATTTTGATGAGGTGAAAAATGGAATTTTGTTGGACGTTAGTGTAGCGACTAACAAAGGCCGTTCCGTCGAAGCGTTGAAATTTGTTATCTTTTTCTGGTAAGTTTTACTTACAAGTACGCTATAGCGTACATGCGTCTACTGGGATTGAAGTTTGAGGACACAGACGCTGAATGCGGATACCTTTTTTTTATAGAGATTAACATTACATGTTTAGACGTTAACATAAATACTTCACGTTTTACAATATTTTTAGTATGCAAAAATGTTAATATTACTGCAAGCAATATCTCAAGGTCGACAACCTTGACATGACACCTCATACACGCTTTCGAACTACTATTGTCTAGCATATGTTCACTAATATCATGTCTTGCTGCGTCGTTAGAGATTCCTAGTATTTTCCTAAGTAAAGCTGTAATTTTGTACCGGTCTGACGCTCGTACCAATTGAGTTATCGTGCATTTGAACTAGTGCTTGACATGATAAATATAATGCATTATCGTTGCAGCAGTTTCCAGTATCCATTTTATATTTGTATTAAAGTACATATAGGCTATGAAGACGTTAAACAGTAGTTAAACTTCCAAACCCAAATGAAAATGTAGTCTTATTCAAGTTGAATTAAAACACAAGGATTAATTGCGAACAAGCGGACGCTATTAATTCAGCCTTCCAAGAACCTCTTGCAGAATATAGATTACCAACACCATTAAAACCGCTTTCATTAGAGGATTCGCCAAAGTTTTTGGAAGTAAATGAGATGAGAGTACAGAAGGTCTTGACTGAGCTAAATTCCTACAAAGCATCAGGACCTGATGAAACACCTAATTGGCTATTGAAAGAATACTCATTACCGCCAGCAATGCCCACTACCTATATTCTCAATGCTTCCTATTACGAACAACGCTTGGCTGTAATTTGGAAAATGGTTGATGTTTCACCAATTCTGAAAATCAACAACGTAACGTACAAAATCTTAAAAAATATGTAAGACCCATCTCACTCACACCGTGCATTTCAAAGGTGGCAGAATAATTTTTGGTCGAAGATTATGTCAAACCAGCTGTCCTAAGGGTAATTGATTGTAACCAATATGGTGCGATTCCAAAATCTTATACGATAATGGCACTAATTTAATATGCTGCATAATTGGTACCTAAGTACTGATGGAAACGGATCGACCATTAGAACACTTTTATTCGACTACCGTAAAGCATGAGACCTTATCGATCATAACATACTCATCGGAAAATTACACAATTTAAACTTACCCAGAAGTATCGTAAATTGGATAATTGATTTCTTACTGAAGACTGAAATTAGAAGATAACTGTTATTCTGAATGGAGGTTGGTTCCCACAGGGAACCAAACTTCATCCTCATGATAAACGACTTAGACATTGGAAATAACGAAATTTGGAAATACGTCGATGATACGACGACGTCAGAAATTGTTCCCAAAGATACCACTAGTAATGCCCAGACTATTGCTAGTAAAATGATGTCGTGGTCTTGTGAAAATAAAGTTCAGAAAGTAAAGAATTAAGAATTTCATTCTCTAGCCAATCTGTAGTGGTCAACGGTAAAGAATTGGAAGTAGTTAACACGGTTGAGCTATTAGGAGTAACTATTACAAATCAGTTATCTTGGAATACTCACACTAACAAGGTTATAAAGTAAACTAGTAAGAGACTATACTTTCTAATTCAGCTAAAGCGAGCAAGGCTACCACCTGAAGATTTGGCGCTGTTTTACATAACCTGTATTAGATCGGTGATTGACTACGCAATTCCTATGTCAGTTTATCATTCCCTTCCACAATTTCTAGAAACTGAATTAATTTGTGCGTCTAGGAAAAAGGGCACTTTCCACTATTACTCCATGCAGGTCAGGACTATCACACTGATGCTGAAAGTTTAAAAAGAAAACCAATGCAGGACCATCGCGAACATTTATGCAATAAACTTTTCCAGGCAATGATTACAGACCCAAATCATAAATCAAGCCGGGCAAACTGCTGCCAGAAAGGCATGAATCAAATTATAATCTGAGAAATGAACGAAGATTTAACGTCCCTCCGACCCACACAAGCAGAACGATCAACTCCTTTATTAATAAGAGTAACTTAACTAATAAAGAATAAATTTAAATTGACCATTTTATTATTAAAACTAGTGTATAAATTTTATCAAATAATTGCATGTAAAGTTAACCATATTTTAGAAACTGTTAATAGATATAATTGTATATATTTGAATGAACAAATGTGTAAATGAATTACGTAATTCAGCCTAATGGCTGCGATGTAATTTTTAATAAATCTATCTATCTAGGACTTGCTCGATTGAATATAATATTTACAAGTGCTTATATAGATATTTGATACCAGCGAGCGAGCACCAGCGAGGGAGCTGGGAGCATCCTAACCTGGGCGAATAAATGTTTGGTTCTTGATGTAGCCCTACACGAGTTATGTCTGTGATTATATATAGAGTTAGGGTGGGGATTGGGGTTAAATTATACATTTCGTCGATTAAATTATTCATTTGAATATACCGCTCGCTTCGGATTACCCCTGGACAGGATATCGATTAAGCCCGACTCAAGATTCACCGATTTAACCGGATCAAGACTCACCGATTCAACCTCGGCTTGCATTCCATATTTGGAAAAAATATTGTGGTTCCAATTGAAATACCCACAATTCAACGCGCGGCTTATATAAACCAACTCGATGAAAGCGTGTGTTCTCTTTTTTGATTTTGGTCTTTTGAAAAAGCAGCCGGAAGCTTAGATTTATTCATTACAGGAAAGTTAGTGTTTGGCGTTTGAGGTGAAAGGCGCTTGCTCTGACGACTGCGCCACCGAAGCCCCGCTATGGCGTCATATTACCGCCAATATTCATGATTGTCACCGTTCAACGTGTTTTCGACATTGAAGTTATTTCGGACTTAGAAGTTTTTTATCATTCAACACATTTTCGACATTGAAATTAAGTTAAATCGGACATTGAACATACCGATTATTCAGCGCTCAATTGAAGCAGAATGTTCTCATTATGTTGAAAATTAATCAACACATGTATATGAGAATTTAAATATTGGCGGAGATAGATCATAGCGTGAAATGTCCGCCAACATTAATTAACATAATTCACATCACCCCCCGGTACGGATTCAAGGAAAAATATCATAATCGCCGTGTTAGTTTCAAGCCAAGGTATAGTGCGAGTCCGTTTACTTTCCGTGTATGCGTACCTTATAAAAATAGAAAACGACAGGACCAAGACGTAACTTTAGTCCACGGTACCGTACATTTGAAATAAAAAAAACTTGAATTACAATTAGTGGTGAAGAACACCAAAATGGAAACTATAAAGCTTATTTTGAAATTAGACTCCTCATTTTGCAATTATTTAAATATTGTATATGGCGACTTCAGTCATTATCCTTGTTGTTGGAGTTATCTTTTGTTATCGTATTATCGATGTTTGTAGGAGCATCTTTGTTGGCCAAGAAATGTAAATTGGGCTATTGCGATAATGAGTTGAATGAAGGCACGACGGGAGCTGATTTTCACGAGCCATGAGGGCTATATACTTTTAATTGTTTGAATTGCGTTTCGCTTTCGGGTTGGGATAGGTTTGTTTGAGAGTGCTTAATAATTTTTTATCCGAGTAAGAAAATGCAGTTTCAAACTTTCAAGAAGAGGGATTGAACATGGTTAAGATTACAACCCCAGTTACCATTAATCACACCGTTATGATAAACAATGGATAAACACTGACAGTCACTTTGTATATTACGAGACAATATCTTGTCACTGGATATTCGCTGCTTTACCCCAGGGATTATTTTAAGATGCAGTGATAACCAATTTGTGCAGTGATAAATCAGATTTGTTCAGTGATAAATGAAATTTTGTGCAGTAATACATTTTTCTTTAATATTCAAAAATAGGTGTTATATTATAAGCAAAGACTGAAGAGTATAGATTCTCATAACCATGCTGCAAGCATTGCTTTTGTATCTAATATTGACGGTCTCTCTATATGGAATATATCAAAATTTGTGTCTGAAGATCAAGATTTTTGAGCTTGAGAAGCTCAAAAATAGAAATATTTTCGGGGGGAGGATCCCTAGGGTCGAGACCCCCATTAAGTTCGATAGTTTCCAGTTAACAACCTCCTAGTTAGCTGCCTCGGCGTACGTTCTTTGGTTCTATATGCTATTTAATAACATTCCTGTACGTTCAAATGCTTTCCCTTTTTTTTGCTCTTTGTGCATTGGTAAAATTTCCTTAAAATAATCCCTGCTTTACCGACGAATGTCGGTTTACCATTACGTCTTGTAGACTTTTTGTGTTTTATCAGGAATTAAGGCAGGTTACAAATTTAATTCATTAGTTGAATCCCTTCAATGTACGTGTCATGCACAATTTCACAACAGTGTTTCAGTTTGGAAGACTAAGCTCACAGTCTCACTAGACGCTAGAGATATTCAACTAATAATTGAAGCGATTCAGTTTCTCGACAATGCTGAGGATGCTCTATACATATACTGTTGGGATTTATTGAGGTTTCAGCGTCGGTGGTGCCCTAGTGAACTTTTCCTTTTGTGTATAATTATATTGTCCACGCTCTGATTAAATTATAGGTCGTATCACGGCGACTGAAGTTATACCATCCCATTATTGGTGGCAATGATACCCGTCGGAAGCAAGAAAAGCTTCTCATTTTTAAACTTGGCACCATTCAGCCTGATGGTATCAATGAGCGCCTCTCCTTCATCTAGCTCATTCTTTTCTCTTAAATACTTCTTATATGCTTTCCTCTATATCCCCGCCTCTTCCCTTCCCTTGTACGACATTTATAGCGCTTAGATAAGTGTAACGCCTGTGCGCAGGCCTTCGACCCTATAATCGGGCCGAAGCCTGCACGCAGTCTATATCTTTACATATTAATTATATTTTGTTATGATTGTTATGACTACTTTATTTTCATTGGTTAATATTTTGTTCACGTGACATCTTTTATAGCGTTGCTATAAAAGCTGATGTAATGTGTTTATCTGTCTACTAATTTTTCCTGACGAAGGGCTTTAGCTCGAAACGTCGAGATATTGTTTATATCTTTTAGGCACACGCGAATCAACCCTAATTTGTCTCTGAAGTTATACCAGTTAGTCTTGCTCGTGTCGTTCTTATATTTGGTTTTAGTAGACTTCATAAATTCTATAAAAGCTCATGTTACTGTTACTTTATAAGCAATTCCCTATTTCGTGCGCCAGAAATGGACTCAAATTGCAAAACTAACACGGCCAATCTGATATTTTTCCTTGTGTCTACCGGGGGGTTATGTGAATGATGTCAATTAATATTGGCGGACATTTCACGCTATGGTCTGTTGCCGCCAATATTCAACTTCTCATATTCATGTGTTGATTAATTTTCAACAAATTTCGAACATTCAACTTCTGATGAGTGCTAAATAATCGGCATGTTCAATGTCTGATTTAACTTCAATGTCGCAAATATGCCTAATAAACAGTCAACTTCAATGTCCGAAATAACTTCAATATCAGAAACATGTTGCATGATGACAATCATAAATATTGGCGGTAATATGACGCCATATCTGAGTGCCTTCTACATGTAGTATATCTATATATTCTTATATTCAATTGACGAACTCCACAGTTTCAGAGTCAGAGTATACAAAATAAGCCACCCGCTTACAGCTACGTTTATACACGACAATTATATGCATGCTACACAAATATATTAGTAAAATACATATACTATAAAGTCCAGTTTACTTAAAAAATGCGTTCAATTTGAAAATTCAAAACATGGAAGCGGAACAAACGTAGTTCGGATATCTCCGACGAATGCCTCGTATTGTCAAAATTAATGATCGAATCATTTATGGGCATAAGTACAACGAGCGTAATTCGAAAATGCAGTCGACAGCACATACGTCTCCTGTTGGCACAGTGGCACATAATACTATACAGAAAGTCATCTCTATATTGTTTTTGCGTAAGCGCTATATTTGTCATCGATTCGCCACTCAGCAAGTGCCGCAAGTAACCAAGGGCACTTGCTGAGTGGCGAATCGATAACGAATAGCGCTTACGCAAAAACAATATAGAGATGACTTTCTGTATAGTATTCTGTGACAGTGGACGCAAAATGGGCAGCCACCTGTATTTAGATGTAGACAAAAATTTGCGCGGAAGTGCAAGATATATTTTTATTGGTTCCAATAAATATGCCATTGCAAATATAGACGCATTATATAGACGCTGCCTTTGGCAAGTTTGGGTTTCATTTTTCTGGCAGATGGAATTGAACAATAAACACTCGTGTTCTAATTTTATATTTGCGTGAAATGTAATCAAAAGCAGGTTGCAACCTTTTTAAGGACTTTCATCTGATAGGGTACCGGTAAGTTCTTGATTAGAGAGTTAAATGCTCTATATAATGCATCCCGTCTAGTCCTATAGAGTCACAATGTTAAAGGATCTTTTGTGTTAAGTATAGATCTAATAAATGTCTGGGTCTAATAAATGTATATAATTTACACTCAGTAATTTTCCATCTACAAAACCTTTAATTATTATTCAATCGCGTGAGATGCCAACAAAATCTAGATATTTACCCACAACGTAACATGGCAGTACCCTAATATATATACAGGAACTTGTGGTTAGAGCTCGACCACTGGACTCTGTAGCTCAGTTGGTTAGAGCGCTGCACCGGAATCGCAGGGCCGCAGATTCGATTGGCCTGCCAGGGATCTACAGTTGTATTTTTCGCAGCTGTTCCTGGTTAGGTCTAACAGATGTATATAATTTACACCCAATAATTTTCCATCTACAAAACCTTCATGTATTAATACTAGTATATCTTTGTTTTGGCATTTGCTCTCGACTTTGTGTAGGCATACGAAAACATCATGTATAGACATAGTAAAATTATAAGATGCTTATAGAGCTATAGACTACAACGAAATTGATCATCAGCCCATGCCTGGCTTGACGCCAACAACTTTTGAAACTAACTCTATATAGCATAGCTCGATAAACTAAAATTGGTTATTCTACCTTTGCTTCGCTTGAAAATGCCTTGTTGACAAAATGAAGTCTGCTGGGACGCACTTGAGTTTATCAAAACGACAACCAACATACCCAAAACGAACCATCCTGGTTTTTGGTAGACCTGAAACATTATTAACTTTTTGCTGTTAAACTTTCGGAACTTTAGTGCGCAAACTTGGCGGCTTCCAGCTGTCTCACAAACTGACGTCTTATTCAGTAAACGTCAAGTGCTAAATGAACTTGTAAATGAATAAAGTGAATATTGGATACAAGAAATAAGCAAGCTATTAAATTTTAATACATTGACCTGCCCGGTAACCTGCCGACAAATTGAAATGTGCGGACAATTGCCAATCGGCCGTCAAGACGAGCTAACTGCGTTGTTTGAACTTGCGTGCACATAGTCTCAGACAAACTCTCAGGAAAATATCCGGCATGATTTGTTCCGAGAACCATTGCTAGTATAGATCACCATAATGATTTGTTTATACTACCTAGGATAAATCGCGCCACAGAAACAAAACTTACAAACAGACAAGACAAGACAAGACAAGACAAGACAAGACAAGACAAGACAAGACAAGACAAGACAAGACAAGACAAGACAAGACAAGACAAGACAAGACAAGACAAGACAAGACAAGACAAGACAAGACAAGACAAGACAAGACAAGACAAGACAAGACAAGACAAGACAAGACAAGACAAGACAAGACAAAGACAAGATAAGACAAGACAAGACAAGACAAGACAAGACAAGACAAGACAAGACAAGACAAGACAAGACAAGACAAGACAAGATAAGACAAGACAAACAAGACAAGACAAGACAAGATAAGATAAGACAAGACAAGACAAGACAAGATAAGACAAGATAAGACAAGACAAGACAAGACAAGACAAGACAAGATAAGACAAGACAAGACAAGACAAGACAAGACAAGACAAGACAAGACAAGACAAGACAAGACAAGACAAGACAAGACAAGACAAGACAAGACAAGACAAGACAAGACAAGACAAGACAAGACAAGACAAGACAAGACAAGACAAGACAAGACAAGAAAAGACAAGACAAGACAAGACAAGACAAGACAAGACAAGACAAGACAAGACAAGACAAGACAAGACAAGACAAGACAAGACAAGACAAGACAAGACAAGACAAGACAAGACAAGACAAGACAAGACAAGACAAGACAAGACAAGACAAGACAAGACAAGACAAAGAAACAAACGGACAGACAGACAAACATTGCCACGATTGCATGGTCAGAAACGAAATGGCTGTCAAATAAACAAAAAGTTTAATTGATTTTTATCGATTTTAAAAGAAAATCACCTCGTTACGTTTTGTTCTTTGCAGATGAAAATTTATAATCCTGAGAGAATTTGTGTTTATTCTATAATCTCCATTGTGTGCCTTGTGCGAAGAAGCCCTCGTGAAACATGATAAAACTATATTAAGGACTTTTCGAGGTCCCACATTAATAATTCGCGTCTTTTTCATATTTTAAATGTAATGAATCATACACTTGAAGGAGTTTTTCTAGTGATTTGAAACACCGAAAAGTATGTTGAAAGACGGGGCCTGAAAAGTATGTTGACAGACAGCGGCCCTGCGATTCCGGTGCACCGCTCTAACCAACTGAGCTACAGAGTCCAGTTGCTGAGCATTAACCTCAAGTTCGGTATATATGATGGGAGTGACGCCAGTATAGGGTGTATGGGTAAATATCAAGATTTTTCTCGGCATGTCGTTCGATGGGATTAATAGTAGAAGGTGCTAGTAGATGGAACACTCGAACGGAAATTTGTATACATTTTTAGACATAGCCAGGAGCAGTTGCGAAAAATTCACCTTAGGCCGTCTGGCAGGAAATGAATCTGTGGCCCTGCGATGCCGGTGCAGCGCTCTAACCAAGTGAGCTACAGAGCCCAGTTGCTGAGCATTAACCGCAAGTTCGGTATATAAGATGGGGTGATGCCAGTATATGGTGTATGGGTAAATATCAAGATTTTTCTCGGCATCTCGTTCGATAAGAGTAATAGTAGAAGGTGTTAGTAGATGGAATACTCGAACGAAAATTTATATACATTTTGAATCTGCGGAATCGCAATGCCGCAGATTCATTCCTGCCAGAGGGCCTAAGTTGCATTTTTCGCAACTGCTCCTGGCTAGGTCTAAAAAATGTATATAAATGTCCGTTCGAGTATTCCATCTACTAACACCTTCTACTATTAATCCCATCGAACGAGATGCCGAGAAAAATCTTGATAATTACCCATACACCCTATAATGGCATCACTTCCATCATAATTATATACCGAACTTGAGGTTACTACTCTATAACTGGGCTCTGTAGCTCAGTTGGTTAGAGCGCTGCACCGGAATCGCAGGGCCGCAGATTCAATTCCAGCCAGAGGACCTAAGTTGCAATTTTCGCAAGTCTAAATAATGTATATAATTTCCGTTCGAGTATTCCATCTACTAACACCCTCTACCATTATTTCCATCGATCGAGATGCCGAGAAAAATCTTGATATTTACCCATACACCATATACTGGCATCACTCCCATCGTGCATATATACCGAACTTGCGGTTAATGCTCAGCAACTGGACTCTGTAGCTCAGTTGGTTAGAGTGCTAACATTGGACCTAGAGAAGACAAAGTGTATGCTGATCGGTAGTAACCGTAAACTTAAGGGAAATGAGTCTCTGGACATATCTATATTAGATCATAATATTGATTCCGTGAATAGTTTTAAGTATCTTGGAATCATTATTTCAAGTTCATTCTTACCCTTTAAGTCGCGTGTACTTTATTACAATAGTCTTTTTCTCCCGATTTTTGATTATGCTGATATAGTTTGGGGAGACAAGAACAATAATACTCTTATGGCAAGTTTACAAGTTTTACAAAATAAAGCTGCCAAGATAATTCTGGACAAGCCATTTTACTCGTCTGCAACTGAAGCTCTTGCCCTACTAAAGTGGATACCATTAGAGAAAAGGCGATTTCAAAGAAGATGTATCTACATGTACAAGTGTTTAAACGGGCTTCTTAATCATCACATGACATTAGAAACACAACAAGCATGCCATGGATACAACACAAGGAACAAAGACAAATTAAGGCTCCAAAAAATCACAAGAAATTGGGGCAGACAAAGATTACGTTACCAAGCAGCCGATGATTATAACAATTTAAGTAACGATATTAAAGATTCTAGGAACATTCAAATTTTTAAACAAAAGCTTTTTTATCAGAACAATCTACAGTAAATGGACTATTATGGGTTGTGCACCTGGTGTTAGCATTAGCATTATAATTCTATTTTTATTGTATATAACTGTAGTATAATAATTAACTTTTTACCTTTAATATTAGTATGTTAGATATATTATGTTAACTTTTATCTGAGGTCCTTTTTGAAAATCATTGTGTAATGAAAAAGTTTCCTCAATCGCTGGGCCACAGGTTCCATTCCTGCAGGAGGGCCTAAATTATATTTTTCGAAACTGCTCCCGGCTAGGTCTAAAAAATGTATATAAATTTCCGTTCGAGTATTCCATCTTCTAACACATTCGACTATTAAGAGGAGATTTATTAGTAAATCGAGAAACTCGCACTAAAAAATACCGTGATGCTTTGCGCGGAAATGAAGGAATTTGCTGCGTTTTGCACAAATGGTTGGTGTAATGATTGAGCATAAGGAGTTGGCGTCTACATTTTTGGGCGGAAACTGCTCATATTTAAAAAGTAATACTGCTGATGAAGACTTCATAACACTATTAGTATGTCCGAAGTTTGTACAAGGTTTCCACGGTGATTAACGAATGAAACAGGTTCTTTCAATCTGTGAAGGAGTGATGTTCGACAAAAGAAGACTCCCAGGTATGACAACTTTTCCTACTCTGTTTTTACATTATCCCCGAGCCGGCGTGAAGCGCCGCGCGAGGATACTAATTCCGCTCGGATATTTACACCCGGGTGTGTGAAAACATAGCGGAATGCAAAGTTGTCCGCCATTTTGTTTTGTCATGGACGGTTTTTTAAGTTAAGCGCATGCGCGAGTTGAGACCGAGAGAAGACTGCCATTTTTGCAACTTTTTTCAAAATCAGTTTTGCACTCATTTTATAATACTCAGGAGTCAGGACATAATAAATACTCAAAAAATATCCAAAACAAGATAAAATATTTAGAGGACAAATCTACAAGAAGGATGTATGCCGATTTATAGCATACGGTATAGTTTGTGAATTTGAAAATGCGTAGATTATTCTGTGTAGTCAATAGAATATTGATTGATCTTAAACGTATTTTAGTATTGATTCAAATACGTTATAGAAAAATAAAAAACATATTAAATCTCAAACACTCTCTTCAACATAAGCACATTACATACAAATAACGTCAATATACACAATTACGTGACTTTACAAAATTGTGACCTGGTAATCACAACAGTTTTCGCCAATTACTGTGATCCCAAACTACATATATATATATATATATATATATATATTTCTAAAATTCATTAATTATTCATAAGCAAAATACAAAGGAAACTCATGACCCGTAGCGGATCTATATATTTGATATAGACTTGCTCAAATTTTCTCCTTCAATTTTTACAGCGTAGATAACATCAATCTTCAAAATTCCAACGCCAGTGAGCGTACAAAGCGAGTCATTTTAGAAGTCATATACAAACCTTGCAGTTCGGCCTTTATCAGATCTAAAACACTCGGCTGCGCCTCGATGTTTTAAATCAGATAAAGACCTCTCGCGCGGTTTGTATATATTACATATATATAGTCAAATCTGCAGACATGCATGTTTCGCCGTTCAACGGCTCGTCAGTACAGCTTGTAACGCAGTTCTTGATTCGTGGAATATATATATATATATAAACTTAAAACTTTGGACAATACAGTTATGATTATACATCTAAAAACAGCATGCAAGAGATTTGGACAAGTCTCGAGCCTGATTGCATTTAAGGCAAATTGTTTTCCAAGTTCTAGGGTCATCAATATCATAGTTAATTTGGAGAGCAGAATGGTAGTAGTTGAGTAACAGATTCTTAAATGTAGCCAGAGAGTTTAATTTATTAGTGATAGGTCTTGGTAGAGCATTCCAGATTCTTGTTGATCTAACCGTATATGTTTATTGATATGTTGAGGTGTGACATTTCTTGATTTGGTACTTTGGGCTATTTGGATCCACTGATCTTGCTTTTCTTAAGGTTGATTGATATTAAGGGAGAACTGCATCTGAGAGAGTCGTAATACAGCAATTTGTCTTGTAGAAGAAGACCATGGCCAGATATTCGTGCCAGTAACTTAACGGTAGAAGATTTAAATCAAGAAGCCTTTGGGTATAATTGACGTCAGAAAGGAAAGGGAGGCCCAGGATGTATTTCGACGCACGTCTTTGCACCCGTTCCAAGCGAGCGATGAGGTCGACAGTCTGCGGTGTCCAAACTTGTGTAGCATGCCCCATTTGCGACCGGACAATTGTTGTATACAGGGATAGACGAGCTTTGCAGTTTCTAATTTTCCTTGTTGAGCGTTTGATGTATCCCAGTAGTTGGTTGCTTTTCGAGCACTGTTCCAAAACCTGCTTGCGCCAGCTCAAATTGTTGGTGATCCATACGCCTAAATCCCACTCATGTTCTGAATTCTCTAACGTGGAATTTTCTAAAGTGCAAGGATACTCAATAGTGTGGTGTTTTCTTGTGACTCGTAGAGCTTTGCATTTAGACGCATTTAAAGGAAGACCAGCATCAGTGGAGCTGGATTCGAATGCTTTTAGGTCCTCCTGTAAAGCTAGGGAATCACTCGTGGTATTGATTTCTTTGAAGATCTTGGTGTCATCGGCGTAAGTCGCAATAGACGAATTCTTCGCAGAACAGGGTAGATCATTTTCATAGAGCTGGAATAACATTGGTCCAAGAATAGAGCTTTGAGGTACCCCTGATGTAACAGGATTAGGTGATGATGTTGCACCAAGTATGGTCATTTGTTGACGCCGATCTTGAAGGTACGAAAGGAACCACTTCAGAATGTTTCCACCAAAGCCGAACTCACGGAGACGGCGAACAAGACGTTTATGGCTAACCTTGTCGAAAGCCTTGGACATGTCCAAATAAATGACATCTACTTGTTTGCCTCGATCTAGTAGACTTCCTATGTCGTCAAGAACTTCAATAAGTTGAGTGACACAGTTTTTCCTAGGGACTAAGCCATGTTGACAAGAGTTTACTTGAGAGAAAACGTGTTCTTTGATGTTATTAAAAACGCAGCGTTCCAGTACTTTCGAAACAAAGGGAAAAAGAGAAAAAGGTCTATAGTTCTCTACGAACTCTTGTAAACGGGAACAACATTTGCAAGTTTTCAGTCATATGGAACCAGGCCAAGACGCAACGATTTATCAAACAACTCGCATAGAGATGAAGCTATTTGTGATGCTGTTTCTTTTAGTACACGAGCAGGAATACTGTCCGGACCATGGGCTTTGTCATTGTCGAGTGTTATTAATACGGCAGCTATTTCATCAGGTATTAAAACAACATCTTCCAACAAGATATCGAGACATGATATCGCCTATGTTGACAAGCTCTGCAATGTTCGTAATAACGAGATCAAGAATGTTGTTTTCTCTAGTTGCGGTGTTGTTGAGCTGAACCATGAAGTAATCGTTAAGCAGTTCGATAAAAGCATTTCCGACACCGGTGGTTTTTTCTGGCGAATTCCATGAAATTTGTTGAAGATTAAAATCTCCTGCGAGGACAATATGTTGGTGGCTTGAAGAAATGTTACCGAGAAAGTTTTTGAAACACTCCAACCAAGCTTGATCGTCATTTGGAGGTCGATAACTGGAAGCCAACAGAAGTTTCATGTCTGAAGCAGTTGTTATTTCAGCCAGATGTTTTTACAGCTAAAGTACTCCTCCGCCCCGAGTGTCCCGATCGTTTCGAAGAGTTTCCTCCATTGGTCAAGAGAGATGCACGCGCGCGAATGTCGCGTCGTTTGAATTTGCGCGCCTTCGTGAGCATACTGGTGGCGTATTGGCTTGCGCGAGCAACCGTTCAACTGCCAGTCACAGATTCCAAAATAGTCCAAATCAACAAAACGAAAGGCAAAAACCACAAATAAGAACACGTAACAAAACAAAAACTTTATACAAACTTTAAATTCCTGAGGACGAAAGTCTTACTGATCAATTTAGATGGTAATTATTGACAATTTGTGAAGAAATATGTTAAAAATGCGAATAAATCGCAGATCGCACGCGCTCACGTCACGTCACGTCAGTTACAGTAAAACAAAGCTCGTTTGAATTTGCGCGCCTTCGTGAGCATACTGGTGGCGTATTCGCTTGCGCGAGCAACGGTTCAATTGCCAGTCAAAGATTCCAAAATAGTCCAAATCAACAAAACGAAAGGCAAAAACTACAAATAAAACCATGTAACAAAACAAAAACTTTATACAAACTTTAAATTCCTGGGGACGAAAGTCTTACTGATAAATTTAGATGGTAATTATTGTTGCCATAGATGTTACAATAACTTTTGGGGAGTAAATTGCTCCTTCCAAATGGGCGAGGGGATTCCGCATGCATGTATTTCTAGTACTATCTTATTTAATATCAAATTTATTTTAAAAATACAGCATTTGACTAGAATATGTAGAAAGTATTTCGTTTTGGTTTCTAACTCATTTACTTATGGATTCGATGTATATTTTGTTCATGCATATTTTGTCATAAATCTTATTACAACCCGCACACCCGATAACCTATATATACAGAACTTACGGTTACAGCTCAGCAACTGGCCTCTGTAGCTCAGTTGGTTAGAGCGCTGCACCGGAATCGCTGGGCCGTGGGTTCAATTCCTGTCAGAGGACCTAGTGTTGCATTTTTCGCAACCGTTCCTGCATGGTTAGGTCTTAAATTGTGTATATATCTACTCATTTGGATTATCCACCAAACCCAGTATTCTAGGTCAACCAAGTGAAGTGCAAAAAATCTTTGAAATTTACCTTATCACAACCCGCACACCCGATAACCTATATATACAGAACTTACGATTACAGCTCAGCAACTGCTCAGTTGGTTAGAGCGCTGCTCCGGAATCGCAGGGCCGTGGGTTCAATTCCTGCCAGGGGACCTAGTGTTGCATTTTTCGCAACCGTTCCTGGTTAGGTATTAAATTGTGTATATATCTACTCACTTGGATTATCCACCAAACCCAGTATTCTAGGTCAACCAAGTGAAGTGCAAAAAATCTTTGAAATTTACCTTATCACAACCCGCACACCCGATAACCTATATATACAGAACTTGCGGTTACGCTCAGCAATTAACTGGCCTCTATAGCTCAGTTGGTTAGAGCGCTGCACCGGAATCGCAGGGCCGTGGGTTCAATTCCTGTCAGAGGACCTAGTGTTGCATTTTTCGCAACCGTTCCTGGTTAGGTCTTAAACTGTGTATATACCTACTCACTTGGATT
Source organism: Trachythela sp. YZ-2020 (assembly GCA_016169945.1). Lineage (NCBI taxonomy): Eukaryota > Metazoa > Cnidaria > Anthozoa > Malacalcyonacea > Clavulariidae > Trachythela > Trachythela sp. YZ-2020. The sequence goes on from JADLSH010000052.1 coordinate 1,044,391, forward strand.
ATCCACCAAACCCAGTATTCTAGTTCAACCAAGTGAAGTGCAAAAAATCTTTGAAGTGTACCTTATCACAACCCGCACACCCGATAACCTATATATACAGAACTTACGTTTACAGCTCAGCAATTAACTGGCCTCTGTAGCTCAGTTGGTTAGAGCGCTGCACCGGAATCGCAGGGCCGTGAGTTCAATTCCTGCCAGGGGACCTAGTGTTGCATTTTTCGCAACCGTTCCTGGTTAGGTATTAAATTGTGTATATATCTACTCACTTGGATTATCCACCAAACCCAGTATTCTAGTTCAACCAAGTGAAGTGCAAAAAATCTTTGAAATTTACCTTATCACAACCCGCACACCCGATAACCTATATATACAGAACTTGCGGTTACGCTCAGCAATTAACTGGCCTCTATAGCTCAGTTGGTTAGAGCGCTGCACCGGAATCGCAGGGCCGTGGGTTCAATTCCTGTCAGAGGACCTAGTGTTGCATTTTTCGCAACCGTTCCTGGTTAGGTCTTAAATTGTGTATATATCTACTCACTTGGATTATCCACCAAACCCAGTATTCTAGTTCAACCAAGTGAAGTGCAAAAAATCTTTGAAGTGTACCTTATCACAACCCGCACACCCGATAACCTATATATACAGAACCTCCGGTTACAGCTCAGCAATTAACTGGCCTCTGTAGCTCAGTTGGTTAGAGCGCTGCACCGGAATCGCAGGGCCGTGAGTTCAATTCCTGCCAGGGGACCTAGTGTTGCATTTTTCGCAACCGTTCCTGGTTAGGTATTAATTTGTGTATATATCTACTCACTTGGATTATCCACCAAACCCAGTATTCTAGTTCAACCAAGTGAAGTGCAAAAAATCTTTGAAGTTTACCTTATCACAACCCGCACACCCGATAACCTATATATACATAACTTACGGTTACAGCTCAGCAACTGGCCTCTGTAGCTCAGTTGGTTAGAGCGCTGCACCGGAATCGCAGGGCCGTGGGTTCAATTCCTGTCAGAGGACCTAGTGTTGCATTTTTCGCAACCGTTCCTGGTTAGGTCTTAAATTGTGTATATATCTACTCACTTGGATTATCCACCAAACCCAGTATTCTAGTTCAACCAAGTGAAGTGCAAAAAATCTTTGAAGTGTACCTTATCACAACCCGCACACCCGATAACCTATATATACAGAACTTACGGTTACAGCTCAGCAATTAACTGGCCTCTGTAGCTCAGTTGGTTAGAGCGCTGCACCGGAATCGCAGGGCCGTGGGTTCAATTCCTGCCAGAGGACCTAGTGTTGCATTTTTCGCAACCGTTCCTGGTTTAATTTTTCGCAACCGTTCCTGGCTCAACTCATATACGGTTGAGTGTTGAGTAAGACGTGCATATTCGAGCTCCTGATTTTTATTCATTGATCAAGTATATATTTATTTATAAACGACTGATATCATTTTAAAGCTTACTTTTTGCTTATGGCAAGAGTTCTTAGTGAAAATTTGGCCTTTGCGTGGACGGGGGATTTTGAATCATTGAAAGAATTTGTCAGCGATGAACTACATCTTGAAGGCACTTGGTCGCATCCTGGTAGCGACAAAAAACTATTTACGGGAGAGAAGGCAACTATAACATGGAGGAAGAATAAAAACGTGTTGGGTTTTAACGGAGAGAAGGCGACTTTTATTGTGAAGGAGTTATGTAAACAGGTATGGAGACAAAACGAGGAAGGTTCAGAAACGTCTGCCTCAAATACCGGTCAGTCAAGCGTATTACTAGATGTTAATAATCAAATGGGCTGTAGGTGTTCTGATGCTGCTTTCATTGCAGAGATAGAGGGATAATCAAATTAGATATAGCAATTTTACAATCGCAATCGGACCCTGCTTCTCATCGAAAACTGATCGCCCTTGAGTCTACTATTAATTTAATACAACTAAATCAAACAGACCTAGAGGCTAAAGTTAAAAGTCAAGAAGAGGAGATTATTAATCTAAGACAAATTAATCCCCCAATTGGGAACCCCCAATTGCAATTGCAAGCTTCATTAACTCCTGACGAAAGCATTAATTCCTCACCTGTAGTTAACGATTCAATTATATTATCCCACGCACATTCTCAAGACTTAAGTAGCCGGAGCTTCATCGAACATGAATATAAATGATGAAATGCCCAGTCGTACCGTAATTGATTCTACCTTAATTAGCGTAGATCCAATTCCCCAATCGCAACTGCAAACTTCATTAACTCCGGATGAAAGCATCAATTCCTTATTTGTAGTTAACGATTCAACTATTCTATCCCACGTACACAATCAATCTGTGAATATATTAAACAGCAAATCTGGTGCTGGTCTCCGTGAAGATAATTATTTGACCACTTCTCACGGCTTAAATAGTGACCCTCCACGTAATTCTCCGGTTCGAACGGGAAACTGTCCTAATAATAATAACATTCCTCAACTACCAACACGAAAAAGTAATATTCCGTGCCCTTTTATTTCGCGACGCGGTTGGTGTTTAAAAGGCGATAGGTGTGACTTTTCCCATTCAAATAAAGTTAATAACTATGAAGATTGTCAACTCCCCAATATACCAAAAGATGCGGTGTTTTGCCCGTTAGTAGATAGCCTGCAGGTATAGCCCCTCTTTCGTCAGATAGCCTACAGGTATAGCCCCTCTTACGTCAGCACTTTTCCGGAGCTCTTACCCATGTGAATTAGTTTCCAGGCCAGCCGTGTGAACAGGTGCGCGCGCATGTTGACAGAAAGCATGTAAAAACTTGTTTCAAACGGGTTTTGGCTATTGTGTTTCAGGAAAAACGTCATATCGTTCGATTGTTTTTGGCGCCCAGATTTTGAAATGTATTTAGTTGTACCGCTTCCCTGTACAGTTATTATTACCCCGATGGCTTACTTATTTACCTCAAAATCTACATCATATATATTTGGTAAAGAGGTTGTTTTAGACTCAATGCTTGTTACATGGTTTGAACTTCCCTGTAAACTTGTAAAAGTAAAACACACACACACACACACACACAAAATTTTTAAAATTGTATTTAACTGAATTTTTACAAGCTTAGTTTGGATATTTCCTATCATTGTAGATGATTTATCTTCGCCTGTGGTAAAAAACTTAACAAACACCTGCTGCAAGGGGTAAGCTTATATTTGCTTTTATACTTTTGATACTATTGTGAACACAGAGCGTTGTGGGATATTTCCTATCAGTGTAAGTGATTTATCTTCGCCTGTGGTAAAAAGGTTGACAAAAGCCTGCTGCAGGGGGTAAGCTTATATTTGCTTTTATACTTTTGATACTATTGTGAACACAGAGCGTTGTGTGATATTTCCTATCAGTGTAGATGATTTATCTTCGCCTGTGGTAACAAACATGGCAAAAGCCTTTTGCGGGGGTAAAAACTTATATTAGCTTTTATACTTTTTGAGACTAATGTGAGTACAATATGTTGGGGGATATTTCTTGTCAGTGTAGGTGATTTATATTGACTAGATTTTCCTCCACGTTCTTAAGGTGTACCTTGTGCCTACATCTAGGCTTTAGCACGATGGTTTCACATCTTTCACAAGTTTCTACATGTAGAATAAGTGTTATCGTTATTTTACAATATGCATTGATCGCATTTTGCTGAATATCAATACCTCTCGTATGAAATTCTTCGATAATCGCACATTTATCAAGCCAATAGTCGCTTTTCACGACTCAAGTTTTAGAATAGCTTACTTATCTGCGAGAGACAAAGAATTTGAATAATTTTTGACAGCTATTTGGGATATATATTAATGACTTCCGACTTAACAGCATGAGTCTTTATCTCGCCTGTGTTAACAAACTCGACAAACGTTTTTTCTTTTGTTCCTGATGACATTCGCTTTTATACTTTTAAGGTTAATATGAGCTATTGGGGAAAATTTCACATCAGTGTAGATAATTTATCTTCGTCTGTGGTAACAAACTCAATAAACGTTTCTTCTTTTGTTCCTACTGCAGGGGTAACTTATATTTGCTTTTATACTTTCGAAACTATTATGAGCGCAAACGTTGTGGGAGATTTCTTATCAGTGTATGTAGTTTGTCCTTGCAAGGGTTCGCAAAACAAACAAACGTTTCTTCCTTTTGTTTCTGTTATTGTAAGGTTGCTAGTGTTGATTATTTGTCAAGGTCATTTTATTCGACAATACGTATGATAATTATGTAAGCTAGCATATAAAAAGAATGGATATTTTATGGTTATCATGCATTTTGTCTTGTGTTTTGTATATCGATAAGAACAAACAAAGTCAGAATGGTTTCGGTAGAGAAATATCCATGCTTTTGTGGCGCAGGTCTTGAGATGTTTGTCTCAAAAGAGCGTACGTTTCTGAAATGTAAAGACCAGATCTGTAGTTTATTTACACCTCAGGAGCGGTACACACAACTTATGGAAGCTTACGAGATAAAAGTGTTATCTCAATATAAACCGAACAAGTTCCCTTTATGTTTGTGTGAAGAAGTCGCCGCTTTGTGGGTCTCCCAGTCATCGGCGAATCCGGAAAGGCCCTATTTTCGATGTCAATGGACGGCGGATGATGAGAAATGTGAATTTTTCCAATGGGCGGATCAAATAAAAACAAGTAAAGGTCGAAAGCGTAAACCGAAAGGTAAAACCAACCCGAAAAAGGTTAGTCGGTCAGCGAGAAAACCGAAGAGAAAGAGGACTATTTCTTCAGATGACGAGCCGTGAACAATTTTGGACATTTCTTAAACTAAACTTAAAGTGACTATGTTTAAACTAAACTTAAAGCAACTTGAAAACGGGATTTCTTTATTTTTGTATTACTAGTTGTGCATGTCCCCCGTTTGAACTAATATATAGTTTTAGACAGGGATTTTTTCTTTAATTGCTATTATATTGTAAGTTAGTCGAACGCTTGGTTGCATGTAAGCGTAAATTATTTTTGATAGGTCAATAACACAGACTACAAAAAACTCTTTGTAACTTATTTCTTAAGTTATAACATTTAAGACTAAAATTTCTTAATTGATTATGATTGTTATTTATTAGTCATTTAAAAAAAAATTCACGCTGTTTAATTTTCTGTTCACAGGCTAATATATCTTTTGTTGTTTGTCTGTTTAATGATTCGGTCCTCAGAGCTAATAGAACATAGATCATTGTAAAAGGGGACAAAACGGGGGGTTGTTTACGCTATAGTGATTTATCAGGTTTGATCTGTAGAGACTATAAAAAACGCTTGACTTGCGTGAGTCATCATTTTGCCACAAGTCAAGCTATCAAACAGTTTGTGTTTGCTTCAGGTTTTATAAAATTGTATTGAGATATAACAGTATTGAAACGTGTTTAAGTGTTGAATAAATGGAGTCATCAAACAAGGTCAAAGCTCGCCGTCAACGTCTTCTAGATAAAGCAACCAGAAGCAAGAAGAAGTCAGCTCGACTTCTCAAAAGGGTTCAAAGAGAAGTCGAGAAGCGGAGTCCCGACATGAAGAAGATACTAAATTGGCATGAGAGATCTGCCAAGTACGTGGAGAAGGGACTCCGCTATTTGGACCAGCGCGACGCTTTGACTGAGGGAATTGATGAGACGGAGATTTCTTTCAAAATGGAAAAGGTATGTCGATCATCAGTTAAATTTAGTCCCCCTAATGCTTATCACTTATTTTTGTGAGCTTAACTGTCTATAAGGTAGTAGACGTTAAGGAGTGAAGAAGCGAGCTTTAGGGGTGTTGATAAACGTTATTAAACTAGTTTCTATTTGGCCTAGGTTTCCGAACGCTTCGTCAAAAAGTATGGTGCGACTTCATGTGTGTTTCGGGCGAAGATGGTAGACCTACCTAAGAACACGTCAACACCAATCATGATTAAAGATATAACGGCCAAACTGTCAGGCTTATTTACAGACGCTATTGAACAGGTAAATGTTGTTCTGTTTTCATATTGTAACTGATTTTTCAGTTTTGCTGAGACTATAAAAAGGTTATGTCAAGTCAAGATTGAGTACAGATGGGAGACAAAGACAAAAAAAAGAATATCGTTATCATCTTATTATCTACCTGTCATCTGCCATTGTGACAATTCTCAGGGAGAACGCATTTGACCATTCTAATGCTTTACATTCTTATACTTAGATCTTGTTTATTAAAACTGTAATCATTTTCACAGGTAAAGCAGCAATGTGATTTGAAGACACCAATGGAGGACCGCATTCGGTTAATGCTAAAAAGTAGCTCTTTGACAAGTCCAATCTCAACTCGTCTTGTTCCCGTTATACAGATGAATGCGAACAAAGTCCTTGCCGAGGTCACCAAGGTGTTACAGTCAAACGAAAATATTCCTTTGGACCAGTCATTCACCATCGACATTGTTGCTGTGCGTCAGCCGACAGGGTCCGGTAATAATAATAAAAAAAACTTTAAATCACTTAAGGTTTTAGATTATAGTAAAGATAGTTTAGTAAAAAGATCAATTATTACAATTAAGAATAAGGATAATCTCTGCTGTGGAAGGGCTTTAACTGTAGCTCAGGCCATGGCTGATAAGCATCCAAGATTAAGGCACATTAAGGAAGGTAGACCGATTCAGAAGAAGATAGCGTTAAATCTATACAAGAAGGCCAATGTTTCACCTGGACCTTGCGGTCTTCGGGAGATATCTAAGTTCCAAGGGGTTTTAGCTGAGTACCAGGTTATTGTGATTGATTTTAAAGCTAGGAACTCTGTTATCTATGAAGGGCCTAGACGCACTAAAAATTTTTTTTTATATAAGCATGGTGATCATTTCAATGTGATTAATCCGGAAAAACTCCCAGCATTCCACGGCAAGAAATTTTACTGTCAGAGATGTAATTCCTACTTTCAAGATTATTTTTCACATCCTTGCTTTGATTCATGTCGCACTTGCTTGCGTAAAGACTGTTCAGACGTTTCTACTGAAAAACATACTTGTCCGGACTGTTTTAAGATTTGTCGTTCTGAGGCATGTTTTAAACATCATAAGAAAACGCCTAAGTCTAAGGGGCTTGACCTGCCGTCAAAGTGTGACAAGTCGTTTAGGTGTCAAACATGTTTCGCGATTGTTGTCAAGGAACGACAGGAAGAACATCGTTGTGGTGAATATATGTGTCATGTATGTAAGCAGTTTGTGTTGTCTGGTCATCTTTGTTACATGCAGCCTGAGGAGCCTAAAACACCAAACAATAACCTTATTTTTTATGATTTTGAGACCGACTTTTCTAACGGTGAGCACGTTGTCAACTTCGCTGTCGCTCAGTATGCTGACGGTACTGAGTTTGTGTTTAAGGGGTATAATGCGCTGAACGAATTTTGCTTGTTTTTGTTCTCAGGGGATTATAAAGGCTTTACTGCAATTGCACATAATGCAAAGGCATTTGATGGTATTTTTATTCAGAGGTGGTTAATTGAAAACAGGCCTACCGTTGACATGCATGTCATACATTCCGGTCAAAAGATAATGCAGTTAACTGTGAAGGATTACAATATTCGTTTGATTGACTCATTGAATTTTTTGCAGATGCCTCTCTCTAAATTTCCCACAACGTTTGGATTAGATGAGACAAAATTTTCCAAAGGTGACTTTCCATTTTTGTTTAACACAGTAGAAAACCAAAACTATGTTGGCCCCTTACCGGATATTAAATTTTATAGTCCAGACACGAAATTTGAAAAAGATCATGCTAAATTCACTGCTTGGCACAAAGGTCTTACTAAAACTGGCTATGTTTTTGATTTTGAAAAGGAAATGTATACATATTGTTCTCAAGATGTAACTATTTTACGTTTATGTTGCTCACAATTTCGCGATTCTTTCTTGACTAGTTGATCCATTTTGTTATTGTACAATCGCTGCGGCTGTCATGGCAGTTTACCGATCAAAGTACCTTAAGAAAGACACAATTGGAATTTTACCAAAAAATTTGTATAGGAGTTCAAATAAACCATATTCTAAAAGTTCAATTGAATGGCTTGAATTTGTCGCGGCTCAAACCAATTGTTCTATTCGACATGCAGTTAATGGGGGGGAGAAGGTTATTGTGGACGATGGTCAAGGGAAGGTTTATCATGTAGACGGCTTCTGTGAGGTCACAAACACTGTGTTTGAGTTTTATGGCTGTGTTTATCATGGTTGTCCTTTATGTTTTGACTGTAAGAACGATCACCCTTTTCACAATGAACGGAAGATGGCTGAGGTTTATGAGGATACGGTTTGGAGGGAACAAAGGCTTAGACACTTGGGATACGAGGTTAAGACGATTTGGGAACACGATTACCGACAACTTAGGGAGACTGACAAAATGAAACAATTCCTGGACATAACTGACATCATAACCGATCTTGAACCACGTGATGCTTTTTTTGGCGGCAGGGTCAATGGGTTTAAGTTGTTTCGGGATGCCCAAGCCGGTGAGACAATTGAATATGTAGACTTCACTAGCTTATATCCGTTTGTAAACAAATTTAAACAATACCCGATAGGTCATCCTCACATTATTCGTCAAAACTTTGAACCTATTTCAAATTATTTTGGTCTTGTAAAGTGTAAAGTTTTGGCACCGGCTAATTTGTATCATCCGGTTCTTCCAATTCGTGCTAAAGGTAAGTTGTTTTTTCCTCTATGCAAGCAATGTGTCATGGATAACTCTTCCGAGTGCCGGCACTCAGAGGAGGAACGGTCGTTTTGGGGTACCTTTACCACAGTTGAAGTGGAGAAAGCGATCGAAAAGGGGTATAGGATACTTCAAATTCATGAAATTTGGCACTTTGAAAACACTTCTAGTGATTTATTTTGCGAATACGTCAATTATTTTCTTAGGATAAAACAGGAAAGCTCGGGGTTTCCGGAATGGGTTAAGACCCCAGAGGACCAGGTGAAATATGTGACAGATTATTATGAACATGAAGGAATACAATTGAGGATAGATAAGATTATGTATAACCCAGGGTTGAGGGCCTTTGCCAAGCTATGTCTCAATAGTTTATGGGGAAAGTTCTGTCAAAAGGATGATAGGTTAAATACAGAGTTTGTTAGTGATCCACTACATTTTTATAAGCGTCTTAATGGCGCGGATGTAGAAATGCATGATCTCTGCATTTTAAATGATGATTTAGTGGAGTTGGTATTTAAGAAAAAGCACGAATACGAAAAGGAAAATAAGTTGACCAATATATTTATAGGTATCTTTACGACTGCATGGGCAAGATTAGAGCTTTATAATGTAATGGATTTATTGGGAGAAAGCGTTTTGTATGTGGATACTGATAGTTGTATATATGTAAATAAATCAGGAGGCCCTAAACCATTACTGGGGGATTACTTGGGAAATTTAACGAATGAAATTACCCAAGACCATGGGAAAGGAAGTTACATTACTCAATTTGTATGCGGGGGGCCAAAAAATTATTCTTACGTCGTTAATAATGGGAAGAAACATTGTAAAATACGAGGTTTTACTTTAAATTTTAAGAACAGTCAAATTCTTAACTTTGATTCGATGAGAGACGTAGTTGGTAAATATGCAAATAAACCGTCTAGTGCAGTCTGTGTAGATAGAAAGAAAAGAGCAGGGGGAAAGAAAAGAGTGGGAAAAAAGAAAGAGAATGTTAATAGTATAGATATAATAAATAATTGTAAAATAACTCGAGAAAAGTGGACCCGTCGTCTTGTCAACGTACGTGAAGTAAAGACCTATCAGATTGTGTATGACAAGAGAATTATCCTCGGCAAAGGTGAAGACACAATCCCCTTTGGATATCACTGGACGCCGTCAACGACATCTGCGGCTTTACCTGTCCATTTGGATATGAAACCCGTTCCAGATCATATTCTGTTCACTCTCACGCGACCTTCGTTGTCGCAACCATCAACGTCTCACCTCTCAACGCCAATGGATGTGAATAAAAGTAATCCTGTTAATGGTGGTGAACTAATGAGCACGGATGATGAAGAAACAGAGGATATTGACTTAATGGATACGGATGATGCCAGTGACATGGACTATGAATCTGAACATGATTACGATAGAACTTTTTTAAATGATGTGGACATGTCAGATGAATCAAATGAACTTTCTTTTTACATACGATTAAATAATAACTTTTAAGTGTTCAAGTTACAATTATTTTTAAAATAACAACAACAAAAAAAAGTTATCTGTTTATGCGTATGTTTGATATAAAAGGGTCTGGGGTATTTGGGATAGTGATCAGTTAGAATGAGATTTTGATCTAAGATGGATGTGAGATTTAGACTGCCTTCAAATTTCTACGTTTGTGGACAAAGTCAATGTGGAAAGTCTCACTTGGTTAGATCTATGCTTCATTGTCTTAATGAGCTTTTTGACCCGGCGCCAACAAAGATTGTTTATTGTTATGGCGAGTATCAGTCCGTTTTTGACGATATGACGCAAACAGTTCCGAACATTTCGTTTGTTGAGGGGTTTCCTGAAGACCTGTATGATATGTTATGTGTCAACTCCTTGGTGATTGTAGATGATTTAATGTCGGAATGTTCCCAAAATCAACGTATGTCGGACCTATTTACAAAGGGTTCCCACCATAGAGGTGTTTCTGTCATGTATTTAACACAGAATCTCTTCCCACCCGGTAGACAATCTCGAACAATAAGCTTAAACTCTCATTACATGATTGTTTTTAAAAACCCTCGAGATTCATTAGGCATTTCTACTTTGGCCCGTCAAATGTACCCAAAACATAGCAACTACCTCCTGGAATCGTTTCATGACGCCACAAGTAAGCCCTTTGGCTACTTGCTAATGGATCTTCATCAACTCACACCGGAAAACATGAGACTGCGAACAAACATTTTACCGAGCGAACGACAGGTCGTGTATGTCAAGCGCACATAAAATGACATTCGGACATGAGTTTAAATCATTTCGACCAACCATGTCAAAGCGAATGAAAGAAAACCTTGCTTATCTACAGGTTCTTGCAAAGTGCAAACCTAAAATTCGAAATGCTATTGTAGAACATGGACCACCAGGTGTTGTCATGAGCATATGTGAATGCTCCTATAACTTGCTAAAAGGTGCTATTCCACTAACACCAACTCAGAAGCGACGGTTGTCACGATACAAGAAACATCTCCGCATTTTGGCGAACAAGAAAGTCTCACGCATAAAGAAAAAGCGTTTCCTGAATCAAAAAGGTGGAAATTTGTTAACCGCTCTATTGCCCCCTGTGCTTAGTGTATTGGGAAGTCTGCTCATAAAATGAAACACACGAGACGTATGATACTTGTCCCAGAAGATGCATTTGCTAGATACGAGCAAAAACAGAAACTTGAGACCTCACCGATCGTAACAAACATGATTAATAAGGATACGGAAATGACAAATATTCTGAAACGTACAGATATGGATGATGCTGAAAAGCAAAAGGTATACTATGCGAACTTGGAACGTTATTTAGACTTGAGACATCAAAAGGACAATCAAATACCCACGGTTCAGATAGCGTCTAACGTTGAAGGTGAGGAGAAGCCGAGAGAGAAAATACAAATTCCTGATGCAAGAATTGTTGAACATATACCCAGAACAATGCGTTTAAGAGCTACAGCACTTTTAAACCGTTTAAAAACAAGACCTGATGTTATTTCCTGGGACGAATCTGGACAAGTCAACCTGGACGGTGTAAAAATTCCACGTTCAAATATATCTGATTTGATCAGCGATGCCATGAGAGAAAGGAAAAATTTTAATCCTAAGGGTTCGAAGGAATTTTTTCGTGTTTTATCAAAGATGAATATGCCTAAAGATCTTGTACGGAATGAGGGGAAATGGAGACAAGCTCAAGTGGAAAGTTCGTCTGGGGAAGAAGATGTTCTTTACAGTAGCCCACAGCGTGCAAGCCCGTATTTCCAGACCCATCTAGAGAAGCGTAAAGAAAAACCAAAACAAACTAAAAAACATTGGCTTAATTATTAATCTAAATGAACATCATGTAACTAAACGAGTTATTCAATAAAGTGTTTTTAACTATTATTGCACTCGTCATGTTTTAAATGGGAAGGGGCAGCACACAACAAAACACATACACGATATTGATTTCACAAATTTTTTTTTATTGAAACATCTTTTTACTAAACTGGTTAAGGCTCACATTTGACTCCTTTAACATCACTGTCTCTTAACAAACTGAGACACTTTTACATCATTTAACATAGTATCGTTATTAAATAACTGCACTATCTTATTCATGCTTTGTCCTCGTGTTCTATGGCTAAGGTAAAATATGCAATATTGGCCACATACATCTGACCAAGCGCTTTGCAGTTTGCGATTGTTAAATTCATAAGAATGTTTATCTAAAAAGTCTGCAAACGAATTCCTGTAGTAATCAGGTGGTTGTCCATAACTGTCGAAAAATTCTCCTTTCTGTTCTGTTGGAAAGTAAAAGGCCACCCAATGTGTTCCAGGTTCACTGCTTGGATCTGTGTTTGCGACAAATCCGCATGGATATTTCTCGATCGTTTGAGGTAACCTATCACATGGAAATACACCGCAAAACTTCTTGATTGTCACAGGATCCTGTTGTAGTGCGTGAGTTATCTGTAAGGTATTCATTTAGCCAGAGTAGTCGTAAATGACGTTTCTTTCTGCATCAATTTGAATCAGGTTTTCGAATTCTCCGTAACAGATGAGACTCACAGCTACTGCAGGTGCCACAGAGAACTTGATGTCAACTGCCAGATTCCCTCTCTGAACAGCATTAAAATGAGGCGATGCTCCACACATATCAGGGGTCAAATCAAAAGCATAAACGGCATAACCGTTTGGAAATTCGTCTCGGGATATATCGTTTCCACTGTTGTAATACATTTTTCCCGTACCGGAGAACATCGTGCTAAATGCCTCAACAAATCTAGGATTTGCACCAAAGGAAAGCTGTATGGGCTTAAATGGCATGTCTTCCCCATTCACGATTGTTCCAATAGACGACACGTTAAAATTTTGAAAGTTGTACGGATTCTTTTTGTATGCACCGTTGAATGCAGCGCTTTCAACCAATCCAAGGACAAACGATTTTGGTACTAACCCATTAAAGATGTTATCTTTTCTCAGGGATGGATTTCCAGCTGGGATGATGAAACTCTTACACTCCACGCGACGTATGGGATAGATAGCCGGTCCTTTTTTCAATGCGATTTCATGAGCGACAGAAATGCTTGGGCTGACTTTCACTTTACGTATCTTGAGATAGGCGTCGGTCAGTTTTACACGATAATCAACATCATCCTCAGAGGACATCAGAGAAAACGCGTTGTTACTTCGATTTAAAATAACTTTTAGGTCAACATAACTTAACAGGAGACGTTCTGAAAAGAACACATCGCTGAATATGGGTCCAGCCATCTCTATTACTCCACTTTCTTTGCTGAACGCATATCTTGTTTTAAGACCGAGGTTGGCATTACCGGCTGCTACTGTCGGATCCGCTACTTCCATTTTGCCGGCAGTATCTTTGTAAAACAGAGCTGCAGTGAATTGAGAGTCCTTTGCAGACGGACCATAATTGAGGAGGGTTTCAAGGTATGCTCGGTAACTGTAAGTACCCGTAGCTTGTGTCACTTGCTTTTCTTTCAGAAACACATCGACTTGTTTGAACAGAGAATGTAGGAAATTGTTCGCTACTCCGACTTTCTCGTCTACATCAAGATCTGTACCATTGGCTTTAGTTACTTTCGCTCTCACCACCAGAATCGTTTTTGATAAATCGACATAATCTTCAGTACCTGAGGACATGAATGTAATTGGACCACCGTCTGATACACTGGATACAGGTTGATGATTAATCCAATGTCCTTTTTCCAAACTAACTTGTGTTGGAGGTATTGAGAAGAGATCAAGTTCACTTTTTGTGCACTCTTCCGATTTGGCATGTATGAAATTCATATCTATCCGAATATGTCAAAAGTTGTTCTCCGTTTCTTGTCCTGATTGCTTCTGGTAATGGACGTTGATGCCTTTCTCTTTTTAACTGTTTTCCGCTTCTTGGTCTGTCTGCTTCTGACAGCAGACGTCGACGCATTTCTCTTTTTATTTGTTTGCCTTGTACGTTTTCTTGCACGTTTTCCGCTTCCTGTTTGAGCGTAAGTTTGAAGTCGATTAACTGCTTTTTCCTTTGCGATGTTTACAGCTTCTCTCCCTCTGCTTTTTACTGCTTCTTTTAGATTTCTTCCAGAAGCAACGTCTCCTAGCACATTAGCTCCAGAATTCAAAGCAATTTTGCCGATAGCTCTTGCTCCGCTTTTAACCATGGGCATGACTGTTCTTGCAATACTACGAAACAGGCCACCAAGTCCATACCCCATCTGACCATGTCCCATTTGCCAAGCGCTGCCTCTGAAAACAGGCATCCCACGTCCTTGTTGTTGATCAAGGTAATAACGAACGTATGGATTATTCATCTTTAGGTAAAATAAGTATGCTGTCTGAAGTGCAGTGTTGTCACCACCTTCCCGTGTTCAAATGGCACAGGATCGCCTGTGTCGTTCCTTAAAAGAATTTCCATGTTTTCGAATGATTTGGTTTGTACAGGTACGTATTGTATGTTTGGGAAAGTTTTAGTAATGACGTCACCAGACTTTCCCTCAATGGGAATGCTTCTAAGTAATTGGGCGCTCGTATCTCCAACTATCTGTGGTTGAACAATATCACAATAAACATAGATGGTCGTCATCCTAAACAAGTCTGCCACGTAAGGACTTTCGGTCGTCTTTTTAAGTATTTTTACGTCTCCTCCAAACCCCAAGATAATCGACATTTTTTCATATAAGGCTAGCTCGTATGGAGTTTTCAATTGAACTGTCACTTTGCCGGTGCGAGCATTAAACGTTAACTTAATGTTGTCGTTAACGTTTTTTGTCAGGGCTTTATTGATGACTTTGATAAGATCTTGCATTGTTTCATAGTAACCGTAATCAATTTCTGTCGTCATAAAATATCCGCCTCTGTCCTTGTGATAAATATGACTGCTGGCTCCCCTTGCTAAAGTATACCACGAGTTAGGGTAAGAGATGGAATACAAACCAACTTCCCAATCGCCATTCAAATCAATGTTTTGTGGTAATTTCACACGATAACTAGTCGTTTTGTTATCGGGAAAGACATCCAGGGATGCATTACTAGGAAGCGTAAGATAAAAATGCGTACCACTCATTGTCACTACTAAAGCATAAATAAAAGACACACAACACTTTCAAGGGTTTAAATCTTATTTATTTCAGAAGCAGGTACCCACGAACTAAACTTGTTCGGGTACCCTAGCCATTTTACAAGATATTGTGCGTTTTTCCCCTTTCCACGTCTCTTAAGAATTTTCTCAACTTCGTATACATCATCATACTTAATAACTTTTTGAAGTTCCTTGTCATAAAAGGTTCCTTTCAATTCTTCACCGTCATAGTCTTTAAGTTTATACACTGGTGGATCGCGAGGTATTTGTTTGCTTATACTAAATATTTCTTTTGAGAAATTTGGCAAGTAACCTTTCTCAAATTTCCGTTTAATTTTGCTAACTCTCACTTGGTCACCTATCTTAAACCTATATTTTATAGTTTTTACACTATCATTGTTATTACCATATAAAGTATGCCATACGTTATTCTCGTTCCCTGCATTGACAAGAGCAGGTTTCATCTTGATACTACGATGTACACTATGATTATACGAATAAACTAAGTCGGGCAACATATCAATGTATCTCATCGTTTTGTTCGCTGTAAAATATCGCCACATCTTTGTCTTGAAAGTTCGAATTACTCTCTCCACAATAGAGGCCTTCGTCTCATTGAACGTGTTGAATAACTGAATGTCTTCGCTGTTCAGCAGACTCTGAAAGTTCTTATTAAAAAACTCTGTTCCTTGATCAGTCATGATCTTTTCAGGCTTTCTACCAGATGTTAAAATGACTTTAAATGCTCCGACTAAAGCAGGACCGGTTTTTGATTTGATCGGAACTATCCAGACGTACTTTGAGAATACGTCGATACATACAAGCAAATATCGAAAGTCATCATTGAACTGTTTTAACGATTGCATGTCTGCCAAATCCATTTGCCACTGTTCATCAATACCTCCTACGATAACACGGTTTCTTTTAAAGTTTCGACGAGCAGGTTTATGTAATGTATAAGTGTCCTGTTTCATTAACCACTCGTTTACTTTTTTTTTTGTTAAATTAAACTTTCCCTCGTCTTTAGCATCACGATACAAACTTTGCGCACCTCCAAAACTGCCTGAACGTTTTGGATCATAATAAACACTTTTCAAGTACTCGTCTATGTCGTTACCTGTTGCTTGGGCCATACTCTCGTTCATAATGAAATAATCAATAAATGTATCTCAAATATAAAAACAGTACTAATCCTCTATTGTTGCAGGCTCAATGACCACGGCAGTCACCTCCCTTTCTTCGGATTTCGATATTGCCGTCAAAGGTAAATTTTCTTGTGAGATTAACTGACTCCCCATAGGACCATAACTTTTGATGGTCTTGCTATTGTAACCCATTTGTAAGTGACCTTCCAAATTTAAATCATTACGACCAAAGCTAATCCCAAATCTGAACATTTTTTGTCTATTATGATTCTTGTTTCTTTTAATTTTATCTATTTTACTATGAGAAGTACCCATAATAAAAGTGATATTAACACGGCAAGCTAAAGTATGGAATGAAGAAAAGGACAACAGTGCAATGCGTTTTAAAATGATTTATTTCTTTGATACGTTACATAATTGAATTATACTTTAATTTACAAACACAACTAATGTAGTCCATGAAATTGTTAGTAGACATTGTTCTTTCAAGCTCAGAATATAACTGAAACCATACGAAACATGTCATATCAAAAAGTGACTCAAAATAATGTCTATATGTCTCTGATGGTTCGGAAAACTTTAAAACCTTGCACGCCTCTACAATCGCCTGCCACATAACTTCATGATTCAGTAGTGAAAGTGCCTTGTCTGCGTATGTCATCCAACGCTCTTCATCATCCAAAACCTCAAATCGTTCTCTGTACTTAGACCACAGACTACCATCAGTTTGATCTTGCTTCTTGCATGTTTCTTTCTCAAGTTTCTCGATCTGACGATAAACCATCTCCGTGAACACAAAATCGATAAGTTTTTCAGGAGTAAACATTTCAAAATCAACTTCGTCGACATACATTTGCTTAAACAAGTGTGCCATTATTCTCTTTACGTTTTAAACCAACTGTTCACAAAGACACTCACTAAATAGATTAAAGTGCTTATGGCGTTCTCACAAGTTTTAAGTTACATAAACCAAACAACCCTGTTTATGCAAATGTATGGGCGTGATCAATTAACTAAAGTTGTAAATGTATTAATTAGGAAAAATATAACACTACAACAGTTTTAAAGTCTCTTGTTTAAGCAACCGTCTCTCCTTTGTACAAAATATTGTTCTCCAGTCAATACATGTATACTTCAACAACTCTAACCCGTTAACTCTTGGTTGAATATCGTTCAAACTGTTCATGAATCTCTCCATGACCGTTGCCTCTGATACCTTTAATGAAGCATCGTCAAAGTACAACAACAATCTCTCATCACTCTCCATCATAAGACAAGGATGCTGTCTCTGGGACGGATGATCAATAATACACCCATTACAATTCTCAATGACTAGAACAGAAATAATGGCTGATATCTCTTCAGCATAACACTTTAACAGATTTTCTTGAATAACACTCTGACGACGGTTAAGAAATATTTCTTCGTTATCAATGTCTGTTGGTATAGAAAGTAGAGGTAAACTTTTTTGAGCAGCCATTCTAAAACACAACTTGCTTGTTCACCAGTTAAAGGTACACTAAATATCGTTTACAAAATATAATAGTTCAATACAGTTTCATAATCACCATAACACCTTTGACCCATTTCCGGTGAATAAATTACATGCTTTTGTCCTTAAGCGACAAATACTCTGCGTAAGCTTGCTTGCGATCATTATGATGAGTTCTAAAAGTTTCACCGGTCTCCTTGAGCGTATACCCATACGATGGTGGCACGCTAAAATACACGATGGACAACAAGTCGAAAGGGTCTAACTCTTGTTCTTTATCTTGCCACTCAAAATAACCACACGAATCATCTCTTCCTTTCGAACAGACGTAAAACAAGCGTCCTTGATTAGCACCGTCTTTCTTTACTTTTCGCGTTGCACACGACAAGCCATGAAAACAAGTTGGTCTCATCTCATCACCCCATTGAAAAAACGAACAAGGATTATTTTTCTCCGGGCACACAAAAAAAGGTCGACCATAACTCTGCTTCATTAAATCCTTCACAACACGCATCTTGGCCAATTTCTCATGACCATGACATTTTGGTTGAGGAAAGTTCGTTAACTTCCAAGCAGCGATCGCCTTTTGAAACGATTCGCTGTCTTCTTGTGGGCAAAAAAAATTACAACTTGGTCTTTGTCCACAGTAAAAAAATTCTCCGTTTGAAGTTTTTGTACAAGAAGCAAGTATACCATGTAAACACTCCATTTTCTCAAAGTATAAACCCAATTGTAAAGATGTCCACCAAAATTTGTTTCTTTTATAATCGTTTCTTAAAACCACTTGTTAAACTGGTTCTTCTTCCTCTGTGACGTATTTTCCGGTCAACATGCGCGCGCACCTGTTCACACGGCTGGCCTGGAAACTAATTCACATGGGTAAGAGCTCCGGAAAAGTGCTGACGTAAGAGGGGCTATACCTGTAGGCTATCTGACGAAAGAGGGGCTATACCTGCAGGCTATCTACTCCCGTTCTTGCGTAAAAAGGGGTTTTGCAATAAAGGAACTTCATGCGATTTTTCCCATAACCGTCAATTTCCCTCCATGTCTGGTGATCAACCCTCAGCCAACACCCAATACAATGATAGGCACCCTTTTTTAGAAAGCATGCAGCCTTTTTTATTTCGAGAGAATGCGTTAATGCCACCAAGTACTTATATGAATCTACCACCGAGATGTCTGGGCAACCATCCGTACCCATGGGGACCTATGTTCTTTCCAAGACCACTAATGGATATATCAGTTCCTCCCCTCCGATCATACTCCGCGATAGGAATTCCAGCTCAGCCACCACCTCGACTTCGCTAAACATGGTCTCCCTACAACAGATAGACTCACATGAAATAAGACTTCCTCTCCATGGTAATAGATTTCCTATCTCTGATTATTGCACAATAAATACACTTGAAGTCTCTGACACAACTAAGGATACCCCAAAGGAAATCCCAGTTAGAATTACAAGCCGCCCAACAACTCTGAGAGGTAATGCTCTGAAATACTGCTGCAACCTAATACCAATTTCCGTAAAGGAAAGTAATATAACTATGCCACCTAGCGGCTACTCAGTTCCATCTGTACTCTTAACCAATGCATGTCATGTGACAAATAAAATTACAGAACTTTCTGGAATCGTTGCTGTTAATAACCCGACACTAGTCATAATTACAGAATCCTGGCTGAACTCAAACTTCCCGGATGCTGCTATAGAAATTAGTAAGAAATTTAATGCATTCCGTCGAGACCGCCTTACCCCTGGTGGCGGTGTCTTAGCCTATGTGCACCACCAAATACCTACTACCCGTTTGACAAATCTTGAAGTGGACGATAAAGAAGTTCTTTGGCTTGTACTTAAACCGCCTAGAACTCCCAGGCCTTACAGCTCCATAATAGTTATTAGCGTATACTATCCGCCTGGTCAGACGAACGATGATGAAAGAGCTATGCGTGAGTATATCACTGACGGACTTGATGAAATTCTGCAGGACCATCCCTCAGCAGGTATAATAATTGCCGGAGATTTCAATAAAATGAAACTGAATTTACTGTGCAGACGCTTCAACCTTTGCAAAGTTGTACGGGCTCCCACTAGAGGTAGAAACGTTTTAGACCAAATCCTTACTAACATGTCAGAGCTATACAATGACATTAAACATCTCCCGCCGATTGGCCATTCTGACCATCAGTGTCTGTTACTCACTCCAAAGCCGAAAGAAAAGGTGAAGGCGATTTCTCGAAAAGTGCGCCTGACGAAATGTAGTAACTTAATTGAACTGAGTATCCATCTGAATAGGCAGAACTGGGAATTGGTTTATGCTACTAATGAGATTGACGATAAAGTTAGTGCTTTCACAAGTACTATCATGTGCATTCTCAATAAAACGGTGCCCAAACGTATTATACGTTTCCACCCTCAGATAAACCCTGGATCACCCCGCGTATTAAGCATGAAATAATAGCCAGACAAAAAGCCTTTACATCAGGAAACAAATCAAGGTATAAAGTATTATGCGACAAAGTTTCTTCACTTATATCCAGTGCAAAGAAAACGTACTACCAATCGAAAGCGGAAAATACACGTGAAATGAACCCGGCAAAGTGGCATAAAACTATATACGAACTTGCTGCCGTTAACGAATGTAATCGTCAATTCTCAGCTGCCTCCACAGATGACCTAGTTGAACGCTTACAACAAAGTTTCACTAAGCCTTGGCAGACTACCATACCAAATGAAATTCCGAAACTAGGGGAAGTCGAACACCTACTCAAGAACATCGCGCCTGCACTACCTTCGATCGGTCAAATCAAGGCAATTCTTAAGCACCTAAACCCTAGGAAAGCTAGTGGTTCGGACGATATTCCTGCATGGTTACTGAGTCGTTATAGCGAAGAGCTTGCTCCTGTTATCCATAACATCATCTGCTGTAGCATCTCCCAGTCTAAATACCCGACCTTATATAAACATGCTTTAGTCACCCCTGTGCCCAAAGTGAACCCCCCGAATGATATAGATAATGACTTCCGGCAGATTTCTGTGCTATCGCAAATGGCAAAAATCCTAGAAACCATACAACTCAAATTGAATAAAAGCGACTTTAAGATCAAAGATAATCAACATGCATTTACACATGGTAGATCAACAGTATCTGCATTAGCGAGTATTACCCAAAACTGGTACAATAAGACTGAAAATTCACGTGATGGAAGAATGGGGATCCACGCTTTATTTATCGATTTTCGTAAAGCGTTCGATTTGGTCGACCATGGTCTGCTTCTAAGAAAACTCGCGGAATTGAATGTATCAAAGTCTTTTTGGTTATGGACGCGGAGTTTTTTAGAAGGAAGGAGCCAGCAAGTAAAACTTGGTGAGAGCTTATCATCTTCTAGGCCTTGTCCCTCCGGAGTCCCCCAGGGTTCTGTTATCTCACCAACACTGTTTAATGTTCATGTTAACGACCTTGAAGACTGTATTCCTAACTATTTTCAGATTAATACGCATAAATACGCTGATGATTGCACTCAGGATGAGGCAATCTCATATTGCTCTACTAGTAACATGCAAATGGTGCTTGATTTAATGAATGACTGGGCCCTCAGAAATAAGATGGAACTTAACGCAAAAAAGACTAAAGATATGTGGATCTGTTTTAAAGAAGGTATTCCCGAACCACCTTTACTTACGATTGGTAATGATGTGATTGAAAGAGTTAAATCGTTTAAGCTGCTGGGCCTTTGGTGTAATAATACCCTTAAATGGAACACACATGTCGAAGAAATTACAAGAAAGGCAAGCAAACGTTTATTCCACCTTCGGGAATGTCGTCGAGCTAATCTACCGACAGAAGTAGGTCTAACCTGTTACCTCTCCAAAATCAGACCGGTATTGGAATACGCGTCCCCAATATGGAGTGGATTACCACAATACTTAATAGATGAGGTGGAGAATATCCAAACTACAAGTCAAAAATACTTGCCCTGCCGTCCGACCTACTTCAGTCTCTTGAAGAACGTCGTAATATGCTCGCCATTCGTGAATATAAGAAAATTATTGATGATGAAACGCATCCATGCAGAAAATATATACCAGATATCGTGACGAAAAAATATGATCTAAGAACAGTAAATACTCTCCCACAATTTTTCTCACATACTAAAAGGCACAAACTCTCGTTTATCCCAAGAACAAATGCGTTATTATAATCTAAATTTTATACTCTTTTTGCTCTTAACATTTTTACTATATTTGTCATAATAAATTTACTCAACTGCCAAATTTAACTTGTGGCAATTTTTGGCAGTATATATATATACTGTATATAACATATACTATACTTAACACAATGTACATATACTCGTATCAACTTTATAAACTGTAAATCCATTGTAATTTTATACTAAAGATGGATATCAATAAATTATTATTATTATTATTATTAGTCTTAAATTGTGTATAATTATATCTACTCACTTGGATTATCCACCAAACCCAGTATTCTAAATACAATGTAATGTAAATTAACACCTCTTCAAAGTGTGATTAAGTAAATATTTTCCATTTTCAATTGTCATGTATTAAAATGAAATTTGGCCCATTTTTATACTGACTTCTGATTAATAGAAACTCTATAATAATGCAATAGTTCTTCTAAGATATTGGTCCTCCAAGCTCGACATAACATTTAGTTAAGGTATTAAAGTCTAAAACTACAGATTTTGAAGGAAATCCAAAGGAACGTGCTCTTGGATATTTTTGTAATTTTGACTTCAGGTATTCTAATTTGTTACCATTTAACAAAAAATGATATATCTTGTCATTTTTGCTAATAGAAAATTCATTGTTATTCTTCAAAATAGATACACATTAGGCTACAGATATGCTAATAGTTGTAATAAAATGTGAAATATAACCAGAGCAAATATCAGCAAAGAGATATGTATATTTTTATCATGAAATATTGATTGAAAGTTGCAAAATGGGCCCAAAGAAATGTGTGTCGGGTATGTAAATCTGTTAAACATTGCCAATAATTATCACACGCAGATTAAACTTATTGTTAACTTAAAATTTAGACATGAAGTGTCAAAATGAGTTTGCTTTGAAAAAAATCGAAGGGGTGGTCCTCGGAGGAATTTGGCAATTTTCAGTGATATTCCTTATTTCTTTGCATGAGAGTCTATTAAGGTGGCTCAACGTTGTTTGATTATCTGCTAAGAAATACATCTATGGACTTCTGAAAATCTGTGAACAAACCACTGTTAAATGATATCAAAAAGTGATCCAACAGTTTTATAGTACCAGTACATGATAAAATTTGAATGGAAGGTTGCTATGGCAACAACAATAAGGAGTTGGCTATTAATTGACATTTCTACAAAATACCATGATATGTCTACAAAACAGTTACACTGTACATGGAAAATTATATAATAATCACCCATCCATTTGCTATGTGACCCTGTTTCTTATTATACTACTATTCCGAATAGCAATCTGAGATCATATTAACACAAGAAATTGATGCTTAACTGTAAAATTGTTTTCATAGCACCACAGTATGCAACATACTTATAGGCCTACTGTATACCCACTTTAAAAATTAGACTAATCTGAAATATACACATGCATGCCATGAGTCTATTCCTGAAAGTCTTTCAGTAATCATTATAGATGAACTTGCTTTTCTTCTTTAGGCCAATTAAATCAGCTTACCACCCCCCCCTCCCCCCCCACCACACACACAGTCCAAATTATATGTTGAAGTGCAAATTCACCAATGTGATTCCAACCGAATATATTTAAACTGTATTCCGGGTTGAACCTGCAAGTTGTCTTGTATATTTATCATACTATTATTCTCTTTAGGTGTTTGAAATTTCATCCTACAAAGCAAAAGTGATGTGTGAAGAGCTTTATGTATCAACAGTTGTACCACAACTTCTAAGCTGCTACAAATTACTCTGTTTATATAAAAATCAGATTGGTAGCCTATTAGAAATTATATTAGTTTATTGAAAAAGACAATTTCTGTAATAATACTATTTGTTATAATAAATATCAAATGTCAATTACAGTTGTTGAGAGTTAGGTGCAATATGGAATCTCACTTGACCATAAAGATTAACTATTACTGAATGAGGAACTATTGATGCATGTTTAGCCAGTGCTTGATTTTGTTAATGAAAATATCACTTATATTTGTAAGCATTGTTTAGTTTGTTGGCATTCTATGAAAAGTAGCATCAGAACTCAGCAAAAAGGGGGGCATGGGAGCACATGCCCCACCCATAATTTTCTTCAAAGTGGCCTTTTCTATAGTAAAGAACAAGTGCAATCTTAAGAGCTTTAACTAAGTTTCCTGGTACACTGAGATCGAATTGTTTAAATTTTGCACTAATTAATGTAAATATATGTTTTCCCAACCTTAAGATGTGCGTGAGGTACAACAGGGACAAACTCCTCCTTACACTGTAACAGCTACTTTATATCAGGTAAAATTTTCAAAGCCTACTTTGCTTAGTCAACATAACAGGAAATTTAATACGAAAATCTAGACTTCATGGTGCTATGGTGATAGTACTTAAAGACAGTTTAGATCTAATCTCTAAGCAGTGTGCTGCAGATTACCCTGGGTGCCAGATGTTTTCAGGTTTTGAATATTAATTTGAATATAATAGGGCGTCCCGGGGTCCTGTTTGACAAAATGTGTAGGTCTTGCCATTGAACAGTCTTACGGGACGTCGGGACGCGTTAAGATGCGTCCCGTAGCGACGACCCGAGGTCCCGTTTGACAAAATGTATAGGTATCGCCATGGAACAATCTTAAGGCCATTTTCCATTACGGTCGTTTTGCCCGCGCGGGCGAAGCGACCGATTCGAATCACGTGAATAATTAGTCCCGCGGGCACGCCAAGAAAGTTGAATGTAGTTCAACTTTCAGGCGTGTCCGCGAGGTGTAAAGCGGACAAAAAATCTCATGCTAGACACCTACAGCGAAAGTTGAAACATGGTCGCTCCGCCCGCGCGGGCAAAGCGGCTGTAATGGAAAATTGCCTTAACGGCACGTCGCTACGGAAAGCATTTTAACGCGTCCCGACGTCCCGTAAGACTTCTCCATGGCAAGACCTACACATTTTGTCAAACGGGACCCCGGGACGCCCTAAATATAGTAATAGTAATAGTCTTTATTTACCATCCTTGGTGAAAAAGTACAATTAATGGTATTACAATATATGAATTAAGCTTATGTACAATAAGAATTACAATCGTTTCCATATATAAATATTAAATATGTAAGATTAAATTTAAAAAAATTTACAATTACAACATCGCCTATTTCTTATGCAAAAGTCGAATGGCTCTCGGTATAAAAGACTGTTTGTGCCTCTCAGTTTGTGACAGAGGAATTCTAAAATTTATTTTTCGATCTAAGATTATGATTATGAACCAGTATATTATCAGTAATAAGTTGGTTGAGGTCACCATTATCCTGAATTCTCATAAATTCTTTCTGAGTTTTGCTTATCACGTCTCTGTGCAAGTGATTCCAAGGTGTGTTTAGGAAGACCAATTACGCTCATACAACGATCCTGTACTCGTTGGAGTTCATCTTCAAGATACCGAGGTAATCCACCCCAAATTGGACTTGCATATTCAAGCAAAGGTCGAATATTTGTTGTATAGATGCAGAGACCAATCTCGGACGGCAGGTTAGCCTTTCTACACGTTCTTAATTGGTAAATCCTCTTGCTTGCCTTGCCAATAATACTTGATACATGGGTATTCCATTTTAGATCGTTCTGCAAATAGGTACCCAGGAGTTTAAAATAATTTACCCTTTCTATTTCAGTATCACCCACACACAGCGGGGGTGGAATTGGACCCGATTTCTTAAAAGTTATCCACATATCCTTAGTTTTTTTCTCATTAATTTCCATTTTATTCCTCTGTGCCCAGATTTCCATTGCATTTATAGCACTCTGGATAGAGCTACTAGACCCTGTAGGAACCAACTGATAACGTGTACAATCATCAGCGTACTTACATGTTTCAGGAATTACATTTTGATCAGCATAGTCTTCTATGTCATTTACATACACGTTAAACAATGTTAGAGAAACTACGCCGCCTTGGGGCACCCCAGCAGGAATATGGCTTATTGTAGATAGTACTCCAGGAAGCTTCACTTGCAGAGTTCTATTTGTAAGGCAACTTTGTATCCACAACCAAAAACCTTTACGAACCCCCATAGCAGCAAGTTTAGCAAGTAATATAGCATGGTCAACGAGATCGAATGCTTTGCGTAAATCCACAAAAACAACGTGAACTCCGTCATTTAATGTATTAGAATCGGTGGCGTCGTAAAGATATTGGGTGAAATTGGCAAGTGCTGTGACCGTTGATTTACCTTGGGTAAAGGCATATTGCGTATTATTTATCTTTAAATCTACCTTGTTAAGACCGAGTTGAATTTTCTCTAGCACTTTCGCGATTTGTGGTAACACAGATATTTGTCTAAAATCATTCTTCACATCTTCGAGGTTTTTCACTTTCGGGACTGGACTTATTAAGTCGTGTTTGTATTCTGTCGGATACTTGCATTGTAGAATACTGGCACAGATAATATCATGGATTACAGGTGCCAGTTCTTCACAGAAACGATGTAAGAGCCACGCCGGCACACCATCTGACCCAGTAGCTTTTTTTGTATTAAGGCGTTTTAACGCAGCTTTTACCTGTCCAATATTCGGAGTAGGTGGTGGGTGATCCTCCAGATCATCTGCTAAATCACTTACTAACAATGAATTTGACTCACGATTCTCCCAAGGGACCGGACTCGAACCGGTGCCCAACATCGACCTCACATCGACCCTCGCATAGAAAACAGTGTAAAAGCTGGACAATATGTTTAATAACTGTATATTTGTGTAAATAATTGTTATACCTAAAGGAATAAATTGTTTAAAACGTTAATCTTTGTCTGTTTTAATTTATGCATGCATCCAAGCGTCACGTTTGGGGTAGTAAACTCAAACGGTTTGGAAGCTCGATTGAAACAAAGTGTGTTAATGCACAATCGAGTATTTTTGGATACTGTAATCTAAATACATTTGAAGACGAAAAAGTGTGATAAATCGAGAAGAGAAGCGGCGAGACATTGCACTGGCGCGATAATTGAGCAAAACATTACACTGCACTACTTCAAAACCTGACGAAACTTGGTTGGATTATTCTTTAGTCAACTATCGTTATGTTCAAGTGTAACTTGTGGATAATATGTTTATATGTGCGGGCTTCTCTGATAAAAAGAAAATATAATGGAAAATATGGCTGAAATCGTGTTGTGACGGGGGGTAAGTGAAATAAACTGTATTATATCTCAACAAAAGAGTATCAACCCTCATGAAATCTATTTGCATTATATTGAAACAAGCTAGTGTAGTTTTTCATCCTATGACCAAAAAATAGCCTTTCAAATGTTGACCTGGGATGGTGTTTGGTCATTTTCTTGTAAAATATTAGACCTAGACACATTTCACTCTCCTATGTCCACCCCGATGGTTGGTCATCTAGTCAGTCGGTAGTTAGTCGTTCTGTCAGTCAGTCAGCCAGCCAATTACTTGGTCAGTCACTGTTTAACTATGTTTGGCTAATAGGGTAAACTGTAAAACATGGAAAGTGGAATTTGGAATCTTTGAATCTTGTGATCTTTCTATATGTATCTCTCGCTAATATATTGATTTCTATTATTTATCATTTTTGAAACAGAATGCGTTATATTCTATGCGTTATATATAAGATATTTTCGCAAGATTATCGGCAAGTTTCTTAGGTTTATTTCTACTTTAAAGCACTTTCTAACACCTTCGCTTTGCGGCAGGAAACCAATTTCTATACAGGCGTCGGCATAGGCAACAAGCTCGTTTGCATTTACGAATTAACAGCAGTACTATGCCTAGCAGATAAATGTCAAGTATACATGTACGACTTCACGGCCGTACAGGTTTATAGCAAAGTACATATAGTACATATGTCCAGTTAATAAATCACCAGATAAATCTAAATATATCACAAAGATAATATTGTCACATGTATGTCGGTCGTCGATGAAACTGTAAACTGAGACTTTCCGGATGACCTTTGCATTTTTTTGTTAAAATTGAAAACTCGAAAAATAAGAAATTAACAATGTTTTTGATTGCTGAATTCCTCCTGAATTCCCACAACAAAACTGTAATACACAACAGTATATTAGTATAGGTAATAGTATGGTTTCGAGTGCAATTTGGAAAAAACATGCACGAGTGAGTTTTTCAAAGACGATCAAAATTGCACGAGTCTGAAGGACGCGTGCAATTTGACGTTTTTGAAAACTCACGAGTGTTTGTTTTTTCAAATTTCACGAGAAACCATATATACTATTACTTATTAATAATATACATGAAAAAATTACACGCTTTGATAACACTTGCATGTGCACTCATCTACGCCGTTTAATCATTGTTTTCGTTGCTTGTTAGCAAACTTTTTCAGTCTATGTGCTCCTTGAACTTAAATTGTTGTATTCTGTACGATTTTCCATTGAAAGTGTAGAAAAAGTCGTCAAAAAGTGATCCAGGCTCTGATCTTGTTTTGTTAATTTGCACTGCTGTAATTACACAGTGTGCAATTTCAAAAATAATTGCACTGCTCTTAACCAATCAGAATTGAGTAATTTTTTCATCTATATTATTATGTATTTTAACTCCTCCACATAAACTGTCGGTAACGATACTTTTTGCCTTTTTCGTGTTAGCCAGTTTAAGCCGAAACTTCAAGCTAAAGTTGCAACGTTTTTTTGTCTGATATTAACACCGTCTCACTGCACATATACTTGTCACTAGAGAGATTACACGCACAAATTTCTCTGCTTTGGGGAACCATGTGATCAGTTGCTATTATAGCTCTTAGTGACGACGTTATCTTTTGCCAAAGTTATTTTTGGAAAACTTTTGGAAGTTGTGTTGAAGATTTGCATTCGTCTGTGCTAGTTGGAACTAATGGATTCTGTTCGAAAACCTTTGTATTCCCACATAACATTGTTTCGGGCGAGTTCTTGACGCCCTTTTGTTTCGCCAGAGTTCACTTGACCCAGTCTTTCGCGCGACATATATATTGGCAAGATGGATCTCGATCGAATGTGTCTGGGTGTCCGGATGTCTGTCCGCAATTCCGGGCAGAAAGTCGAGCGCAAGGCGAATTTTTAAAATGGGGGGAGAGGCGAGAAAATATTGTATTGCGCGCGCATGTTTTGTTCCATAATATTAATCTACCCGTGGAGGTTAATTAATTAATTCATGTACGATGATAATTCCATCTCATTAGGCCCTTACAGATGATGTAATATATCCATATTTTTTGTAAGTTTGTCACAACAATAACAAGTAAATATACCATAATTTATCAACCAAATTTGGTTTTCATTTTCTGCCTCAACAGGCGGATGAATGTTACTTTGTCCACAAATGGCTCTGCCACAAGTGCCTCAACGGGCTCAAACATGCTTTCTTACAAGATATGTCATATGTCGGTCTGTGATCGACACAGTTAATATATCGCCTGTGCAGGCAAAAAAACCCTCATCTATGACGGTGACAAATAGTGAGTTGAAAGTGGTTGAGTAAAAAAATTGCATTCTTCAGGGGGTTGCAGTCAAATTCTTCAGGGGTAATAGCTGTAAGACAGGAATTCTTCAAGGGTAGGTGTTATAAATACAAAATTCCTCAGGTGGGCTGTTGAAAGGTTGAAAGTCAGGAATTCTTCAGGGTTATAAAAAACCCCTGTCCTCGATAGGGGGAGGGGGGATTACGGATTTTAAATGGAATAGCTCATTGTGATAGAGCCTGTTGAGGCACAGAATAGAACTGATCTGCCCATTGTGGTGGAGCGTGTTGAGGCGCAAAATATTATTGATCTGCCCATTGTGGCAGAGCCAATTGTGGCACAAAGTAACATTGACCGCCTGTTGAGGCAGAAAATGAAAACCAAATTTGGTTGATAAATCACAGTTGTTTTGGAGTGATATACTATTATGTTGGTTTGCTGTATAATCATGTATTTTGACAATTCACTGGACAGTACAGATGAACACTGATGGAAGCTAAATGCTAAATAAATATGAAATGAAATATCTACAGATTGGGAACAAAGACTGTTGTGACATGTTTGTTTAGCACATGGCAAGTGCAGTATCAATATCTTATGAACACAGACAACATGCAAACTATTATTGTACCACAAAGATATTAAAAGACATTGTCTCTACTCTTCCAAATCTATTTGCAATTGCAAGATGCAATCGACAGCTTTGAAGTAAATAATGATTTCTAATAACAGGAACAATGATGTTGGTACCAAGAATTCCATTGACAATAGTCTGAACACTCTGATATGTGGCTTTGAAAACCACTTGTGTACTTCTTATATATTATTATTTACAATAATTACAGTGTTGTAATCACAGTGTTGTAATCTCATCGTTTGGACAAGAAAATAAATCTACACATACAGTGTGCCATTAGCAATATAAGTACGTTCAATATTACTAATTGGTCGAGGAATTTTGCATGCAGTTTGGGCGTCAAGGCAGCACTTTCCTTGAGCAATTTAGCTTCCTGGCCCGTGTCATTGAAGTATGAAAATCCTTTCAGCTTTTGTACTGATTGAAGTAGTACAATTCATCTATTGGAGTTGTCATGGAAAAATAACGGAATCTATTAAACAACCAGGCAGATTTAATTGATTGTATATCGTATACAATTGAACGGAGGTGCTGTGAAAATCTCGTGCAGTTAAGTGACCAAATTAGTTAACTTTTCCTTTGCGCCATTTTGTCATGCTCAGCCGAAATCGAGGACGTAATTCATTCTGATTTTATGTAGAAGCATTTCATTGTTGTTTTAACTGTAAGCATGTATATTCACGATAGTATCGGGTTTTTCTGGGGGAGGGGAGGGGGGGGGGGGGGGTCATAAATAAATTCAGGCATGATAAAATTGAATAAACGATATGTTGACAAACACACTTTTCGTGACTAAGCCCCTGTTTTTATGAGCCTTACTTGAAGGACTAGTCTTCCAATGCAAGATCCGGAGTGCTAACTGAAATCCCTATTAAAAGTTGCGTCTATATGAGAGAAGAACCAGCCATCCTCGTCGCAATATTCAATCGTCTGCTTGTTTTTATTCGAACATTTGCTTGGCGAAATATGATTTTGGACTTAACTAACTATTCCGAAATGTTGTTTTCTCTTCTTTTCTCTTATTCGTGTATTTGAATTTTGTAACCGTTTTAGTAAATTTGTAATATATATATAGCACTCTCTTGTAAATAAGTTTAAACGCTCTGAATATGTTTTAAAGTAAACAACGAAACGCAAACAAATAAATTTGACCCTTAATTTTAAATGTCTTGTTTGAAAGTAATTTGCTGGGCTTTAAAATATATATTTAAATTGCGCTTTCCGCCTGGCAATCGCTCTATTCTGAAAATTGCCTTATATATCAAAATTCCAGTCCGGTTTTCGACCAGCGTATTCCACAATTGTCGCTCTAATTCAAATGTGTGATAACTTGTACGAAAATATGGCCAATGGCAAATTAACAGGGTTAGTTTTCCTTGATATTCGAAAAGCGTTCGATTCTATATTGACCATGTTATAGACCATGTTATACTACTTGAAAAACTAGCATTATACGGTGTTTCACAACTCGAACTCACATGGTTCCAGTGCTTTCTCTGGTGTTCTTCAAGGGTCAATACTTGGCCCGTTGTTGCTCTTAATTTATATTAACGATTTACCTAACTGTCTTAAGACAACAACACCCTGCTTATATATGCTGATGATACCCACATTTTTGCCTCCTCGC
Source organism: Trachythela sp. YZ-2020 (assembly GCA_016169945.1). Lineage (NCBI taxonomy): Eukaryota > Metazoa > Cnidaria > Anthozoa > Malacalcyonacea > Clavulariidae > Trachythela > Trachythela sp. YZ-2020. The sequence continues at coordinate 1,076,158 of JADLSH010000052.1, forward strand.
ACGACTCCGTTAGTTGAGCTGGCTAATGATATTAATTCTGATTTAGAGAATGTCACGGATTGGTTAAATGTAAACAAACTCTAATCCCACCCTTCCAAGGCTAAGCTTATGGTCATAGGATCAAAACAAAATTTGATCAATAAATTTGGTGACTTGTACTCCAGCATTATTATGAATAATAAGGTAGTATTATCTGTTGACTCGAATTAGTCGAATAAATGTCTATTTAATATATTGATGATAGATTAATCTTTCATGTCTATATTGAAGAAATGTGCAAGAAGATCTGTTCAGACATAGGAGCATTGAGTTACACTATACAAATCGTTAATTCAGCCATATTTTGGTCATTGTTCTCCCCTGTGGGATAGATGTGATAAAATATTAAAAGATAAACTGCAAATATTTCAAAATCGTGCTGCTAGCTAGAGATATTACAGGAGCAAGATATGATGATAGGATTAGATCAAGTGAGTCTTTTGCAGTGTTGTAAATACTCGTTACTAAAGTAACGCGTTACTAATTACTAATTACTTTTTGAGTAATTTTTCGGTAATTTGTTACTTTCTGTACGAGAGTAATTTTGTAACGTAATTAATTACTTTTTGAAGATAACGAGTAACATTTTTCAAAAGTAATTTGCGTTACTTCTGTGTACTTCTTCTTATTTTCCAACCTTACAAATTCCGCATTTAGACGATTTCGTCCATGTGTAATACAGTTTGTTTCAGTGTTGAAAATCGTTTTATTCGCTTGAATTTCGCTTCAATTGTTTTTACTTGAAGAGGCCTGCGGTGTTACTGATCAGCGATCATAGAACATGGTAAATACTTCATGACATTGTATTATTGTGTACCAGTGCGAAAGCCACATGAATATGGATGAACCGACTAAATAAAAATATTATCTTATAAATAAAAAGTAATCTGAAAGTACTTAGTAATTAATTACTTTTTAAGAAGTAATTAGTAATTTGTAATTGGTTACTTTTGAAAGAAAGTAATTAGTAATTTGTAATAATTACTTTTTCGGTGAAGTAATTGTAATTTTTACTCACTACTTTTTTTTGGTAATTTTTACAACACTGGTCTTTTGCAAAGTTTAGAGATCTTAATAGAGGCTATAATTTACGAAATCAGGAAACGGATTCCAAAACCAAAAACTAATTGTCTGAAGTGAAGCTTTAAATATGGTGCATCAATGATGTGGAATAATCTTTCATTGGAGGCAAAAAAAGCGAATTCGCTTCATCAATTTAAGCGTAGTATTGCGGAACTGCCGTTTTAGAACCATGTTGACTTAATTTTCTATACTTGACTTTCTTCTTCTTTGTTCTTGGGGTGGGAGGGAGGGGGCGGAGGGGTGTGGTGGGTAAATTTAATATTTTATAAATATATATGTGTATTTTTTTATATATAACACGCCCCTCCTGTAAATAAGCTTATAGTTGTGTGAGGCTAGCGTGTTTCCTTTGAAATAAAAGTGATTGATTGATTGATTGAATTCTGTTAATAGTCTCATTATATACTAGCTGTTCTATGTGATCTTAATTTGTACTAAAAGCACATTTACTCTATCTCAAAATATCAAGTTAGATTAAAATTTAAAAGTCAAGCCATCATGCAGCGAGAGCAAACAAGCACGAGTTCACGAACAAGGAACGAGAGTTTAATACAGCACGAGACGCAGTCGAGTGCAGTATTAAACTTCGAGTTCCTTGTTCGTGAACGAGTACTTCTAAATCACGATAATGCACGAACAAAGAGTGCTTTAAAGTATTTATATTCAATTTGAGTAAGCGCTTTGGCGGTATTTTTTTATTTATGAATTATGAGCAAAAACATTCTATAAACTTTCGTGAACTAACTGTTTACTAGTTCCTTGTTTAGTTTTAATAATATTCACAAGTATTTTTAGAATGTTTTAAAACGACAAATAGCTTTAATTTATATAAGAAACAACCTTTGTTGTTGTTTTGAATCTGTCTACCGACTTACGAATATTCCGTAAATTCGTAAAATAAACTAAATAAACAACACATGTTTACGTTTAAATTTGGCCACTTCGTGGTTTTGGGATTGTCTTCGGTTTAAAATAAACGAAATCTTATCAATTTTTCCATTCGTGAATTCGGGCGTATCTTGCCGTGCTGATATAAACTATAACGGCACGGTCGTGCGTTGTTGCTATATAAAATGCACACACGTGGTACAAATTGTCCAATAAGAACGCGAGTTTACGAAAATTGAGTATTAAACCCGAATACAGAACGTTTTTTCGCGCAATATATATTGGACTGTCAATTATTGGCATTCATGGCATTCATGCACCTGCCAAAAACAAATGCTCAATGAAAGATGTGTTTTAATCACACATGCCAATATTCTGTTTACTAAGATACTTTAACGGCATTTGAAAATATTGCTGACGTTAGCAAAAATAATTATTCAAACCTTAACTCGCGAGGGAATAATTGTATCGACTTGAAATTTGTCATAATGGTTACTTGTTATAATAACATACAAAACATGTTAAGCAGCCAGCTTTATAGATTTCATCTTAAAGATTTTAGAATTTGGTCACGTGATGGTGCAAAACCTCTACGCGAGGTACCATACTTTCCATGAAAAATTTCAACATCGATTGTAGGCCACAATAAGCCAACATATAAAATTGAATAATGAATGCAAAATTGTCCCCGTATCAAGTGTGGCAAATCTCGTGGAAAGGTAGCTGCATTATTTGTGGAGATTTCCTGGTCAACAGAAACTGTTTTCAAAATTTAAAGTTTACACTAGATGTATTACTATGATTTGCATGCCAGAAAAATATAAGTATTAAATTCGCTCAATATATTTGGAGCCTATCGTCGCAGCTTGGATATTTAAAAGTACTCTAAATTTTATATCGCATCTTCGGCTTAGCAGCAATATGCATGCGCCGGCAATTTGTCGTGCTTCAAAGTCCCAACAGCGGCAGCCATATGCAGCTTTAACAAATTGTAACCGAATGTTGTCATTTTATCAAGTTGCTTTAAGCTTGTCACCTACAACTTACTAACAAGTTGTTGAATTGCAGGGCAATAATTAGTTGTAGAAACAACTTGTTAACTGTCGGTTAATTGAGTCAAAAACTTTGTAAGAAATAATTGTCAACAAGCTTTTGACAACTTGTCAACAACCTGGGAACAAGCAGTGAACACATCCTCATAACAAGTTGTTGAAACAGCATTGGTCAAATATTTATGTCCGACAAAACAAGACAACAGCGTGAACAGGGGTTCAATGTATAATGAATATTATTTAGAATTATCTTGAAAATTACAAAACTAAAACTGGTTTATGACTATGTGTCCCAATCTAATCCCCTAATTATTTGATTACTGATATTTAAAAAAAGTCGTTAATGCAGGTTTTCTTTCTTCAGTCGATTATCGTTTTTGTCATTGGTGATCTGAAAAGATAAAAATAAGCTTCATTTCGAAAAATGTTTACAAATTTGAACAATTCTGCAATAAACATGCTTGTATGTGTATTTATTTCAAGCAACTTTATTGTATATATAATACTCATGCATATATATATAATATTTAATTCAGCCTTACACCAAACGATTTTCATACCCTTCAGTGGAGAAGCAAAAGTCATTGGAGAGGAGAGAAAGTAGTGTTCTTGAATCCCGAATTTTGTGCTCAAATGTTTTTACTATTCTTATTTTCACCCTCCATGTTTCCGCAAAACCTATTGTGAACCTAATTTCAGGTATCATTCATTTCACACAGGATGAATTCAGAAACTTGTACGATTTTAGTTTGCGTTAAGACTTGCGCTAAAAAGATTTGAGCACAGCTAACGGAATGAATTTTCGTAAAACATGCAACCGGGCGATTTTGCGTATTTTGCTTTGCCTCGAATTTCATCGCAGGCAACCGTACGAATTCTCGTGTAAATACAGGCAGCCGGGTTATTTTGCGTCCGGCCTCTCGTGAACGAATCCTTATATCTGAAATATTCCTCTCCAACGAGGGTCAATAAATAGGTTTTATTAGGATTAAAGATGTCGGGACTAAAATTTCCAGATAAGAGAAATCTACTGAAAATACTAGTTAGTAACAAAATTTGAATAATTTTAATTATACCTTTCCAACAACTTTGAACTTTCCACTAAAGAGTACAGTATCTGTTGAGTTATGTTATTCAAATGAGTAGTCTGACGTAATGCAAAATGACACAAATGCATGATGGGATTGGACACAAAGGCATGATGGGATCGGTGCGTGTTCGATATAGTTAAAGTTTTCACAAGAAGTCATTTTACAAGTTGTTATATTTTATCAAATATATATTTACAAAAACGGCGTTCTTTTGAATATAAATCATAACTTCAACAGTATCATGATCGTTTAATGTTTAAACAAAGCCAACATCTTGAATGTGAGAGCTTACCTGAGCTCATTTATCCACGCCAGTAACCAGGAGCTTTAAAGGAACGGAAACGGCTTTTGCTCGAAAATTTCGTTAATTGTTGCATCACAGGTCGTACTTGCTGTTGATAACGACGTTTCAGTCCACCAAGTTTTCTGACAATATCGTGGCGGAAATATGGCTGTTTCACGATAGGGGTTGAAGACAGCTTGATTTTTTAAAAAGAAAACAGATATAACAAATATCATTATATTTCAATGAGAAGTGATATTTTTCGGCATTATATTATAGAATTATGAAATACAAGTTTACTGAACATTTTAAAATATTTGGACGACGGTTCGATGATGGCTACACGTCATTATCCATCCTAAATTTGTATAAACATACTAGTAGGCTAATGCAAATCCAGCGTTCTGATTGGCTACTCTACTAGAGGGCCACCAGGCTTTAGCCTACTAGTAGCGAAGAGTAAGGGGAAAACTTGTGAATAAGTTGCTTTTTTAAGGAAAAAACTTGATCAAATGTCCTACTTTTTATTCTGGAATAAAACTAACAAGTAATCTTCGAAACTGCTTGCAAAAAAGATAAAATTTTGATGTTTTACTCGTACAGTAGTTTTACAGTTTTAAACATGAAAGTGACTGTCGAATTTTTTAATATGGACAATTTTTCTTTATATTTCGAGAAAAATAATTGAAAACACAATCGCTTGTAGTTATTTAACTACATTTTCTTAGCCTTTAAAACATTATCTATATTTAAGAATGTTTTCATCCATTTAGCTATATAATTTAAAGGTTTAATACAATTATACAGCTCGGCCTCGTCGTCTCTTTGCGTATGGTCAACTCGGCTTCGCCTCGTCGACTATTCGCTAATAGCCAACTAGATTCTAATATTCAGTTATAAATACTTCTAATTCGAGCTATACTCTTTAGACGGTGCGTCAAGCTTGAAAAAAGTGTCTAGAAAACGCTGTCGATGGCATTTTTTGTTACAAGCATAAAACTACCCAAAATATCTTAGGATTGTGTTTACTTTGAGGGCGAGAGTGGTTGTCGACAATAACTTCATTTATGTGCTACAATTTGAAGGATTTTAAATGTGATTTTTGTCGAATGCTGTATTTTATATCAGTGTTCTATTTTAATTGGCTGATTATCCAATTAATATTTGTAAAGCTCGGAATAACAACTTCTAATGTTCGGCCAATAGGCCAAGTGAAGCCAAGATGGCGGCAATTGACGTCCAAACTCCTGAAGCTCATAACAGTTTTTATACCATTTTTTCTAGCTAGCTAATTGAAGTTTTTTTCTAACAGATCGTATCGCTATTCAAGTTATTAGTTCATAAAATCACAATGTTATTGGTATAATCGAAGTAAAAGCACGAAATTTTGGCACACTTTTTGCCGGCTTGTGCAAAGGGATTGGGACTGGACGTCAATTTCAAACCGTGCGGCCGAGAACAGTAGAAAGGGATTGGCACTGGAGGTCAATTTCCGCCATCTCTGGCTTCACTTTTTGGACGTAAATTCTCATTGCAGTATATATGGAGCTCACTGGCGCAAACGTACACGCAGTCACCTTCGAAATTGTAAATATTCGAAATAAAACGCAATAATTTACGAATTTAAGCCTGGTAAGCACTCGTCCTAATAAGGATATTTTCAAACTCGACTCTATACAGGTATTTTAACAAGTGTAATAGTAATACTATGTTTCTCACTAGCATGTCACTTTGAGTTAAGGGAATTAAGAAAAAGAGAAATATCCACATGTTAATTAGATAGTGAACAAGTTAAAATGGAACTAAAATATCGATTACTGAATTTATATAAAATCCCATCCATCGAAATGTCGTTATATAAACCTTCACATTTCGGTCGATAAATAGAAAAATTACGTAAGGCAACCACTTTCACATTCAAAGTGAACACACTCCGACGAAAGTTAGCGTGGTTTCCTGCTTGTAGCAAAAATGCCATCGACAGTCACTTAGGCTGGCCGGCTGTTTACTTTGTTTAACGCAGTTTATGAACAATAGAGACAGTACCCATTATGCAAATTCATTATATTTGGCGTAAACTATTTAGGAGTGATGACAAAAGGACAAAGTAAACAAATAATCCAGTGCAGGAAGTGAAGTTTGAGACTTAAGCCAGGAGTTTAAAATGTCTGCAGCATTATAGGGTTTTAAAGGGTATAGACGCACACAAGAGCGCCTGGCTGAGGTAACCACTTCGCCAGGCCATTTAGTCAACTATTTGCGTTGTTTCTCATGCGCACTGATTTTGTTGAGGATTTTGCCTAGCGAGGTCTTGAGACAAAGATCTAATAGCATGTTTGATATAAGAGTAACTTGCTATATAGTCTACGATCTCGCGCGGCGGAGGGCTCAGCCAAGAACTGTCACGTGCGGCAAGCTTGAGGGACGCGTAATATTTATAGCCAGGTGGTAAAGTATGACACAAAAGATACTAACCCTGCATTTTGACATGCATCTTATCTTATTCACACTGCATTTCCATTTTGGCATGTCACCACTGTAGCAAGCGGCAGCCTCTTCTGTACAGTCTCTCTGGAATATTACATAACCGTTATTATAAATTCCAAATAGAAATGCCTTTTAATGATAGTGAACATACCGTTATCTCTCTAATAAGCCACCCGGTGGGGGGTTATTTTTTTGGCACCTTTGGAGGGGAGGGGGTCTTGTTTGAGAGGGGGACCTATTTATTTTTTCGTAAAATGATATAATAATTGTGTTTAAGCACAGTACAATGTGTAAAGAAAACCGAAATATTTTATCAAAACACTTGTGTTTTTGTGTGAAAGGTGGGGGGGCTTATTAGAGAGGGGGCGGAGCTTAATAAATTTCTTCATCTGAAAAAGTAGGATTATTAGAGACTGGGGCTTATTTGAGAGATACGTCTTATTAGAGAGATTGCAGTTATTACGAACTGTATAATGGCGGTGTTTTGTTTGAGCATTTTGGTGGCATACTGGGGATTGTGAGGAGAAAATGGGTTGACGCATTTGCAATATGTCTGTAAGTATATTTCCTTTCACTGCCCAGTGACTATCACTTTTTTTCAAAATGGCTTCTTCGCAAGCTGTCGAATTTAAAACAAAAATCGTTTTTTTCAGCCTGATTCAAAGTTTTAAATGAAAAAAACTGCCGCTAAATTCAAGGAGGATATATTTTTGACATTTTTAAAGGTAAGCGATAACAAATACACTATTTTTCTTCCATGAAAGGCAGCGTTTTCTCGCTGTTGAAATGAACATGTATAAAACTTTTCCCGTACTGCTCAACCACTCAAGTGTTTATTTTGAAAATTATTCGTTTTATCCTCATTTCAGTATCGTTATATTCAGAAAAAACCTAGCTGTGATATATTTTTAAAACCATTCTACTTTGATTTGAGTCCTTCCAAAGTATTTTTCTCACGAGATTGTTTGTTTTGTTTCGCTTCGATATGTTTTTGACACTGGTCTTTTGCCGGCATGTTTTTAATAACCGCGGCCGCTGAGAAAAGCGCTGAATTTTGTGCTATAGCATTTTCAACTGACCTCATAACTTTCTGTGTTTGTTGTTTCTCTTTGAAATTTCTACTAAAACAATTAGTCGCCTCAGGCTCGATGATTACAATTCGCCTTCGGCTCAGTGACTATAGGCTTGTAATCACCTCGCCTTCGGCGACTAATTGTTAATTAGTTCAGTGTTGCTGTATGAGGGAGTGGTAAACCCCGTGAAACCAGCAATACGTGTAAGGTAGCGTCAATATGGATGCAATCTTTGTCACGCGACTGAGACGAAATTATTATCATTTAAAATATTATTTTACTTTTGTATTAAGACATTTTTCTTTTTGATAATTATAATATACAATTAAATATATTGAAAAACCTTACCACGCATGCCACAAGGTTTTGATATATTCCGGTAGGAACGGGTCGCGGACGTCTTGTAGGCTTGGCTCTCTGAAAATGATAAATTCGGAATGAAAACGTATAATTACTGGCAAGAGATACTTCTTGCAAACTGATTAGCTGCTAGGATAGGAACCTATATCGGTATATCCTACTTATTTCTTTGGGTAAAGATTTGATTGGAAACTACTATATTTCTATTTTATAAAGCACTATATTTCAAATTGGAAAAAGTGACCTTATTCTGGAATGAATATGCCATATTTTCTGTACAGCTGGACAGAATAGCCTTTACCATGACGCACCGGTACAAATAACTTTTAGATTAGATAAAATCCTGCCTCAGAACACAGAGAATATTCTCCATTATTACATTTTCCCCTACTATGGTTCTTCCATACATTTGTGCCTTTAATCGGGATATTTGCGACCCCTCTCCGAAGAAACGATCTCGGTACGCCACTAAAAGGTGCCCCCTTTTGGCGCTCCCGCTCGACCGAATTCGAGATGCTTCTGCGACCTTGAACCAATTCCGGGGGTTAAAAGAACAAATATATTTTCGCGATGTTGGCATTGTAAACAAACAAAATCTTTTGACAAATCTATCTAGCATGGCAGCCGGGACGCTCATTGGAGTGTGTTTGGAGAGAAATTGTCGACAGGAAAGTATGTCAATTTAAGTTGAATAGTTCGTGAACAAACCTTGCATTGAAAGAAGCACGTCATCATTGATTTGCGACAATTCCAGAAAGACTGAGTTCTAGTACATTCAGACATCTGTTCTTTGCAATTTCTCTGTACAATTGAATGAAAAATATTAATTAAAACAGAATGAACAGCAAGATAAAATTGAGAGAACTACTTAGTATTGAGATCGTATCCAACGGCAAATCCCAAGCTCAATCGTAACCCCCATGATTATTCTTCTCCAGGCCTTAGTCATACTCTGAACCAGGGACGTAGCCAGGGGGGGAGCCGAGGGAGCCGCGGCTCCCCCCCTTTGGTAATATTTAGTGCTAATACTTACTGTAAAACAAGGAATTATACCCCACATATAGCCACAACTACCTTTCATCCCCACAGGGCTCCCCCCCTTTGAAAGCTCTGGCTACGTCCCTGCTCTGAACTCTTATCCTAGCCCGTAATCCCGTATTGTAACACTTAGGCCATATAGACGGCCAGCCAGCCTCGAAAAAAGTGACTGTCGATGGCATTTTTTGTTACAAGCAGGAAACCACACTAAATGTCATCGGAGTGTGTTCACTTTGACGGTGAAAGTGGTTGCCCTCCGTAATTATTCTATTTATGTAGCGAAATTGGAAGGTTTTTATAACGACATTTCGATAGATGGGATTCCATTTAAAAGCAGTTTTCGATATCATGGATTTATTGTAATTGGTTCACTGCCTAATTAGCATGTGCAAATTTCTCCTTTTCTTAATTGTCATAACTCAAAGTGACATGCTAATGAGAAACATGGTATTACTGGCACTTGTTAAAATACCTGTGTGGAGGCAAGTTTCATTATAAAGATGGATTTATTAGAACGAGTGGTTACCCAAAGGCTTAAATTCGTAAATTATTGTGTTTTATTTCGAATATTTACCGATTTTGAAGGTCTATGTGTTATAGTGAAACTACGTGTTTGCGCCAACATGCTGTTTTTCAACCATTTACATTCCAAAACTCGACTGGCTCAACAGAAGTATATTGTGTTACACGGGTGGCAACCGGGCGTGTAGTACCGATTCGTATGTAATCTAAACATATGTGATTGTTGCCTGTCTGTAACACAACAAAAACATATTGTTGTGGCTTCTTTTTGAAAGGTCGTGTTTTGATGTATTTGCGCCATGTTTCTTATTAGCATATCATTTTGAATTATACGAAAGAAGATTATCCAAATTTTACAAATGTTAATTAGATAGTCAGCCAATTAAAATAAAACACTGATATAAAACACAGCATTCGAAAAAAATCCCATCCTTCGAAATGTTTTAGAAAAAACCTTCAAATTTTAGCACATAGATAAAAAAATACGGTTGGCAACCACTCTCACCCTCAAAGTAAACACTATCCTGAGACATTTTGCGTATTTTCATGCTTGTAACAAAAAATGCCATCGACAGTGTTTTCTAGACACTTTTTTCAAGCTTGGCCGGTCGTCTAATACAGCTTTAGGCCATGCTAAAGAAATGTTAGAGTGAGGGTTGACATAGGAGCTGAAAAAACAAACAAGACTAAAATACGCTGATTAGGAAATACTTACAAAGCATTGACGTGGGTTGACTGTATGATTTCTGGGGCCCACATGTCTCTAGAAATAAATAATTTAAAATAATTGTTAATCAGAGTGTTACAAAATACATTCACGACCCGAGAATGAATTCATTCACTAGACCATTTTATTAAACCAGGATACAAAGAACGAAAGATAGTCAAATTATAGTTGCTAGAAACATTCACGAGCATGGATTTGTACCGGGTGCAAGAAAAACAATTGCAATCCGTAGGTGAGAAGAAAATTTTTTGAAGTATCCAAACCTTGCATTTCATAGCACAAATTGCCATCTGCTTCAGACATACAAAACTCTTCTTAGTACTATTCAAACAATCAAACATTTTCTCCGTGCAGTTTTTCTGTTAAGAAGAATGTAATGATGATGAGCATAGAGATAAATTGCAGTTGCACTCCACCGTATTTAGAACCTATTTAATATTTAAATGCGTGCTAAGGTGAAGATGATCCCCGGACTTACATATTTAGAAGTGGCCAAAAACTGATCAAATAGATATATTGGAAAGAAATAACTAACTATTTTATCCTATAATCGTCTAAGATGGGTTTAAATGTGATTATAATATAGACATAGACATAGATGCTTTATTATAGCTCCCTAAAAAGAGCTCTTCCGCTACAATTAACTAAATAATATACATAACTAAAAATTTATGACTAATTAGAATATTAGAATAAATTAACCTAAAAAGTTACTTTCTAAAGTCATTCTGTAGCCTTTTCTTAAAAATCTTTGTGTTCTCAATTTCCTTAAAATCACGAGGCAAATCATTGCACAGTTTTGCCCCTCTATAGGAAAACATCTTTGTACAATTTTTCCCTCTACAGGAAAACATTCTATATACATTATTGTCAATATATATTATTCTCTTCTGATTGGTTCGTAGCTTATGCATGGCAATCACGCAACCTACAGATAACTCAGTTACTTGAGCTCGCATATGTATGTAATTTTATGGAAAGTGGTAACTTTGTATACAAGATAGGATATAGATTAATGTCTGGCTGTTTACGAGGTTAGGGTATATAACCAGAAGTTAGAATAAAATGAAAATAAAATTGTTTGAGTTTATATAGATATTTTCGCTGGTAAAACAGCTTTCAAATATTTTTTGTTAATTATTAACGTTTTAATTATTATAATTAAGTATATACCTACCAGACAACCTAGACCAGGGAAGGTACTATTTCTTGAGCAATTCTATATACCAATGAAATATTTAAATAATTAGTATTTCAGATATTTCCACATTGGATACTTCTTCTTGCTAAAAAACAATCCTAAATAATCAGGTCCCTTCTTGTAAGTTCTACTACTGCATGCACTCTACATTGTATGTACCAGTTTCTGTCACATAAACCCTTTCCATACACGGCATTTTGTATTGACAACAACAATAACAACAACAATATATCACTCATCCAAAATAAAGCTCGCAAAATCACGTTAGTGTAAAAATAGACAAAATTTACTGATATTAATGTATTGCCTTCCAAAAATAGGTTTTAAAAATAACCAATATATATATCGGAACGGAAGGTAGTTAGGTAGTCAGGATGGACAACATAAACAATACATACAAACAAAAATAATGTTATGTCTCCATGTAAACATAAACAAATAATGTTATGTCTGCATATGATCATCATTAATGTTCCTAATTAATGCCCCATATTTGGTATTTTATCTACATCTCATGAGTGGGGAAAGCAACTTACCTTCCTGCAGTCATCCAGGCAATCTTTTAGTTTCTCCAAACATTCGCCTCGGGTTGAACTACCCCTCAAACAGCGAGTTAAGGCAAAGAAACACTTTCCCTGTAAGATAAAAACAACTTTGGTCAACTTCAATACCCAGTAGTTAATAAAATTAGACCTAGTGTTGAATACATTCTTTTCGGGCTAAATATTGTGATTTCTTAGATCTTGTTCCGTTTCGAATACCATAATGCATGGCTTATAGCCACGATGCTATGAACCTGTGTAAGCTAGAACGCCTGACTCTATTTACGAAGAAAAGTGTATGTATGCACTGACCAAGTAGAGGAAACCAATGTTCTAAAGATACTAACTTCAACTTTTAAAGAAACATGTGTGGCTGATTTTCAAACTATTGGAATGATATTGCACTAAATCGGGAACAAACGTTCTTATTGTTGGCTTATTTTTCTGCTTGGACACTGTACATATCATCAACAGACACTAGAGTTATCGAGATTTAGTACATGCAGCTGTTGCTTGAAATATACAATGATTGTCTTATAAAAACTAAACATATGTTCTACTCGTATTATTCTTATGATACGAGATTCGATTCATTTGAATGCATGTTTCGAGAAGCGAGATTAGAGAGATTTTATAGTCCAAAGGCTTTCCTGTACTCGTCAGGCATTATTTAGTAAAATGAAAGCACTGTCAATGATTATAAAAAAATGCAATGTAATTACCCCACATTTCATGAACTTGGGGCCAGGTGGATGTGGAGGCTAAAAAGAGAAAATTATCAGTTTTCTAAATTGATTTTCTGTACACAACACAACGTACGAAATAGCAGTAGATCGCGGACTGGATTTGGGCTATTCAGTTAGACCGCAACTTGTACGTAAATAATTGGAATGGATGTTTATAGGATTTGTGATTGACCAAGTACTGAATAATTTTATATGGGAAAAGACTCGTGCTGTACATGTAACTGGGCAAGTGTTAACGCATACAGCAATTCAGTCTGACATCGGACCTTTAATGGGCTATGTCATCAGTGATGATTACAGTGTGTGTATATATACTGTAGAACAATTAGGACTTTAATGACCCAAGCTGTTGATATAAAACCATATTTATAAAACACAATTCAAACACGACATATTTTGTGGGAGAAGGGGTTCTGGGATGTGAAGAATATTATGACAAACATCATCCCTACTCAAGTCACACCCTAAACTGCACTGATCTGATTCTGAACTGAATGCTCTGTGCCATATTCCAGAGCCGTGCCAGGGGTAGTCACTCCCCGACGAACCTGAACCAAGAAACACTTGGACAGTCCTTAACCTGACCAAGGAGCACTAGACCCATATGGCCAGTCCTTAACCTGTCCAAGGGACGATAAACACCTGTGGACAGTTACTGTAGGCATGATATATGTGTGACGTATATTGAGTCTATGGACCGGGGGCCGGTTGTTCCAAGCTCGATTAGCGCTAACCCTGGGTTAAATTTTAACACACTGTTTTTTGTTATGTATTTCTGCATGGCCGTTCATTTCAAAACTTTAGAAAACAAAACTTCTATTGATCCAAAAAAGGTTTCTGGAAAAGCATATTCAACTTAATAAACAAGCTGTTGGGAAGTTTGATTTGAAGATTTTCTTAACCCAGGGTTAGGCTAACCGGCTTTTGAACAACCGGCCCCTGAAGTTGACATTTTGGAGACTTCAACCCGAACCACAAATTTACTATACCAAAATAACAAAATAGTCTGAGACCGAAATGCATACTAAAGTAAATGCATTATCTAGCAGCAATATTGTTTGTGTCTCTTTGCAAAATGTCCTTCCTTGTGTCTTTGATCTAGTATATAGTGTTGAAGATAGTTGATGATAGCTGCTTCTATTTGTATATGATAGCTATTATTTCCATAATATTGTAACTACAATATTATATCGATAAATGTGCAATTTTGAATAGATTGAAAGTAACTCTAAGTTAGAGTAAACGTCAGGCTGAACGGCCAAAGAGGTGGTGGGTGGGTGGGAAATTATTTCAATAACGCGAGTAAGCGAAGAGCTCAGTGTAAATGATATGATCTTGCTTAGCATCCTGCAAGTTATGTTCTAATTAACTTGTATTGCATCGCGCCTTATTATTGGTTAATTTGATAGTAGGAAGAGTTTGTAAGTATTCTATTGGTTCACCATGAAACATCATGGGCTGTCCACGTGAAAGCATGCCCAATGATGAAAATGATCTTTGAACTATCTGTCAATAAGTAAAACTAAACAATGCCTTCCTTGAGGCCTGGACGGAAGGAATCACGTACCTCTTTTGAAACAGCATGCTTATCTGATACCTTGCTTAGCATACTAGCTTCAACGCGTTGTCTCATTAACTTAAATTTATATTGTGTATAAATTTGCTTACATAATATGTAAATATATACATGTGTGTCAACCCTAATTAATATCAGCTAGCTCGAGAAAAGGATTCCCCAGCTTCGCATGTAAAATTTTCATTTCAGATCGTTTGATGTTTTCAAGTTCTATCACTGTTTCTATTTATGCATATTTCTCATTCGTATTCAAATGTAAAATTCATAAAGAGAAACAATGATAAAAATGTAAACATCACATGATCTGAAATGACCAATTGGCAATTTACTTACGTATCTGAGGAGATATGTCGAAAGATTCTTAGGCAAATAGAAATGAAGTGAAATATGCAAATATCTTAGTGTAAATAGTCTCTCAGAATGCAGGAATTTACAATTCCTTAGACCCTAGATCTCAAAACATTTTCGGGGGAGAATCTTAGTACTAAATGCAAATTGAGAATGCTATTTCACGCTAAAGATTACGGGACGTAATTCAGAAGTTCAAGATTATGGAAATTATTTTTCTAAACCAGCACATGACCCCAAAGATCTTTGAGAATGGAAAATACCTACAGTAAGGCCCCAAAGTAATTTTTTGCCCTGGGCCCCCAAATGTCTCTGTGCGGCACTGTTCGTTCTGAAGACATTCTACGGATAAAATGCAACCAACGGAAAAATAAACAACCGACATGCATGGCTATTATTGACGTAAGAGCTTACAAATAGCACGAAATTCGTCTCAGAAAGATAATGAGGATTTAATGGTGTTAACGAGTGGCAAGTGAGGACGTACGCGAAAAGGCTGGACAGAATTTACTGACGGCTTTAATTCGAAAGAGGAGATTATGAACATGTGGTTAGAATGTGCGATGGAAAATTGAAAAAAAAAACTACCAATGAAGGGGAGAGAAGCGATGGAAAGAGAAGGAGAAGAACAGTCGTGCAGGATTTGAATAAGGCGTGAGATATGGCAATGGCAATGGACAAATCTGAATGAAGAAGCTTCGTATATATGGCTCTATGTTGGTTATCGAACGGAAGAATCTAAGTAAATAATATGTTATACTAACCCTTCCACCACTGCATTTTTTCATACACATTCCAAATACTCTATAACACTGGATCTTTCCTCCACCTTTCTTGTGGCATTCCATGGCAACCTTCCTGCAACGCTAAAGAACAAAGCAAAAACATAGATATATTTTAAAACACTTCAAATCCCATCAACTTGCAAATACTTTTTAATTAAATAAAACCAAAAACAATAAGAACAAGGATCCCCGTGAGAACAAGGACCCCCGTGAAAAACCATACACAGGTAGATGATCTAGCCCTTGCGCAAACCCTTCAGAGAAAAATTCAGATTTATCCCCTGTTTATTTGAGTCCTACATGAAGGGCTGGCCTTCCTAGGCGAGATCCGGCGTGCTAATAGAAATTCCTATTAAAATTGTTTTCGTTTATATGAGAGGAGGGCCAGCCCTCCTAGGGCAAGATCTCGCTATTGTTTACCCGAGATCACGCCTAGTAGGGCTGGGAATTTCCCATATAAACACAACAGGGAGGGCCAGCCCTCCAGTAGGACTGAGTAAAAAACTTGCCGTATCTGTGTAAATCTCCGCTTTTCGAAGTCATTTTCAATTTGAATATTTAGTTTTAGAAGAATATTCAATTGTCTGCTGGTTTAATTCGAAAATTTGCTCGGCAAAATATGGTTTTGAACTTCCTGAGACAATAAATGAGTTGTAAGGAAGCCATTTAATGCTGTAAACACGAGGTGAAAACCAGCCCTATTGATATAGGGCTAGCCCCTCATGAAGGGCTCATGAAAACAGGGACTTACTCTATTCCTTGGATATTTTCCCTATTTTACCATAACTGCCCATAAAAGAGATGAGTTCTGCAGTATTTTGTGAATAATGTTTTCGATTTAAAATTTCAGCCATTATTTTGGCATTGTGCAAATATAATTCATAAAATTATAAACATAGAATACATTTAAATTTAGCTTGGTGTTCGAGAAGACTACCTACTAGACAGATGATTTCAAACTATTACGGATCGTACTGGTACAAAAGACAAAATTATTACAAAATAACAAAATAACAGCAGCGAGGGGGGGGGGGGGGGGTTGGAAGGTCAAGCTCGAGGAAAACGTTCTGAGAGGCTAAGAAGAAAATAGCAATATGTCATGGACTCCGCCACATTCAGGTTATGCTGGCCTCGGCGCTGGAAATGCAGGTAAGATCTAAATTTTACCATTAGACAGTGTCCCCTTCCTCCACGGTGATGGTGTCCTCTTCCGTGATGGTGTCCTCCTCTATGATGATGTTTCCTACCATGATGATGACCGTAAACACCATTATCATCGTCATCGTCATCATCGTCATCATCGTCATCATCGTCATCATCATCATCATCGTCATCATCATCATCATTATCAATATCTTCATCGATATAAGCATCATCGTCTTCATCGATATCATCATCATCTTCATCGTCGATATCATCACCATCATCTTCATCGACATCATCACTTTCATCGATATCATCATCATCATCGAAATCATCATCATCATCGAAATCATCATCATCATCGATATCATCAATACTTTCATTGTCATCCATTTCATCCTAATGAACGAAGCAATCTTATTGTTCTGGGCACAGATTCCTTTGGCAGAAGGATCATACGAAAGCGGCGAAGCTTTCCTCCTACACAATAATCTTACTACTTCACGCAAACATGAATCACAGACTACTGCAGGCATTGCTTGCAGCTACTAAAATGGGAACAACGTTTTATTATACATTATGTTACAGTTGTTACTAGGTATTCAGAGTTTGTCAATTCCTTGGTAATAATGATGATTATATTTTAAAACGACAATATAATATCTAAAGTGCATAGCTTATATAGGTTGTGTATATTACATACTAAATTACCACCAGTTCTAGCGAAGAAATGTCTTTGAAGATTACTTTTTCATCAGACAAGTATTACTGATCATGTCACTGTGATTATCCATGATATAATTTTATAACATTACATTTCTGTATGTTATTGAAAGATGTGTTGAAACAGAGTGCAGATGGTTGATAAACAACTATTGCACATACGCCTACTCACTGAATCAAACGCAAGGTTGTGTGTAATGTACCTCTTAATTGATTATTTTTTGAAATTGAATCTCGGATCAATTTAAAAACTTCAGACCATCACGTAGTCATGCTGTGATATAGCACTTCCTTCACTTCATATTTTTATCCTGGGATAGTTTCATTCATATTCAATATTCATTGAATTCAACAGAGAAACAGTTTATTGGAGACCGTGTACTTCAGTTGATAAAATAACACGCCATTAAACCGCGTACCTTGTTATTTTTTGAATGGTAATCGACAGCTACTATACAGTATAGCTTATATTATACACGAAATTTAAGAAATCTGTTAGTTCCAAATTAAAATGATTAATTAGTAATATCTACCTGTATTAATTTAACATTAGCCTATTCAATGTCATATGTATTTTCAAATCGTTTTAACCATAAAGCTAGTAAGTTAGGCAACATGACCAAATATTAATGGGCTCAACATGATATAAAGATATAATTTTTATATAGCTTCGGATAACAACTAATATTCAACATATAGTGGCAGTATGCCAGAACCACGAGCTTCTGAAAGGCTAATAAATTGTTCTAAATTTCAACAATACAAATTCATGAATTGCGTCTGGATTGATCCTGGCTTTACGCCAGTTTTCTGTAAATAGTTTTGCGTTTTGGCTTATTAGCGCAATTTAAATATTAGCTTAATTTGCACAATCTGCGTAAGAACTAGAGAAAACCAGTTTGTGGGAGTTTGGCATGTTAGAAAGAACACTGTGTGTGAAAAGCGGTTTCAGAGAGCATGGCCGGTCAGGATAAAGCATTGAACAAAATTACATATAGATACAATTTGAAGACTGCGAAATTTAAACTCGTTATTCAGTTTTAACTAAATCTGACTGCTATGACTTTTTAGCTCTAAATTTTTGACATTTCATCGTTCTATAGTTTTTCTATAATTATGTATATTTCTACGCTATTTGTGTTTTGAATATATGCGTATTTAATAGTATTGCAATGCTTATCCATCGAAAACTAAACTTTGGAGGTATGGGCAGTAATTGGCTCATGGTTAAACACAATATAAAATAGAAAGATACCTCATCTTCGTCATCTCCATAGTCTTCTGTGGCTGGCTCGCCTGTGTCTGGTTCGTCTGTCCTTTCCTCACTATCGATTATATCTTTAACTTCATCTGAAAGCCCAATTTCATCACTAATGTCCTGTAGAGCATTGAATTGCGCATTTGCGCAAAACAAAACGCAAGCGAAAAGTGTTAGAACTGTGAGAGACCTCATGGCTGGTCTTGTGATGTCCAGACAACAATATAAAAGATTGCCTAAATTTGAATTGTTTTATATGATGTTGATATATGATACTTTATTGCGTCGCGTGAGCTCTGACGCACATCCGCACCTATGGGTGTAGGAAGGTGGCAACAGAGTGTTGTGATAATTTACTCTGATCGAATGTCCTTCTTGGTCGCGTGTCGTGTTTCGTGGGTAGAACGTCTTTGTCTCCTCTTGTCTTTCGCAAATTAATCTTGGAGTTTCAAGATTGACTAAGTCGAGTGTTTCGTTCTATATTTTATGAAACTATATTGGCAAAAATTATATTATATGAAACTATATTGATTTCAATTTGGGCAAAATTTTGTAGTAAGACACTCCGCGTAAGACACAAGGAGCATTAGCCTAAGTAGCATACTCAATGTCTCCGTCTCAATGTTACATAATTCAGTTCATTATACCCAGATGGGAATTGTAATCATATTAGAAACCGATTGACACAGCGTAATGTTAAAACACGTACGAGCCAACGGCCCAACACAATTTTCGCGAGGCGTCATTTTAATTACCAGAACAAATGAAAAATATGTTCAATATCAAACAGCTGTTAAACAATAATACACGCAATATTCCAAATGATGTAACATTTCTATATAACATTTCGTTATAATTTTTTACCCATGTTACACGATACACGACAAATTGCTGTGATAAGGAAGTTATTATATTATTAGTTTATTTCCTGCTGTCAACACATCCCACAGAACAATGATATTGCAATTTTTGTCTGTTTGTCTTAAACACGTGTTTTATTTTTAGATAATTTTGATAAACGTGGATGTTTTATTATGATAAATGCAGTATCAACATTTCATTTAACTTGACACCTGAATTATGGACGTTTCAAATTGGCCTCATGCTGTTAAAACGACAACATGGATGTATTAACTAACGACAGCAATGTTGTGAGAAAGTCGACAGCGTGAACAATTAATAAAGTACATGAATGCAGCTTTATAAGTAGCACCATATACTATTGAGTATTGATGACATCCAATAGTCAAAACATGACCAAAACGCGAACATATCGATCTTATTTACTCCTCGATTTACTCAATAGATACTTACTGAATTTGCTTGAGTGCCGGACAAAAGTCAATAATAATTAACGATAGTAGAAGGTGTTTGTACTAATACTCGAACAAAAATTTATATACAAATTTTTAGACCTAGCCAGGAGCAGTTGCGAAAAATGCAACTTTAGACTGGCAGGTTCATTTCCTGCAACAGGGCCTAAGTTGCATTTTTCGCAACTGCTCCTGGCTAAAAAAAGGTATGTAAATTTTCGTTCGAGTATTCCATCTACAAACACCTTCTACTATTAATCCTATCGAACGAGATGCCGAGGGAAAAAAGAAGAATAACGATACAATACCTTACAATGTGATAATGTGATAGATATAATCTCGGATATAATGGTAGGATAATAGACAGATATTTGGATAGATATTAAGTTTTCATCGCCAGCCTCGCCCTACCAAATTCAGAAAGTGTCAAAATAGCCATTAATTTGGTATATAGACATTTGCAGGGTTCAGAAGCATAGCTTTGTACATGCACGCACAGCCCCACCTTCATTCTTTCATTTCTCGTCATTGTTTTTTTTCGGATTTACGCGATGAATGACTTCAACTATTTCTGAGCTATATGTGTAAATGGCTCGCTCCAATAATTATGAAAAAATCTATTATTAGGCGATAGGTTTGCTGAGCACTTGCGTGATGTCAAGAACAATGTGCACAACAAACCGGTTGCTAGGCACTTCAACAGTGCCAACCACTCCTTTTCTGATATGAAAATATGCGCCATTCATCCCATTATTGGTGGCAATGATACCCGTCGGAAGCAAGAAAAGCGTCTCATTTTTAAACTTGGCACCATTCAGCCTGATGGTATCAATGAGCGCCTCTCCTTCATCTAGCTCATTCTTTTCTCTTAAATACTTCTTATGTACTTTCCTCTATATCCCCTCTTCCCTTCCCTTGTAGGACATTTATAGCGCTTTGATAAGTGTAACGCCTGTGCGCAGGCCTTCGTCCCTATAATCGGGCCGAAGCCTGCACGCAGTCTATATCTTTACAATGTCATATTACTTCTATTTTGTTATGATTGTTATGACTACTTTATTTTCATTGGTTAATATTTTGTTCACGTGACAGCTTTTATAGCGTTGCTATAAAAGCTGATGTAATGTGTTTATCTGTCTACTAATTTCTCCTGACGAAGGGCTTTAGCTCGAAACGTCGAGATTTTGTTTATATCTTTTAGGCACACGCGAAGCAACCCTCAATTTGTTATTAATACTATAGTGTGCCAGAATATTTAATGAAGAAAAGGATGATTTGAATCTTTTTAAACAATCACTCGACATAAGGTAGCTAATCAGCAGTGTGTTAAAACGATTATGGTTACTGATTCACTTGACATTAAGTTTCACTTGCAAGGTCACTGATCCGGTGTTGGTCGTCGAAAATATCTGGAACAATGTGTCCTTCGTCATGATTCTCGATTTAATGAGTTGTCTAGTGACTTCCTGAAGAGCTTTTGCTTGAAACGTTTCTAATTTATAATGTCAATTCATTCTATTAAAGCGACTTTACTTTTAATAATTTTATTTATCTGTGATATATATAATGCATATTATTTAAATAGTAAATATGTTTCCATTTCTCATAAAATATATTAGCATTTTTGTGATTCAGAACAAAGAGCAGCCTTTGCTGACCGTCGGTTCTAAAGTTATCTTTTGCACAATACGTTGGGGACTTCCTCAGTTGGTCGTCCGCAACATGGTAACCATGGCGACAGCATGTAGATTGAAAGCATAGTTAGGCTCAGTGATATTTTATCTTTCCATTGGTACCAAAAAACTATAAATTAAAACAAATAACTAAAACTTCTTAAATTTTGAGTGGAAGACCACCTTATGAATATGCCTTTCGAGTGTCAACGGGTAGTTCTGTCATTAAATGATTTGCCACCATAAAGTACTTTAAGACCGGTTTTTGGCAGCTCTAAGCAAAGTATATTACATTTCCGGACTGGTAACATTTCAAAATCTCTCTTGGG
The DNA here is from genome assembly GCA_016169945.1 of Trachythela sp. YZ-2020. Taxonomy (NCBI): domain Eukaryota; kingdom Metazoa; phylum Cnidaria; class Anthozoa; order Malacalcyonacea; family Clavulariidae; genus Trachythela; species Trachythela sp. YZ-2020. The sequence goes on from JADLSH010000052.1 coordinate 1,098,438, forward strand.
GAGAATGCCTAAAGACACCCCCAGTTTGATTAGTATATTGAAGGTTAATCCCCTCATTCCTCTGAATTTAAAAAACTTAAAGCCTCAAGACATGGACCTCTAAGCGCGAAAGGTAGATTAATTAAATGACGTTTAAATCAAATTGGAGGGTAGCTATTTGTACCGTTAATATCTACTTCAAATATCGATAACCCCTTTTCCCTATTCAGTGCAGCTATTTAATTCAATTACTAGGACATTATATATATTGGCAGAATAGACAACTTAATATATAAATGGGTGCCACCTTGCCAATTTAATTAGTTCTCTTTTACGTGCGTACAAAAAGATATCACTTCCTCATCATGATCGCATGATGCGAAGGCGTGAATTGATATGGTCTCATTCTTGACGCAGGCATTGATTGGTTTGACCTAGGGTCATGTATATTATAAGCTATTTATAGTGGTTAAAGCGTCTTAGAAATGAATTACCTCTCCAACCAAATTCTTCTACAATGACTAGAAAATTATATAGTATATATCCTATAAATGATATAGTTCTTTTAGCTGTGGCTTCCATAAGCCCTCAGTATATTCACATTCAGCCACTGATGAATGCATATTCTGAACATATTGAACATATTTTAATGTGCATGTAACAGCGCAAATTATCGCCTACAAAACTATGTTGGCAAATTGAGATATAAAATTTGACAAAAGTAGTACAATCGCTCAGTGAGTCATGAAAAACATAAATACATCGCAATTAAATGGTACTCGAATCTGACACGATCTGACTAGGTTTGCCTTGCGATGAAATATTTCGTATTTTCAAGTTTTTTATCTCTTTGAATGTACAACTTTTGATTTGGTGAGTGAAAATGCCTGCTCTGCTGACTCCACGTACCATGTTAGTTGTTTTAGCCTGCGAGCATTCAATTTCTATTAAGAGCGAACAGAAATGAGCATTAGGCCTACATCATTTTAAAGTTGTTATGTAATTACGCAATATTTTCAATACAGTTGAGCATCTCCAATTATACCTTATGTTGAAGTATGTGGCATTTTAGACTGGAAGATACCGCGTAAATCCTCCACTAAGCCGTAGGGGTGTATTTATATCAAGAAAGGGTGGTGCTTATTGGAGAGGGAGTTGGCTAATACTAGGAGACCTATTGATTTAAGGAAACGCAGTTAACTAACGTGAGCTAGCGTCCAGGGTGATTGATACTATAATCAGTAAACGGCATGTATTTTTGGATGTGAGGGAGGGTTACAGATTTCCTTCTTTAACTAGGAACGCTTATTAAAGACCTAGGGAGAGGAAAGAGGGGTTAATAAAGGATTTACGGTAATGATGATGATGACCGTTTACATTATTTCGGATACGCTAGTATATTAGAGGTTCAACTCACCCCACTTGCATGATATAATTAACAATTAGACAACGAGGCCGAGTTGGCTATGAGCGAATAGTCAACGAGGCGAAGCCGAGTTGACTATTCGCTCATAGCCAACGAGGCCGAGTTGTCTAATTGTTTTAGTATAAACTATAGCATTTATTGAGAACTAGGGAACACAATACAAAAGTAAACAAAAGTATTAATATTAATTTTAAACGTGAATTTTCACGCCATTGTTTTGAATTTTGCTACTAGTAGACTATCACTAATAGTCTACGAGTAGCGTAGCCAATCAGAACGCAGGAAAAGTGATAGTCTATTACTAAGTTTATACTAATAGGTGATATTGAGTGTAATTCAAAGCACCGCAAACGGCCAGCTGCATTTGTTGTGGGGCTTAATTTGACTAGCGGTAAAGATAAAACTTGCTTAAAAAATTTCAAAACTCGATCAATAATTATGTTAACAGGTATATTAGAACAGGTATAATTGTAGACGTAGTACAAGTAACTAACCAAGGTTTCGCCGAGGACTCAAATTTAACTGACTATACATTTATATAAATTGATTTACACATGCATATATTGACGGCAGGGTACGCAATGTGTTGATAGTAACAACCCAGGAGTTACACGAGAGTTGACGGGATACTACCACGCGTACCGGTCAAACTCTCATCAAAATTTGAACCAGCACAAAGTTGATGAGAGTTGGCGGTCAAACGCGAGCGGGATTTGCAATAACTCTCATTGACATAGGCGTACGGGCAATGCGGGCAGTTCGGAAGGATATTCAAGTCATTCTGGTAAATGGTTCGCGAATATTCGGGCAAAATAGAATTATCTAGTCTGAACTTAAGTAAAAACAGAATTATATAATTAAAGTACTGTATATTTATCTGGTTTGCGTGTTGTTAATGTTGGAAAACAATACGGTATAATTAGTTAACATTTCTGTAATTCAGTTGCATGCCTTTGCCTGACCGAAGAAGAATTGGCTCTAGCTCGAACGAGAACGGCTATAACGAGAACGGCTATAACGAGAACGGCTGAAACCTAACTTCGCGCAACAATAGACCGAGAACGCTTGAATTCTATCGCTCTCATTAACATTGACAAGCGGGGCCGTAGCCAACGGTGAACGGAGGAAATGCGACTGACATTTATCGCAATTATTTCACAGAAAATAATTTCTTTTCTTTAAGAATTAGACTGAATGATTATTTAGTAACTGATAATCTGAACCATTATTATTATTATGGAACCATGAGAATGAGTGTACGCGATTTTGAATGTATTTTATCTGGGTATCAGAATAGTCTCAGAATATACGAAATACCCTTTTAGAACTCTCATATTTTCAAAAAGAGCGCGGACCCCACTATAAATTATCGGCCTTTTGGCCTCGAAAAAATTAGTCGCGCCAATGTTAATATCGTGGCTACGGCCCTGACGAGCACATACCAACAAAACTGTAAATTAAGAACGACATGATTAACCTGAAAATAATTGACACTTTTGGTCAACGGCATGGACGATGTAAGTATTTTTTTCTACCGAGTTACGTAACCTCCTACTCATAGACAGTTCATTGATCGTGTGAACAGGCCTTAAGAAGTCCAGTAGGAGTCTCCCTTAGATGGGCTTAGTATTCCAGTGTTTCGTTTCCTGACGTATGCGAATTAGGGGAGGACCATCGGAAAAGTGATGAGGGGTGGGACTTTGTCGAGTTGCACGAATTTGTTTTTATTTCCTGCTTGTGTCGAATTTTTTTTTACCTCTCACCCTTTGTACAAATTTCAACCTTAGAACACCTTCTCTCCAGAATGTACACACATTGTGATAGCAAAAACCCATTTGGAGTGCTAGGCTCGCCAGTGGTGCACTTTTGGAGGCATTGACCTGTTGTGAATCTTTCCCAAAGCCCATCGTAATAGTGCCATTTAATGACTACTTGAACCAAGGGAAATCTAGCAAATCACTATTTATATAAATATAACAAAATCATAGAAATAAGTGGGACATACCTTTCACCTGATATAATTCGATTCCCTTTGGAAGATGAGTGACATCTGATGAGCAAAGATGTCCAGCGACAACAAAATGATAAATGATGGAGTCCCTCTCACAAATGTCCTCTTGGTACTTGATCGCATGCAACCACAATAAGCTTGAATAGTTTGCCTATAAATATGAAAACATACATATTACTATCAGCAAGTTTCAACCAACACACTCGCAGAAACATTATATATTTTATAACAGACATCACAATACTTGATTAATATTGATTGAAAATCCTTTGATTTAAATTTTAAAGTACTTACACAACCTGACCAGTAATTGGATTTGAACAAGGCAAGTTCCAAGAAAATGATCAGCATCTGGGGGAACTGTCGACATAGCTTGGCCACACTGCGTGGGATGATGGTCAGTGTTAATCCATTGTGATAAGGACTCTTGGAGAAAGCTAGGTTGTGGAACTCCGGCATTACTATAATAATTAATAGATAAATGAACATCTTTTTGTAGTGTTAACAATGATCACCTTTTAACGCAACTGCTTATATACTAGGGTATAAATATATAAAGAATTACATTCAATGTAAACCATTTACCTCAAAGTTATAGGTTTCTTTCTAAATGGACAATATGGAGATAGACATGTGCTGGTAAATGTTGTCTCCAAAGCAGAGTAAAGTCTTGAAACAAACAGATCATCTTCACCTCCCCACAGATCAAGTTTGAAAGTGTTTGTTAAGTTAAATCGACCAGGGAAGAGCTTTCGCCACTCAACATTTGCCTTCAACAAACTTGCTTTCATCAAACAGTTGACAAATTTTAATGAGTGTACTAGCGTACAATTCAGCGGATCCTGACAAGAGTAGATAAAGCTCACTGTGTTTCTTCATTAAGACATAAAAGATAGTCAAGAAGTTATCAATGGGACAGGTGTTTATCAGATCTACATGCCCGTGATATGCCACCCAAATTGTACCTCCCCATGGTGGGACTTTCAGCACAGCATCTGTTGTGTTAGTACTCGAACGAGAAAGCGTTACATGTATTTTCTGCTGTGATGTTTGCCCCCTACCAATAGCATCATCATAGTTTACTGAAGAATAGAAAGGTTTTTTTATCCTCTCAATCTTGCGTGCTTTTGTAAACCCTTTCCTGTCACAGTCCTTCTTTGTCATGTTCAAATTTGTCACCAAATAGAGATCAATTTGTGAAACATAAAGATTTCCTAGTTCATTGCTTTGAACGAGTTTCTCCCAGTCAAAATCATCATACATTTTGGCCTTTTCACTAGCCCGGGCACTAGACTTGCTCCAAGTCTGTCTCTTGCGAAAATGCGGGCGGAAGGAAATTAAGGCGGACGGCGGGCGGGCGGGACGTTTTTCGCGCGCCCTAATATACTCCCCTTATAAGAGACAGACTTGGAGCAAGTCTACCCGGGCACTTGCATTTGTCCCCTTGCTAATGTTGGTTTTGACTGTAGCACTGTAACGCCGTTTAATTTCCTTTACTGTTGCACTTTTCAAATCTTCTTCTGCATAATTTTCAACAAAATCATTCACCTTTGCCAACATCTTCTGAAGAGTATAATTTCTATCCACCACTGCACAGACTGACTCCTCTTCACCAGTGTTGTTATCATTTAACTCAAATTCTGGCTGACCACATGAGACGATTAATTGTTCTAATTGCTTCCGAGGCCAGAAGTCATCTCTCTTTCTGCTACAGGGATTCATGACATGCTCTTTCTTTAAACCAGATTTTTCTATAATTTAATCTTTCCTGATGAAATGTCTCGAGATAAAACATAATGAAATGCCTCTTCTCTGGAATAGTCTGGAACAGGCGTTTGAACACGAGATACTTGTATCCCACTCCACCCATTGGACAAAACATCTGAATTTTCAAACGAAGTATGAAAAAGACACATACTGCCATCTGTGTGTGACAACTGCTTCGGATGCCTTCAAATCCATTGTCATAAAGGAAATAGTGAGAGTAAAAAAATGTCCGTACAAACTTGAAATATGCCTTCCCAGCACACTTTTCTAGTAGAGCCGACGAACTAGCACTTGCACACTTAATCATGTACTGTTCATCAAAGAAGAACTTCTTATAGTCTTCATGATACCAAGGATTGAAAGCATGTATTGTTGTTCCCATACATCGTTTCCCATGAAAACGGTGCTTCACTTCTTCAGCACATTTCTTGGCATTCTTTGTTTCAGTTTCATTCTTCAATCTCTGTAATTCATCATTACTTATTTCAGCCATTTGATCTTCAGTTATCAAAGTAGAAGGTACAGGTATAGATCTGCCATCTACTAGGCATTCATTAAGCGATCTCATTACTTTCTCAGCAACATGAGAAGAGGAGTCGTTTGGAGCGTAATGAAATCTACTTTGAAGGTCTAAGTAGTTAATCATAAAATCTTTCAAGTCTTTCAAGTCAGGAAAAGCAGCCGGTTTTGATGATATAACCATGAATATAATACAAAAATCATTTGAACTGATCGCCCATCCACTGACTGAAATTATCAATCTTTAAATTGAAAGTGGAATTTTTCCAGATAAACTAAAAGTAGCCAAGGTGATTCCAGTTTACAAAACTGACAATGCTGTAAATTTTAAGAATTATTGACCAATCTCACTTCTATCAAATTTCTCGAAACTTTTTGAGAAGTTCATGCATAATTGCATTATTGATTTCGTTGACAAATTTGAAATTTTACACCATTACAATTTGGATTTCGCAAGAATCATTCCACAGTTTCATCCCTTATATATACACCTTGTCAACAAAATTGCAACATCTATCGATCGAAACGAAATTAGCATTGTGATATTCCTTGACTTGTCTAAAGCATTTGATACACTTGACCAACAAATTATATATTCTAAGCTGGAACACTATGGCATTCGAGACTTAGCATTACAATGGATTAAAAGCTATTTTTCTAATAGGAAACAGTTTGTCCAATTCAATGAGACTATTTCGACCGAACGTATTGTCAGCTGCGGGGTTCTACAAGGTTCAATATTAGGTCCTTTATTTTTCCTTCTCTACATAAATGATCTACCTAACGCTACGGGATTGGCAGAGTGCTTGCTTTTTGCAGATGATACCAGCATTTTAATAAGTCATTCTGACCTAGGTTATTTAATTTCTGAAATGAATACTGAATTAATTAGAAAAAGTGAATATTTGGATGAAAACCAATAAACTCTCTGTCAACATTAGTAGAACAAACTACATTATATTCAAATCAAAACAAAAACCAATCTCAACAAATTTGCCAATTTTATTTGATGCTAAACCCCTCAAGAGGGTGAACGTCCTAAAATTTTTAGGCATTTATATTGACGAGAATATTACCTGGAAATATATCACATCAATCATGTTTGCAACAAAATTGCTAAGTCCATTGGAATTATCTCGATATCACGTTATATTATCTACTAAACCAAAGCTGGCATTATATTATACTCTAATTTATCCATACATTAATTATTGCAACATAGTCTGGTCTTCAACATACGTATCAAACTTAAATCGGATTTGGCTACTCCAAAAACGAGCTGTACGTGTCATGACAAAGTCAGATTATCGAGCTCATTCTGCTCCATTATTTGAACAATTGAAACTGTTAGTTAAATTTATGTTTCTTTATCATCATCGGTTACTTCCAACTTCCCTCTCAGATTTATTCTTAAAAAATAATCAAGTCCATAGTTACAATACCAGAAATGCAAACTAGCTCTTATCGACCTTACTCTTGTCGAACCAACTTAAAGCAATTCACTATTCTTTATCAAGGCCCTAAAGTTTGGAATTCACTACCTCTTTCAATAAAAAGCTCCAACAGTTTGTCTTCATTTAAAAAATCGATACCTTAATTGTTTTCTATTAGTGAAATAAAATATAATAAAAAATTCTGCATTTGTCATGTCCAATCAGTAAACTATTATTATTAAAATATTATTTATACATATATACACGAGGTGTCCTCGTTTACAAGCCTTTGGCTTCCAGATTTCACCTCGCAACTGCCAACTGGTACATTATTGTATCTGTATTTTTATTGTAATTTTTGTATTTGTGGAAATAAAGTTGATTTGATTCGATTTGATTTGAAAATACTCTGCCATTCGTATTCGAGACATTTGCTCATGACTGGAAACACCTGGGCCAGCATCAGATGTTTGGATGTCAATTGGTCTATCGAAAGTTAAGAAGATTGTACGAAATTATTTCCTTTTCGCTAAATTTTGAACATAATTATGTGATAACCCTTTTGCACATATTGGATTAATCTTTATAGCTCAATGTTGCAAAGAATAAATATGTATATTTCATAAACGTTTTTGCCTTATGCACTAGTCAATGTAAACCTCCGCACAGACACAGCGGGTAATTTGCTGTGATGGGGGAAAGCTATTCAAATGATGATTGAACAGTTGGATGGATTCGACAGAGTGACAATGTCGGAGAGTCTTGCAGATAGCCGATTGTATTTTGACAATTATGCGCTGAAACTGCAAACAAATCAAATATACAGTGTCAAAATAGAATGTAATGCTGGGTTATAAATATAATTTATAAATGGTCTGGCCTGGGTAAAGGCCATATATTATAGGGACTAGAAATTGGAAAGGGTCACGTGCCCCCTGTTCCCCCCACGGCTCCTACACCTCTGTTTGAGGCCCTATGATTTCAAATCTGTTGCCCCTTTTGCCTCCTCCCATCTCATTTCAAGGAAATCATACACGGTATGTGGCAATGAATGCCCCACCCCTGTTGACCTGTTCATTTGCCATTATAATGTACTCCATGTTAAGTGTATGATGAATTCATGAATAATTGTTTTGTGACTACAATTGCTGTCATGGTCGTAGCGAGTGATGTTGGATGCGGGGTGTGTGGGTTGTAAAACCCCCACAACCGTAAAAGGTAAAAAAATATTCCGGTAATATCCGAGGTAAAATTTTGAAATTTTCAGATAATATTTAGGGAATAAAGTCGTTATGTTTTGTAAAAGGATAACAAAAGTAGAATGATAAAATACTTGAAAGAACTGATATCTTCAAAACCTCCACATAAATGAAACTTTGTGCAAAATACGGTGAACTTCAGAAAACGCCAAAAATGCAGTCCTGGTGCCTTAAACAACTCCGTATCTACAACGATAATCAATCAGGAAAAGGTCTATTATAATTATTATACTTTAAAATTGAAGTTCAATTTTCAGGTAAAATTCTTTCACACCCCTTCAACACCAGATACTTTGCTACGTCCCTGACTGCTGTATATGTTTTCTATAAAATATATAATATATATAAAAGATACTTTGCGAGTAACCAGAACTTGGAATGCACTACCTGCAAACTTAAGACTCGGGAACATAACTTTAAGCCATTTCAACTCTTTATTGCGGGAATACTACTCTAACGCCCTGAACAACTTTTTTGATGCTGATGATCCAAGAACTTGTAAGACTGTGTGTTTGAAATGTAACAGTGCTCGCAGTTTGAACTGTGAAACAATTTGTTGCTGCTAGTTAGTTTTTAGATATATATGTTGAAAAGGGCCCACAGTAATTGGTTTATGCTGTTGTGGTGTCCCCGCCGATTGTCTATATATTTTTTATTGTTTGTCGGTTGTGGTGTCACGTTTGTGTGTTCGTGTCATGTTTGTGTTTGACGAAGTTAAATAAATAAATAAATAAATATAGGGGAGGCTCTGGAAGGCGGGTGAAGGCAGAGCATCCGTGGCTCCTATTCTAAAGTATGGTGACCTTTTTGTTGTTGTTCGACCGCTCATTTTCGCCGTGTATGATATAATTATTGCATTATTTACTGCATTTATTGCATTATCTATTGCATAATTATTGCATTATTTACTGTACATTACAAGTTTACAAATCTTGGCTAACTTAAGGTGGCTCCCCACAGTTAGTACAGTTTGAAACACATCTATATAGATCAGATGTCCTCAAGCGGTTATGTCCTCAAGCGGTTATAAGATATCCTCAAGCGGTTCTAAGATATCCAAACGGATATGGCATAGTACGGAATGATCGTTCTACTGCACGGTGAGGAGACGGTGTAGCTATTCTTTATAAAATTGAATGGAGAATATCAGATATCCTTGCGAGTGAAAACGTTGAGTGCATATCGTGCAAGATAACAAAAAAATAACGCAGAATATTTTATTTCTGCCTTATACCAACCGCCAAATCCAGTTTATCAAGGATGGGAATTACTTGACTACCTGTCCAAGAGATGTGAAGAAATCTTGATTCTAGATCCCTCAGCAAGAATGATCATTGCGGGTGACATTAATCAACTTCTAATAAAAGACTTCTGCCTGCAGAATAATCTACTACAATTAGTTTCCAAACCAACAAGAGGTAAAAGAATCCTTGACGTATTTATAACTAGTTGTCCACATCTATGGAAATCACCGACCATGATCCGACCGTACCAGTCTTTGACGATCGTATGGCGATTGCTGTTAATCCGCAATTTCTAGCGAAACCAGAAAGGAAACATGCATATTTTAGAGATGTCCGAAAACACAGGAAGATAAGAATGGAGAAAAAATTAACGGAGTATAATTGGAGTTCAACCTATAATGCACAAGACGTGGATATTGCTACAAGTACACTTAGTGACTCAATCGTGTCCTTGGTAAATGAATGTTTCCCTCAAATAAGAGTCAGAATATCTTCACGTGACCCCCCTTTCATGTCACTACTGGTTAAACACTTATGCAATCAAAGGAACAAGCAAATGAAAATGAGGATAAATCCAGACGTGCAAAACCAAATAAACAAATTAATTCGAGAATATCAAATTAGATCTGTGAAGCAAGAAAATAAAAAGTACAGACAAGGATCGCGGGATTGGCGGAAAACAGTGAATAGAATGACAGGAAGAAATACCAAAACTACCAACATTAGCTCAATAATCGATCCAAAATTGATCAACGCTCATTTTCATAGAATAAATTCGGACGCCCACTATGAAACGCCAGAAGACGTACCAATACCAGAAGGTACTCGTCTCCCTATGGTTGAGGTTCATGTTGTGGAAAATTTTTTGATAAAACAAAAAATAACAGCTCCTGGTCCTGACAGTATACCTTATTGGATGTGGAGGGGTTATGCCTTATACCTAGCACCGATGGTTACAAAATTAGTAAATGCGTCCCTCAACCAGCAGCATGTCCCTTTAATATGGAAATTTGCTAACATCACACCTATACCCAAGGAAGCTCCCCTAACCGACTGTTCTCAACTTAGACCTATATCATTAACTAATATAATCACGAGAATCGCTGAAAAGATCGTTTTCAAGCAAGAAATTTCCTCACAAGCCAAGTTGTTAATTGATAAAGACCAACATACAAAGCTTACAAAGAAGGTACAAGCACAATAACTGCCTTAATCACATGTCAACATTGTTGACTAAAATGGCTTGACGAAAACATAGACTTTGTTCGAATTATATCGTTCGACCTAAGTAAAGCATTCGATTCCGTCCCACATGACATCATCTGCGAAAAGTTAAAAGCAACGAATCTTAATCCATATGTGATTAATTGGATAATTGATTTTTTAACAAAGAAAACAAAGAGTTGTAGTAGATGGAATTGAAACGGAATACGTTGATATAACCAGAGGTGTGCCACAGGGTACGGTTCTAGGGCCATTCTTGTTTTCTTTGATGGTTAATGACATAAAACCTGCTGATGGAGAAAATAACCTTCTAGTCAAATTTCCGACGACATGACAGTCAGTGCACCAGTGAAAAATGCTAGAGGCACAGCTTCAAATGAGGTTAATAATATTAAAGATTGCGTAAGCGAAAATAGGATGACTTTAAATCTCTCCAAAACATGGGAAATGGTGTTGAGTAAAGGAGTCTTAAAACAATTTCCTCCTCCAATTGATGGAATTGAACGCAAGGAATGGCTTAAACTTCTTGGAGTAAGCTTTCAAGACAACCCTGTTGCTGGGACTTACATATAGATAATTTACTGTCAAAAGCTAGTGGACGAATGTACATCCTCAGGGTTTGCAAGTCACACGGATATCCCATAAATCATCTGACTAAGCTATTCGAAAGTTTAATTCTTTCATTATTCACTTATGCAATTGAAGTTTGGGGTTCAGCGTTGTGGAAAAATACTTAAACCGTATCGATAAATTTTTAGGACGAGCCTACCGCTATGGATATACTGACACTAAATATAATATGTCTTCTATAATAGAACAAAGAAACAAAGTTTTATTTCGTAAAATTTCCAATGACGAAGAACATGTTCTCTACGAACTTTTTCCTGTGAAAAAGGAGAAAAATTTACGGACACGTGAACATAACTTTATTCTTCCTCGAGTCAAAACAGAAAGATTCAAGCGAAGCTTTGTAAATAGATGTCTTTTTAACTACTTCTAATTAGTTATTTTGCAAATTATAAATGTAAATAATATAGTATCATAAACTCATTCATGTAAAGTCACACGTATGACGTGTCTCTAAATTTTTAATAAAGAGTAAATCAATCAATCAATCAATCAATGTCATCCTCGCGTCTCACGCGTGCAATCTTCGTGACACGGCAAAATTTTGAAACTAGCCGCGGGAAGTTATTTTCGAGACTTTTCTGAGAAGAATCCACAACCTTTGATTATAATCGTAAATTTTTGAAATTCTCGTAAATCTTTGAAATTCAAACAGTACGTAAGTTGTTAACCAGTTTCTAAGCTTTCTTTTAGTATGTTTTACGTTCAGTATTATCTTTTATAATGTTCAAAATCTTCGACTTGTTGCCGACTAAAAATTCTAAAATGATATTTTATACTATGCTCAAGGCAGTCTAGAACTGTCAGAGTAATATAATTCTTTAAAGCAATCAGAAGTTTAAAAACTACTGCATACAACTACAGTACAGACAGTTGCGACTTACGACTCGTCTTACGAAAATTTGGAATTGTTTGAATGTTCTGAAAAGTTTCCATACCGATTTCAACAATAAAAACAAATTTAAGAGACGTTGGATTAATTCAATGCGTAAACCACCGACAAACCAGACCAGAAAAGACTACCAACGAACGATCCTGGGTCCAACAATCCAAGGGTAACGAAAACGAAGAGAATTTTGAAGAGATGACTGGAAATCCGCCTTTAGTGGCTTTAGTTTTAAGTTCCTTCGGTGAAATTTTTTAAATTATCTTGTCGTGAACTTACAAGTTGCCTTTTTTAATATATCCTAATTTTGTTCAATCCATTTGTCAGACCCAAATATAGACTGTCTATTTGGTCTCCTGTTGCTGAGAAACTCAGCAGACGGTACCATAATGGCAATGTTAAAGACCAAGCTTTAATTAGAATACGTTTCCAACCCTAATAATCAATGCTCCTGCTATTTAACGTTAAATAATCTGTATTTGTTCTCCCAAATAATCCATAATACTACAGCTAACTAACTTTCAATACAATTAAAAATATCACTAAGTACATCCATAATGGATATCAAAGTCCGCTTGTGTTTTGAACAGGCGTGCCGCAGGCGAGCCTTTTCAAAACGCACGCGGACTTTGGAATCCAGGTAAAGTCCTAGGTCGAGTATTTGAACGGACTTCTAAAACTCATCAATTATGTAATTTGTCTGAATATTTAAACTTAGTTTGTTGTAAGCAAGTCATGCAAAATAATTTTTCGTCCAGCTCGAAGTCTTAATGAAGAAAGTAAAATCTTGACAGCAGCCGTTCCGAAAACGACCGAGTATAAGAATAAATGGGCTGTCAAGTTGTTTGAACAGTGAAAAGACGAACGACAGAACACACGCTCTTCTCAAGAATATAGCAGTCTTCGATTAATGGAGCTTGACGCTGTAGAAAAGCGAGTGAGGAGTTGTTTAATGTTGCAGTGCCATCTGTCACGACAAACCAGAAAAGATTGCGATTGGTAAAAGGGAAACAAATCAGTCTGTAAACATGAATAACTGCAATGTGACTATATAAATTACTTTTTTAACTAGTTTTAACTAGTCTGTTAGGATTATTAGGATTATTATAGGTGTGCAACACAACGTATGCTTTTTAGCTAGGTTTGCTTTATAATTTCATTTCAAGGGTGCTAGTACTTTGATGCGCTTGGTGAGGGCAAGAGTATGGTGTATAAATATGAAGTCACTCGCATCTAGACTGCGTTACAAGCTGCACTGACGAGCCGTTGAAAGGCGAAACATGCATGTCTGCAGATTTGACTCTATATATATATATATATATATAGTCATATCTGCAGACATGCATGTTTCGCCGTTCAACGGCTCGTCATGTTCAACGGCTCGTCATGTTCAACGCCGTTCAACGGCTCGATATATATCTGGAGTAAGAACTTCTGATGTTCGGCCTATGTGAAGTCAAAACACGAAATTTTGGCTCACTCCTTGCAGCCTTGTGCTAACAGCGCAGACAAAAACAAGAGAAAGGGACTGGCATTGGACGTCAATTTCCGCTCTCTTTGACTTCGCTTTGAGTTCTCACTCCAGATAATATGACACTATTCTTTGTTTATTTTAAGCTTTCGTAATTGTTTTCTTCTTCCCTGATTGTATTCAGTTCAGTGTAAGTACTAGTGATACTTCATTGCTGGCAGAATTTACCGGCAACGATCCTTCAGAGTCTTATGAAACGATTGGGGGGGGGTCTCCCTCTAACCCCCTTATCTCATTGAAAACATCTGTACCTCTACAAGGTTTTTCACTGTTGTCATCATCTTGCTTCTCATCAAGAGAACCTCTTCCTCCCCCTGGTACTGTCGTTGTTCTTTCGTCTTTAGTTCTCAGGGAGGTCGAGGGTTGCTTTGTAATTGGTGGTAGTTTATTTGTTTTGATAACATTCATCCAATCTGAATCGTAGTAAAAATCCTAGACAAATATGGTAGAAAATGACGCTTATATTATAAAGCACGGTTTAAACCTAGTCCAAGAATTTACAATATCAAAGTTACTTTTATAGGAGGGAGCATATTAGACAATATTTTTTAACTCTATTTATTTGCCACCTAATACAAGGCTAGTATATGTAAGGGGAAAAAACATTTGCTTATACTCTGATAATCACTTATGCATGCCGGTTGTCTCCAGTGATACCCACTTTTATACTCGTCAAAACTAATTCGGTTCTCGAACGACTGACGGGTTGAAAGGGTGAAAAATCATAATTTTGTACTTTACATAACTATATATTTTTCAAATCGAGTTCTTTTGCATGCTGAAAACTAAATTTTAATAAAATAGAAATCTCAGCATGTTTACTAACAAAAGTTAGTACATTTTACTCAAGTGTACATATTTCACCACCTACCTCACTTTTAAATGTTCTTTGAAAAACAGAGTAATACGTGTCTGGTTCCAATTTTACGTTCTGAAACTCAATGTTTCTTCTTTTCCTTCTACTAAATCGATTTTACCATCTCCAACAATAAAAAATCTGTTGTGGTTGACGTAGTTTCCCTCGAGCTCGGCAGCTATATACGGCTTGTTATCGACAGTGTTTTCATCATACGGTTGAAGGTCGTTTGTTGGATGGTCGATCGGTTTTCTGTTGGTTTGTAGTTTTGATACAACAATTTTAACATAATTTATCTAAAAAGGAAACTAAGGTATTTACAAACTCTCTCCGCAATAAAGTTTGCAAGGGACGCAACTGAAACTTGATCGTATCGAAGGCTTACTAGAGCGAGTCGGATGCCACAACACGATAACATGTATCTGAACCTGGGGCACAGGGTAAGGTGGAAGGGTATGTTTTTGGTGAGGGAGGAAAACCGGATAATCCGTGGAGAAGAACCTTCCAAGCAAAGGCCAGGAGAGAACCGACCACAACTCTACTTACATGAGTTTTCAAGCACATCAAGTTAGCGCACGTCTACCACTCGTACTTGCCCTTAGATCTGCTTGAAAATCCTAGCAGCCACACGTCAGCCAACACCACTCACACTAGATTTATAGCGCTTATGTTTCATTTATGCCGTGAAAAAAGGAAGCAATCTTACAGCATGTTCCATTCCTGATTTTTCGATAAATTCAGTACAGAAACATAAGTATAGGTAATAGTATGGTTTCGAGTGCAATTTGGAAAAAACATGCACGAGTGACTTTTTCAAAGACGATCAAAATTGCACGAGTCCGAAGGACGAGTGGTATTTGACTTCTTTGAAAACTCACGAGTGTTGGTTTTTCCAAATTTCACGAGAAACCATACTATTACTTATTAATAATATACATGAAAAAATTACACGCTTTGATAACAATTGTGCACTCACCTACGCCGTTTAAGCATTGTTTTCGTTGCTTGTTACCAAACTTTTTCAGTCTATGTGCTCCTTGAACTTAAATTGTTGTATTCACGTACGATTTTTCATTGAAAGTGTAGAAAATGTCGTCAAAAAGTGAAAATTTACATTGCTAATATCCGCCGCCATGTTGATTTTTCTTGCCTCGTTTCCAGGCTCTCATCTTGTTTTGTTAATTTGCACTGCTGTAATTGCACAATTTCAAAAATCATTGCACTGCTCTTAGCCAATCAGAATTGAGCAATTTTTTCATCTATATTAATACGTTCGTAAAACTTACATATCGTCCGCTGAAAGTGTTCCAAGTTGGATTTCAAAGGATGTTGCAGATTTTGTGCCATTAACATTAAGTGCAGCTGAAATACAACAGCACTTACAGTGATCAAATATTATGTGAAACAGGAATTCTAGGACTTCAATGTATGAATACTACTCTTTATTCGCTATCCGACCTTCGCGTGTAACCGGCCACAGGTTTATTTAAATAATACCGTAATTACTATAATTCCCCTTGGGCTTATTTATTCAATCACGCTTGGGAGTAAGGGGCATATTGAAGAAAGGGAGGGCTTAATATATTTCGTCCTCTAAAAAGGCGGGGGTGTTATTTGAATGAGGGTTTATATAGGAGATTTACGGTAAGTATATGGTAAACTTGCTCTAACCTGAACGGGTTATGGCAATTTTGTGTCTTTTTATACCAAGAGATTTTCCATCACTACTGTATCGTGCCACTGTTACATTGTATGTTGTTGCTGGCTGTAGACTGGGCAGTGTTATGTTTGGTATAGGATCGGAATACAGTCCAATATAACAGTTTTCATTTTTATTTCTGGCCTTCTTCCAACATATCTCAAACCTTATCAGAACACCATTGTTGTTATCATTCGACCAAACGACGAACAGTTGATTTTGACTTTTGACCATGATGGTTAGCATAATTATATGGAGCAGCTAAAATATAGAAATGGGGGAGTGTAAGGAATATTTATCATGAATACCGTTGTTATACGCCAACTGACAAATTCTGAACTGAGCTAATGAAAAAATAATTTTTAAGACATTCAATATATAGTAACTGAAGGTGTTTTTCGCCTCGATTCCAAGAAACTAGCCCTTAAATAGGCCTTAGTTGCTGAGCACGTGCATCATGAGCCTCCATGGCAACCACACCATGCATAAACGACTTTAGATAACTCATTATTGCATTATCCGTGTTCTTGATTGCAATTTTGACTTCTTGCTAGTGGATTAAAGATTTAACGTTTAGTTGATTAATTATTGCAAGTTATAAGTAATAATTATAGTCAGGGTCGGATTAACCATATGGCAGAAGCGGCATATTATGCCATGGGCCCCGCGCCTTCAAGGGGCCCCGCGCTCAAACTTTATTAAGAAAAAGTGACAGACCAATTACCAATAGTGAATGTTATAATATCAGATACGTTACTGTCATTACATCTTTCAAATTAAGATTGCAATTCAACCATATATACTTAAACGGGTTAATTTGTCAGGTTATAGAGCAGTTGGAAAAATCCAAAGTGGTCCCACGCTGCCTTAATCCGGCCCTGATTATAGTTCTCTAACGTACACCAGTTTCCAAAAATACCTGGAATTTTCTCATTACAAGTATAGCGAACAAGCAAGATCGTTGCATTTAGACAACTCGATTGGAAAAATGCAGTCTTTTGGACTGGAAAAGAACACTGCGTCCTTCCATTACACTTATTTTGCATCACTCTTGTCGCTGTGGTTGTCGTACAGTTTTTATCACTTGAGGAAATTGCGAATGGATACCGTCTTGGAATTTGCACACCGTAATTTGCCCAAATAACTTCAATGGTTGAACACGTCTCACATTGGAAATCTGCATTTTCTCTTTCCTTAAATTTCCTTTGATACACTAAAACAAAAGTACAAGACAAGGAATTTTAAAGTGCAAAGAGTTACAAAGAACGTGAGTTCAGTGGTAGAGTACTCTCCTCCACAACAAATTGTCCTAACTACTGGTCGTAACTACCCGTGAGAATAGAATAGAACTAAAACAAAATATGAGAATATATATTAATGCACCCGAATACTGCATGAATTGTCAACATAGGAGTTGACTCGAGCAGAATTTGAACCCTATATTAAGCAAACTGGGTTGACACTATAAGCTATTGGTCTCGAAGAGCATTAAGTCAACTTTAGGTGGACAATTGAAGAAGGGTTGGGCCTCATACTATACAAAATCTTACCGTAACCTAGATTGCACGAGTTATTTGTGCCGCAGACCGATTCTTGGAGAGAGACTACCTCATATTCATGTGGTTCCAGGATAGATTTGCTTCCTATGCATATTGGATATGGTCCACTGCTGAAGAAGTATTGCAAGTTGCCATTTTTTGTTGGTCGGTATTTTACAATATCACTATTGCAAGATCTTCCGTGCCTAAGGAAAAGATCAATACCCTTTCCTGGATCTCTTAATGTCCTATAAGACAACCACAAAATACAATAATTTGTTAGAATACCTGCATTACACATTTTTTAATATTTCATACAATATTTAAAAACTAAGTCGTACGTTAATGGCGAAACACATTTCCCGCAAGCCACGTGAAATGGTGGATGATCGTATGATACCAAAAATAATGCATTTCTTGACGTGCAGTCTTTTGACCAAATGAGAGGAGTGCCACTTTTGTGAGAACCATCTTTCACATTTAGACATAGTCCATTGGAATGTCGGATTGGACCATAATCTAAGAACGGAAATGAAAATGGTGGGCTGTTGTAGTTATGGTGATTGATTAGGGTCAATGATGCTGATTAGGGTCAATTTCCATTTTAGCATTCTCAATTTGAATACTAATACAATGATATTAACATTTATATTCTTACACCTAACCCTTCCATTGCCCTTACTCCAACCCTTCTCCAATCCTAACAATCCTAACTCTTAATTTTAATTATTTTTATTTAATCTTAATCTAGTAATCCTAACTCTGATCCAAATACTTGCGACGTCATTTCGTGATCTTGAAAATGCTAGTTGTAGGTGTGATCATAAGGGTGATGATGGTATTTTCTGGCGTGTGATGAGGAAATGGTTATGTGGAAAACGGTGATGATTGTTCTAAGTAATGGTGACAGTGGCGCGTTGCATTGATAATGGTATAAGTATTAGGCACTTCTCAAGTTTGCATGAATCCACACGAAACAATAGCTTGAACTCGAGGCAGACGTACAAAGTGATCGTATTTAAGTTACAGCAGGTTAAGCAGGACGCGCTGTAGAACAGATCACCTTGAGTTAAGTTATAGAACGTTTCGATCTTGTTACATTGTCTCATGTGCACTCGGGCAATTTCCGAGAAGTCTCTATTAAAAAAGACCGTAGTCATTTAAACAAAAATCCTACCATTTTCTTGGAAATAACAACTAGAACGTTTTGTCGTATCAAAGCAGCAAGTAGCTGTGGGACAACTTTCTTTTAAAGAAACACTCTCTCCACATTCAGTTGTTTTTCCTGATGTCAATTCACATAGGAGAACTACAAAATAAGAAATTATACCACTGGTGAAAGTTTATGGTAATGGTGAGATTTATACTGGAGTCTTAGAAACGGACCATTCTGACCGCAATGAGACAAAATATCCACGTGAACTAGCAAGAATGAGCGCGATCTATACTGGCAATGGTTTTTGGGAGAAATTATTCTTGATATTTTCCTGTTAGGTCACATACAATTAAGTTTCATCCGTAAAGAAATACAATTGCGGACTGTCATCAACTTTCATCCTAGGTTGATAGAAATGGGACGAATTGAATAACTGATCTGACCATATATGCGTACTTTATAGTCAGTTTTATGCCAATATATGGTCGAAAGAGAAGTATGAAAGCGGTCTTTGAAACAACGTCAGCGGGCGCAAGAACTTATGTAAGTTTGAAAAAGTTATAAAGACGAATATGCATACATGTCCAATGTGCTGTCAAATCGACACGACCCCTAAACCAGTCTTGTCGACTCGACATGCCACGTGTACAGCTTTTATGACTCAACATATTATCATGAATACCACCAACTGTGCGTTTACTATACTATTATTGACCCTCCAAACGACCTGTCGATTCGTCGATCCGTGCGATTACTAACAGGTACATATGGAACTAGACATTTTGTGTTTTACGAGTTTACACAACATTTAACGGCTATACTATATATACTAGGGGCTTCGGTGGCGCAATCGTCAGAGCACGCGCCGTTCACCTCTGATATCGTGGGTTCGAGTCCCGTTGGGGACGACTTATGATAGCTATGTGAAAAGAGTTAGTCAACGCTCTGCCGAAAGTCGTGGGTTTTCTCCGGGTACTCCGGTTTCCTCCCACATGGAATAGTAAAGTAAGTAAAAACTTTATTTGGCTACGCTAACCCCTACAGCAAAAACTGGTTTCCAAGAGGGGCGTAGATTAAACTTCAAAATTTACAATGAGTTATAATACAAATTTAAAATAATACACTGACAGTTACAATTACTATCATTACATCTACAACAAATTATTAAGTTCACAAATTTATCTAACTTTATCTAACTGGCCGGGTGTCGCACACTTGAGTTAAATTGACTAAGAGATTGTTGTTTATTTCTTAGTTCATCTGGGAGACTGTTTCACAATTTTGCTCCTCTGTAACTAAGACCTTTTTTAATATATCCAGTCTTAGGTTTGGGCAGGTAGAACTTTGTGGTAGAGCCTCGTAAATTATAATGCGGAGAGGAAGGCGTCTTTTGAAAATGATCGATTAGTTGTTTGGGCGCTAGATCATGAGTTATTTTATACATAAGACTTGTTACAAATTGAGTTCTGCGTTCTTTCAAAGTTTTCCAATTTAGTTCGTTTAAAGCAAGTTCAGATTGCCGTGTTCATTTTTACGAACGGTAATCACTCTATAGCAGCCCAGTTTTGTAATGTCTGGAGACGATCAGAAAGTGTGATACCAATAGTATCCCAAACTTCGCAACAATAGTCCAGGTGTGGCAAAATGAGTGCATTGTAAGCACCAATTAATGTATTATGATCCACACAAGATTTGAGCTTTCTGATCGCTCCGATTCCGGATGAAACCTTTTTGGCAAATTTATCAATATGTTTATCCCATAACAAAAATTCATCAATATAGACTCCAAGCGCTTTTGTTTCTCTCACTCCTTTGATTGGAACAGCACCAATGAATACATTTGGAGCAGCGGATAGGTTATTAATGTTATGCCGTGATCCAATTAGTAGGTATTCAGTTTTAATAAGATTTAAAGATAGTTTGTTTGCAGAGAGCCACTGCTTAACATTAGCAAGGTCATGATTGATGGCCACTTCTACCTCAGGAATTGACTTACATGATGCAGTTAGTGTCGTATCGTCTGCAAACATTCTTAATGACGAGTACTCCAAACTGTTAGGTAAATCATTTATGTATTAAGAATAGGAGCGGCCCAAGAATTGAGTCTTGAGGGATTCCACATGTAACTAATTTTTTATGAGAAAGTGTGCTATTGACGGAGCACATTTGAGTTCTGTTAGCTAAATACGATTTTAAAAGGTTTAAAGCTGGTTTTTCTAAGCCATAGAGATCAAGTTTCTTTAATAATATATCGTGATTTATATATAGTGTCGAATGCCTTATACTGTAATATTAAAGAAGCCACGATCCATATTAACGAACCATTCATCTGTGCTATCTAAAAGGGCAGATGCTGTCGAGTGAAACTGCCTAAAACCAAATTGATGATGGGATAGCAAGTTATTTGCAACTAAATAATCATATAATTGTTCATATAGTACTTTTTCGAAAACTTTACTTACAGCAGGGAGAAAAGAAATGGAAACAGTTGACAGGGTGCATGGGTTGGGATTAACCCCTAACTGCACTGTAGCTGTGCTCCGTGATGGCGAGCAAAAGGTGGCTGCCATATGCGCGCCTAGAAAGCTTTCGACTTGGTCACGTTGAGCTGTGTCCTTCGCAATTCAGCTTAGCTTTCAGCTGCAAGTAAGGATATTAATAAGCACACCCCCTTACTTACTAAACATATTACTATATTGCGCCATCGTTTATATTTAAATATCTTGGCGTTTGTTTAGGTTATTAAAGACTATAATTGTTTTGCCTCGATCCTTCTTTAAAAATATATCTAACTTATACAACCCAAGATATCTGTTTAAGCTACGGTTTAAGCTCGGACTAGTATATATACTAGACAACATTAGCACTAACTGTAACACCTCGTTCTTTAAAAGTAGCCTATATTATATATCAACTTATACAAACCAAGATATTTGTTTAAGTTATATGGTTTAAGCTTGGACTAGTATATACTAGACAACATTACTAACTGTGACAACATTACTCATTATAGTCGTCTCTAAACGTTTGGCCTCTCTCTGTCAGATAAATCGTGTGAAACATTTACTTGATAAAGAAACGCTTATTACCATAGTTAGTGCCCTAGTCTTCAGCAAGTTATATTACTGTTCGTCGGTATGGTCCAATATACCTCGAAGAAGAACGTCGCTAAACTGCAGACTGAAGTGCAGAATTTTGCAGCGCGTTTGGTTACGAACACTACAAGAAAGTTTGAGCATATAACACCTGTTTTGGCACAACTGAACTGGTTGTCAGTACATAGTATGTTGGAATTCAGAGACGCTGTAATGATTTTTAAATGTTTAAAAGGTTTACCCCAGTGTATCTTACGAATAAATCTGAGGTACATAATCGTAACACTAGGAATAAAGGTATGTTACAGATTCCTCTCTGCATGCCGTAATGCCTCAGGTACGGTCAACAAGGCTACAGCTGTAACACTTTGGAATGAACTTCCCGCGACTCCTTAAAATCTCTTGATTCTGTAAATATTTTCAAAGCATCGCTTAAGCGAATCCTTCAGCAATCCTAATCGCAGACGCAGTAATTTTAGATGTAGATATCTATAAATAGTTTTATTATCTAGTGTATTTGAAAATTAGTATTATTACTGTAATTCTGAAAAGCCCAATGGGAGAATTAACAATAAAGTATTATAGTGTATCACCTCGTTCTTTAAAAAGTATATAATACTGTACAGTATATATATATATACTAGACAACATTACCAACTGTAACAACTACATTACTCATTATACTGTATCACCTCGTTCTTTAATTAAAAGTAGCTATATATCAACTTATACAAAACAAGATATCTGTTTAAGCTATGCCTATGATGTAAGCTCGGACTGACTCAATTCCCAGTCACAACTTGACATATATGTTTTACAACTCGTAAAGCAACTTGTCGACTCGTACGAATCGACGTAGTCAATTGTCGACTCGTAAAACAACTTGTCGCTCGTAAAACAACTTGTCGACTCGTGCGAATCGACAAATCGACTAGTCGATTTCTATTGACTGACTCTGCAATTCCCAGTTACAACTCGACATTTATGTTTTACGACTGTCAAACAACTAGTCGGCTCCTACGAATCGTAAACCAAGTTCCACAAATTTTCACGACTCGACTCGTTTCGCAGTACAACCATCCGAATATGGCATGAAGATATTTTGTTATGCTTCCGCGTTTAAATGCACAGTATACATGCACAACTCTCCCGTGTTTCAAATGTATAACTCAGTACAACTCGTGTATTATCTAATATATAATTATACAGTATAATGATACTACAAAAAATACATAATTGGATGTATTATATAATATAGTTCATATTTTCAAAGACGAAGTGAACAATACACTAGTTATATATTATCTAATTTGCATACGTACACTATAGAGATATCGTTAAGTTCGTTACAGAAATACGCTACACCAAAACTAATACATAAAAGTTACCTTTTCCCAAAAAGAAAACTCCAACCAAACCAAAAAAAATAAACATATCTCCATTGAACTTCGACGCTCGTCACCTACGTCATTCTGCCAGCGGATAAAGAGAACTTTTGACATCTAAATCTCAAAAACACAATATAAAGAAAACTGCTTTTGGACTGTAAAACGGATGTTGGTACTTCACAAAGCACTAACGAGGTAGATCGACTTGAAATTTCGATTCCGTCTAGTAGAAGCACGTTCATTTGTCTTAAAAAAGCCTGCTTAGATACTGACTATGATCGTCTCTTTCTCTCCGGACCCTCATTAAAACCAGACTTTAAAGTCTGGTGACTTTGCTGTGCCATAACTCCGGTTCCATGCACCCAGCAAGGACAATAATTATTACCATTGTTGGATTTCTATGCAACAACATTTGAGCGATTTATGGCCTTTCAAAGACAAGCGAAATTGTATTTTCGATAATAACTTACAAGATTTAATATGCTAGTAATTCCGTCGATCATAATTTTGGCCCCTCGGAACGAGTGTTCTTCAGCATAGCACTATTAAATTCGCCTTTCAAAATATTCCTGATAGACGACGTTTCAAGAATATACAGTCGTTTTCAACTAAGCGTGTACGCGTGATGACAAAACATGTTTTAATTAGATGCAAAGTTGAAACGATTACGCCTCAAACGCAAACGTTTGTCAGCCAAATGTCTTAGCTTTAATGTTACGTGGAAAATGTGTTTGCTTACAACCATTTTCGACCTTCTGTCAACGGTAACGCTAAAACTGGGTTTCATAAAGATTCTAGCGCAATTTGCGAGCATTTTTCAATTCGAACCCTGACAAACAATTATTTTCGCATAACAATCTAAAATTCAATTTGGTAGTGCTTACACTTACTGGCTTCCTAAATGTATTAGCCAATAAGAAATCTAGAATTAACAGGATTTAAAGTAAACAATTTGATTAGAGTTTGGGTTTTTGTCGAGGGTCGAGGGTCAGAGGTCGAGGGTCGAGGGTGGAAGGTCGAGGTCGAGGGTCGAGTGTCGAGGTCGAGAGTCGAATGTCGAGGTCGAAAGTCGAGGCCGAGGGTCGAAATTAAGTCGAGGTCGATAAATCATTGGTACTGTTGAATTTGAGTAGAATGCTGAGGTGTAAAAACTTTTAAAAATTTTACTTTTGTTAATTTACAGAACTTCTGTTCGTAAATATTAACACGAAATATTGATTAGTTAGTTAATAAATTAATGATACTAAATTTAGATTTTATAATTGTTGTTAAATTGACAAGGTCATAACTATTCTTTAACTATTTTCATAACTATTTTCATAACTATTTTTAGTTATGACCGCAGCCTTGTCAATTTAACAACAATTATAAAATCTAAATTTTGTATCATTAATTTAACTTACTAATCAATATTTTGTGTTAATATTTACGAAAAGAAGTTCCGTAAATTGACAAAAGTATAGTTTTTAAAATTTTTACACCATTCAGCATTCTACTCAAATTCAACAGTACCAATGAAATCAATTTTTCGACCTCGACTTTCGACCCTCGTCCTCGACTTTCGACCCTCGTCCTCGACTTTCGACCTCGATCTTCCACCCTCGACCTTCCACCCTCGACCCTCGACCTCTGACCCTCGACAAAACCCAATCCCATTTGATTACTGTAACGGCCAGACGCCCAATTCACGTTTACAAATTTACATATTCGTTTTAATATGGTTTCTCGGAAATAGAGTGGCGGTTTGGCCTGTTTCGCGATATTGCTTTAAAATTTTTGGAACTGTTGACGGTTGAATCCTCAATCTTGCACTAACTTCGCGACAAGAATTATCCTGCGAAAGTTCGACCACTTGAAGTCGATAATCTTTATAATTTCTTCCAAATTTGTTGACAGAATTAATTTTACGAGAATAAATTTATCGAGAATACATTTTGTATCATGCGCGAAACCATTTATGTTTACAACGAATTCTTTTAAATTTGCATCTAATTAAAACATGTTTGTCGTCACGCGTACACGCTTAGTTGCAAACGACTGTATCATAAAATCCAAAAGTTTTATGCTCATGTTTTCAACGTGGCTCGATCCAAGCGTGATGACAAACCGTAAGTACATGTTCGCTCACCCCAAAACTATATATATATTATTATAGGAAGAGTGCACCCTAGATACGGACATAGGAACACCGGAATTCGATTCCTACGGTCGAAAAGCCCCGTTAGCGTGGTTTTCACGTGTTTTTAGCTAAAGGCAAACATAATATGACGTAATTTAGCCAGTGCATCGCACGTGCAGTCAATAACTGAAAATCCTAGAAAAATTCTAAAAAAATATTTCTGCTTGCCCTATACAAACTATTGGCTGCATTTTTGTATAAATATACGAAATATCAAGATTTTGTTCCTAATGTGATGCGATATTTTTGGGCACAGTACAAAACATGGACTGGATAGGACTTGACAGTCAAGGATTTCATTGGTGGGTGTCCTGTTACAAGGGGAATAATCCTTGATGAGAAAATTGTATTCAAAGTACTGAATAAATTATAGCTTGCGTTTCCCGTCCGAGAGAATAAGTTGAAAGGAAATGAAATAAATGTAATTTAAATTTATTCAAATGCCAAACTCTTAATGAACGACTCTAAGTGTCATATATTTGTGGATTGTGACAGGTCTTCAACAGAACTCAAAACCAATATAAAATAGTTTTGTTTGAAATAAACAGTAATTTTCGTCTCTTCAAGGTAATCGGGTAATCTAAAATACTTTCACCCACACTGACATTAAATGGAAAGTAGTTAGCACTGTATAACCAACATTTTTTAAACAGTACAAAGACATACATAAACAATTACATTAAAAATAAATTTGCCTTGTCGTTGGCTCATTTTGCCGTGCCCTGACTTGACTTCTTGTATGATATATAACAACTTCTTCTTAATATTTTGAAATAATGTTTTCTCACATGTTTTTAAAACTCATTCCACTCCTGACCATGACAATCCGCCATACTTTTGAGATCAGTGGGAGGTCCACCCATGAGACATAGCGACGCGCCCGCAAAACGTTATGAACTTTAGACGTCGCTAGCGGAATTAATACCCTCGCACACGCGCTTGCATGGCGTGTAGCTCGGGGATCAAACCGCGAAAAGACGCCGCTCTGCCTGTAAATCCTCAGTATCCTCCTAATGAACCTAACATTATTAACAACTACACATCTTTGGATATTGATCCTGACAACAAAATCATCCCAAATATTAATGTAACTCTCCTATAACTCACCAGTTGGCTATCCCACTTCCATTGACAATTACATACATACAAATTTATGCATTACATGTATTTAAAACACATTAATAAAATTAAAGGTACGCTTTTTCTTTAAGTTATCCATACATTACACTTAATTGTTTTGGATTTAATAAGATATATACTCCAATAATTGAAAACCTGAACGCATTACACTGCTACACTACTTCCAATGACAAATAAAAATACAAATATTGGATATTTTTTAAATCACAATGAACAAAATTGTGCCTCCTTTTACGTCCTTCTAGGATGCATTAGTTACTTCTTGCTATTTATGCAAATAGTGTAGTTTTGCTAATGGCACAGTGACACGATAAACTAATATAAGTATAAATAAAGTACAACGCATTTATCATTTTAAGTCCCTACTTAAATATAGCTTCTACAATTAATTTCGAGGAAATAATAATCTATCGACCATTTTTAAGCCTTGTGCTCTCCAACCTAACGAGCTTCTGTCTCCCTAATGAAGCTTAAATTTCTCGATATTAAACAAGAACTTCACTCATCCAAAACGTGAGAACCATGCCTTACGACGGTTTGGACCAAACATACGGAATATTACAGGTGACATTGGGATTGGTTGACGAATAACTTTTCGCATGAATGGACGTCTTTCGGGCTGTACACCACTCAGAGGACCTCGTTTCGTTACGAACAGTGCGAGAGGAATACGTTTCTATAATTGAATAGAGAAACATTATTTAGTGAATATTATATTGAATACCGAATTGAATTAAATAATTTAGTCAATATTTCTCACTGTAATGACAAATACAAGGTGTCCCAAAAAGATGCCTCAAACTATATTTCGTGGTATTACGACGTTACTACGTTAGCTTTAATGGAAGTTTCAAGTTTCTGTATTGGTTGGAATAACTATCATATCTTGTCAATCCATTGATATTTGACTTATCAAAATAACCAACCGGGTTGGCTTTATTAAAAAATGTTAAATATTTTGTATTTACCGTTTTCAAGAGTTCTTTCCAACTATAGATAAACATAAATTTTATCGCCAAGACTGACATTATCCGCGGCATTGTGCAAGTGATGAGATTGCAACAGTATTGCCTATTGTTTTTGTACACGAACACAAGGTCAAAAAACTTTTAAGCATTTCTGGACACAATAATACAATTTTGCAAAGTCACAGGTCGTCATGTAGGATTGAACCCTCACTAATCACGCGAACGGATCGAAAGACATACAATCAAATGTGTCTATCAAACCTGAGAAGAGGAATTTAATAGAGTATAATTTGTGATTTTATATTTATTATCGATGCATTTAATGTGTTTTATGCGATTGTCGCATTTTCCCGTGCATAGTCTTTTGACTAAGATTCAGTCGCTATAATCATAGTTCTTATGCACTTGATCGATATGAACGCTTATATTTCTGAAATTCCATTTGTGAATTGAAGCAATTTTGTAGTGCAGTATAGTCTCGTTAAAGAATAAAGTTGTCGATATTCACTAACTTAATTCAAAGAATTTCAAACGCGAGTCTTAAGTGCATCTGCCAAGGGGCGTCAGGATGTAAAATGGATGTAAAAAGAATGTAAAGAGGATGCGAACTGCGGCGATGATGGTCGACCTTGTGGTCCATATAATATTCAATATCGTTACTGACTTTATGCGCCCAGTCATGAAACTAGCCTACCGAGATTGTGTGGATATGTTTTAGTGCGATGAGGAAACCGTACGAGGTAGGTGACGTAATAACGCTCGTTGGTATGAGTTCGCGGTTACCGAGAGGTCTCGCTTACCAATTATATTATTATCATAATAGCCGTCGCGTTCATAGGAGGTAGTGAAGTTGTCCGTTTGCCAAGACCACTCGTGCTCCAACTATGCCGTTATGGCCATATTATCGCCGAGACCAGTTGTAGCCGGAGGAACATTTTCCCATATGATCAAACCAACCCACTACTTACTGGTGTGAAATATAATACACGGAATTCTCAATTTGGTCCTACGGCATATTGTAAATGGATTTTGTTAACATTATGGAAGTCGTTTATAGCGAAATATTTAAATAAATAAATAAATAAGCGTAACTAGCTAATCATCAAGATGCGCAATTTTTTGACCATATGACAGAATGTCAATATGAATTACGTATATTTAGTTTGGAGACGAAGAGTCGCAAAGAATGTCAATAAAAATTCTGGGTAATACGGTGGAGCTAATTCTATAATCAATTATCTGACAATGTTGCGTTCATCAAGGTTGGCTATTCTCATTCTGCTACGTCACATTTATTTTGGTTTCAATCATTATTTCAATAGTCTCAACTTCGTCAGTTGGTTATTCGACTGTACTAGTCCCGGGAAGTGATCATATTTATAGCTCTATGTCCTAAACAGGGGCGCGGCGACCGTGGGAGGACATTCCTTCAATAATTCAGAAAACTGTGCTGAAATGTATTCAGTGGTCAACAGTTGTCAATAGCTTTGCCAACTATTGGAAAACACATGCCTAACAACCATTGCTATAAACGGGTAGAGTTAGCGTATTCTGTTATGAAGTGCTGCAATCTCGAGACTGCAGAAAAAAAGACGCTAAAAAGTTGATTGTAAAAGTCAATCATTATGATATGGCACTCCCCAATCGTGATTCTTTCGTAACGCCCCTACGTATATAAATAGAGGCGTAATTTCTTTGAGACAACATTATTTTGTGATTCTTTTATTTTTGGGAGGTATCGGCTTAAACCACATACCAGATAATTAGGTATTGATACTAGCAAATAATAGTTCCAAATGTGTTATCTTCGAATCGCTTAATTCTATCGTGAAAAAGAGCAAACTTTAGCAATTCATTTATTAGTATTGAATTTAATTCGTTTCTCTGTGATTTTCTTGCAGTAAATATTTTGGTTAGAGAACACTATACCTTTCCAACTTTTCAAATAAAGTACTATACCTATCACGTTTTAGGAAGAGTTACTATTTTTAGACTTTTGTTATTTTGTATTCTTTTGTATTTTAACCCTAACCCTAATCCCAACCCTAATCCCAACCCTAATCCCAACCTTAATCCTAATCCTAACCCTAATCCTAACCCTAATCCTAACCCTAATCCAAACCCTAAAAGTCTAAAGATAGTAACTGTTCCTAAATCGTGACTCATATGTAAAGTACTCTTTGAACATGTCAGTCAGTGTTTATATGTACACAAAAGAGGGATTGATGATTACTATGCCCGATGTTTCTATGGGGGTTCATATGGGTGTTCCAGAGAAACGCCCATGCATATGGCGTTTGCCGTGGCATGGGCCGGCCAAATCGATATGTGACATTAGGGAGCTTAAGATGCACCAAATCTACGACGCGGACGCGAATAAAAACTGCCGCTATTCTCACAGTTTCACTTCACGGGTAAAAATTATGGATTGTTGTTGGTAAAGAAAGTCAGAGCTGAGACACGAGAAAAACAAAGTAAAACTGATTTCCGATTATTAGCGACCGCGTCGTAGATTTGGTGCATCTTAAGCTCCCTATTTCACGAACAAGGACGAAGGGTATGTATATGTTGGAACTTAAACGCATACTTTTATATATTGTAGTGTTTAATTGGTGCAGTTACGAACCTCACCAAATTTAAATTTATTTGGTCAAATCTCCTCAACAATATCAGACTTTCCGTTCGTTTAGCTGCAGGCGATAATATCTCAAAAAAATCCAGAGATGGCAAAACTTCTAATAAACTCTAGAAAGCCATTTGATAACTTGGGGAATTGACTATAAATATTAACAAATTGCAGCCCTAGTAACACACGTTTAAATAATGTGATTTTAACTACTTCTTCGTATATTTATGCGTGAAATTATCAACTATAGTCAGTAATAATCCTGGGACTGGATCCAAATATACAGGTATCCAGCTTCACCGAGTGAACAAAGTGAAGCAATATGGTTGATTGATGAGTTTTAAATATATACAGTTCTTAATTATGCATGCTGACACGAGTGTATATATCGAACGGATAATACTAGAAGAGTTGCAATTTCGCTGTCAGTATTGTTGGACATACTTTTTGGACAGAACGACGAATGCATCTTGTCTCATGTTTTATAATTTATGCTTGAACACTTTTAGTTTATATGCGTTGAAATTGTAGTTCATATTGAAGCAATTTTGTTTCTCGCATTACTTACTTCACCTTAAAAATAATTTGTAACTATCTATAGTCCATCTTACCTTTGTTTTGTTACTTTTATCGTCGTCATCATCGTCATCATCATCTTCATTATCTTCTTCTTCATTCCCTTCATCAACTCCTTCGCTGTCTGCTCCTTCCTCACTGTCATTGCTGAATTGGCCTTATAATAATAATTGTATTTACTTAGGGTACTTCATCACTTACGTGTTTTTCAGTATATCAATGTGAATTATAATCATTCTGATTACCATAGTAGCCAAAGTATGACTGAGTTTTGCTCCTCTTTGTAAATATATAATAAAACATATTTGTCTTGATTTCGATCCATATCTTGAATTTTTAAGATGCAATTCTTTGGAATTTATTTTATTTTATATTTTAAAAAATCGTCGGCTGGAAATGGACATTCACTTAATCTAATTGAGTACGCAATGACTCAACCATATTTAATTTTATCAGCTTATTTTCCGGTGTGTGTGTAACTCTGACATGTACTGTAATGTACTGCCTATCCGACACGTCTTATGTCTGATCTCCCTACTTGTTTATAACTAGCTTGTTGACTATTTTGGGAAGTAAGGAACTTTATTTTTACACAATTTTATATGTTTCAATGGAAGGACAAACTATATTTACGTAAAGTATAAACTACAGGTAATAAATTGTTGGTTCTGCATCAATTTACAATGGTGTACTGCACTTAGTCTATATATTTATACACAACAATACTTACAAAATAATATTTACAGGAAAGGATTTTAGGTATAATTCTATAATGAATAGCTATATAGATTTTAGATAAAATATTTGCAGTTCTGCTTAGATCAATCTATAAGCTTCTTACCTTCCTTCTTCGAAATGCTGATGGCATTTGTCCAACACAACGAGACCACAAGAAAGATGAGGAAAGTAAAGTAATTCATAGTTATTCTTCGACAACCAAACCAGAAACTTCAAACATATCTCTTTATAATCGTTGTTTTGACAGTTTAAATTGATGCAGAGTGCAACACTTCACATAATATTGATATCATGCTAAATATTTTATCCGAGTTCTTGGCGGCAATTGCCAAATACAACGCCCAGGCAAGAAAAAATGTCAATATCAATAAAATATTTCATGCTTATCATTGGATAGAAAAAATGATACTAAGGTAAACAGAGTTCTCAGTATCTTTATGGTCGTCGTTTTACTGCGATTATAGCGGTTAATATTTGATACAGTCTGCAACACTTGACCTGATATTGTATGTTAATTTTAGACAATGTCGCTTGCGCCTATAGATAAACAGTAAGTTGCAGAATCTGGTAAAAACGTTGTCAAAAAGTATTTTCTATCTTCGTGTAAAACCTCGATGTTTGCAACGCAACACTTACCATAATATTGCACGTCAGCTTCAAGTGCACTTTTCATGCATTATCATCCTAAATATGGATCTCTGAACTTCAGTAAAAAGCTTGCCCTCGCTGTGTAAAAAATAGTGCACTTAATCAATAATACGTACACGTGAACATCAGGGTTTCAGTTAGACCACCAAAATCTATAGACTCTCGTTTACAGTTTAAAACAAGGGAAAGCCGGGGAGAGCATAAAAATAGATGTTTTCAAGGCATTAACCAGAGTTTTTCTTCACGTTCCCTTACTATAGATTAAACGTTCGCTTATAGTTATAATTTAATTTTGCACATTATTTTTTACAGAAATTCTACAGAAATTGTACGCACTCACATAATTTTTATGTGCATGATTCTGTGAAACTGCATGCTTGCAAAAGACTTGTAATGTTGTTGCGTTGCAATACACATTTTCAAATACAAAGCTATTGAAAAACCTTGCCTTACTTATAAAGGCATTTGTGTCAAGAGGAATATATTGGCGGCGAAATATCGTGTGAAACTGCGAAATAGGCCTGTATTTTTGAATTGATACATCCAATCAGGAAACGCACGTCTATATACACAGCTATACCATGCAATTTACCGATTTTCGAAAAAAATCACTGCACATGCCATATTATAGTGCTTTGATAATGCTAGTATACAGTAGAATGTAACAAAAATAATCAAACACTTCATTTACACTGTAGATATGAGTATATGACTGAATTGAAAAGGAACGGGCGTAAACATGCCATAGCTCATCTGTATGCGTATGGTGCGATAAGTTAGTATTATGGAGCGGAGATTTAGATTCATTACGATAACTTGACCATAACGGAACACTTATATATGCGGTACGTACCCAGCATTTCACTACAACTAATACCTTCGAAACTAACACATGCAAACACATGGCTACGTCGTTTATTAATTCAGATTACTCGTCAGATAACGAACATGCCTTATAGACACTTCCTGAATTTGCTTGAATGCACACGAAATAAAAGCTTGAAATCGAGGTGGACAATGTAATCCATTGCACATAACATTGTAATAAGTGTCTATTGCTACCTTTATGACAATGTTTACATTCAAGATCGCCACGCGGCCGCAACGGGATATGGCGCTAGAAAAATGGCGTAGTCTACTGAACATGTCAACAAGAGAAACACTCAAGAGGCGTCAGAGCGATGCTAGTAGTAATATAGGGCCATATAGGGGCAGATGAACGCCCCCTTTCTCGAGCTCGCCCATGAGCTGGTTCGTGGCGCATGAGCTGGCGCACTCATCATCAACATAAAATGAGGGTGAAATAGTAAACGATCAATTTTAATAACAATCTCGCTCACTCTGACAGCTTTATATATCAGGTTGTGATTTGAGTCGACCAATATAGCGACCTGATAAGTTTACAAAGATATACATAGTTCTTACCGGGGTTTAAACCTTACAAAATTTCAAGCGTTTATATATAGCAGAGTGTAAAAAGCGGAGATTTTAAGCGAGATTTCAACAAGTTTTTCAAGCATGGTTTTCATACAAACATTGTAAAGAAATTTCTACGCTATAAGGCAATAAAGGGAAAATGAACTTGCTATTTTAAAATTGTGATGTATGATGCATCATCTTTTTGAGATAAGAAACTACGGAGTGAAGAAGTTAAGCGAAAATTCTGCAAAGAAAATTCGTCTCTGCCGTTTGCCGTTGCCCTCAATCGGTGATTAATATCTAGCTACAAAATTTGAATAAATTGAGAATATTTAATGCTAGGACAGGGTAACGTAATACAATTTGTATAGTTGGTGGATAAAATGGTAGAATAATGGATAAAAAGATACTGTAAAATATCCTTAGATACTCTATGATATCCTAAGATACGGTACGATATCCTAGGATGATATCCTAAGATAATGTACGATATCCTAAGATACTCTATTATCCTAAGATACTGTATGATATCCTAAGATATTGAATGATATCCTAAGATATTCTATGATATCCAAAGATACTGCATGATATCCTAAGATACTGTATGATATCCTAAGTTACTTTAAGCTTAGCTCCGAGCCGAACTTAGTAGAAGGAAGATAAAGACAAGGAAGATAAAGATAAGGAAGATAGAGATAAGGAAGATAAAGATAAGGAAAATAAAGATAAGGAAGACAAAGATAAGGAAGACAAGGAACATAAGGAAGATAAAGACAAGGAAGATAAAGACAAGGAAGATAAAGATAAGGAAGATAGAGATAAGGAAGATAAAGATAAGGAAAATAAATACAAGGAAGATAAATCCCACTCCTCCCACTAACCCTAACCATTTCTCTAACTCTAACCCTAAACATTCCTCTAACCCTTTCTCCAACCCTAACCCTCTCACTATTCCTAACATTTTCTCTAACTCTATCCCTCTATCGAATCCTAATCCTCTCTCTAAGTCTAACTCTAACCCTCTCTCTAACTCTAATCCTCTCTCTAACTCTAATCCTCTCTTTAAGTTTATCCCTCTCTCTAGCCCTAACTCTAATACTTACACTAAGTCTAACTCTAACAGCAAGGTTAAGCTCAGGGCTGTGAACATTAACTAGAGCTAGAGCTTCCTTATCTTTATACAGTCTTTGTTTGTCTGACAAGATTCCTGATGCCATGCAAACGGTCGAGACAATGACTTGACCGGTCACTCTTTTGGCTCAGCGGTCATTTTGACCGGTCAAGCCATTATCTGTAGCTCGGCCGTTATTTTAGCCCTGGTGCCTTAATTGATTAAATAAGTTTGACTGTGTCTGTTGGGTTGAGAGGAGTGTGTTCTTCAGATTAATTTTCTTTCGCACTCTCTGAGTTCTCAATAACATTTGATTCAATTAGTTCAACCTTCTGTTCAACACTTTCAACTGAAATAAGAAAAAACTATTGTTTAAAATGGTAATGCAAAAGCAGCTCCACCCTGACTGGAATTACAGAAATTGATTCGGTAAATCAGTGGTCGTCTTCGATTCAGACAACATTTTCGCTAAAAACGAAATTAAATTCCTTACCCTGACCTCTCACCTCTCTTCCTCCGCCATTTGAGATGCACTCAAAGGACAGCGCGCTAGCAAATTAATTAATCTTCTTGACATAAATACTTCAAGTAGTTTCTCCTTTCATCTCAAATGAGTTTGAAAGGAAATAATACTCTAATAGTTTGAAAGGAGAACTGTAAGGAAACAGGAAATATAAGGGTTTTTCACAGGGTTTTTGAAAGATACGCGCAACAGAAATATTTTTCAAGTCGAAGCACTGTAGTCATGGCAATACCAAGTACCAACAGATTAAATATTACAAAATGTTTAGTACACAGTACAAAAAACAGGGAACAAAACGGCCAAAAATAATTTTAAAATAGTTGTTTTAGCTTATAGAATTCCTAAATTTATGTTGTAGGTATGTAATTATTCATTATGAGCTTTAAACTAATGTAAAATTCAACTCTTCCGTTCATATATAACGTTTCGAAAAAGTTCAGTGAAACTAAACTGCATTTTACTGATAAATTATTTTTGAAATGAAATCAGTTTAAAATATAATCGCAAAATGATTCCGTTCTCCTTTTAATATATACCTTTGATAATAGAAAATATATGATACTTTAAATCAGCGCAAAAATAAAATGAAAACTATGTATATTAATCAGAGTTTTTAGAACAAAAATACATCAACACTTTTATTGTTTTATTTATAAATCGTATATATAAAACAAACCTGCTTCATATATTTTAGTTTCTTTCAAGTTCATTTGTCGCTTGAGTTCTTCTTGTATCTTCTTTACTAAAGTTAAAGCTGGATAAGATCCATCCTGCACAGTTTCTTCCAGAATAAAGTCCAAAAGCCGACGTTTAAAACTTTCTCAAGTTTTTCATGATCTCACCTTCCACCCAAATTCTGACAAATCTGCCATACTTTTGAGATCGTGAGCTTTAAGATTATTGATGAGGAACTTAGATCTCCCATGGATTTCTTTTTCCTGGTGTGAGCAAATAAACTGAGCGGGAATTAGTACTCGTTTCCAAGACGTTCGGAAACAGAGCTTCCCGCGCCGTTGGTCTGGGGAATATTTACCAGTGCTATAAAATTCTTCAAAACCGTTCTATTTGTCTTCAATGTACGATCTGGTTCAGAGGTGCAGATTGTAACTGTGCCTATATGACTCCTGATGAGATTCGCGTTAACAATATCTTCTCGAGCGTGGATTTTCCCGGGAAAACTCTCCAGCCTCAATTTTTAAAAGAATTGTCACAAGAATCGCAATGCTCTGCGAGTGCTTTAACATTTTCAATCCGGTATGGACCAACGCATCGTGGTATCGGGTCTTATTAGGAAAGATGATGCCTCAAGGCTTCCTTCTTCTGAATCGATCTGAATCCAGGGTCTGAGTGGTTTGTAAGCGCTGACGCCACGCTGGTAAGGCACTATATTCGATACTGACCTAATGAAAGAGGAATAGATGGTCACAAGATCTTTATCGTGTTTTCAGCTGTCGCAACGCGTATAGTCTGGAATTTGCTTTCTTCATTACATAGTCAACGTGATCATTCCATGACAGATCATCTCTCAATAGAAGACCAAGCAGTTTAAATGAAGATACTGATTGCATTGGTATGCTATCAA
Organism: Trachythela sp. YZ-2020; assembly: GCA_016169945.1. NCBI lineage: Eukaryota > Metazoa > Cnidaria > Anthozoa > Malacalcyonacea > Clavulariidae > Trachythela > Trachythela sp. YZ-2020. The sequence continues at coordinate 1,135,586 of JADLSH010000052.1, forward strand.
TATAGATTGCATTGTTGTGTGGAAGGGGATATTGGAGGAATGATATTGTCATTTCCTTGTATTTTTTACCATTAAGTTTCATCCCTCTACTTGAAGCAAAATGACATATTTCATTTACAAGAACAGGCATCAAGCTGGAAGAACAACGTGGAATTATCTCCAATGCAGTTGTGTCATCTACAAATTTAATCCGTCCCTGCCAGTCCTTTAAGAAGGAATTGACCAGAATTGCGAAGAGAAGAGGTCCGAGTTTTGTACCCTGAGGTAAACCACCATTAACGCGCTTCCATGAAGAGGTGAATGATCGGAATTTTACACAGTGTTCCAGAGAGGTGAGGAAAGATCTAATTAATTGTTGATGGATGGATTAACTTGAAGTTTTTCGAGTTCATCAATAATAATATTGTGGTCCATAAGATAATTCAATAAAGAAAATTCGTGCAGAACAATGGCCTTGATCTAAACTTGCGAGGATGGTTTTGAGTCGCCGCAGTTCTGAATAAACTTGCCCTGTATTAATAAGTAGATGGTCGGGAACGTCTATGTCCTCATCATCATTGGTGTTCTGGACTAAGGGACTAAAATGCGATATGAGTCCAACAAGGAAGTTGTTGTATGTCTCGGCTAAGTCTTTGCAGGAGAAAGTGTTTGGATGATGAAGTGTGTAGCAAATTTCAAGGGTATTTTGAGATCAATATAATGAACACCAACAACGTACAAGAAAATAGTTCTGTTCTGGGTAAACTGCATAAAGTAAAGCTTGATTATGCCAGACATTCATTCTACTATGCCTCCGCAAATGTATACAATGACCTTCCGGTTGGTATAAGAAGGGAAAAGGAATTTTAAAAGTTTTGTGAGAATGTTGCACACGCATTTTGTGTCACTTTATTTATTTATTGTCTGTTTGTTTGTTTGTCTATTTGTTTATTTATATATAATATAAGTAATAGTAATAGGTATACTTATAGAAAGAGGACACACATTGATAACAGTATGTTGCACACTGAAGTGTCCATCCTCTGTAAAAATTCGTAAATAATAATAATAATTCCATAATATAACAATGATTTTATTCAATTTTATGATGTCGATAGTCCATAAATACTATAATCAGGTATGTGAAAAAATTATGGATGCATGGATGTTGTCAAGGTGCCTGAAGTTGCCAATACACACTCGCACAGTTCTAAAAGCATTTTTAAACATATTGATACATGACGTCAACATTTAGACTGATTTATGTACTTGTTCATAGACAGTGTTAAGTGCCCTGAAATGCATGAATTGTGTTTCTGTTACCCCTAAATTTTCAAAAAAATTCCTGGGTCACTCCCTGACTACATATTATAACCCTACATGTACCAAGGCTTAACTGATATATAATCACATGCGCGCGGTCGGTCAGATCTTCTTAGAGATTAAAATAAATTACAGTTGTATTAGCTATATATAAACTTATAACTTTCCCCTCCATCTCGCTGCTTAGGCAAACCTGACCCGCATTTTGTTTTCAACAACTTGTCCCCCAAGTGAAAATTCAGGCACTGGTACTTTACCCTATTAAATACAACTATAAGGTGCGCGTTGTTCCTTTTATGATGTATTTGTTAGACATTTAATATAATGTCGGGCAATTTATGTCTTCGTCGGGCAAAGTTGTGTTCGCCCCCCGCCCCAAAATTTTTCATCCCCCTGCGCTTATGATCTCAGATTCGCAATTCCATCTACCCAATCTGTTGAATATAACAAAACAAAATAAACCCAAATTTATTTTAACCCGTGAAATACAAAAACGTTTTACAAAATATAGAATTTTTTGGACTTTTGTCCAGAGCCTTTAGCTTTAAATCTGTGTTTAAAATATAAATCTTTGAATGAAATATAGGCCTACATATATAAACATAGCTAACGTTATTCACGCAAAGTCAACGTCCATGAATCAATAGTATCTCTTACAGGAGATCGACACTTTCAACTGCTCTACTTCGTCTGTTGAATGTGACAGAATCACCGGTTACTCGAAAAGTGAAGATTCTAAAATTTGTTGTGTTAACTCATGCTTTTCCATGCTCTTCCCTTCTAAAGTAGCTATTTGGAGAATAACGCAATCGAATAAAGTAGATTAAGTATTTTGTTACAATCGTTATAGTCTTCGAACATCACTTGGGAAAACCATTGTTTGTTGCACGTTGTATTCTTCTGTTTTAAGTGGCAATTGCCACATTCAGTGAAAACTTGTTGAAAATTCCGATCCACTTTCTTCTTGCATCTTCGACAGTATAAATACGAAGTAATTTTGACAACACCGACTATTTCTCCCCACACTTGTTTAACCGACACTGCGAGAACTTCTTGAAATTCTGGCGCCGATTCAATCAACGAACCCGTGATTGCAGTGTTCAAGCAAATTTCATGAGTAAACTTATCTCTATATACAGTCACGTTGCAGAAGGTATAGGTGGCATTCTGGTTGACTGTCCCGAAAAAGTCTATCCATAACGTCATTTTCATTGTGCCTGATGGATCAGCAATCACAACATTCTGCATCTTTGCGTTACTGGGGTCCCCATTCTTAGCTACGTATTCGTGTGGTATCTTGACGCTCATTGTGAGGTTTGACCAGGACATAATATCAGTCTTGATAGTCCAAATATTCATTGTGCTCAGTTTCTCGGGAATCTCAGGGAAGTCCGCTATTGATACGTCATTACCCATGAGAAGATATTCTGTGCTGGACTTGTCTGTGCTGTGGTGTCAATACGGAACTTCTTAATTTTTACAGGCGAGCCTGCATTGGTAAGCTCTGCGAACTTTCTTAATTTTGGGGATGAAAAACAAACACCTCGGAAAGTATTATCTTTGCTCTGAATTTGAAAGTCAAAGAAAGTTTAAGAGGTGATACGTTGTGTATGTATCCAACAAAATCACCACTCAAATCTTTTCATTTGCCATCAGATTCCTCGTCACGTGATGTCTGAATATTGACACATTCTGCAATAAGTTAAAAAGGATAGACATTAGCTGACCTATACATTGCAAAGAGCATGCGCACTCCAGCATTTACCACCTTTGTTAGTCCTGAACTGGAAGACCTTCATAGATCAATCTATACTATACCATAAACTATATATACTATATATATATTTACATTCTATACCTGCTAAACAGAAAGTACATAAGGCCTCTTTAAAACAATGAAATCTTAGGGGGCATGCTTCCCCTCAAAATCTGTGATTATGTCACTGTTTTAACTCTGTCTTACGCCAGACGATTTTACTCGTCAGTGGTAGCTAGGGTACTGCCAGTTAATTGGTTGAAGGTTATATCTTGTCAACTTGCACAGAATAGGCAAGTGTTGTCCATTGGTGATCTTATAAAATTTTAGAACCGAAATCCCCCTAATGGATTTTATTCCACAATATACCGGGTTAATATTTCGCAAAGACTACAACAGCTAACTCAAATAAGGGAAGCATCGTATATCGATTAGGTCACGTGACTGCCGTTGCTATGCCAACATTTACGTGCCAATATGGCGGACATTTTCCCTTTAATAAACCAATTAACTCGGAAAACGACTTCGAATTCGGTGACCCCCATTTTCCATTTTATATTAAAAATGCTCTGTTTTAGTTTATTGAATTATTAAGACGGTTTAAGATCCAGCAATCTCCGTACATCATCCATTTGGTCTGGTACAGGTAGACCTTAACTCTATTTTATTCCCAGAGCTACTGCATGCTCTAAACAATTAGCCATGATAAAGTTTCTCATTTTAAGCTTTAGTTACATTGTATATACTGTAATTATATTGTAATCATATTGTAATTTTCAACATAGTTGTAAATACATATAGTTATGTAAACCATTGTATTTTTAAACCTAAGATGGGTATTAAAGATTATTAACATAATTTGAAGATATTAACCAAATACCCTGATATGAAGAGTCTGTGAATAGAAATGGACAGTCTGTGAATTCAATGTTGATAAAATATTGACATTATTATAATAATTATTGTAATATATCATACAACGTTCTCTGACTAAATATTTGCATTCACGAGCCGTTTCGGCTATCAACCCTTAGTATAGCCTTCAACAGATAGGCTATAGGTCTGATAGCTAAAAGCCGGTAAACAAAAAATATTTTGTCAGAGAACGTTGCTATTTTTATGTATCATCATGGCCACGCATTATCCAGGCCCTCCTATTGAATAAACACCAGCATAATTATATGAATGGATTTTTTCTTGTGGTTATTGCAAACCAGTCTTGAGAGCAGGACGGTGGCCTGCATGGAAGTCGAAATCCGCTAAGGAGTGTGTAACAACTCACCTGCCGAACCAACTAGTCAGTAATTGTCGCCAAGGTGCCACAATTACTAACTGTTCATCAATCGGCATTACAGTGTCTGTTTGGTATGTTACTGCCATATATTCCTATTTGATGTCGGGAATTCAGTATATACAAAACACTCTAGTTGCAAACAATTGTACGGCAAACAATTGACTTACTTTCCAGTATGTTTAGAGGGCTGATGTAGAAATTCTGTCACGAGGTTAGTTAATTAAATGAAAAGATATTAACAACTGATTGTAGTACAAATTGATGGTTGCTTCGCGTGTGCCTAAAAGATATAAACAAAATCTCGACATTTTGAGCTAAAGCCCTTCGTCAGGAGAAATTAGTAGACAGATAAACACATTACATCAGCTGACGAAGGGCTTTAGCTCGAAACGTCGAGATTTTGTTTATATCTTTTAGGCACACGCGAAGCAACGCTCAATTTGTTCTATATGTCCGTGGCCGACGCTGAATTAAAGTCTATGATTGTAGTACAGCTAGCGCTACTTTCAGTGGTCTTACCCATGATGTATACCGGTATGTGAATGTGCGCAAAAACACTTTCATAGACCATCTGGTGAGACTCGGTTCCTGATGATAAGGATGGTACAATATGTCTATTTATGTACTTTCTCAAGTACTTAACTTGGAAATAGCCCCGGCAGACCTCGCGAAACTTTAATGGGAAAAATGGTGAAAATGCTGTAAATAAACGATACTATAAAGCAGTAAATGTGCTCCAACTATCCTAAACTGACTTATGCTATATAGAATAATGTTTTATTGTTTAAGATTTTTTAATTTTTTAATTAGAATCATCCTTGAATTTTTGCTTCTTAATTAAAGCCTTTAGGCTTTACGCCACGACCTTTCACCAGTCTACGTTGGTATAATGTATAATTGTGCACAGAATACTCTATTTAGGCTAATATCAATCCTATGACTGGATTATACGCACTGGTTTCCACCATTTTATGTTGTACCATATTATATTTAAAAGGCATGAACAGTAACCATATATGCATAATAACACATATATGTTAGTTATATGTTATGTCTTCCGCAGATTACGATTTACGATCAACATATATATGAGCAACTCAGCAGCATATATTTGGTCCTAAACTTGTTCAATCCGTTCACAATCACAGTAATATACCTCTCTCCTCCGCAGAGGCTATTTATTTAATTATTTTATGAATCAGAAGCGCTAGAGCGTAATTGAACATCGAGTATGATAACCGCGGTCGGCGAAGGGTGAGGCAGAGGCTATTTATGATTCATTTCCTCGTTATATTAGCATTTAGCGCGTTTTATTTATTACCATCTAGCGCATTCTTTTATTTATTATCCAATATTAGCGTATCCTATAAATATATGGAAAAATAAGGCAAATATATAAGGAGCAAGATTATTATATACAGCAAGGGTCATTCAGATATTAAATCTAAACCGGATCTACGTTCACATTATACTAAATATATACTGTAACAATGAAACCAACACATTTAATATCTGCCGTAAAACCGAACAATCGAGAAATAAAAGCAACAGGTACATCACGCAATAGTAACATGTTTCATGACATTCAGCTGCAACTTATTTCACTCTGAAGATTTAGACATTGTACAGTATACATTAGCACATTCTAGCGAAATATGTCTACATATAATTTATGTTCGATTATGTTGGCATACTCAGACTGAACTAAAATAATACTTACCATTGTGAAATCGCAGACTATCCATCTTTTATAATTGAATTTGAGCAAAATTTATTTAGCTTCGTAACACCGTGAGCATTGCAAACGAATCGTGCCCAACTAGCTTCCAGAACAGCGATATATTGCGAGTATATTTACGACTAAAATACGCGTTTACAGTTCGTACTGGGATGTTGCCAAGCAGTTGTACTTTTGTACACGTATCGTATATCCAAATGTCACCACCGTGCCCATATTTGCCAGTCATGTGTCGTCACTGTCGTGGTAGACTTGCTCCAAGTCTGTCTCTTAAAGGGGTTATTGGGGAGTTATAAAGAGGTATAAAGGATCGGGGAGTTATAAAGGGCGCACGAAAATGCGGGCGGGAGGAAATTAAGGCTTAGACGAGAAAATTGGGAGAGCAGAGACAGACTTATTTCCCTTGCAGGAATTTGAATCCGACTATAAATTCGGCGCGAAAGTGGACTGACAAGTTTGTGCCTTGCGGTGCTGATATTCGACACCAGATAGTGTTGGCGCAACATGAAAACATTTCGCTCAGAATGATATGTTTCTGCCACTTGCCTTTGCTGGTATTTTGTAGCCGCATTTTGTTACTTCATACACAATAGCATCCTTTATAGATCTCATTCTAAGCCTCAGACGAAAACAAACACTTTCAGTTCGCGGCAAGCTGTGACGAGCTGTGATTATTTTCTCACTACCGAAGCTACAGATCACAGCTTATATTTAATCTATTTCCGAATAAACAGCAGGTTACTGGCCCGCCTCCGGTGGAAAAATCAACCGGTAAATTTGGCGCGTGAGTCGTGCCTTTTAAAGTCATAGCCGCGTTTTACCCTTTCGGGGTAAAACGCGTCATATCCGCCTTTTACCCTTTCGGGTAAAACGCGGATATGGTATAGAAAATGCTTCTCGTGCCTTTTAAAGTATAGAAAATGCTTTTCTCGTCTTATACACATTTGAGCATCAGCACTTAATGACAGTGCATGCATGAGAGTTGATGCAGTTTGATGTCAAACGCGAGCAAAGGTTGTAACTTCCATCAACTCTCATGCTCGTTTGAGCAGTGTTTTAGGCAAAATTTTATAACTAATAGTACGATACTGTTTAACTGAATTTAATGCTAACGATCTAGAATTCTACCTTAAACGTGCTAAATCCCTATAATTAAGAAAATGATGTGTACATGTCTCTATCAATTTGGAAACGAAACTTAGACACATTTCCTAACAATTCTTTAAAACCCCGTTCCACTAATTGCAAATTAACTTAAATGTACTGTGTATACGGGAAAGTCAATACAAGTTAAATGAAATATCATGCAGATGACTTCGCATGCATGTGGAATTCTACAGATGATATATAATTAACTGAACAGCTAAACACGCATGCCAAATTGCCGTAGTAGTACCATGTGTTGCGCAGTGAGCTGGGATTGTACCCAGTTTGCCATAGCTGTCCAAAGACGAATGAATACATACAGAGCAATGTATTCCGTCGCAACTAGATTCTTCGCAAACTGCTAAGAAGTTTGCTAGGCTATGTACCCTGATATCATTTCCAATTGGATTAAAATCAAAATATACATATTCTAGCAGTACAGCATATTTGTCAAGACAAACTCCTTTAAATTCCACAATGTTTGGATGCTGTAATTTTGCTTCGTTGTCAGAAGCTAGCATCTTTTTTACCACAATTTTTTAGCCATTTTCTGGCAGCATCGCCGTAAATACAACCGCGAAACCACCTTCGCCAATTTCATCTTTATCGATGAGGCATCGATATGAGTACTGGGGCAATACAGAGCTATCTACCGTTTCACCAGTAGGCTCGCGAATTTTGCCCAAGCTACCAAAAAATGACATGTTGAACTATGATGTATCTTACATCATGCTCGCATGCGGCAGTCGGCGAATTAAGAAAGGAAGTTTAACGCGTTTGTCTGGACTGTTGCTTCAGTATGTGTGAGTGTGCTGAAATTGTATCCATCTATGTGTCTCCAACTGAAATATGAAACCTTTGATATACCGATACCCACGTAAACAGTCGAAGGGCAGGAGAAGCATTCTCTATACCATATCCGCGTTTTACCCAAGTATTTTTTATACCATATCCGCGTTTTACCCGAAAGGGTAAAACGCGGATATGACGACTTTAAAAGGCACGAGAAGCATTTTCTATACCATATCCGCGTCTTACCCTTTCGGATATGACTTTTAAATAGCGTTGCATTACAATTGAAGTCATCCGTCCGTCCGTCCGTCCGTCCGTCCGCCACTCATCCGCCTGTCCGTATCCGTGTTTTATCCTAAACCGTCTCTCCTCTCCCAATTTTCTCGCCTCCCGCCCGCCTTAATTTCCTCCCGCCCGCATTTTTGTGCGCCATTTATAACTTCGCGCGCCTTTTATAACTCCCCAATCCTTTATAACTCCCCAATAAAAACCCCTATAAGAGACAGCCTTGGAGCAAGTCTACTGTCGTAGGTAAATTTACATTTAATCAGCTAATACGTGAGAATTAGAATTTCAATAGGACGAGAATTTGGATTCCTATTGAAGTTTGTCACACGACCAGCTATTAAGACAAAATGGGCCTACGCGATCATATTCCATTTTAAAGGTAGGTTACAGTCGATTCTGCGCATGTGCGGTGAGTTTGTTATGAGTAGCCTACTCATATTACAATCATAACACGTTTCCAGTCCTAAAGCATAATAAACACACGCGCGGCCGCCTTATAATCAATATTCATTCGACTGTCGCCATTGGAAGGAGTGATGGCTGATTCCGGCACATCAAGTACGTTCGGATGTAGATCCTTGAAATATAAGCCATCGTAGCAGATCTGAGGCTAGAAAAGAATACGACAAGAAAAGAGACGCATCTAAAGTGTCGTTATTTGATGCTTTCGAGAGGTGGAGAGCGTTCAAAGAAGATCACAACCTCAAAACCGATCAGCATGTCGCAGAGTTTCTGCTCGATTATTACGCATTGAGAAACACGTTATGGTAAGCATATTAATGATGCAAATAAACCTTTGACCTTTTATGATGATTTTACGCTTTTTATTTACTTTCTTTTACGTATTCTGTAATGTTTTAGCAACGTAGAAACTCAAACAGAGAGCACAACGACAATGTGGCCATTGCCTTAGCACTGAAGATGTGGAGTACATTGTATTTGTTCTCCTTACTAGAAGACGCTCAAAAAGCAGCATGTGTTCGCCAGGTATTGAAGTTGTTGAATCTTTGAGTTTGTTATACATACTGTATAATTTATGTCAAATTTTGTGTTGTTTATTTATTTCTGTGGCAAGCTTTTGTGGCTTGCAGGCTAGCTACAAAAATAAATAAATAAAGTACTATGATAAGTGAGAATCTAAATATTAACATGTGAGCTTATTGTGTAATATTATCTACCCATTATACGCATGTTTTCCAGTCTCATTCATTTTCTGGCACATGATGCTTTGTTTTTATCGCAAATAAATTTTGCCTAAGCAATTAAGAAGCTGATTTGAGACTCAATTCAGTCTTGCAGATTTAGTGATTTTACTTGCAGATTTAGTAGCAAGTAATTGCATTGTTCAGTATGATATACAGTATTAAGATTTTTATATTATGAAGTATTTACAATTTACCAGATTTGATCAAAATCCTATTGGCAAAGAAACCATGTCTGCCAGTAGTGGAGAAAGTGACGATGACTTTGGTGATGACATATCGGATCTGACTATCCAGCCACCAAACATACTGTCTCCTACTGATGATTTTCCTCAGTAAGTATATGTAAGCCATCAACACAACCCTTAAAAGTCTGTTGTCCTGTATTAAACAGGCACCCTCAGGGAGCAGGTTAGTGTCTGCTGAACAGAGGCTGTTACTGCAGGGGCGGATCCAGGGGGTGGCAAATGTGGCTAAAGCCACGGTCAGATTTTTGTGAATCGGTGATTTTTTGAAACTTCGTCATCAGGATTAAACGATTAATGATTAAGAAATGAATTTATCTCCAACATTTTAAAATACTTCTATTGCATTGTTATTTAAACAAAAATTCTTCACCTGAGTAAAAATTTCAAGAAATATTTACTATAAAGTTGCTGTATACTTATTTACGAGTATGGGGGAAAACCCGCAATGAATATTTTGCATATTAAATTTCTTGTTACGACGGCTCACCGATAACTCACCGAACTCAGCTCTTTAAGTTCGGAAAGAACTCGTAAAATGGGACTGCGATTTTGAGCCACGGTCAGCAGCCCTGGTGTTACTAAATATAGTAACATCTTGCCATTTTCAGCCACTCTGGAGGGTTGCAAACCAATCACAGCGCGAGTTTTCGTGACGTGGGCCACCCTGAGCCACGGTAGCCATGTTTTCGTTGCGCAATAACACACAAAGACTTGAATTCGGTAAATTCTCGGGCGAATCTCGGCGGCAGTACATTTATATATGTATCTACTTCGATATTGTTCAATATGAATGATATCCTTTGTCAAGAAAACAGCAAAGAAGCTGAAAGAGATTTGTCATTTGTTCCAAGCTGAATCACATTCGAAGATCCCTCGTGTTTATGTCTGTATAAACAGTCTGTAGCGTTGTCTGCGAATTTGTGAGATCAACATCAACGTACTAGTAATGTTTTAATACCAAATTGAGGTAAGGATTCCTTATTGTTTTTCTTGGATTATACTCCTAAACGTATATGCAAATCGATACGCGCAATATGTAAATTAAGAAAGAATACTTAACAATGAATCGGGGTGCATTATACAGCAATGTTTCCCGTCAGTTGTATTCTCGTGTGTGTCTATGTCAAATGTGACTTAATAATGTTGCCGGATATAGTGGTATCAGTGTCATTGTCTTGGCTGTTGTTGTGTCTATTTAATTTGTATATGAAATTTACAAGTTATATGTTGTGGTTGCCTAGAAATTGATATAATTTTGCTGTATAGACTTTATATAAGCTGTTTACATATTTGGAAGTGAGGGGGAGGGGGGGGGGGGCAGAATGGGTTGTTGCACCTTGCCCTTTGTCAAAAGACGGTAGAAGTGCCCTTTATACAATGTATTTTAGAGCATACTGTATAATGCATACTGTATAAGTTAATGGTGTAGAAATGCATAATATGGTTTTCTTGTATGATATGGGATATGGGTCCATAACCGATCTCATCTATTTTGGAACTAAGTTCCTCTAGCTAATAGAGTATTTTTCACTGAGGAGCATGGCTGAACTCACTAAGCTAGTGTACTTTATAATCTACAAATATTTATCGATAAAGATACCAGATAAAGAGAATTTTCCCTTCCCCTTTTATCCTTTCCTTTCTATTCCCCCATCTGTTAATTTAGTACTGCTAGCCAGCCTGGTCTTGTTTTGTACCTTAGCACTGTTATGCAGGCTAAAGGTAACATAATTTCCTACTGTATGATTTGATATTTAAAGGAAAAATCCCAGCAATGCTTGTTTTGCTAAATCCCCTGTTAGTAAAATATTGTTAAATATTTTAGCATATCTCCTTTATTTCATCAATCTATATATTTTACACTGGCTTATGGCAGTGGTATATCAGAGCTCATGACATAGGTGAATAATATAATTGTCTTAGGCAGCATAATATACAAGGTGCTTCATTGCAACTAATGCATTATGTTTCTCTTATCCCTATTAACTGGTTGAGATCTATGTAGAAGTCTTTGTACATTGCAATAATAGCATTCAAGTTGATAAAGTTCTCACTTTCTTTACAAAAACTGGGTTTGCAAAAGAGATTTCTAAACAACCTTCTGTTGTTCAAATACTTGTAAGGGATCTTTCTCAGTGAAAACTGGCCAAAATTCCAAGCATAATTCCAGATTGACTTTAAAGTTCTGAACACCTAACTACTGTAAGTTGTACGACGATTTAGAACTCATTAAAGAACATTTTTCTCAACTGCTGTTGTGGTGCTTTTACAACATGAACCAAAATTTTTTTTTTGCGTTGTAAGATAATATAAATTTTTCTATTTTTGCATCTCTTTCATGTTCTTTTTTGTCTAAAATAGGCATGTTTAGCGGTAAATTTTGGAGTAAATCCACAGCTCAGAATGCAGGAAATGGCATTTCCGGGCGTCAAATTTCAAAATTTTCCCGGGGGAGCATGCCCCCGGACCCCCCTAGTTATACAAGGCCCTCTAGCCACGGTCAGAATTTCAGCTGGATCCGCCCCTGGTTAGGGTATTATTAAAGTGGCATAAACTGATAAAGAGTAAGTCTATAATGTAATTAGCCTTTCTCACACAGCAAATATTCCCCATTTTTGGGTACATGTTTTAAAAAACTTGTCTTTATATACCATATGATTCATGTATGTACAGTATTACTGTACATGCATGCTAGTAATACATACTTAATGCACAATTTAGATTGGATCCTGCTTTTTATGAACCGTTAATAGAGGACGTATTAAACGTAACTAATAAATGGGCATGATGGAGATGAGCATGAAGATGGAGATGAGCCTGAAGGTGGAAATAGTGAAGGAACCAAAGAACCAAGACAACGACATCATCAGAGTACATCTCTACCGTAGAAGAGGTTACCCTACAAGAAGCCATAAAGATGGAAAAGTGTATTGTATTTACAGACACTCTTATGTCATTGATTACATCTATACATGGGAGTTTAACTTGTAAACGACCAGATTGTGGCTGTTCATTGATTTATAGAAAGATGTATCGCGGAACCTGTCTTGTTGTATCCTGGGGGTGTCAGTCTGGTCATGTTGGTGGGAGATGGGCAGCTCAACGAAGAACTTCTTGTTAATAACCACATGCAAGAATTTGTTAACACATTAAAAGGCTCTCCTCTTATTTATAATTCCATATCCAGCAAATAATGGAAGTAAACCCTAACGATATAGCCTGTGAACAGTCTATACATAAATTTTGTTACCTGTATTGACTGTGAATCGGCAAACAATAACTTGTTCTGATCATGTGAGAATCAGGGGGAAATTGTGATAGGCTAAACAATAATTATATAGAATAATATGACACACGATAGACAATTATATTTTGTTTGTCGATTCGCAGTCTATACACAGGAAACAAAATTTCTGTGTACACTGTGCACAGGCTGCTAATTCCATAATGCAGGCAAGTTAAATTGTCTGCTTTTAGAGAAAATAGAACATAAATAAAGGATCACATGCTTAATATCTACAAGCGTGCAGGCCTATATCCTGTGTACACACCATTGGGTGAAGGGTAACGAGCTCGTATGGCAACAACACAGCAGCTTGGAACAACCCTTCTGGTACCCCTTCCCAACCTTCCATGTTGCCATAGTACATATTGTCTATATGCTGCATGGCGAAAACTTTGATTATCTCTGGCATTGTTCAGAACAAGAACATCCTCCCTGTATCTCATTACAATCTCCAGAACATTGCCATCAGTAACTACTTGTCTAAATACATTTGTTCTGTAAATGCATGGACGTCTTACTGTTGCACAGCATTTGTTCTCATCCTGCGTTGGCATAACAATGCAGTGGCCACAATTGCACCACTCAGGGGTTTCGTTGTCGGGATCTGGACTTGGTGGTTGTGGTTGATCCGTGCCTGCCAACTCAACTTATATAAATATAATAAAAGCCGACATATAGTTTTCTTACCACCAACTGCTGTTCATGGTTGGCTTGATTTTCAGCAGCATCTGGCTCTTCATTTAAACGCCCCCTTCCAGTTCCACGACCTTCTCTTCCACGACCTCCTCTTACACGACCTCCTCTTCCACGCCCTCCTCATGTTTGACCTCTCGCTCTACCTCTTCCCCTAGCACAAATTCTAGCTCTTCCTCTGCCACGTCCTCTCCTATCTTTTCACTTTCTATCAACTCCTCCTCTACCTCGCTTTCCAGTTCTTGCATTGAGAAATCAGAATCCTAAAAAAGTATAGTGTGAAAGTGAATAAAACTGTATTTATATTAATGCAAAGAAAAAATCTTCTATTGATCTTCTATTGATCTGAGGGTGACATCAGTGAGTTACATATTTCAGATATTTCCAGGCGATAATTGCAAATCATACATAATTTTTGTATATAATATACACAAAAGATTTGAATACTTACTGTGTCGTCAATGTCTTGGGCCCTTCTGTTGTTCATGCAGCATCCAAAATCGTCTCCATGGCACGCGCTAGAACAAAAGCTGTTTACGCTTTTACACGGACAATAATTCCGCCCTTTTTCGCGAAGACAGGCGCCGCGACAAGAACATGTAGTGATATTGTTGTCTACATTGGGCACTGCAGCAACACTTTCGATCACACTTGTTTCGAATTCGTCAAGCGAGAGGCTTTCTTCCAGTACTTCTGTCATGACTGCAACAACAACTCTGGCAACATGTTTCGAACGAGAGATACCACATGAAATATTTTCATGATTATACACATTTATAACACTTCCAAGTCATTAAATTCCAAAAGTAAACACAAATATTTATCATTCAATGATCTAAATCGCACTTTCGGGATTTCGCCGCTCTGGCTGTTGCCTTTTGATCTAGCTGACCACACAAGGTTCAAAGCGGCCTCTTTATTCACGATTTTTCAATTAAAAGTCGTATAAAGATTTAAAAGTGTAGAAAAAATTCAGTGAAGTACAAATTGTGAAACATTGCACTCCTTGCGTCGCAAACTATGTCGAATGTACTGAATCGTGTTCCGAACACCTGTTATATACCTCATGTTATATAGTCAATGTGGTTCAAAACAAAAACAAACAAATGTAAACACAGCCCGCGCATGCGCAGAATCGACTGTAACCTACCTTTAAGTTTATACTGTGGATAATAAGGCGAAACAGTTTATAGCTCAACGGTGTATGGAAATCTTCTGGTGGCGGGAAGAAAGTACTTTGCAGTAATGATAACATAACTAAGTTTTGGTAGAAAATGATGCTAAGTACCCAACACTGAAGTCAACCAACCGACTGAACAAAAAGGGCCAACAGGAAGTACAAAAATTGCCCAAAAAATGAAATAAACGACAAATGTGTGAAATAATTATAAGGCAAAGGCTGTGTTAAATTGGTCGACTAAACGTGAATACAACAGCGGCTGATAAAATAACAGCCCAAACAACAGAATAATGCCCTAACGGATACCAACCTGCCCTGCCCCTCATCGAATCACCAAGAGGTCTAACCAATTGTACTACAATTGCCCTCTTCCAACAACAGATTGACATTTCAATAGAAACAACAGTCAAGAAATACGTCCAACTAGGTGATGCCGCACTGTGTTTGTTTTTTCGATGGCGACTCAAATAAAAATCTCAGAAGAAATACCGTCGAGCTTTTTCGGGAACAAAAGTACGAATCGAATGTACGAATGAAGTAATGCTAACGTTCGGAATAATTTTACGTTGATGAACAAAAATCAAATTGCTCAAACAAAAATCAAACGGCAACAGCATGTCGCATCAACAAGTAGCTTAATTAAAAGATAATGTTTGGTTTGCCAATGTAACATTTAAAATTAAATTAAGGATTTATATGTGTTTGTGAAAATTAACAGGAAGCTATTGCTAAAAATAAATTCCAGATATTTCCGCAATATCAACACTAAAGTAAGTAGAACATTTCATAAGCCGCAATTCATTGTTAATTAAACACCAAATTATTCATTTTTCATGACATTTCATTTACGGCACGAGTCTGAAAATACAGTGTCTGTCTTTAGAAACTAACTATGGTTGATGTAGATGACAAGTTGGAAATCCTCGGGGCCACCTTGGTATCCGATATCACAGAGGCGAGTTCATTTATTTCAGCAGTCTTTACGATACTGTGGCCTGAAGATAACGAAGGCGACGACTGCCTTAAGTAAGTAAGAGAAACGAAAGTAACAGAAACGGTTTATCAAGCTATACAGGAATGCCTTAACAAAGAAAAAGTTTTAAAACTGAGAGATGCTTTAGAAGAAACGAAAGACATCTGTAAAAATACATTTATACGATACTAGACGAGTAGACGAAGAAGACCGTAAAGAGCGTTGTTTTTCTTTACATGAAGTATTCACCCAATTAAAACCACGTCTAATGGATATGTCTTATGAAAGTGTTGTCTATTTCGTTCAATTTGCTGTCCTGCATATTTCAGTCAATGTAGACATGGTAATATTGTTTATATAATTATACTTCATATGTGTTAGTATACACCACATTTTAAATCCTAAATAGTTTTCATCGTGTTTCTAGCTTGATCTAATATAATATACAAAAGGGATTTAGAATACAGTTATTTAGTATTTACTGAAAGTATCCATAATTCCATATCACTATGCTATTGTGTCTGTGCATATGGTCTGCGACTGTGAGACATCAGTGTCCAATAAGCCGACTTATTTTAAAGTCTTTATCCTATAGTATAGACAAAATTTAGTGTACAACTATGTTTTTATTTTGCTGTGCTATACACTCTACAGCTGATTCAATGGGAACTCGAACTCTGAAGGACTAAATTTCGCTTACCTCAAAACTTGTCTGCAAAAGGCTGTTTCATCTCTAAAAGAATCATCAGGCAGTTTACAAGTCTCGAAAAGAAATGACCGCTTATATGCTTCCTGTCGAGGCGTGGGAGTGTGTGTGGGAGACAATGTGTGCATGCATGGCTTTGTTTGCGTTGTTTACGCGAAATTTGTTACGATGACGACATCGTGAAATTATTTCAGCTCTTTTGTTGAGTAAACAATCCTTGTTTTTTTCTTTCAAAATACAAAATTTTTCTTCTAAACATAAATTGCATCGTTTTGATCCTCCCGTATACGAAATAGAATGTTTTAAAATTTGCCAATTAATACTGAAATCCTTATTGTTTTCTTTCAATATCCAAATATATTTCGAAAGTTCCGTGTCATTTGCATGCTTTTTATGCTGAAAAGATTTAGTGTGGTTGGCCAATCGCTCTTTGAATGTGGTTGCAGTCATGCCAATGTAATTTTTGATCGTGTTTGTGTTGCTTACTGTGACTGTTGCTTTGTATACTATGTCCCTAGTCATGCATTGTTTTTGAAGCGGGCAAATGGTGTTTTTTCTACAACTGCAATTGGTAGTGTCCCTCTCCTGTGGCTTGTTATTTCTAGATATGCGTGCAATGTGTTTAGTGATTACTGACTTAATATTGTTCATGCAGCTATAGCTTACTTTAACTGTATTTCTGTTAAAAATTTTATGTAGCTTGTGGTGCGGTGGAAAATGCTTGTCAGTTAGACTAAGGAAATTACGTCCCATGTTTGTGCTAACACTCTTGCTAAATGGTGGGTTGAACCAAATGATGTTGCGTTGCCTATTCCTGCGTTGTTTTTGCGGTATGTGCTGAGTGTAGCTAAGTTCATGATTAAAGTTGCTATGCCTAAGTGCGTTCTGATATATGGGTGCAGATTCCTGAAAAGTTTGCTCATCTGATGAAAGAAGTGCGATGCGCTTGTTAATTGATGCAGGTAGTTGCCTTGTGATGCTCGGTGGGTGATTAGAGTGCATATTTATGTGTAGTGGATCGTCATTGGGCTTCCTATAGGGCCTATGTTTTCCATTGTTAAGGTCGAAAGTTACATCTAAAAAGTTTACAATACGTAAATTTGATTCGGCGGTAATTTTTAGGTCAAACTGCTCGAAAATTTTGTGGAGGTCTTTTCTTGTTTTGTCTGCTAAACGTGCTGATTTACTTTTTATAATAGCCAAACCGTCATCTCTATATAGGCCGATGCTTTCTTTGCCAATTTTCTTACTCAGGTGGTTTAAAATGAAAAGGCCTACTAACTCACAAATTTCCGCGCCGTCGAAACTGCCCATGCTAACGTCAAACAAACTATGCATGGGTATCTTTTTTATCCATGAAATTCCGGTATTGAAAAGGAGAGATTTTCTAGCGTGTTTTATTATTGAAATATCGTTTTCAGGTATAGTAGCCAAATTTGAAGCCCAAGATAAAGCTTGGTCCAATAGTTTTTCAGAAATAGATGGGTAGAAATCCACAATGTCAAACGAAATAAAACTGTGTCTGTCCTTATCTTTTATATTGCCAAACCACTGAATAACTTGTTTTGTATTCCTCCATTGAAATTATGAAATTATTCCTCCATCCTCCAAATTTCTCTCAAATTGGAATTATTTTGTCCAAAATAACTTTGCTTATTTTTCCGGATTCGCTTTTAGCGGGATTAATTAATCGGCATTTTGGATTGTTTTCGAAATTTTCTTTGTGATCTTTTAAAGATATAAATGCTTCGCGTTTTTTCATTTTTTCAATTCTGTCGCCGATTCCTAAATTGTTCGAAATGTTTTTTAGTTCTGAATCAATTTCATCTATAGTGTCCTCAGATCCATGCTTATATGTTTTTGTGATGTTGTCATGTAAGAGCTTGTTGTATGTGTCGAGCGAGGTTTCATAAATATTCCTAGTTTTGTCTGCAAAAATGAAAATGTTGGGAGACGAATTGATTTTCTTTAGATCGTTAGTCAAAGAGTTCTGAAATTGGTTCCTATATGGCCGAAATTGTAAATTTTCGATTAATTTTATAAGGTCGTCTTCGAAAGGTTTCATTTCCGGAATAGAAGGAGGTGTTTTGTTGGATGCAAACTGCCTGATGATTTTTGTTGGATGTAAACTGCCTGATGATTCTTTTACAGATGAAACAGCCTTTTGCAGACAAGTTTTGAGGTAAGCGAAAAACTATAATTTGCTCTAACTATATGTTGTCGAGCACTCTTTGCGTTTCGTAGACCTAAACCTACACGTATATATATATATATATATATATAGTCAAATCTGCAGACATGCATGTTTCGCCGTTCAACGGCTCGTCAGTGCAGCTTGTAACGCAGTCTAGATGCGAGTGACTTCGTATTTATACACCATACTCTTGCCCTCACCAAGCGCATGTGGTACAATACTCAGACACATGCGCATCCAGACATGCGTGAAGTGTCTTGGGGCCAGAGTGCTCAAACGACCACAAGGGAAGTGAGCTTTTGCTTTATAGCTTATAGCCACCAATTAACCTCACAGAGTGCTCAACAACACAAAGTGAAGGAGCATATTATATATATATATATATATCGGCATGTGGAAAGGCTACGCATCAGTTTTTATGAATTATGTATGAAAATATTTTGTAAACCTGATGCGCTATCATTCCTTTGCATATAGCCTATATTTACAATACAATACTATATCGTAATTTGTATTTTCTCCCAGCTGCGGACGAGGCTATAAAATTTTGCCTTCACTCAGGCTTCAGACTTGTACATGTTTATAGAATCGGCAACAAGAAGGAAGTTCTCGAATAACATAAATCATAATTTACCACATTTCCCTGAGAATTTTTGTATCTTACTACCTTCTAAACTGTAAAATGCTTCAACAGATTTTAGAGTGGACATCAATCTCCGCATGTTTATAGCTTAGCTAGTGTTTGGTAAAAGTATAGTTAAAATGTCGTATATATTAACTATGGTAAAAGGCCCTATGGCTATGGCTATGATGCTACGAGATAGTGGTTGCTCTTGAGAACCCTATTTATCTTCAACAAATAAACGCAAAGCTTATAACGTTTACAAATAGCAACAATTCTAATGGCATATTACAAAAATATAAATATAGATTTTTTATATTTGTAGTGACGATTGATTTAATAATATAGACTAGATCCAGAGGCGTCTGATATGAAACCGTGCTCGAGAGAACATTAAACAACAGCTCAAAAGCATACAATTTTGGTTGGTTACTTGACTTGTCTGTTGATAAAACTGTTTACTACGTTTTTAAAACTTAAAAGCAAACAAAAAACAAATTTTGCAAGTGTTTTGAACTATATATGATTCTCGAGATATATTATACATAATAATATCCCACTCCTTGCAATTAAAGTGTATAATTTTCAAGTGGAAGCATGGCTTCTCCTCACCCCCTTAGGCAATAAAAATTTAAAGAGACACGTGACCAGCTCCATCCAGGGTTTTATCTCCACAAGAGGGAAAAGCCTGGGTACGAGGATGCCATAATTTATCTCATTTGAATATCACATGAGTTTAAATATCTCAAGACCTAGATGAAATGTGGAAAAGCTGTAAATTTATATTCCACATTATGTTAAGAGTACTTTCAAATGAAGCAATAATAATTTTCGTGTCCTGTCACCTTCATCACATGCAAAGGGTCCTGGGACATCATCACATGCAAAGGTACATGAAAATGATACAATCAGCAAACAATATTTACACCAGTCAATGTATTAATACCCTTGACCCTCCTCCAACCCCAGAGCTATGTGCATGGGGGTATTGTGCAGTTTACTTTATATGCCCCTTTCAGCAGGCCATTAGTTTTGTTTTGAACATCATGAGAAACTATAGGTGGCGTTGGGTGGGGGATTTGACATAAAGAAAAATCCAATTTATCTGATGACATCATATCAGGCATTTAAATACGTAGATTGAAAATGCTGATAAAGGCGAGGGTTTACATTGGCTGGTGCATAATAATACAACCATATGTGAAATACAGTAGGAGTACTAAAATATATTTAAATAAAACATGTATTATAATGATTATGTCTGGTAAATTATAGAGTAAATATAGAGCAGTACTAATCCTTTGTGCTTGTTTTATAATTGTCCAGCAGGAAGATTAGGCTGACTACTACAAAGAAGTCCCCAGTAAAACATCATAAATGGACCTTCGAGGAAGATAAAGCGTTTATTGAATTCATATCATTTGCCAAAACAGAGTGGCTGAAGAGTGGCCAGCATTTAATAATAACAACAGATTATATAATATGGCACATATAATGTATGGTACAATTTGAATAAAGTTATTATGAGACTGATGAAATATTGATAAAATTTAAAACATGCATTACCGTACAGTCTGCACTATGAGATTCATCTATGCTTAGCCTTGTAATTGCTTTGTATTATCATGAAAGATATAATATCATGCTGCAAAGCAGAATTACTGCACACTTAAATATAGATTATGAACTTAGTTTATACCATAGACATTAACGGGGAAAATTTTGGGTTTAAGTTTATTGTAAATACTCATAAGCTAATAATTAATTAACATGTAAATATTTAAAATTCTAGATCGAAATAATTTTATGACTCTAGACAATATTTTATACAATAAATTTAGGTAGGGGTAAGCACATTAAAAGCACCATTTCCTGCTTTTCTAACCGCATACTTTCCATGTATTTAAATGAAAATGGTGCAACATTTTTTTAAAATATGATTTTTCTTTATTTTCAATATCAATTTGACTGTGTCTGTATTCTGCTTATAACCAATAACTTATGTTATGTTAGAAGTGCACCAGAACTTAATCTTGCTGGACTGAGTTATATATTTAACCATTTAACAATTAGATTATGAGCTCAAGATTTCTATGAGGTGATAGTCGATGAGGGCGAAGCCCGAATGAACTATCATCTCATAGAAATCGAGAGCGAAAAATCTAATTGTTTTGGTAGAAACCAGCAATAAAACAGTATTTCAAAACGTTGTTCATAATTTGTTGAAATAAATTCGTTAAAAATCGCGCTGAGGAGATGGCTGTTTCGCTACTCGCCACTCATCGACAATTCGCTATCTATCGACAATTAGATAGCGCGTAGCGTAGCCAATCAAATTACAGCATTTGTATACTATACTAGTATGATTCTACTAATTATGGTTATGTCTCAGTTATTTTTCCTGGTGTCGTATCGGACAGACAAAATAAATCACGGTGGTCAGACCAAAAAATGAGGGTACCAGCCAGAACTGAATTCCAGTGTACGCTCATCATATGCTATTAGATCACTATATATTATTCTACAGTATTTGTGAAGTGACGAAAATAGCACATGGATAGAATTACCTAAACTCAGACAGTAAAATCACCTAATAGCGATCTAGTAGATATTTAGTCCTATAACTCTGAAGTCCCTATCAACCAAGGATAGTGTTTTTAGCTATTCTTTAGTAGAGTAGTATTTTAGGAAGTGTTTTAATTTATTGGCAAGTTTCTTTGGCTCGCAGTTATAATTTCCAGATGAAGGTGGTAGTTACGTCCCTGGCGGCCAAAGAAAAGTGATTAGCTAGATGAAAGACAATCGCCCATTAAGGATAGTTTGGGATTTTCATAACTCTCTATCTCACCCATAAATGAATGGCTCAACGCTTCATCGGCATGAGGTCTATCGTTAATCTTATGACTGATCAACCATGCGACAAACTTCCGTGCATTACGCTTATCAAGTTGCTTCAATGCCACTGGATTTCCTTTCAAGATATTCGTCATTCGATCAACTTTTGGTCCAAATGGGTGTTCACCTTTGGTTAAAATAAAGTAAGCAATCATACCTGCAACCTGGATATCAGACTTCTTTTTAAACCCACACTTTTCTCCCTGATTTATTGCTTCAATCACTTCCGCAGGCATCCATCCATGTGTTCCTTTCGCATCAGTATAAACTGTAGTTTCCTCTTCATTTAGAACGCGACTTATTCCAAAGTCTGTCAATCTCATGTGACCTTCGACATCAACCAGGACATTTGATGGTTTGAGATCTCGGTGCAAAATTCCATGGTGATGAAGAAACTCCAGACCAGTTAATATTTCTTTCATCATTCTTCGACCGTGTAGTTGTAAAGCTTCAAAACTTTGGGATTGAACATGTTCCTTCAAAGTTTCCTCACAGAGATCAACAATCAGGTACATGAAGGTGGTGTCCTTAAGAAAATGCCGATAGCTAACTATAAAGGGTGAATCAATGAGGCTCAGAATATTTTTCTCATTTTCAGCTGCCATTTGACACGCTTGTATTAACATCCTCTTTACAGCGACTTCAGTTCCATCTTCCAAGATACCAACATAGACAGATGTGCCCATAGAACCAGTGCCAAGCAATAGGGTTGTGTTTGCCGCAAACGACTTCAGTGGTTGTCCAACCTGTAAGACAATACAAAAAACTATGCAAAGAGGTATATATTTATCGGTTTGTATACAGTATCTAATGATGAATATTTTTGGCGTGCAGTATATAATACGAAGTAGCGATTTGCCCAATAGCAGAGCAAATATTACTGTTTAATTTAGTTCAAGTCTACAGGAAAAATAATCTGCATAGTAGCATAATTGATATAATTTTTAAGCTGGAATATTGTGTTGGAGGGAAGACGAAGGAGGGCACAGGGCGCAGGGCACATGCTATGTGGAGGCGCACTCATCATGTATCATCATTTACCGTTGGTAACACTGTTGCTATGCGAGTGTTGTTAATAATAGATACTGTTGGTATCAGAATTGAATTATTATTATTTTCATTATTGTTATTATTATTGTTATTATTATTGAATGAATAAAAAGTCTTCTCTTCAAACATTTTATTATATAAATTAGCGATAAAAAGATGACAATGAGAGACTTGTCAACTTCGGAAAATCTCGGTTCAAAACTTAACCGAAGCGGCTATACTTCAATTATCTTTTTCATTGCCTTTATTTATCGATGTACCATAGTGAATATAGATAGATATGTATGCATCAGCTGCTTCGGTTCAGGTTTAACCGAGATGCTCTCTTTGTCGCTCCGTTACCCCTCGCTACGTCATGTTATTTACACCATAGTGGATCGATACAGAAAAACAATCCAGGAGCGAGAGACCACGATAACCGATATTTTCCAAAAATTAAGATGAACCAGCTTACGAAAATTCTGCAACTGTGTGGAGTTATTTGGGCAATGTTTCTGTCTCGTGCTAGGGCATTCGCTTGGGATATTTTTCTATATAAACCTTTCAAAGGCGGGGACAGCTAACGCGGAAAACTTTACATTATACTACAGACCAAACGATAAATTAGAAAAAAAATTCATTTTACTCATATGACTCAAATTATAAATATGAGATGTAAATTTAAAACCTCAAATTCGGACATAGTGGGATTTCAAGTCCTCGCAGTTAGTTTTTTGGAATAAAAATAGAACGACTTCCACTTGAAATCCCGTCCACTCCTCGTGTATCTTCTGGTTTCAATTAGAAAAATATTATATAAACATAATTATTACCTTTGTCAACTTTTCATCAACCACTGATTTCAAAAATTGAATTTTCTCCCGATGTTTCATGGACTTCCCGTTCCTTAACTCGAACTTGAGGATATTGATAATTTCATCATTGCGACATGTCAATATCTTCTCTTTTCTTATGTCAACGTTAAATTTCAGTAATGTTCGAACAACGGCAGTATGGCCTTCGTTGGAAGCTACACATAAAGGAGAGAGCGAATCATCATCGTATTTATCTATGTCTTTAATTGCGCCATGTTGTAGAAGATAATCAGCGATTAAGTCATGCCCATTTTTACACGCCCAATATAGAACAGTGTCTTTGCCACGATTATCTTCACGCGTTACATCTGCACCGTGTTCAACTAAATATTTCACAATTTCCAGTGAGTCAGATATGACAGCAAAATGAAGAGCAGTTCTATTCTCGCTGTCTTTAAAATTGACATCCACACCACGTTCAACTAAATATTTGGCAATTCCCATTGAGCCAGATCTGACAGCACAATGAAGAGCCGTTTTATTCTCCCTGTCTTTACAATTCACATCAGCGCCATGTTCAACTAAATATTTGACAATTTCTAATGAGTCAGGCTTGGCAGCATAGTGAAGAGCAGTGCCATTCTTCCAGTCTTTACAATTTACATCGGCACCATGTTCAACTAAATATTTGACAATTGGTAATGAGTCAGGCTTGGCAGAATAGTGAAGAGCAGTGCCATCCTTCCAATCTTGACAATTCACATCAGCACCATGTTCAACTAAATATTTGACAATTTCCAATGCATCAGTCTTGGCAGCATAGTGAAGAGCAGTGTCATTCTTACAGTCTTTAAAATTTACACCAGCACCATGTTCAACTAAATACTTGACAATTTCCAATGAGTTTGATCTGACAGCATAGTGAAGAACAGTGCCATTCTTACAGTCTTTACAGTTCACATCAGCACCATGTTCTACTAAATATTTGACAATTTCCAATGAGTCAGGCCTGGCAGCACAGTGAAGAGCAGTGCCATTCTTGCAGTCTTTACAATTCACATCAGCACCGTGTTCAACTAAATATTTGACAATTTCCAATGAGTTTGATCTGACAGCATAGTGAAGAGCAGTGCCATTCTCCCTGTCTTTACAATTCACATCAGCACCTTGTTCAACTAAATACTTGACAATTGCCGATGAGTTTGATCCGACAGCATAGTGAAGAGCAGTGCCGTTCTTACAGTCTTCACAATTCACATCAGCACCATGTTCACTTAAATACTTGACAATTTCCAATGAGTTTGATCTGACAGCAGAGTAAAGAGCAGTGGCATTCTCCCTGTCTTTACAATTCACATCAGCATCATGTTCCACTAAATATTTGACAATTTCCAATGAGTCAGGCTTGGCAGCATACTGAAGAGCAGTTCCATTCTTCCAGTCTTTACAATTCACATCCGCACCGTGTTCAACTAAATATTTGACAATTTCCAACGAGTTTGATCTGATAGCATAGTGAAGAGCAGTTTCTTCCCAAGTGTTTGTACAATTCACATCCGCACCGTGTTCAACTAAATATTTGACAATTTCCAATGAGTCAGATCTGACAGCATAGTAAAGAGCAGTGCTATTCTCATCGCCTTTACAATTCACTTCCGCACCATGTTCAACTAAATACTTGACAATTTTTATTGAACAATATTCAGCAGCATAATGAAGAAGTGTTTCCTTGTATTCATCTCTTTCGTTTACATCAGCAACAAATGCAACCAATCTTTCTACTTTTTGAAAATTCCCTCTCCTAGCTGCCCCAATCAATTCCGACATATTTTCATATCTATACCTAAAAACAAACATATCTGTGTGACCTGTTCAATATAATTTATTGCTGAGGACTTCGGCATTATGTATTTTGCAGCTTGATGATGAGGTATATTATAATCAACAATCCGTATCTAAATCAATGCTTAACCGCAAATATTGCGGCATAAATTTATACGACCATTATTCTACGTGCGCCCTACCTACTGCATCCCATGCATGCAGTAAATTTCATTTTGACTAAATCATTATTATCATTATTTTTTATCACGTGATCGAATGTGTACACACTATATGTTTTTCCCGGACACACGTAAGTAAATTTCAGACGAATGGCCTTCGCTCGAAATTTAGAAATTCTTGTTATACAACTTATAGTTTGATCCTACAATCCCGCAACATATTGATTATTGCTACCTAAACTATTAGATCTCAATAGCCGCAACCGTCGCAAAATTCGGAGTGCCACAGTCGCGACGACTTTGCGATGAATATTAAATCCATTAAATCACATTGGCGTCATCGCAGTTTCTCAACGACACATGTAAACTATTTTGGCCTTTGGTTGCTGTACAAAAAAGCAAGAAAGCCAAAACATAGGTTTTGGGTTCGTGATATTTTTATGGGAAAAAACGGCCACATTTTGGTCAGTATTTCAATCTCGTTCAGGAACTAAAAGACAAGGAATATTATTTCAAGTATGTATTAATTGTTTGTTCGCATATATAAATTCTGTAAAACTAACGAGCTTCGAAACCATTTATACTTTTATCGCACACCCGCACCTGAATTTGGTTATCCCCGAGCCGGCGTGAAGCACTGTGCCAGGTACTAATGCAGCTCGGATAATTACACCGGGCTATGTGACAACAATAGCGGAATGCAAAGTCGTCCGCCATTTTCTTTTGCCATGGACAGGTTTGGACGTTGTTCAAGTTATGCACATTCAACGAGTTCAGTCCAGCGAACTCTAAGTAAACTGGAACGATAACTATCAAGTCCTATGATTAGTTGAAGCCAATGCGCGGGAATTTGAACTTTCAAAAGGACTGAGAAGAGTTCCGAGGAGTGAGAAAAATTCCGTCAAAAGTTTGTTTTCGAGCGAAAATTTGCAAGGAAAATACTTTTTACACCAGAACACTTCAATGTTTGGGATTCAAATGTGGTTTTCCGATTAGTTTTGTTTTACATCTATCTGCAGCAAAAATGAGGGGGGTCGTTATTGTATATGGAAAAAATGACACATGTTTGAATGTGCCGAAGCAAACTTTGCTCTTTACTAGAAAACACTAAAAAATATACTAGAAAACACTTCGGCAGCCCCCAAATTGATTTTGAACTTTACTCCAGGTATTGATTTTTATCTTGAGCTTTTAGTCCTTGCTTTAACCCTGCTAAAACATAAACAAATTATTGACGATTTTCAAGTGGTGCTATTTTTGTCTTCGCGCCTTCTTGTTGGTCATCAGTGAGCACTTTGAATATGACGGCTGAGCTAGCTTATATAATCCTTATTTCAACTTCAAAAATAAGTTACTGCAAGCTTGAAAAGCAAGTTTTTAATGTATCTTATATTTTTCTATATAAATTGTATCATAAAATCTCTTAACTCTTTTTTGAAAGTCTCATAACTCAGAAAAACCAAACATTTTCGCGCGGTTTTTTGACAAACTTTGTTTTTTTCCAGTAATATTTCAGAAACTGAACGTCCTTTGTTCATTGTAAGTACTTGAGTAAAAATTTTATTTGTTCTAGTGTAGTCAAAGATAAATAGTGAAAGTATAAAAGGAAATTAAAAGGGTAAAATTTAGCAATATGAAAAGTGTATTTTTTGAAAAAAATATGTTAAAAGGGACTGGCACTACCTACAAAACACGGCTTCCATTCCCCCCCTGAGTTATCGTTCCAGTTTATTTATAGTTCAATGGTTCAGACCAAGAGAAAACTGGTAACTAGCAACCTCATGATTGGCTGAGGTAAATAATTTGTATTTTAATATATACGTCTGAAAGTTAACTGCCATTTTGTTAAACTTTTTTTTAAATTAGTTTTGCACCCATTAATACTTAGAAGTCAGGCATCGGGACATAATAAATACAGATAAAAATCTCCAAAACATGATAAATGAAAATTATTTAGAGGACAAATCAACAGGAGGGGAAAAACGTGCCTATTTTGCATACTTGCATAGTTTGTGAATTTGAAAATGCGTAGATCATTCTGTACCGTCAATACAACACTGATTGATCTTACAAGTATTTTAGTATTGATTCAAATACATTATAGAAAAAGAAACAACATATTAAAGATCAGGTATAGTCCATTCTGCGCATGTGCTACGGGGGTCCCGCGATGTGAACAATGCCCAACGTTCGCGTTTTTCCGACTAAAATTCTAAATCTTCTAAATCAGAAACTCGAATCTGAATTTATTTAAAGCATAGCGAACCAGAACACATCATAATTTTTTAAACATAGCGTGTTTAAAATGTAAACAAACCGGACGTTGCCGGTTTGTTTACATCGGGACTTTACACCACCTTTAAGTATTAAAAACTTTGTTTCAAAAGCAAGTGCGAATTATAAAAATACTGTTCAAAAAACAGTTGACGTTTTATGAATATTTCGAAACGTTTTCTGAACGTCTAAGGCCTGTATTCTAAAAGCTCACTCATACTCACACTTAACGAGTGGACGCTCATTCTCAACGAGTGCAACTTACCACTCAATGAGTCCCCCTCGAACTCACTGGGTGGATTTGTTACACTCTCACCTGACACCCCAGTCATTCAAGAACATCACTCATCCTCGAAGAAAGCTTAAATGTGGAGTGAAGTGTGAGTGAAATGTATACCTCCCTTGACCTGCACTCACAAGTACTTACTTCATGAAAATATTGCCGATAGATGCCTAACTAGAGAATATTATATTCAATAACAGAAAGAGACGGAGGGCATATAATTTCGATATAGAGAAGTATGACGACGAACAATTTAGGAGCTGATATAGGTTAACAAAGGATGCTTTTCAGGAGTTGCTGGTCATTATCAGACCAGATATACGTGCACATAACGACAGGGGAAGACCAATTCCCGCTGATATCCAATTGCTGATAACTCTCCGATTTTATGCTACTGGTATATCCCAGTTAGCATGTGAGGACTTATGTCAAATATCGCAGCCATCAGCAAGTCGCATTATAAAACCCGTGTCGGAAGCTATTGCTCGACTAAAGAATTACATAAAATTTCCTGATGCTACACGAAAGCAAGCTTAATTTCTGGCGCATTTGTGGATTCCCCAATGTGGTTGGGGCAATAGACTGTACCCACGGGGCAATAGACTGTACCCATCATCTTCAGGGGGCCAACATATTTGATAAAGGTTTCAAAACAATGTTTCAAGTACAATGTATATTATACTGTATATGTTTGAAAACTTGAGTTCACGTATTATCGAACACACTTACATATGTAATTATATTTTCGTAATATTATGCCGTTTGGTGTTTAACTTCAATTGTTGTTTGTGCATCCTAGAACGAGTGTATTTTTTGAGATTTAAAATAATTCGGCTCCGAGGAATTTTTTTAAAGTCGCATATTTCAATACTTTGCACCTTAGGTGATCGTGTGCAAAAAATAAAAAAAATTTACCGAAGGAAAATCCAAAAAATTAAGAAATCAGACAAAAATACGACAATCTCTAATCGACAATATCTCGTAATCCGCAATATTGTGGCAATCTGATTGCCAAGTCTCATGACCATAACTTGCAAAATTAGCAAATATTGGACCTTAGAGCACATTTGCGTGCTACAGAATTAAAACTGTAGGGAGCCTCCTTAAGTTGCTTAGCATCGCGCTTAGTTACACCGGACTGCGAATTGAATTCTTGCGATAACATTTCCCACAACGTGTTTTTCTGGGATATTGTCCTGAAATCATTTCTTTTACTTTCCAGGACATCCTTGTGCTTTGCTACTAACTCTGTAAGTAGTGACTTTTCTAGTTGCGAAAAAATACTGCCTGCTTACATACAAAAAATACATCTTGCACGTTGTCTTTCGAACTTCACAGCCGACACAGATCACATCTTATTAACATGCATTCATGATTGTTTACTATACTGTACTCCAGTCAGTCACACTTGAGTAAGCTCTTTGAATGCAAACTCACCAGTTTGCTTAACAAATGAGTGCGCCCTCTCAACGTAAACAGTTAAACTCAAACTCCACTCATACTCATACTCATACTTCAATCGCACTTGAGGGCATCTCACTCGAGTTTAACTGGAGTGTGAGTATGAGTAAGCTTTTATAATACGGGCATAAGACCCATCTAAGGTTGAAGGTTACAGTAAATCAAAGCTAAAAGAGTACATAATGGCATACATACTGTTTCGCCAACCGCTAGGTTATTCATGAACTCCCATTTCAGAAAATGTTATATATTTCGAAATCTAAATAAATTTACATACGATTACAAACAAAATACTGACAACTAATAAGAAATATGAAACAATTAATAAAGATTTAACGTAGTTCATACCCGATAGTCTCCCATAAGTCTGCGGTACGAAAATAGCTTTACTTTATTACATTTAAGTTGATTTAACTATAAACAACCTCCCAAAGTACTTAAACTTAAAAACAAGGTTTCTAAAAACAAAACTCAAAACCTAAAACTCATCGTTCAGGAATCGCCGAGCTCCCACGCGCCGTCCCTATATATTGAATTTTTATGAATATACGGTAGTATTATCTCTTGACTCGAATAAATGTCTTGGAGTTGATCTTGATGATAGGTTAACCTTTCATGTCTATATTGAAGAAATGTGCAATAAGATCTGTTCAGGCATAGGAGCATTGAGGAGTATTAAACCATTTGTTCCCCCGGGTTCTCTTGTTACGCTGTACAAATAGTACGTGCACTCGGGCTGCCAATTAGTACCCTCGCACGGCGCTTCGCGCCGGTTCGGGAATTATAATAATGATTGTAATATATCATACAACTGTTAAGTTGTGCTCTTATGTATTACGTAATTGATTAAGAATTATTCATGTTATTGTATAAAAGATACTATTGTTGTTTGTTAGTTGTAATGATATTGAGCTACATATAAATAGAGATAAACCATATTTGGTGATAAACTGACCAATCACAGTAAAACGTTGTCTATGTAAATAGTGTATAATCATTGTAAAAGAGTTAGTTATATTCTGTCTGTCATGTGAAATAAAACTGTATAAAGTAAACTTATGTGAAGTTTAATTATTATATTATAAAGAATGGCAACCGCCGTAAACCCAACAGGTTATAGGCCCAGGAGGGGACAATTATTTAACGGCGATGAGAGAAAATACGAGCTGTGGGAAGTGAAGTTTCTGGCGCAGGTATTTATAAGAGGTATTTATGCCAGGTGATAAACAACACGAAGCGCCGAAGAAAGCGCATGCTTTCGCGGAGTTGGTTCAATGCCTAGACGACCGAAGTCTATCCCTAGTAGTAATATGCGAAGCAAAAGACGACGGAAAAAGAGCATTAGAAGTATTCAGGCGCCATTATCAAGGCAAGGGAAGCCTCGGGTTATCGCGCTGCGCACGGAATTGACCAAGCTGAGAACGAGAGCATCGTGGATTAATGGATTATGCTAAATGTGCTGAGAATACAGCGACAGTATTACGAAGCGCAGAAGAAGTAATAAGCGACCCGTTATTAATTGCGATTGTACTCAAGGGACTACCAACGAGACAAGGAAATGACATTTGCTGAATTCAAGACCGCATTACGTAGCTACGAGGAGAGCGAGAGAATACGTAGTAGTGATACTGGGGACAATGTTATGTTGTTTAAAAACAACGGAAAGTTCGGCAAAGTGTGGCAAAAAGGGTCATAAGAAATCTGATTGTTGGTCGAAGTAGGAGAAGACTGGAAAGTGGTGCAACATTTGCAAAAGTAAAACTCATGAAACGAAGGAATGTCGAGCGAACTCCGGAGGTAGAAAATCAGCGAAGAAAGCAGAAGAACAAGAAAAAAGTTTCAATGGACACCCATTTACATTCACACTAAGTGACAGTAATGCTGAACATTTGGGTAAGAGTATTAATACCGTATATAGCAATTTACTTTTAGATACTGGGGCAACCAGTCACATTATTAATGATAAGTCTAAGTTTTATTATAGCCTTTGATGGAATTTTTTATTCAAGTTCCCACGTCATCGTACTCGCTGATGGCAGCAAGGCAAATGTAACAGGTAAGGGCGTAGCAAAGGTTAAGCTTTATGATGCCAACGGAAGCTCATATGACATAATCTTAAATAACGCGCTGTATGTACCATCTAATAAATAGGATATCTTTTCCGTAAACGCAGCAGTAGAGGAACGCGGCAGTATAAGTCTTGATAGGCATGCTAAGCAGTTTAGAAACTCAGATGGCACTGTTTTTAATATAGAGCAAGTTGGTCGTTTGTGTTATTTGAACAGCATTTCATCTTCGAGAAATAGTGCACGTACTCTTACAGAGTGGCATAGGATCCTAAGACATTGTAATTTAGGTGATATACGTAAACTAGGGAGTGTTGTAGAGGGAATGAAGATCTCAAGTTACGATGATATCGAATGCAAGATATGCACACAAGGTAAGATGACACAGTTGAAAAGTAGAATTCCTGATAGAAGGGCAAAAGCCCCATTGGAATTGGTGCATTCTGACCTTGCCGGACCTGTCAATCCAGTAGGTAAAGATGGTTTTCATTATGCCTTATCTTTCGTTGATGATTACTATGGTGTAATTATTTTCCGTGAGAATAAGATTAAGCAGGAGACATATTCTCCGTACTCACCCAATGAAAATGGGACCGCTGAGAGAGCTTGGCTAAGCCTATTCACTATGGCAAGATGCTTCTTGCTAGAAGCTAATTTGCCTAAAATGATGTGGACGTATCCTGTTATGGCATCAGCATACATAAGCATGTTTTTGGTGTTGGATGATATGCTTATGTGCAGAATGCTAATAAGCTGGAACCCAGGAGTAAGGAAGGAATTTTGTGGGATATGACAAAAAGAGCCCGGCTTACTTAGTATATTATCCTGAAAGCAGGAGGTTGAGAGGGTCAGGGTGTGTTAAGTTCTTTGATTCTTTAAGTCCTGAGAACGAGGCCCTTTCAACTGATGAAGAGGTTGATCCTGTGCCTAGTGTACTGCCTGATGTAGGGCCAAACTCCAATGTAAATGAGGCAGGAACGAGGCCTTGCCAGAGGTACAAGAAGGTACAACAAGATACACAACTAGAGCTCGAAACAAACCCTCTTATCTAAGTGAGTATGTTGTTGAAACTGTTGTTGACAATAGCATAAACCATGCTGTAGATTGTTGTTTTAGAATGAGTGATGTTCCAATCTCCTATTCAGAAGCAGTGATTTCCCCAGAGGCGACATATTGGAAAAGGACTATGGATTAGGAGGTAGACTGATTAGTAGATAATGAAACTTTTACGCTTGTCCCACCCCCACAGGTCCGTGAGATAGTGGGGGAAATTGGTCAACACAGTTAAGACGGGCCCCAACAATGAGGAAACCTATAAGGACAGGTATGTAGCCAAAGGCTACTCCCAAATCCCTGGCGTAGACTATCACAAGACGTTTGTCCCTAAAGCTATAATGAGTTCAATTCGTATATTAACGCAGCATGCAGTACAAAATAATGTGCTCGTACATCAAATGGATGTTAAGACGGTATATTTAAAAGCCCCTATCGATTGAAACATTTTCGTTGAACCAAAAGGTTACGAAAATGTAGAGAAAAATGGTGAAAAGCTTGTCTGTAAAATAAATAAGTCCTTATATGGCTTGAAGCAGAGTGGGAGGAACTGGAATATGATGCTGCACAATTATTTAGTAAAGGAAGGGTTTACACAATCTCTTGCTCATCCGTGTGTGTATATCTGCTTTGTAGATGGTGATGCAAATAAGTGCAGATGTTGAAAGGGCACTTCAGAGCAAAGTCTAAAGTTTAGAAAATATGAAAACCCTCTGTTGCTAATTGGTTTTATTGATTCTGACTGGGGAGCCCAGTATTAGTGATAGGAGGAGTATATCTGGTTACAGTTTCCAGTTGTCTGAGTGTGGACCGTTGGTATCATGGAAGAGTAGGAAACAGATAACGTAGGTTTGTCTACGTGCGAGGCAGAGTATATTGCTCTTGCCGAAACCGTACAGGAAGGAAAATTCTTGAGGCAATTATGACTCGACCTAAGGGTATTACAGGTAAGTAATACTGTACTTGTATAAAATAATGTGGATAACCAAGGCGCGATCAAGCTAGCGAAGAACCCAATGTTCGATAAGAGGTCCAAGCATATAGATATCAAGTACCACTTTATCAGTCTCGTGCCCAGGCTCTTTGGCTTGCTACACGGTTATGTCACGAGCGCGCGGGACAACACGCGAGGGGAGAAATGGAAAACTCGGCGGGAAGCGCCTGGGCGAAAATGCTTTCAAGATGGCGGTCAAAATTTGTAATCAAAATGTCAAAAGAAAGATATTATGCGAATAAAGGCAATAAAACATTGTTCAAAACCATGATATATCAAGGCAACGTGTGGAGTATTTACTACAATCTACAGCTGGAAAGGAGTAAAATAAAGACACTGTATTGTATCAGTGTGTCACTGATTTTAATTTGAGGGATTTTCGCAAATCACTGAAAAATCTCAGTGGCAAGCCACACGTTTATATATTAAATTTTAATGCCGCATTTATGTGCATATTATTATTAAATTGGATAGATCGATAATACTTTATAACCTATCAAGGGAATAATGAGGTATATTTGTATACAATGTACTCTACATGCATGTACAACTATAAAACTTTATATTTTTATAATATTTTATAGCATGACAGCCAGAAAGGTTTTTATTAAGCAGTCACAGACATTTTGTAAAATATTGTAGGTTCAAATATGGTTTACTTGCATATTTTTACCCTTCTAGTTAGCTTCTATTGCATGCAGTATCTAAGTATGGAAAGAAAGAGCTGGAACCTTCACATGTTCAGTGCCCAAGTGTGTTGGCTCTTTCTCAATATATGAGCAACCGGAATAGGCATTAGGGATTATTAGGGTTAGGTTAGGGGTTAAGATTAGGGTTAGTTACTCATATATCGAGAAAGCGCCAGTGTGTTGGCCGGCGCAACAATTGGCGCACGAAAATCTTAGATGATGATGTTAATCGTTCAAACTGGCTTAAACATTGTAGAATAATTTGTGTGTCTTGGCGCACACTAAAAATTTTGGCATGACTGTCAGACGCATAAAAATACAAGATTCCATACTGGACAGTAATGTTCTGTTTTTCAGTTTCATTTTGCTTAAATTTATTGCAAATATACTTGATGAATGATGATAATGAGGATATCAAGTTATCATGGTTCAAAAACCTTGTTACAACTCTATTAGTTATTTGTTTAGCCTTATCTTACATATACAAAACACTCAAAGGGCATTGCAACCATCTCCTTCATCCCCCAGTGTTTGCTGGTCACATGAAGCTGAATTAGGGAAACCAGAACAAGTATGCATCCACAAAGTGTTGACCATTGGTCATACTTAGCAGTAACATTTTTCTGTCAAATTATCTTAGTGATAAAATAGAATCAGAGTATGTAAAAGATACACATTTATATTTTTAATTTTAAAATCAATAAACTGCAATACATTTTTGTGTGTGTATTTATTATTTAATTCTTCTGTCAGATAGGACAAATAGCTTAATAATTATTAAGCTTCATTCTTGATAGATTCAGGAAAACTGACTGTAACACATAGTGTTAAAAGATTTTTGCCTGCATCAGTTAGATCAAGTAAATTCATTTTAAATCAGACTGTTGGACAAATGAGTCATTTTAAGCAAACACAACATGTTGAATTTCTTCATA
Organism: Trachythela sp. YZ-2020; assembly: GCA_016169945.1. Taxonomy (NCBI): domain Eukaryota; kingdom Metazoa; phylum Cnidaria; class Anthozoa; order Malacalcyonacea; family Clavulariidae; genus Trachythela; species Trachythela sp. YZ-2020. Next base: position 1,171,503 of record JADLSH010000052.1, read on the forward strand.
CAATTTCATCCTTCTTGTTTGGATTATCTTGAAATATGAAAAGATGTCAAAATTGTGCACTAGTTAATGACCCCAACCATTGATGACTTTTGTGGGAAAGTGGTGATTTATATTACACTACTTAACCTAGTTACCTCAGTCTGCTTTTGGTGTCTATAAGATACCGAATCTGTGAAGAGACAACATTGTACTCTTTTAATATTAATTTTAGAGTAAACATGACTATATTCCACTATTGTAATCATATTCGAATATATAATGAAAAATTTCATACAAATTTACCTTTTAAAAGTAATATTTTGAAGAGATTCATCGATCTCATCCATGCTTCGTCGAGAAAAGCAAGCTACAAGCGCTAAAAATCCTCAAAGTTCAACAAAAGTTTTGAACTCTCACTTTTCGACCAAAATCTAACTTTTCGACACGTTTTCTGCCAGGCGCTAAACCGTCCCGTCGTGGCTACGCACTACAGTTTCCAAGCACGCGTCACGCAACCGCTTGGCACGTTAAAGCGCCTGCGTACGAGGCTGCCACTTGATTAGGAGCGAGCTGGAGCTAGGTACGATAAACGTCGAGTATGTCGCAAGCGAGGATAATTTGGCTGACATATTCACCAAACCGGTAAGTAAAACTAAGTTGGATAAATTCAAATCATTCATTTGATGTGACAAAATATAGGTTTGACATGCGAGGTAGGACATGCGAGCAAGTGGGGGCGTTAATTAAGTTGTGCTCTTATACATTACGTAATTGATTAATAATTATTCATGTTATTATAAAAGATACTATTGTTGTTTGTTAGTTGTAATGATATTGAGTTACATATAAATAGGGAGCAGAGACTCATTACCATATTTGGTGATAAACTGACCAATCACAGTAAAACGTTTTCTATGTAAATAGTGTATAATCATTGAAAAGAGTTAGTTATATTCTGTCTGTCATGTGAAATAAAACTTTATAAAACTTATGTGAAGTTGAATTATTATATTATAAAGAATGGCAACCGCAGTAAACCCAACAACAACGTTCTCTGACTAAATATTTGTATTCACGAGCCGTTTCGGCTATCAGCCCTTAGTATATATAGCCTGCAACAGATAGGCTATAGGTCTGATAGCTAAAAGCCGGCCAACAAAAATATTTTGTCCGAGAACGTTGTTATTTTTATGTATCATCATGGCCGCGCATTATCCAGGCCCTCCCATTGAATAAACACCACTATTGGTGATTACAAACCTGGTCTTGAGAGCAGGATGGTGGTCATGGAAGTCCAAATCCGCTAAGGAGTGTGTAACAACTCACCCGCCGAATCAACAAGTCAGTAATTGTCGCCAAGGTGCAACAATTACTGACTGTTCATCATTCGGCATTACAGTGTCTGTCTGATATGCTACTGCCAGATATTCCTATTTGATGTCGGGAATTCAGTATATACAAAACACTCTAGTTGCAAGCAATTGTACGCAAACAATTGACTTGCCTTCCAGTATATTTGGAGGGCTGATGTAGAAATTCTGCAACTAGGATATTTAATTAATTGGAAAGATATGAAGGTACGCAGAAACGCTTTCATAGACCATCTGGTGAGACTCGGTTCCTGATGATAAGAATGGTTTATTTATGTCTATTTATGTACTTTCTCAAGTACTTAACTTGCAAATGGCCCACGCAGACCTCTCCAAACTTTAATGGGAAAGCGGGTGAATATGCTGTAAATATACGATACTATATATATAATGCAGTAAATTTGCCCCAACAATCCTAAACTGACTTATGCTATATAGAATAATGTTTTATTGTTTGAGATTTTTTAATTCGCTGGAGTTGTAAAATTTTCTTAGAATAATCTCTGAACTTTTGCTTCTTAAAGGCTTTAGGCTTTCCACCACGACATTGCACTGGTCTACGTTGGTATAAAATGTATACTTGTGCACAGAATACTCTATTTAGACTAATAAAAATCCTATATATGACTGGATTATACGCAATGTAATTCCAAAACTGCCTTTGAAGTCAAGCCGGCGGTATTCCGTAATCTTATATATTTACACCTACGCAACTTTTAATTCGCTGCTACCAAATATTCATGTATAATGTTAATGTTGGAACGCACTTTAATTCAATTCATTAAAAACATGACCTTGTTGCGGCAAGTATACGGTAAGAAGGTTTATAGACAGTATAGAAGTTCAATAAACTGATAAACAATCAAAAGTTGGCATATATTTGTATGTGCATGCGTAATGCTGTGTGTAAACTTAAGTTTGTTTTTTTAATTAGTTAAATCGCTGCATATTTCATCGGAATGAACTTGATTTTGAACTCACACATTTTGACCGGAAATCAACGTCAAACTATTGGTTTCTATTATTTTGTGTTGTACCATATTATGTTTAATACGCATGAACGCATGATTACTATATACAGCAAGGGTCATTCAGATATTGAATCTAAACCGGATTCCAGATCTACGTTCACACTATACTAAATATCTACTGTAATAATGAAACCAAGAAATGAATATCTGCAGTAAACCCAAACAATCGAGAAATAAAAGCGACATGCACATTACACAATAGTGCCAATGTGCCATGTTACATGACATTCAACTGCGACTTATTTCACTCTGAAGATTGAGACATTGTACAGTATACATTAGCACATTCTAGCGAAATATGACTACATGTAATTTATGTTCGATTATGTTGGCATACTAAGACAGGACTAAATAATACTCACCATTGTGAAATCACAGGCTATCCATTTCTTATAATAGATTTTGAGCAAAATTTCTTTAGTTTCGTAATACCGTGAGCCTTTCAAAAGAATCGTGCCCAGCTAGCTTGTAGAAAGCGATATATGGCGTGTATATTTACGACCAAAATACGCTTTTACAGTTCGTACTGGAATGTTGCCAAGCAGTTGTACGTTACCCGTATCGTATATCCAAATGTCACCACTGTGCCCTGACGTGTGTCGTCACTGTCGTGGTAAAATTTGGTGGGTTGTGGATAATCAGTCAATACATGAGAATTATTAGAATTGCGATAGGATGAGAATTTGGATTCCTATTCACGGACCTTGCGAGTCACACCAGCTATCAAGACAAAATGGGCCTTTGCATGCGAAGCATTTCTCTCGCATGTTCAGTACCAGAACAAGTTTGAATCGATACACGTATAAATATTGCCAAATTGATCTACATTCTAATAGAGCAAGCAAGGCAAGAGAAGACGAGACGAGACGAGACGAGACGACACGAGACGAGACGAGACGAGGCGAGACGAGGCGAGGCGAGCGCGAGACGAGGCGAGACGAGGCGAGGCGAGGCGAGGGCGAGGCGAGGGCGAGGCGAGGGCGAGGCGAGGGCGAGGCGAGGCGAGGGCGAGGCGAGGCGAGCGCGAGGCGAGGCGATGCAAGACATGATAAACCACTGTGCAGCTAGTGCATAATCGTTGTAAAATCCGCCATTTCTTGCCATCACACTCGCTTAAATTAATATGATTTTATCTGATTGTGTAGCACTTCCCTTGCCTGGTTGTGAGAATTTTTTCATTATAACGCTCAAAAACGACATATTTTAGTTAACATAACTTTGACGCAATTTTGATCCCTATATGTTGTTTCGAAGACTCCCCAACTAATGACGTCACAAGGGGTCATTGTCCTCAAATATAGTTTCTTCAAGATGGCGACCGATGAGCACATTTTATAAAATTTTACTTGCATTCTTCTCGAAAACAAAAATGTTTCAGAAGGAAATAGTAGCATTCTCATAGTTATGTGGTCCAGTAAGTTTAAATAAGCCCATACAATTTTCCGTTGCCAATGTCCTTTAAATCGTTTTATTACTATTTAAAAAGGCTACTCTAATGCTCACTTCACTGAGATAGGTCAAAGCCTTGCTAGCATTATACCTACAACTAATGTTGACCCTATATCTTACATCAATCCAGTAAACAGTGTGTTTATCTTTAATACGATAGACGCACAACTTGTTGGCGATCAATTAAGAAGGCTAAACACAAAAAAAGCTGCTGGACTTGACAATATTCCGTGTAAGTGGTATATATTCCGCTTGACAATATTCCGTTTATACTGGTATTTACCCAACCAACTGGAAAACGGCCACAGTTATTCCTGTTTTCAAAAGTGGTGTTAAAAGCGACCCAAATAATTACCGACCAATTTCTATTATTTCAGCTGTTGCTAAAGTCTTTGGCAAAATTAAATAGTCCAATTTAAACACTTGGCTCAAAGCAAATAGATTAAGATTAAATATAGCCAAGACTGAATTCATGCTCGTTGGCTCTCGTCAGAGGCTTGCGACTCATGATGCCAGTGAACTTAATATACATGTAGAGAATACTCAAATCAAAAGAGTCCACCATACGAAATTTTTAGGATTAACAATTGATGAAAACTTAAACTGGAAAGGTATGGATCAAATTAATGAAATCGCTAAGAAAGTATCCTCAGAAATAGCTGCTCTTAAACGAGTGAGGCGTTTTGTTGACAGGAATACTGCGGTGAAAGCTTATACAAGGGCCCTACTTTAAATATTGCTCGACGGTATGGGATGGTATTGGTGGTGAGTTGAGCAGCAACCTGCAAAAGTTACAAAATCTGGCTGCTCTCTGCTAGAACAGCTCAAATGGCATAAGTTGTCCATCGGTCGTAAAAGACAAAAAGCAATTCTTACGTACTAAATTCTCAATAATAACACACCTCAATATTTGCCGGCAAGAAATATTTGCTCAGAGAAATTTTACTTTTAATCTGAGGGATTCTGAAAACAAACTATTTGTCCCGAAACCACATACAGATTCTCTTAAACGTTCTATTAGCTATGATGGAGCAGTTTTATGGAATGGTTTGCCAAAACATGTACGATTGGCTCCATCCCTCTGTGAATTTAAAAGAGGTGTATAAAATGTGTTAACTCCAGACTCTCACACGGCAGTCATGTAAACCATGAGTGTTTTCTATATTTTATCTGTCACTGTGTACATGTATTTTTATATTAGCATGCATTACTGATGATTCTACAGTGCATAAATAAACTACGGCGATATCGTTCTGTTCGGCATTTAACTGTTGTTAATGTGTACGAGTTTCTAAGTTCATAATCGTACCCAATGAGTCTGGTCGCGTGAATATATATGTTTTGACAGGCGTCCTCCTTTTTCAATATTTTCCATTGTTTTATGATAAAGTTGTTCTCGTCTTTCAAGCAAATTGAAAGCAACCCAGGATTGTTAAGGAATCCCTGCAGGAGTAGCCTAGTAAAATAGTTCTTAGCGCTTGTTTCTGGATACGCTTTTACTCACCGCGTGGTGCCATACAACACAGTAGTATTCCAATACTGATCGTATTAGGACAAAGTGTGTCTCTCTTAAATATTCAACGGAGACACTACCTCGACGTAAGAAACGGATAATGTAAAGACGCTTAGAAGCTTTGGAAACAACTGAGTCTACGCGATCATTCCATTTTAAATTACTTTGGATAGTAAGGCGAAACAGTAGACCGTTTGTAGCTCAACGGTGTATGGAAATCTTCTTGTGGCGGGAAGAAAGTACTTTGCATTAATGATAACATAACTATGTTTTGGTAGAAAAATAAAAAACTTATCCAAGTCGACGATGGCAAAACAATAACTATAAAGCAAAAGCTGTTGTCTACTTTTGACAGTGAAAACGTCAAGACTCTTATTAATTACAACAGTCGTGCAATAAAACAAGTTAGAGTGAAGGTAATTAAAATTCAAAGAGATTAAAGAATCAATAGCATGGTTGGTAATTTGACTAATAGCGTCCGACACTAACATCGCCGAAACAATGTTTCATTTAATAAATGAGAACAAGGTACTCTCTGGAAAAAATAGAACATATAAAATTAAAGATGGAAAAGGTTAAATATCAGGAAAGAAAACAAGGTTGGTCCTCTTTAGTACATCAGGGTAGGAGTAGGAAGAAATATAATTTCAAATCTTCGTTGGGAGCTACATACTCGTATAAAGCCAGTGGTACGAAGATAGAGAAGAATGCTTGTATAAGTGCAGGATTGCTGTAACTTGTAAACTCTTCAAAACATTACGTGGCTATTACATTTACGAGACTATTCCGCACGCTTAATAATTCGCCATTTTGGTGCATAATTGCAAGCACTCCAGACAACAACGATAATAACTGACTAAATTCACAAGAAAGTGGTCATTGTAAATTTTAACAGAAAGATAACAACCGCAGCCTTGCTTTGATGGGTAATTGACGCATAGTTTGTTTTTAATTACAGCAGTCTTAAATCCAAATATTTGCCACAAAAATGGCGGAAGCCAAGCAAAACATCACATGATGTGTTGTGACGTCACTTGCAAGGGCTGAAAACCAGTTGCTAAGATTACTAATTTTCAACCTCTTGTACTGGGAGACAAAAGCTAACGACAACAGCATGTTGCATCGACAAGTAGCTTAATTAAAAGACAATGTTTGGTTTGCCAATGTAACATTTTATAATTAAATTAAGGACTTATATGTCGATGTGAAAATAACAGGAAGCATTAGTTAAACAAAGTTGCTAAAAATGAATTCCCGATATTTCCGCTATATCAAAACCAAAGTAAGTAGAACATTTCATAAACATTAATGCATAGTTAATTAAACACCAAATTATTCATTTGTCATGACATTACATTTACGGCTCGAGTCTGAAAATACAGTGTCTATCTTTAAAGAATAAGTATGGTTGATGTAGATGGCAAGTTGGAAATCCTCGGGGCTACCTTGGTATCCGATATCCCTGAGGCGAGTTCATTTATTTCAGCAGTCTTTACGTTACTGTGGCTTGAAGATAACGAAGGTGACGACTACCTTGAGAAAGTTGCAGATAAAGTTTATCAAGCTATTCAGGAATGCCTTGACAAAGAGAAAGTTGCAAAACTGAGAGGTGCTTTGGAAGAAACGAAAGACATTTGTCAAAAATACATTTATACGACACAAGACGAAGAAGGCCGTAAAGAGCGTTGTCTTTCTTTACATGAAGTATTCACCCAATTAAAACCACGTTTCATGGATATGTCTTATGAAAGTGTTGTCTATTTCGTCCAATTTGCTGTTCTGCATATTTCAGTAAATGTAGACATGGTAATATTGTTTATATCTGGCCATGTAGCTCTTGATGAGAAAAATAAACAAAACTTAAGAAGTCTTATCAATGAATACAGTCTTTATGTTCACAAAATGTCCATTAAATTGGTGGAATTTCGTCTAAGTCAAATTGGTACTGTATGTACTTGTCGTTTGGATCCTACAGATCCCCTGGTTGTCAGGGTAAGTATGCAGTATAGGGAGATGGTGCTCCGGAAGGGAAAATATTTCGCGCCTTAATCGTAATTAACCTCTTAAACCGCCAGCTATATCCATGCTTTTACACTACTTTGTTAATGCAAATGTTTGCTAGTTCTAATTATTCCTGCAGGCGAAAATCCTCGTCCTGACGAGTGACCGTATTGGAAAATAAAAATCCCCGATTACTCTGGCTCGCAACAGCCTCTCCATAAGGTAAACGTGTGACAACGTATTGAAAGATTGCAACTAATAAAAATTTCTATCAGGAAAATAGCATATTGTTGCAGGTCAACTCGTATCCAGGGGCAGTTATCTGATACATCAAACCAATTGAAATCGATACCCAATTGTTTTCATCGCAAAGGCAAAATGCCCAAGAGCAATATGTGTATGCATGGTTGGCTGAGAGTGTTAGAGTGCGAGAGTGTAATTTTGTCCTAACGCTTTTTTTTGGATTACTTATATATCCTGTTTTCAAAAGAAAGGTAGGGCGAGGTTATATTATATCCTAGTTCTTTTGAAAACAGGCGAATACTTTAATTTAAAAATATGTAAGAACAACTATGATGAAGTATTAAGCCAATGCTATGTGTGCATAATATAATGGTACGTTTCATTTTTAACAATTTCACATTTCACTCAATGTAGCATCAGAAGTTGGAGCGACGTGGAGTTGGCTATGATATGGCATTTACCATCACATTCTATGGTGTTGCTCAAGACCACAAGACAGGTCAAGATTTAATATGAATAATTTGTTATTTAAGGTTTAAATTTATTCATAATCCCATTAATTGTAATTTTATCATTAGTCTAAAGATTTGAGATTCTACTTGATTCGTTGCTATTTGAGGTGAATCTTTTGACCACTTTCATAATTCAGGTGAGTTTAAATATTCGTTGATGTGCATCTTAATAACATTCATTGACCTCGTTCAGGTTAACAAATTATATTCAATTTCAGTCACAGAAGCGAGGCTGGTAAGACTTATTAAGATGCACATAAAATAATATTTAAACTCATCTGAATTATGAAAGTGGTCTATACTAGTTTTATTTTGGTTACAAAGCGGAAAAACCACTCCCACAACTCAATCAAAAAGAGACATATACTGCATCACATAGCAGCCAATCACATGCGAACTTGTCACTCCCCCAACCAAATAAGTATGTATACAGTACGTTCCGGCAAATTGAAAGCTCAAAACTTTTAAAGGCATTTAGTAGATTTTTTAAATGAAACACCGTGTAACGGCAGTAGTTGGGCTTTACTTAATTGGGTTTTCTGTTTTTCGTAAATAGGTCAAGATCTTGTTTTCTCAGCTTTCAGTAAAGGAAGGACACATTCTTATGGCGAGGTGGAGAAGAAGGAAATAAAACACGGAAAGGAGAAATGTCGTCAGGAATTAAGAGATTACAGGGAGAGGATTCAAAGGGAAACCGAGGAATATTGGAAACAAAATATTGTTGATCCAATTGTTGTTTTAAAAGACGCGAAAGTTTTGGAACCCTTGAATTGCGAGATACTGACAACACGACAACTGATAGAAAAATTTAAATCTACTTTTGCGCGAGTAGAGTACAGTTCCTGACCTGACACGAACGATAAAAGTGCATTTTCCTGCTCATATATATACACTGTTTAACGAAAACGCTAATATAGTTTTGATAGATATATAATCATATCTTAAATAAAGTATCTTTAGGTATGCGTTGGCATTATATAAGGAATGAATGGAAATATTTCATTTGTATCTAAGCTATCCAAGGGCTTCGTAGCTATATATATAGTTTGTTGCTTCTTTCTGTTATGTTTGAATTTTATTTGAATGAAAAATATATTAAATCAAATATTCAGTTTGAATTCGATAATTTCAAATATTTTTACAATAATCATATATTCATATACCTAAACCAGGGGTTGTATTCATATACCTAAACCAGACTAATGAGTGAAAACGTGTCTCATAATATGATATTATCAAACCTAATTGCTGATAACGCCCGATTTGAAATTACACAGGAAAATAACCGTATTGCCGAGCATTTGTTGCATGGCATCGTGGGCTTTTCTAGCGCTTGTTTTCTTTGCTCTCCTCTGCTCTACTTGACCTTGGATTCGTACAATACGTTTAGAGACGACAACTTATTTGGGCAAGGCATGTTTGGGAAAGGCTACCTCGGTTAACCTGTTTGGTAGGCGAAGTTCGTCCTCCTGGTCGTCTACAGTTTACCTATGGGCGTGGCCTAATGAAAGTAATTAAAAATTCTGGAATAAAAAACGAATAATGGACGGGTGTTCAGGGGCGGCCCTGGGCAAAAAATAACTTTGGATCCCTAACTATTTTCCATTCTTAAACATCTTTGGGGTCATGTGCTCGTTTAGAAAACTCATTTCCAGACGCTTAAACTTCTCGATTACGTACATCTCCTCAGTCTTTAACGTATCTCAATGCATTTAGTACTAAGATACTTTAGGGAAAATGAAAGTGTGAAATCTAGGGTCTCAGAAATGGCAAATTCCTGCATGCTGAGAGACATTTTGCAAGTAATATATATTCATATATTACTTAATTTCCCCTTTGCCCACCCTCTTGGCGGCCCTGCGGGTGTTGCTGAAGACCGTGGCACGTGCAGAAGTTTGTTTTTGGGATCACTTTAAGGCTTGGTTACGAAGCACTGAGCTACATTAGAATGTACTCTCATTTCCGCTTTTTGACTTCCTGTTTACAAGCATGTAAATATGAAAACGCGCCAAATTTGCATTTCCCTGCGAAATATTTAAATTTCACCCCTGCTATACGAGGTTATCTTTTAAACGTTTCGTTTTCGCTCAATCTTGATAAGAAATGACTTGCTTTGCTAACAGTATTCTACAAACTTTGTTATCTGTTAACCGATACGGAAATGGCCTACTGCAAATGCAACACACTGCCGGACTCGTTGTCTACAGGAAATATCTGGTAAGATATATTATATTGTTCATTATTTTCATTCATATTCTGATGAATGTCGCGCATTTAATTAAATTTCCAACACCTGCACTATACGTATATAAATTAAGTCGCCATTTGAAATATATTTAAATTAATATATTTATTATGTTCTAAGACGGATTTATGCATCAGTCAATTCTAGCATTGCCCATTCCCCCCGTGCCGCCCCGGGCATTTGCAATAATTTTTTCTCTAAGTGTACAATTGCCTGGAGCTGGGCAGAAAAAGGGCAACAATGCCCCACCCGGGGCAACGAAATTATGACAAATGCCTGGCCCCGGGGCACACCAACACATAGATTTCGTCAGAATATCATGAGATAAAGTTTTACATTCTTAATTAAACGACGTTTTAAAACTTGTAAAGATGAGCAAGTTTTGCTTCACAAGTTTACAGCTGCGACAGAAACCATAATCATTTCCGGATAAAGAGACAAATGCCCCGTTGGTGAACAAATGCTCGGTTACGGGGGGAAATTTTGCAAATACTAATGCCCGTCTCTGCGCAAAGAAAGTTTGCAAATGCCCAAGGGGGAGATGGACAATGCTAGAATTAACTGATGCATTAATTCAGCTAGTGGGGGCCAGGTTGCATGCCCATAGGTGCAGAGGGGTGGAAGGCATTTAATATGGCGAATCTTTTTTTGGTCCCACCAAGTATATTGTTATTTTTAGGCCTTTGGACCCTTTCTAACCATATAATCTATTGCAATATCCTCTACCCCACTCTCAGCCATGTCGTTGGTTCCTAATAATGCTGTTAAATGCTACCCTCAAGTGCTCAACCCAAGTGTACAAGGTTGAAGGGAGCCCTGCATTCCCCAACCTGTCCCTGGCCCATGACTGGGTCTGGCCGGCCTTGCTCTATAGTGGTGCACCCAGCTCCATTACAAGTGCCTGCTCAGCCCTTCCCTCCTACTGCTGCCAGGTCAAAAAAGTTTGATCCCTGATTTCAAAAGTATGCTTAGATCTAAAAAGGCTGGTGGACCTGTAATGCATAGTGAAATATAACATTACATGTAACCTACAATGAATGTTGACATGAGATTCTACACCCACGCACATTTTTCAAAGTTGGCCCTTATGGCATGGGAGGGGGACTTGTCCCCAAATTTTCTAATTAGTAAAACACGATTCCTCAGCTTTTTTTACTTCTATTCCAAAAAGAAAGCATTTTATATTGGTTAACTGGCTTTATTTAGACAAATTACTCTAGACCCAACCCGGGAGCTGCCGTAAACCGCAATATGTGCCAAATGCAACCTACTTTTTATGCCACTCTGTTGATTGCCTGTCAAGGGGGTTAAGTGAGCAATGGTTAATGTATAAAAGGCACTGAGGCCACATGTGCCCCACTTTATCATATTACCAGATGCATGATTTTACTGGGAGAATACTGAATATTAAAGGTTAAAATATGATAATCATTGTCGACATTAGTCAATCACAAAAATATTAATTTACTTGTTCGGCAAAATATTTTTAAAGGAACCTTAGTGCTCTCACCCCAAAAGCGTTTTATTCTCACCCCACCCAAATGCAACACAAACGTACTTTTCATTATTATTTTTATTTTTCATTTGATACAATGCGAAATCTATGTGTAAGTTTGCATTTTACTTACATACATACATACATTATTCAGCTCACTCCCCGTTGGGGCTTTTCAGTGACCGATTGCATCAAGTATCTTGCTTACCTATATTATGTACTTAACCTACATTATTTATCTTTACAATTGTGATATTACTTTCCTAATCTGTCTATCCTAACCCACCCAGTCAACTTTCCCTGTGGGAGGAAACCGGAGTGCCCGGAGAAAACCCACGACTTTCGACAGAGCGTTGACTTACTCTTTTCACATGAGTGTGATGAGTGTCCTCAACGAGAATCGAACTCAAGACTCAGAGGTGAAAGGCGCTTGCTCTGACGACTGCGCCACCGAAGCCCCGAGTTTTAATTTTCTGTACAGGTCAACCTTGTGTATTTTGCAACACAAAACTGTTCATGGACGGTTATAGAGCACAAAACTGTAACGGTGTTTTAAGGCCTGCTTCACTGATATCACAGTTGCCGAAGATCAATGAGAGCTTTCAACCTGGAATGCAGCAATGTGCGCCCTATTTTTTCAGGATTACATGCGAGCACTGAATGTAATTGCCCTGGAGTATTACGACAACGGAATTGTTCCATCAAATTAGGATACTTCATTTTGAAATCCTTTGTATTTAGCCTGAGGAGTGAGGTTACATGTCTTCTCTTTGGTCACATCTCGAAGTGTACTACCAATGAGAGTTTGCTTCCGCTCCTGGAAAAGAGGTAAAACGTTCTGCAGTACTCCCTGGTTATTTCTGTTACACTATCCGCTCTTAATACATATAATTGTATTGCTATGACGTATAATTGTATTGCTTTTGACTTAAGTTGTTAGAAACGTATTTTAACGTACCATTTCGTATACAGTGAGTGGATGCGGTACGAGAACGCCGGTTTTCCTCCCTCACCAAGAACTTCGTAATCGGACATGGGTCATATGGTGGCAATAAGAAGCGCCTATAATTAGTATGCCTTCGAATTACGTACTTCGCAATTCAGTACTCAGCTGCAATTCAAGTATCCCTACCTTAACCGCATCTTCCATCCTGTACATTCAATACACCGAAAGTTTACTTAATTTTATGGACTTTAATTTGTGGAAATTTTTCAATCGATCAGTTCAGTTAAATTTTTGATATCAATTCGAATAGACATATTAACACAGACATAATATTGCACTTATCTCTGTTAAATATGTGTGAAAAATAGATATTACGTTATTCAGAATAGCTACACAACGATGTCATAGTTAAAAGTTGCTCAGTGAGATCAGATTGTTCTCATCGTGCTTATGTGCTATCTTTGCGATTATCCGACACCAGTCCGACTCTAAGCCGAAGTCATACGGGTCTTGACGGCTCTCGTGCGGAATCTAAAGACAAATAATTGAATACGATATTTCAGTACAGTGGCGTAGCCAGCAAAACAGAAGTAGGGGGGACAATTTTTTGACGCCATCAAGAAATCGTTCGGGGTGGTATGCCAGCGATCTACGATGGCGTGAGCCTATGGGAGGGATCTGGGGGGTGCTCCCCCCAAATTTTTTATCTCTGAGGCATCTTAGAGTCCCGAATACTCAATCAAATTTGATAGCTGCGGAAATATAATGAGCAAACGTGCCCCAGCATTTCTCATCGGATTTAAACATATCTCGAATATACTCAGCCGGTGGCTACGCCTCTCTTTCAGTATAGACGAACATAATAGGAAATGCTTTGTGTTAGGATGTTGATGGCAAAATCATGTCAGTACATGTGGCTGTGACCGATGTTTGATACCTACAGCAATACACTATTGTATAATTATGGTTTCGCTTCAATAGCATGCGAGAAGAACGCCTCCAGTTTGACCTATAGTAAAGTCTAAAGCGATGCTGAGTCTATTATACCGCATTAATAGCTCTATCTTAATGATTTTAAGTTCTAAACTGTACTTCCTAGAGGTTCAGTAAAAACCATCTCTTTTGATCGAGTATTACTGATATATATTACTATAGACCGACAGACGGAACCGGGATACCCGAAGAGTCAAACTGGAAAGATTCTTCTCACATGCGACTGAGGCGAAATTATAATCAGACAACTGGATCGATATTTTACTGGGTAAAGAGTATACAAATCGTGGTCATTTAGTCAGAACAGCATATTGTCCTACACTGGTCCCCAATGTCTAATGTGAAAACTTTAAAAATGCACCTGTAGAATCTTGCTTCATTATGCCAGACTTGCGCCAGAGATTGTAGATATCAAAAGCTGCTCCAATAATGAGCATTAAACCAATAGCACCCAATATGGCGAAGAGATATTGCAGAGTGACTTCAGTATCGAACGTGTCTTTCGCTTCGTCAATAATGCAGCCATCGATACGAGAATAATCATACTCGTACTTAAAAGAAGGTAAAAAGGTAATAGGTGAATAAGCCCTTCGCTCGGAACGTCGAGAAGTGCTTTTATATTGTCAGGCTGAAGAGAACCCTGAATACTAGACGAACTATCCTGACAAACAAGCGAAAATAGAGCGATGTACACTGGCAATGATCCTTGGAGTAAATCATGTTTGATATTTTCCTGCAGTTTGTCTAATGAAGTACTGTATTTATACAGATAGACGTCTTATCGGCATCTGTAGATATCGACGAAATGTGTAGATAGTTCGTCCTAACGGATGATTTGTCGCGTTTATACACAGACTTTGTTTTTCTTTGCTCAAATTCACTCACAAGTATCATTTACCTCTAGTATAAGTCAGGCTATTTTTTATCTAACAATAATCGCTTAATATGGTAGGTATGTCATGGCGTGGCATGGCTTGTTTTTTTTGGTGGTGTGGTGTGCTATGGTACGGTACGGTACGGTACGGTACGGTATATCTTATTGGATTCTTCTGAGCCCAATATGGCAAAATATTAAGTCGAGACCGAAGGTCGGGCCCAATATTGCAAGTCGAGACACAATATTTTGCCATATTGGGCGAAGATGAATCCAATAGGAGTTTTATTATATCGAACAAAACATTTATAACACAAGAACACGTTGTAAACGAGAGTAATGCAACAACCATGCGATAAAACTACAGCGAAAACTTGCGTGGCATTTCGGCATCGAATTTGCTTTTTATCGTTTTTCGCCTTGCGCCGTAATTACGATCGGTTATTTCAAATGTAAATATCGCCAGACGTGTTTATTCTCTGGCAACAGGACACGCGTCATTCGATAGCTTATGACTTCCTCTTTAAAATTATATTTAGCTTGTCCCGGTTCATATTACATATCCAAATTAATTTGCATACATCTTCATAAATTATCTAAAAATTTTACAATAATTGTTGAACTAAACCTGAATTGCCAGAACAGGATTTAGAATTTTCGAGCAAATGTTAGCAAATGTTAGACCGAAATTGTAGCTCATGTAAAAAGGAATATAATTGGAAAGTTTCATTGCATTTGAAGAAGTAGAAGTATTTTTTTTTATTTTTTGAAAGTCGCATACAAAATGCCGAGATCGTTGAAATTTGATTCCCGCACGCGCAAATTAATTACGAAATGCCATATAAGGTCAGTGATGATTGCTATAAACCAATGAAAATCCGCCATCTAGGCACATTACGCGGAATCGATTGCCGGTACTTTCTATACGCTAGGATGCAAAGCCGCGGAGATTTAGCTTGCGAAGTTGCCCGAGCGTGCGCCGACAAAACCGGGATTTCGCAATAAAGACGGCATTTTCACGTACGAGAAAATTGTCATAAAATGGCTAGTTTATTTAGTATGGATATTTAAATACATCCTTTCGAACAGGATTTTCAAGAGCTATCCAATGGTCACACTTAGGAGTTTGTAGCGTGTAAACCAAAGGTAGGAAAGCGAAATGAATATATAATTAGTTTGTATTATTGTTAATTTGTAAACAATACAAAGTTCAGAGATGTTTGAAAGGGGCTAAATTGGCCGCGTAGCATTGTAAACAAACACAATTTACTGCTCTAAAGACATCGTAAAACGCTGAATCGAACGGTTGTATTTTCATCTACATAGATGCACTGAACCGAAGATATGAAAACTGCAAAGTAAGACGATATCGTCTTACTTTAGTCAGCACAAAACAATAAGGAGTATTACGAAAACAAAAAGTAAATAAACTAGTTTTATAGAATGCAAAAGTTTACCTTAATAATACTAACTATCTTTCAGTCTATTTAAGACGATTTGACTTACTGTCGTTCCAATTGAAGTGTTCCTAAAATATTGCATCAATTCATTACCTAGAGTTTATCAATTCATTCGTTGAAAAATTGATCAACTTCCTGTGTATGTGAATCGACCAATGGCGTCTCATTTCAGTGACTGATTGACCAATTGGGAACAAGTATGCTAGTAAAAAGGAAGTTGAGCAATTTTTGAGCAAATGTATTGATGTCAACTTATGTAATGTATCGAATCAATATTTGAGGAACACTTCAATTGGAACGACAGTAATTTAAATCAGAAAAATAACTCATATACGGACCTTTCGACCCTTTGTAAACAAATTAATTTCGAAGACATGTTTTCCCGCGCTTTATTTTTAAACAAAACTGATAAAAGAAACGACTTCAATTTTCCAAATCCTTTTCTTTGCTTTGCTTTACATTACTTCGCCATACCGTTTGTTTTGTGTATTAAAATAAACAAAACATGTTATAAGGCGAGTTAAACAGGGAAAAAAGCAGCGATAAGCTACTGTCCTACATGCTCCTGTCCTACATCGTAAAATGTCGGACAGGCACGTGATACTAATGAGGACATATGATTGGTCAATTGTATGTGAAAGAATGTGAGAGTATAATAACATATGATATGATATTGTATCCAGTCGCATCAATGGATCATTGGATCAACTTAATTAAATTTAATTATTATAACTATGTTTTTGTAATTTGACACTGATTCGCGGTTATCTCGATACCCCGCTGTCTCGAACGGTTTGGTTTTTCCCTTAGCTTGGCTGCTCGAGAAACCTGGATTCTACTGAATTTTCATCTAACCATCGTACCTGTGAACTGATTCTGGATGTCATTATCTCCAAGCAAGTATAGAAATCATCATTTTGGATTGAGGAGGCCTCACCATGAGACAATACCATTCCAATCTGATAAGATTTATCCAATTCCTTCGCAATATAGATTTCATAGGGAGAGAGAAAAGACACGTTGTTATCGGAGTCAGACATGAGGTAGAGTAGATCCAGGTAGTGTGGAAACAACAGCCGGTCGATAGCCTTGCTTGTCAGAGCTTCGAGAGCATTTTCAACTTTGGTGAATTCTGGAAGAGTATATAAAGGTTTGAGGCTTAAACTTAAACTGGCTATATTCATAATTTTATATTAAATAAGCTTCGAGTCTTTACGATCAAACTACCTGAAAAATTCAACAAGATAATCGTATAGAGGTTTGCACTATCACATGACTTTGTATGTCATTATAATAATTACTTACGTCAAATTTCAAGTCGATACAATGATTCCCTCGCGAGTTAAGAAGGTTGAAAACTTTGAATAATTCTTATTGCTGACGTTACATTATTTTCAAATGCCATTAAAAGCTACGTTTTTCCAAACCTAACGCGAAAGCTAAATTTAGCTTTTAAAAGCAATATACAGTACCATAGTAAACGGAATATGGACATGTGCATTCGAACATGGCTGCCAAAATTTAAAAGCAAAATAATGCTTAAGTCGCTTATTAAGGAAAGACTTTTACTATGATACTTTATACATTGCTTTTAAAAGCTAAATTGAGTTTTTCGCGTTAGTTTGAAAAAACCGTAGTTTTTAACGTCACTAGAAAATAATGCTCACGTCAGCAATATGAATTATTCAAACCTTCTTAACTCATGACGGAATAATTGTATCGACTTGTTATAATGACATACAAAACATGTTGAACAGCCAGCTTTATAGGTTGCGCGTTAAAGATTTAAGAACTTAGTCACGTGATGGTGTAAAACCTCTACAGATGCTACCTACACCCGGCACCACACGTTCTATATTTATCCCCGAGCCGGCGCGAAGCGCCGTGCGAGGATACTAATTCCGCTCGGAGATTTACACCCGGGTATGTGAAAACATTGTGGAATGCAAAGTCGTCCGCCATTTTGTTTTGTCATGGACGGGACCAGTGGGACTCGACCTTTTCGTAAGTTATGCGCATGCGCAAGTTCAACCCGAGAGAAGACTTCCATCTTGCAAACTTTTTTCAAAAATAGTTTTGCACTCATTTTAAAGTAAGTCTCTATGTAAGTAAGCTTATATGTTCACTCTACAAAACAAAAGGAAAAATTAACAAGAGGAGAAACAGTCGAAAGACCGAAAAAGGAGCGTTTTAAACAGGCAAGTGTCTATTTTGGCAATTTTGCTGGTTTTTTTGCATGCTTGCTTTCATGCTTTGCCGATTTTTTAACATAGCATGCAGTATAGTTTGTGAATTTGAAAATGTGTAGATCATTCTGTGTGGTCAATACAACATTGATTGATATTTAAGAGTTGATTTTAGTATTGATTCAAATATGATATATAAAAAAATAAAAGAAACATTAAATCTCAAGTGCGAAGTATAAAAATACTCCTCCAAAAGCAGTTGAAGTTTTTTGAAAATTTCGAAACGTTTTGTGCAAGTCTAAGGTTGAATGTTACAGTAAATCAAAGCTAAAAGAGTACATAATAGCATATACCCACTTTATATAGTTGGGCAATTGATAATTTTATAGTTAAAAACAAAATAATATTTTGTACAAATTAAAATATAAAAAATATACAATGTTGCGTGTTACCATGGTTACATATTCGTCGACACAGTACTTCATGTTACAATAACTTTTGGGGAGTAAATTGTTTGGTTCAAATGGCGAGGGGATTCTGCATGCATGTATTTCTAGTATTGTTCTACTATTTATAAACTTAACTGGAGAAAAGTGGTTTCTGTGTGACTCTACCAAATAACGCAGGTTTTCTTCGGGTAGTCCGGTTTACACCTGTGGTAACACCTGTAGTAAGTTAGAGATGATCTGATCCTTACTGGACATTTAAAAGTTAGTTTAGAAATGACTGAACTTCAGTATATATAAACTTAAATTAGTTTAGGGTATCTCCGCACTGAAGCACTGGATCAATAAGGAATTACCCGTACTGGATATCTCCACGCGACTGAGGCAAAATTACAGTATAATCATCTCAGAACTGGATATTTATAAGGGAATGGAACCGCGGTCGTATAGAAGTGAAAGGCGTATAACTATTAACTAGTCATAATTACAACCATAGAAATTTGTCTCGATACTCTCAGGTGAAATGTATGTAGTTTTTACGTATAATTTGAGCTCCAAGGTTCAGTTCTGCTTCTACAAATTGTTTCATATTAACGACTCCAATCTAATAGAATAATGGAATAGAAAATCTGTTAGAAATTTAAAAGGATATAATACATCAGACAGATTATGGACAATCAATGGGAACAGAGGACGGAGGATACCAAAGAAGCGATAAATAGACTGTGTTAAAGAAGATCAAAATATCAAGGAACTACTGAAAGGGTGCAAGATTTTAGAAATACCCGAGAAAAAATATGTGATCATGCATTGGTAGATTTAAACTGGAGGGGATATTATAATGAGACTACTACTTATTACGGAAATCCGGCGGCAAAGCATTTGCACTAACCACATTGCCACCTCGTAATAACATAAATTTTACCTTTTTGCCCATAGTCTGTGAATTCTTCTCAATTCTGCTGGCAGTAATGACAGATGTTGTGTTAGCTATGAGCAGTGAGAGTAACACAGCCCCTGCTATTATCCAGATAATGCAGAGAATACGAGCGATGATTGACTTGGGTGCTTTATCACCATATCTGAAACATGAAGAAATGTAATGGGTGGGTTAACTATATAAGCATTATCGTACGACAGATTATGGTAAACCTGCAGAAAAAAATTGATGATTTTCATTGTATGCAGCAGTCTTCGCTGCCTTGTATTTATTTTCTAGCTCCTGCAAGGGTCAATAGTTCCGAAATTGACCACGGTATATAACAGTAACTGTAACAGCTCATTAACTGTTGCTGAAATTAATCTATTCGTGTTGCTAAAGCCTGGTTTCCATATTGTCGTAACTGTCGTGGAGATAGGCTTGCAGTCTATAGGCTTGCAGTCTATCTCCACGACAGTTACGACACGTTTACGACACGGTTACGACCATATGGAAACCAGGCTTTACAGTAGGGAGGAAAATCAAACAAGAGAAATATTTGCATTACGTACTATAATAGTCTTCTATATCCGACTCGTAAAATAGATTGGGGAATGTCTCCAGTTTTATTGGCCAACTCCTACATGTAATACTAGTTCTTAACTTTATCTGCATTAGCTGCTACGCCGTAATGCATATAGAAACCAACCGATTGACATTGTTTCATTAACCATATACCCAGTACATCAGTCAAACACTCACCCTACAGTTGTCATAGTAACTACAGCCCACCAAAACCCTTCAAACATTCCTCGGACAAAAGGTGTGGGGAATTCTTCAGGATTGAAATGATGGTCCTAAATAGAGGAATTGATTTTTTATTATTCTCTCATCCCATTGATTTAGTTGATAGTTGTTCTTTTGGTTTAAAGTGATCAATTCAATAAATGAATCAATTAATCAATAAAATTATCAATCAATCAGTCATTCAATATATTGAAACTTGAATGATCATCCAATCAATCATCTAATCAATCATCCAATCAATAATCCAATCAATCATCCAATCAACCATGCAATCAATCATCCAATCAAATGAAGCAATCATCAATCTATCACTTAATCAGTCATCCTCATTTGGTTTTCAGTAAGCGTTACGGTCAGCAGATGGCGGTCAACTTCAGACACTTTCAGAGAAAGCAAATTGAACTACATCTATAAATTTCATTTATTTGCAGCCAAATACAAGACTACAAGACACAATTAAAATAATTAACATCACTTTCTCATTCTAATAACAGCAGGTTGACCACGATCTGCTTCACCGCCCGATTCTGCAATGGTACTTACCAATGCCCAACCTATGATCCCAACTGCCCAAGAGAGCGACAGTACTAGAGCAAAAATTGGCCATGATGGTACAATTATATCTAACGCAGATATATCCAAGTGTGACTCACTCTTTAACATTACAAGTGCAAACCCGGGTGATTTTCGTAGTTTCACGAACGGAATCTGACGTGAGTACACTTCTAAATAGAGAATTTACACAAATTATATTATTTAACACTCATTTACTGACGCCGAGGGAAACAGTGTGTTTTGTGGACCCGAGACCGCGTTGTTGCCCGAGGCGAAGTCGGGGGCAACAACGAGCGGTCAAGGGGCCACAAAACATACTGTTTTCCCCAGGTTTCAGTAAATAAGTGATTTGTTATATACCAGGTGTCAAATGAAAAAAAAATTGTCGAATTATATCTTAAAATTTCGATTAAAACATTTACTTCCGGTTTTGTTATTTTTCCCTAGGGAAAAATGGATGCATTGTTGCCCGTTACCATTGGCTACACGGAAACATCGTGATTTTTGGACCACCACGCGTGGATCTCTCGTCCAATTAAAAGCTACGAAACACGGATTTTGACAATTGGTATATAACAAAATGTATTTAATGTCGATTACGCAGGGTGTGGTTTCCCAAATCACCGAAGCTAGAGGGCAGCGCAGGGGTAGCCATATTGATTGTTTTCACCTATGTTCGTTTATGCTGTCTATTTTACAGCAGGATAACTCAAAAATGATCAAAACAATTATAGTCACTGTTATGCTTAATATTATACAAAGGCCCATTTCATGAAAGATTGACTTGAATATTGCTTATAGACCAAGTTATTGTAAGATTTTAGTGACCACAATACCATGGTGTAGTCGGCCGCTGACTATGCTGACTATGCAGTCTCCACCATAAGTGCGTCCTAGTTTGAATATACTTGGTTAGAGGTGGGTTTCACCAATCGCTATCGTGCAGCAGATGGTGGTCAACTTGCATGCAGTTATCAAAGTGGATAAATAATACTAACTTTCTTGGAAATATATCTAGTAGTTTTGCATTTTTAAACAAATCTATTGAATTGGGATTGGTACCAATATTTCTGAAGTTGACAACCATCTCTGCTGAACTGTAACAACGCTATTTCCATCTAAAAACCCTTAGCTTCAATACCTAAGTTGCCTTGGGCTGTAAATTCGGGAAAATAGAAAATCAAATGAGTCTGAGAGGTATTTTGCACATCGTGGTGATGTAATATATCTTCTTGGATCAAATACTCAACAGATTTATTTACGAGGGTAAAATTAAGATCCATTCCAGGGCAGCAAGCTTGCACGGCTTCTGTTAGACTCAGATAAATGATTCCATGTTTTTGAAGTTCATCTTTTTTACTGCTATGTCCCAGATAAAGCTCATAGAATTCATTATATCTGACTTCAACTCCCGCTATTTTGTCGCATTCTTTCTTGGGGATTAACGGCTTGCCAGTGTTATTGCCATAAGCACAAGGAAAAATCAATAATAGTATGGAGCAAAACACAGTTTTCAGAAGCAAAGTTTCTAGTCGCATTCTTGTTCGTTTCTTCGAGTCGAGATAAAAGCGTTTCAAATCTTAATTATTTCCTGATTGAATTCACAATGGTTACGATTACTGCAAATCTAAACAAACTAGAACATGAAAATAAATAAAAAACGTTTAGTCTGGCATTTTTCTTGTTCTATATCTTTTCCTGTACTGTAGGCCTACTGTAGGCAATACACAAGCACATGAACTTCATGCAGTATCAATTGTCGAGGCCAGCCGATGCGATCGACTTCTGTACTGTTGACATGCACTTACAGGAGCATGCAAGTAAGTAGTTCAACTATAAATATCTCAATTCTATTTATTGGACTATAATCAACATTATTTTCTTACTCTGATAACAACAGTTTGACCACTATCTGCTGCACGATAGAGCTTAATGAAACCTACCTTTTGAGAGACAATTTATTTATCTGCTCGATGTATACTTATATTAGCTGCGTGCAACGGTCGCCTATAGGATAAGTTGTCAGGTTGAAAAATTGCTCCAATTGTTCGCATATTAGCTTGTAGTTATATAATTATGCTAATAGCTAAATTCTAGTGGAATTAAGCCAGGTGTTTTATAGAACACGTGTTTATCTAAGTTTTCTCTAGTGCAAAAGAGATGGGACTCCACTGTGTCTGTTATCTTCCCTGAAACATGCAGTACTTCGTATATTGCATGCCAATCCTGACCAGAATTAAGCTAATATTGTTTCGTACGCCAAAGTGTGTGCAAATAGTGTAAAACATTGCTTACTTAAGCCTACCCGTGTGAGATAAACACAAAGATAAGAATAAACAAAAAAACCCTGAAAAACAAAGAAATGCAGTGAAGTGTACAATATCTACAGTATAAGCTTCGAAACAAGCATACAGTTATTTCAATTAAAGTTGTCATGAATGCAAAAATCAAATGTACATTTCAAGCGCGATCACATATTTTATAGGGTGAAATGTATTATATATCGCCTCGTGTGTTAGCACACTACATGTACTTGTATATTGTATATTGTATAGTGAGTATTCATCAAATTTGCATACTTATACAAGGAACAATTAAATCAATAGCAAATAATACCTTATGCGTAGTTCTTAACAGGCTTACAGTAAAGACTTACTGGAAAACTACTTTCATGACAGAAATAATAGGCTGAACATACAGTTGTTCTAACTAGCGTGAATTTCTGTACGTGTCGTCGCCGACAAATTAATTGCAAACCCAGAAAAGTATTCAAGTATACCTCTGGGAATTGTCAACACAACAGGAGCTATGGACATTGTCATAAGGTACTTAAACAGCTAAACATATAGAAATTAGGTATATCCTCTTGCTGTTCGCGCTTGGATTGTACATCTGATCCTGACAACTTAATTTAAATAGCTGTATAACCACACAGACCCTAGCTAAGCATGAGATGAACCACAAGACATTTCAAAATAAACCATTTTCCTATTGTCAGTTAGTCTCCTTCGCAGACGTGCTTATAGCTCCAACCCTCGCTATGCGAGCCAAGAGGAAATTTTTTCATTCGTATGTAATAGTTAGTATTTTGTGGCAAATAGAACGAATTGAGAGATTGCTCTAAAGTTGACCACGTTCAATTGAATTTGATGATTTATCGTATAATAAATAACATGACTATGCTCGCCACATTAATCAGATTCAAGCGAGCGTGTTTGAGAAAGTTCTATTTGCAGCTATGACATATAGGGCCTTTCCAATTTGATTCTACCAAAATGACTCGTAAAATTTACTCCAGTTACATCAGTTTCTGCTTGTATAGTTACACTGGAAAAATAAAGGATGGCTGTAGGGAGAACGGTTTAGAAATGATAAAATGATTCTGTATGAATAAAGTTAGTTTAGTTTATGTAGGTTTCCTTCTGAAGTCCTTAATTATTGAACTTCCAGGGAGAACAGCTTAGAACTGATAAATACAACCTCGTACACAGGGCTATGGCTCTCGATATAATACGGCAAAAACGTATATTTCTTACTTGCTGTATTCATATACAGAGAGATACGTCTTTTTAGTTGGTTATACACGACTTAATTATAACTTTTTAGCCCTATAAGTTAATTTAAACATATGTCTTTTTTCGGCCATGAATTCAGGTTTTCACTTATTTCCAAGTCTGAGTTGGTCAGGTGTTCAAAATAGAATGTGCCGCTATAAGATTATCTTGGTATAATATGCAAATTCAGCCAACATCCTTCACTGTTGCATGTTTAGACTAAAAGTGTCCTGACAACGCCATTTATAATTAAGATATCGGCATTCCATATCAAACTCTCGAATCGAATATCGAGTACGCAAGATATGCGATTCGAGAGTTTGACATGGAATGATATCTTTATTCTATCTCGTCATCAGCTACGTCACTACGGAGTACCATGAGAAGCATGGGCATTGCTTGTCAACAAGTGCATGGTTTGTTTGTCAACAGTGCATGGTTTACTTGCAGTGCATGGTTTGCATATGGCATGCAACAAGTGCATGGTTTAGTGATAAAAAATCAGTGGGAGACACAATAAAAACCTTAAGTAGGACTCCCTTTCAATACTTTGCATTTCTTTTCCTCTTGTCCCATATTTTATGGCAGGTTTTTGTTGCTTCCACTCGAGGAGACGAACAACATAGTCAACAAGAGGAAGCCTTTACGATGACGAGCCCAACGATAGTCCACAGGACGAGGGCAATCTACAAGCTCACAAAGCATGAACAGCGATGTTTCTAATGAGCAATTCGCTAAAATTTTGTCCACAATGAACGAAAATATGACCAACATGGCTGAAATATTTGGGTCAAGTATAGCAGCAGGTCGATTCTGGCGGGAAACTGCAAACCAAAGGCTAAAAAACGACAACAAGAGGATCAGAACTCCTCTGAGTCGAAGCAAGATGAACACATGGCAACACGCCGTCGGCCAGCTCATGGAAACGAGGACAGTGTCAATGTAACGGCCAGCGATGATGAGGTAAGACAGCTACTGAATGATAGCGATACGCCTCAACAACAACAATACGAAGAAAGCTCTGCATGACTTGCCCGACGACGACTTGTTTCAAGAACTGGAAATAGAGTTCAGCGAGGACAAGAGTTTAGGGCCGGCAGTCGGGGAAAAACTAGCAACTATAACTATTAATCGCTGGACTGAAAAATTAGGCCCTGATAAGATCAATCAGGAATACAAACAACCGCTCAACTGTAAAGCTATGCGAGTTAGCCGCATTAATCCAGAAAAATGGTCTCAAATTAGCCAACACAAAAAGAAAACAGATCTTAGACTGTCAAGAGTGCAACAAAATGTCCAAAAAGCGGTTTTTGCGACGCTTGAAATGGCCGAAACTTTAAGCGCCAAAAATCGACCTTCGGCATCGGCCGACAACAAGAAAGGCAATGACCGCGAGGCTTTGCTTCGCGTTACGGTGAATCTCATTGCAATGCAATGTTGGGGCATCTGAATGCTGATATAATGTGTATGCGAAATTTCAAAAATTTGCCATGCAGCTGTTCCGCCAACTCCAAATTCGTATTTGGCGATGACCTAACGAAACTGGTTCGTGACTCAAAAGAAATAAACAGCATTGCAAGCACCCTGACGTTGACAAGAACAACTCGCAATACTAGCGCAGGAAACACAAGCAGACGCAATGTTCACACCTACAACCGTGATGATAACTCATACACAAGTGACAACAGTGGTAGAAATATATCTACGAAGCCTTTTTTATGGAGAGTCCAAAAACCGTATCGCAGACCACACGGTACGAGAGGCAACGGGTCCCAGAACCAGCAAACGAAGTGAATTTAGCGAGAGGATTTAGCTGAGAAAATACAAAACTTAAAGTCAGAAAATGTAAGTTGTAGACGTGATTTCGATATTTCAGTTTTTATACAATATCTTTAACAAATATGAACAGAGTTCAAAGCAGGCAGGACCGCTCAGAGGTTTTCTGCTTGGAAAAATCTGACCTCAGACAAAACAATACTTGACTCTATCAGAGATATTACAATACCTCTTGATGAACTACCACACCAAGGCAGGGTTAATTCTAACCCAAAATTTAGTCCCATTGAGACACTAGCTGTAAATACTGAAATAGAAAGACTACTTGCAAAGGAAGTAATTGAAATAGCTTCACAAGAACAAGGTGAGATAATTTCTCCTATTTTTGTCAGACAGAAAAAAAGACGGCCGATTCAGTCTCATTCGGAACTTGAAAGAGTTCAACAAGTCTGTGACTTATACTCATTTTAAAATGGACATACTACAAACAATTACCAATCTAATGACAAAAAATTGTTTTATGGCCTCAGTTGACCTAAAGGTGGATACTATACAATCCCAGTGCAGAAAAGTCATAGGAAATACCTGAAATTTTTATGGAATCAGAAATTTTACCAATTTACTAGCATGCCAAATGGTCTGTCTTGTTGTCCTAGGTTGTTTACAAAAATATTGAAACCACCTTTCACAGCCCTCCACAAGAAAGGGCATATTTCAAACAATCATATAGATGACTTATTCCTACAAGGTCAAACATTTCACAAATGCAAAAATAATGTGCTTGACACTGTAGAACAATTTGACTCCGTTTGGTTTATAAGTCACCCCAGCAAGTCAGCATTTGAACCTATCCAAACGCTGGTCATTGTAGGGTTTCGATTAGACTCAGTCAAGATGACGATTTCTCTGACCGAAGAAAAGGCCACTGCCTTTGCAGAACACTGCAAACACTCGTGGATTTAAGTAGGGTCAAAATACGTGAAGTGGCGCAAGTAGTGAGAAAAATTATTTCTAGCCTGCCAGGGGTCGTGTATGGGCATTATACCATTGAAACATTGAAAACGATAAAACTCAGGAATTAAAACTAAATGCTGGTAATTTTGAAGCATACACGACATTAAGTGATGTTGTTAAAGAGAAATTAAATTTGTGGTTTAGAAATGTCCAAGAAAGCTATAACTTAATTTCATATGGGAACCCAGACACAGTAATAACTATTGATGCCTCGCTCGCAGGTTGGGGTGCTGTATTTGAAAATGAATCCACTGGGGGTTTATGTTCCACAGCTGAAATTATTTGTTGTATTTTTTGGGCTGAAATGCTATGCCAAAAATGCTACCAATATTCATATCAGAATTATAACTGATAACACAACTGCAGTATCAACCATTAATCATATGGGTACATGTCACTCGGATATCTGTAATACCATAGGTAAGGATATTTGGGAGTGGTGCATTGTTCGCTCTATCTAGATTTCAGCTGGACACATTCCAGAAAAAATGAATGTGCAAGCAGACATGGAATCTAGAAAAATAAATTCAGGAGCCGAGTGGATGCTTAACACCACTGATTTGCAAAAATATTTGACCCAATTATAATTCACTCCAGTTAGTGACCTTTTTGCATCCAGAATCAATAAACAGCTTGTGCGGTATGCATCATTTAGACTTGATCAATAGGCAGAAATAATAGATGCCTTCACGATAAAATGGGGAAAACTAAACTTTTACATGATTCCTCCGTTTAGTGTCGTTCCAGCAGTTTTACAAAAATTGTAGAGGACAAAGCCTTGGGTGTTTGTGTTCTTCCAGATTGGTCCACTCGTGCTTGGTATCCCAAGGCCATGAACATCAGCTACAGCAAAATACGTCATAATGGCGTCTTGGTGCAAAGGTACAGTACCAAGAAACAATACTGCACAAGTGGAAACAGTTTTGTGCTCAGAAAACATTAATTGGTCCAATGCTAGGGTTGAACAGGGCATAGATTTCCTAGCAGAATTATTTGAACAAGAATTGAGCTACAGTGCAATAAACACAGCAAGATCAGCATTATCTGTGATGTTAACACGTAAAGATGGTACTTCATGTGGAGAAAATCGACTAGCTAAGATGCAGGTTTTTTAAAGGCGTATTTTAAAT